>CM053766.1:74982244-75095434 GCA_028658305.1 Pachyuromys duprasi
TAAAGTGCAATCCTCCACAAATCTTCAGTCAAGTGTGGTGGCTCACAACTGTAATCTCAGCACTGAGGAATATAAGGCAGGAGGATTGCCATGAATGTGAAACCAGCCTGGTCTATAGTGAGTTTTAGACCGGACCAGGGTTACAATGTGAGGCCCCATCTCAAAACAAAAAGGGAAAAGTACATTTTAAACCTCACAGAAAATGTGTAAGACACAACATCTCCCCTGTGTGTGGTCAAAGACCCTGAGAACGTAGAGGCTAACAGGCCCCAGTAAAGAGAAACCACGGTGCCAAGATTTCAGATGAGGCCCAGAGCGTTTTCATTGCATCAAGCTAAACAAGTATATACTGTCAGGGTGAACATGGACCCTGCTTCAGTCATTGCTGGAAATGTCCGTCAGCCTGCTGAATCCCAGAGCAACTCAGCCTTGGTGGCGCCTAGCTTGTCCAGGGCCCACAGAGGAAGGTGGCCTCCCCCAGCTGGATATTATAGTGACAGTCTAGCATCATTCATGCTTCAGTCACTATCTATTGCTTTCCTTTATCTACTCTGTGCAGGACGCCTGGATTTATTTTATTATCGATTACGCGTCTCTATGTGGGTATGTGCATGTGAATACAGGTGCCTATGGGGCCCAGAGCCATTGGATTCCCAGGGAACTGGAGCCATAGCAACGGAAGCGACCTGCCATGGGTGCTGGGACCTTAATTCAAGTCTTCTACAAGAGCAGCACATGGTTTTACCATGGAGAAATCTCTCCACCCTTAATTTTTATTTTTTAAATAAAAACTTCATGCAAGTATATATTGTGCTTTGAGGATATTTCCCCTAAACCACCTACCCTCCTTCTCTCCCGCCTCCTGCCTCTGGTCAGTTTCATTTCTTCTCCAAGAGGGTTTCACTTCTGCTTTCAGGTCAAATATACATACATGATTTCATGTATCTATATAAGATCCAGGAACCACAAATGAATTTTTTTTCTTTTTCTAAGGCTGGCTTAGTTTCCTATGATGGTCTCCAGTGCATCTAGTTCCCCAGAAACAGCCTTACTGCCTTTTTCCATTGCCTGTACAGAGCGCATTCTCTTTATGCCTCTGTGTTGGACACCTAGGGTGGTTCTATAGCCAGCCATTGCAGAATGGAGCTGCAGCAACCCCTGGTGTGCAATAGCTCTGTGATGGCTTTCTCAAGTCCTTCAGGGAAATATCTAGAAGTGGGTCATCTGCTAGTCAGGTCTTTTTTTTTTTTTTTTTTTTTTTTGAGATACATCTATATGATTGACTCAGTGTCCTGGCCGGCAATGTTTGTTTCCTTGAAGTCTATCATTCTGACTGGCACGAGGCAGAATGCGGTGTATTTTCATTTGCAGCTGTCTGTTTCTCTAGAATGTAGTTATTTAAGAGCACCCTAGCTCTTTAAGTCTCTGGAGAAGCTGGGTTTTGTTTATCCCCTGTCATTACATCTGCAGCACTTGGCAGATGCCAGTCAGTCTGGTCAATTGTTCAAGTGTCTTTTAGCCCTTAAGGAAAACTCACTCAAACAATGCATTGTCACATGTGCACCACAAATTTGTACCCCCCCCTTTTTTCTTTATTTAATATTGGATCAGGAGTAGTTTTAATACCCAAGCTGTATAATCAGTGTTCTCAAGTTATTAGTATATATCAATTGTACATGGTAATGAGTACATGTCAATAATGTACTTGGATCATTTTTTTCATCCCATTACTCTTTTTTATCCCTCTTTTCCCCTTTATCCTTGTGTCCTTATTCTTCCCGAATAACATTCCTTTTACTTTTATGCCTTAAAAAAAGAAAAAAAAGGAAAAGAAATCTAGATCCCATGTGTGAGGGAAAATGTGTGATGTTTGTGGTTCTGAGTCTGAGCTACTTCATGTAACATGAGGGTCTTCAGTTTCATCCATTATCCTGCAAAAGGCATGTTTTTTTTTCTTTATGGCACTTTCTGTATCTCTTCATCCATTGGTGGGAGTGGACTTTCTGTACCTCTTTATCCATTGATGGGAGCCCAGGCAGATTTCTTAACCTGGATGCTGTTGAGCATCACATAGCAGCATGGCCAGTGTATATTCTTAGTATGTTCTAGAGTAACCCCTAAGAGCATATGTTACTTCAAGTAATTTTCTGTTGCTGGACGCCTGAGTACATGGCATCCTCATTCTGCTCAAGGTTGTCAGGGGCAACATTCTGGAGCTGGATTTTTTTTTTTTCAGTGGAATTACTTCTCTGAGCGCCTCCGTCTTCAGGGAATACCTAGAAAGGGTGATTAGACGCCACAGCTGTAATTACATCAAATCGACTCAGCTTTGAGAATCTAATTTGTTTTGTAAGCTAATCCATCTTGTGGAATGAGTCCAAAGAGCAGTGTCACCTGGTATATACAGCTGAAAGAATACCTTTGTAAAACTCATTTATCTATCTACCCTTCCTAACCCCCCACCCATCCACTTGCCCATCCATCCACCATCCACCCTGGTGGGGGTGTGTGTGGCATCTCCCTGGAGGTTGTAGTCTTCTCCAAAGATGTGCCATTTCACCATCTTTAGGGTAGTCTTGTCTGGTGGTTGACCAAGAGCTAAGCCTGGATGTCATTTTGACTGCTCAAAGTCCCAGCCAATACCACGTAAATTCCATTACCATGCTAGACACTAAAGAACTTTTTGAGGTATCACATTGAAATGTCAACTTTCATTGCATTTAAAATACCAAACAGCCCTTATTAGCATCAGAAAAATCCCCTGAAAATGCCTTAAGGCATAGGAAGGGATGTGAGAAGGGAACTGTATTAGTTTGCATTGGTGCAGGTCTGGTTGGAAACTGCTGTACCATTTTCTTAGCAAGCACAGCACACTGGCTGAGAGTGATGGAGTCTGGAGCTGGTCACCTTGCTCCACCTCGCTCCTACTCCATTTCTCCTTACTTCATGGCATCCCCTGTCCAACCTCTTGAGGCCTAAGTCCATTTGTACACGAGGACTCAGTTCAAGGAGGGTAAAAACTGGAGTGTGGTAAGTGGTGTGTGTGTTCACCGTTTGCCTTAGGGTGTCCAGTGCTGTGGTAAAAGATCATGGTCAAAAGCTATTTGAGGAGGAAAGGGTGTATTTGGCTTGCACTTCTGCATCAGAGTCCACCATTGAAGGAAGTCAGGACAGGGCAGGATCCTGAGGGCAGGAGCTGATGCAGAGGCCATGAAAGGGTGCTGCTTATTGGTTTGCTCCCCATCGTCTACTTAGCTTGCTTTGTTATTGAACCCCAGGACCATGAGCCCAGGGTGGCACCGCCCATAGCATGCTGGCGTGCTCCCAATGCCATTCCTCAATCGAGAAGAGGCCTCACAGAGTTGCCGACAGGCCAGTCTTCTCAAGAGAGGCATTTCCTCAATTGAGAGTCATTCTCAGCAAAGGACTGCAGCTTGTGTCAAGCTGACATGAAACACCAACACAGCACTCATTTTAAATGCTCTTACTCTTTCATCACAACAAATCTACAAAGCAGACCAGGCATCGAAAAATGGTCAGCGTAGATGTTTAACGCAGCCTGTAGATCTTCCTTCAATGAGAGCCAATGCTGGAAATGTAAAGTTTTAGGTTTAAGACCAAGGTTTCTGCCTTTTCTTGAAAACAAATAATCAAAAAACAGAAAGGAAACCCCCTGTCATGTTAGCGACCAGCTTGAGGTGGATGCCTCTTTAAGTGGGATTCTTCCTCATCAGTGTGCAGTGGAACGGGAGTGACGGGCTGGCCAAGCGTGCTTGAGGCCCTCGGTTCCAGGTCCCATCTATAACATCGCAAGCAAACAAACACATGGAAGCTACGTCAGTGGTGAGTGGTAGAAACGGCAGCAATGGCTCCAGGCAATGGCTTCCATCTGGGTTAAGATGCCCAAGGTGGCAGATGATTACCACAGTGGTGCCTACATGTGTTTGAGAACTCTTGATTCTTCACTGATGCTGTTTCCCAGCTGTCTGCTCGGACCACTTCAGGGGGTCAGCTCAGAATTCTCCTCACAGCTACCACTTTGCCCACTAGTCAGGCAAAATGACTCCAAAGGCCTGGGATCATATAGTCACACACACAGACACACAGGCACACACACACACACGAATAAGCAGTGAAGAGCCTGCCTTCTTAATGTGTTTTGTTTCTTTTCAGTTTTACTTTTATTGTTATTTTTAATAATATGTGCTGTGAGTCTGTGTGCATATGCATGTATACGGGAGGCCACCTGCAGAAGTCAGAGGGAGGCGTCAGAGCCCCAAAGCTGGGGTTATTGTCAGCTGTGAGCTGTCGCACATTGGCATTGGAAACCAAACTCTGAGAGTCCTTTGCAAAAACATATGTGCTCTTCACCTCTGAGCCATCTCTCCAGCCCTTTATTTTCTTCAGGAAGAAAACCTTTATGCAAAACAAGCAACAACAAAACAACAACAACAACAAATTGCCAGACAAGGTATCCCGAATAAGCCTGTGATCTCAACTCTGGGGTTGGATGGGTGGGCTGAGGGAGGAAGTTGATGAGCCAGATGGGGAGACTCTCAAAACAAATAAGACGTTTCAGCTTAATCCCAGGATTCAGGAGGCAGAGGCAGATGGCTCTCTGTGAGTTCCAGTCCAGCCAAGACTACATAGGATGACCCTGACTACAAGTAGACCCACAGCACCCTTCCTAAAGAACATATGCAGACACACACACACACACCCTAGTCTTCTCTGTCAACACCCTCCTTTCAAGAGAGACGCTTGCCTCCTCTTAAAGGAGACACAAAGTCTGCCCATGGGCAAGGAGGGGCAAGGCAAAAAGCTAGACTTCCAGGTTGGCAAGGACTTGTCAGCCAGTGGGCACATACCCCACTCCTGCTGCTTAGCTATCTGGGGGCCATGCAGCTTATAAGAAAGAAGTTGTCTCTGCACTTAAACTAGACTAAAAGCCATAGAAAATTCCTAATTTGTTCACTCCAACAAATAATTGCTTAAGAAGAAAGAATGGTCACCACATAATAATCCTTTGACAAATGTCAGCTCCTAATTCTCTGTCTCACGGGCAATTTAAGGCATGATGTTCCCCCCCCCCAAATCATTTTGTATTCTTTAGGATGGTTTGAGGTGCCATGGGGACCTCACTGATTGGAGATTGAAATTCATTTGAATCTGCCATTCTTGTTTGTGGGTGTGAGCGTGTATGTACCACAGGGTGCATGTGGAGGTCAGAAGAGAACTCTCAGGAACTGTTCTCTCCTACCAGGTCTGTTCCAGGGATAGAACTCCAGTCATCAGGCTAGAGTAGCAAAAGCTTTTACCTGCTGAGTCGGTAGTTAGGCCTGCTCTGGTAGTTTTATGGTGGCCTCGGGAACACATGGAGGATGCCATCCAGATGCTGTACTGAGCTATAGCATGACCCTCTAGGTCCTCAGCATGGCCAGAACATGTTTTCCCAAATTTGTACGCTGGAGCTTAACCGCAAGTGTGTCTGACTAAGATATGAGGCCACCAGCAGGTGTTAAATCAGCCATGAGGATGTGTAGAGGAATGTTAATGCATAACAAGGGCAAGAGATCACAGCCAAAGACTTTCTAGGTGTGTGATCTGGGTGGAATACAGACATGCCTTTAATCCCAGGAGACAGAGGCAGTCTCTGAGCTCAAGGCCAGCCTGGTATAAAGCAAGTTTCAGGTAAAGAAAAGCTTAGGTCCAGTCATGGTAGCACAGGCCTTGAATCCCAGCACTCAGGAGACAGAGGCATGCAGATCTTTGAGTGCTAGTCAGTTTTGTTCAGGTAGTTTGGTTGTATCAATGAGTTGAGAGGCAGTGCAATTTGTGAAACTCAGATAGTTTTACGGAGAGAGATTGAAGAGAGAACAAGCTAGACCCAGGTGAAGACAGAACTAGCCAGAGAATGAGAGGGAGCCAGAAGATTAGAACAGATTGCTAAAGTTAGTACGAGGCCAAGCAGAGCAATTCAGTCAGAAGCTGAGAGAGAAGTCAGATTGAATCAGTCAGCTTGGAGAGGAGTTTGAGCCAGAACAGCTGAGTTGAACCAGCCAGCCAGAGTTCAGAAAGCAACAGAAAGGGTAAGCTGATTCAGCAGTTAAATCTCAGGGGCTGAAAACGTTCTAGGCCTAGATTAGATTGTGCAGACGCTAGAAGCTTCCAGGACTAGGCCTAGGGTAGCAGACAGAAGCAGTAAGCCTCAGACAATTAAGTCAAGTGAATGAAAGATACTTTAACAAGGGCAGAACCCTCAGGAATAGGATTAGTGACCTTGTAGAGGGTTGACAAGAACTGATGCTTGTTCCTTTTAGTACTCTGGCCCTTGTGAGGACTCAAGTTCCAGCTGGGGAACAAAGACTAGGTTTTCACCTTGACTTTCCACCTCCAGAACTTTTGAAAAAATAACTTTTTATTATAGATTATTCAGTCTCGGGCATTTTGTAACAGCACAAATAAACCAAGACAACATTCTCAGATGATATTCTTGCCAAACCACCCTGGAGTGTTTCTGCAGAGGCGGGCCGGGGGCGGGGGGAGGCCACATACACTGCAGAAGCTGAAAGGGGTTTGAACCCCCTCCTAGGACTTGGCACCCTTACCTCTCATGCTGCTGCCCAGAGTGGACAGGCAAGGAGTGAGGAGCCATAGAGAAGAGTGCTATGTCTTTCACAGATTAGGCAAACTTGTTTCCAATCTCTTACCAAATGCAAGACCCCAAAAGGAGACCTGAGAAGGAATTTGTTGGCGGCTAAGCCTTGCTTTGGCTGTTAAGTGTCTGTCCCAGGAAGCACTCTGACTGCTGTTTCTCTGCTATGCTTTCTGGGTTGCTTTTAGAAAAAGCAGGTTAGAGCCCAGCCCTTTGCTATCCCCTGAGGTAATCTTTTTAAAACTCCCAGCTGCGAGTGAAGGCCCTGTCAGACCTCTTCATCATTGGCCTTCACTCCTGCTGGTAATTTCCCAGGCTGAATCACTCTCTGACCATCTCCTGGGGGAGACAAATAGTTTGAAACATTCTCAGTGACTCATGTATCCTCACTAGTTCTTCTATTTATTTTGTTGTTGATGTTACACACACACACACACACACTATCGAGAAAGTAATAGACTGCCCCCCTCCCCGTGCATGCCTTTAGTTGAATTTTAGTTTTCTTTCAAACAATTGAAATGAAGATCTAACTACCTCTTCTTACCAGCTCCCAGGACCTGACCCTCCAAAGCTTGAAACTCTCTGAAGAGAAAGGAATGGTAGAATGATATGACAGAAAGAAAACTGTCAGCAGCTTGGTATGCCCAGCCACTTGCTCTGCTTCCTTTGGTGACTCTGGCATCAGAACATCTGCAATAAGGAGACTAACAGAGGCAGGACGCCCCCCCCCCCCCGGTTTAACGACTTAAAGCAGTTCTGAAAATAGTGTCCCAGGGACCAGGAGGACCTGTGATAACATTAGCCTGAGGTGGGTGGGAGCAGGAGAGACCACTGAGAACAGCTAGTACCTGGCTTTTAGCTTCTGCCAAAGGTTTGGCGCTTGCCAGCTTGAGATCATTGCCCGGGTCTGTTGCCTTTTCGTATCCTGTGCCTGCCATTTAGGCTAGCAGCGGCTAACTTGGAAAGTTCTTAAGGTGATATTTTGGTCTCTGCTGTAGATTGATATGAGTGCCACAGACTGCCAACCTCACAGCGTGCCAGACCCTCCATCTTCAGCCTGGCGCACTTACCCAGCCTTATCTTCCTGGCTGTTTTTTCCCACCTTTCTGCACCTTCCTAATGGACTCCACAGTCCAGGAACACATCATAATCATACAGTTGCTGAGCAAGCCAGGATGCTCTCGCATCAGAGATTCTGAACATGCTGTTCCCTCCCAGTGTGTTCTCTCCCTGGAGAACTCCTACTTATCCTTCACAGCCCAACTCGAATGCCACCCCCACCCCCCACTTCCCCGAATAGCCCCAGAACTTCTGATCTGCCCTGTACCTAATATACAATTCTGTTACACAACTCTCTTGACCTCATCATCAGTCAAGGGCTCTCCATTTGTAAAAATTTCTTTTGCAATATTTGTATATTTCTTTGCGATATGGCGTGATGTGGTAATAGAAAACGTAGGAAGCCTGTGAAGAAACACACTCCCAGACTCTCTGTAATCTCACCAGTCTGTAGTGTTAGGTCTTCACTTCTGAGCTGGCCGCATGTGGCTGTATAACCACACTCCTGGATATGTCCATCAAGAGACTGATCTGAGTAACATAACATACAGGTTTGTTTTTTTCTTCTGTGTTTGAAAATATCAGCTGTGTTATTATAGCTTCTATAGCATACAACCACCCATTTAATTTATATAATAAATTTTGTGATTTCTGCTATAGAATTGTTTGTCCACACAATTAATTTGTGAACATTTATCCCTCATACCCTTTTCTGTTTCCTGAATATTCTACCCTTAGCCAATCATTTATTTTTCTGCCTTTCTAGGCTTGCCTACTTTAAACATTTCATATAAATGGAGTTATTCCACACCTAGCTCTTTGTGTTCCTCCTGCCTTAGCCTGGTGAGAACAGGTGTACAGGTGGGTAGTGCTGCCTCTGGCTAATAATTCCTTTTCTATGTTGGCTTAGTGTTATTTGTACTTGCTGAGAATTTTTCAACTGTCTAGAAAAGGTTTCCTTTATTGGCTGTCTCTGGCTTGTTTGCATCTCAGCAGCATACTATCCTCCTAGAATGAGTTGGGGGGAAGCCCCTGCTTTTACAACTTTGTGAGTTTCTGAAGAATTAATATTACTGATTGTCTTGAAATGAAAATTGTTATTATTATTTAAATGTTCTGAGGTCAACAAATTAAGAAATAGGTCCAACAAAAGGTCAGTTTGTTACTTACAGTTCCCAGGAGGACCAGGAAACATCAAAGGCCACATGGGAAAATATTAGGGCAGTCAGGAAGTAAAAGGGTCAAGGGGAAAATACGGACAAGTGGCTTTATTGCAGATTTTGAGGGAAGAATGGCTGATGCAGGGTGAAAGGGGTTGGGATTTCAGGGCATGATCTTTGAGGCCTAAGAGTTGTCTGTAAGTTATATGGTACCTGATCCTGCGGAAGGTGGTTAGGTCAGGAGATCAATAGCACAAGTCTGGGGATGGAGAGGGGTAGAGTGCCTGTGTAGCACGCTAAAGACCCTAGGTTTGGTTGAGGGTGGGGGTGGAATGAAGGGAGTGGGTGGGTGATGGTGGGGTGTATAGGGTGTGGATTTGTTAATTGGCACATGTAAAAGCTTATTAGCCATAGACTCTGGTGGCCTGCGACTGCCTTTCCCTGTCCCCACTAGACCCTAGGTTTCAGATCATCGGAAATAATAATTCTCTTTAATATTTCTTATAAGTCTACAACTTTTGGATTCAGTCTTTTTTATTTAATAACTTCTAATATTTCTTGTCAACTTAAAAAAAAATGAGTTAAAGCTGGGCATGGTGGTGAACTGCCTTTAATTTCAGCATGTGGGAGGCAGAGGTAGGAGGGTCTCAGTGAATTTGAGCCTATCCTGGTCTATATAGTGTGTTCCAGGACAGCTAGGACTATACAGAGAGACTCTGTCTCACAAACAACCCTGCCCCATTATAAATAAATAAAAATAATGTTTTTCATTTTTACAAACGATGCGATCACTAACGTGTCTACATATATGTCATTTAGAAGCCTTCTTTTTCTTTTATTTACGTGTTTAGTTACTTAGATGGCAGTTGTCTAGGCTGGTGTGGAACTCCTAGAAGCTCCTGTCTCAGCCCTCTGCTGGGCCGATAGGTGTTACTCTGATCAGCTGACATTGTTTTTCCCACCTCCTTCTCCCCCTCCTCTTCTTTAAAACATTTTATTATGTTGTTTGTTATATTCTGTGTTTACGTCCCTCTGTGCGCGTGTGTCTGTGATGTATGGGGATACATGTATGGCAAAGCACATACGTGGAAGTCAATGATCTCAGTTGTCTCCTTTTACCATGTGGGTTTCATGCATTAAACTCAGGCCCGCAGCGTGGAGGCAAGTGCCTTTGTCTACTGAGCCATCTTGGCAGCCCCTTCCCCTTCTAATGCACAAGCAAGTTTAAAAGATATTTAAGTCTGAAGTAATTCACACAGTTCCACAGTCACACTCCAAAGGGTCTCTCCCAGCACATTCCCACCTTCTCAAGTGCCATCATGTTGATGCATTGGTTCTTTGTGTATTGGTCTTTCCATGTACTTGCCTACCCGTTTACACACACGGAGAAAGACAGAGAGGATGGGAGGAGTGTTGGGGTGCCTCGTGTAAAGGTGTGTCTCTGTTTATTCTGTTGTTAATTCTGTACCCACAGAGAACTAAATACTGGCAGGATCCTGATATTGCCATTTCTATGATCCATTACTGGGTTTTCTGTTTTGTAAATATTCGTTCCTTTTCACTCGCTTAAGGCAATATAGACTGTATTAGAGATTGTCTCACTACTGATTGGCTGTAATAAAGAGATGCTGGCCAATAGCTGGACAAGAAGCAAGAAGTGAAGGGCAGAACTTCCGGGCAGAGAGAGGAACTTTGGGAGGAGAGGCACGTGGGAGAGTTGGCCAGCAGACAGTGGGCCAGAGTGGGGGTGGAGAGGTAGAACGGGCAGGATGCAGTGCCAGGGTTAGTCACCTTAAGTTGAGAGTACCCGGGAGACTGCCCAGCAAAAGGCCTAAGCTTTAAAATATCAAAATGCCTCAGTGTCATTATTTATACTGCTAGCAGGCCCAAGATAATCCCACTATAGGGGAGGCAGACATGATTTTGACTTTACATCAGTGAGGCCAGTCTCACTTTCTAGGATGCCTAAGCATCCTTCCAAATCATAATTTAAACCATTCTATTCTATGCTTCCAGAGCCAGCTACCAGATATTTGCCGAGTCCCTGCTATGAGTCAGGCCCTGGTGTTTAGAGGCTGTGTTCTCACAGAGCTTCACCACCACAATAAGGACGAACAAAGTTCACCATCCCATTTTGATGAAAGTGTAGATTTCCACTCTCAAGAATACAAGCTTAGAAGAGGAGTTACTGAGTTAAAAGTCTCTTGACATGAAATTGCTTTCTAAGAAGCAGGACCAATCTGTTTCCCCGGTAGAAGTGTGTAAGAATGCTTACTAATGTGGAAGATGGGGCATTTTAGTTCTAATTTGCATTTTTATATTCTTTGAGACTGAGTGCTTTTTCTGCTGTTCTTGTACAGAACCCTGACTAATACCACCTTTATTAGACAATTGTATTTTCTTTCTGGATTATGAAATTTTTGGCCTTTTGCTAGCTTTCCAATAAGATCTATTTTTGTGCTGTCATATTCATTTGCATGAATAATGTATTGTCTATTTTCCTTTCATAGTTTCAGTTGATTATGTCCTTTCATATTTGCTTTGTGCATTTAATTTTTAAAAAATATTTTATTACTATTTTATGTGTATGAGTGGTGTGTGTGTATATCGTGTGTGCCTGGTGCCTGCAGATACCAGAAAGAGGGTCTGATCTCCTAGGACTGGAATTGCAGACAGTTGTGAGTTGTCACATGGATTCCCAAGAATTAAACTCAGGAGGAGCAGCCAGTGTTTGTTCTTAACTGAGCTACCCCTCAAGTCCCTGTGCATTTCATTTCCATGAATTTTTGATAAACAGATTAAAAAAAACTGTTTCACTTTAATAAAGTCAAAACATCCAGGATTTATTTATTTATTTATTTATTTATTTATTTGTTTGTTTGTTTGTTTGTTTGTTTGTTTGTTTTTGAGACAGGGTTTTTCTGTGTATCCCTGACTATCCTGGACTTGCTTTGTAGACCAAGCTGACCTCGAACTCAGAGATTCTCCTGCCTCTACCTCCTGAGTGCTAAAGGCATGAGCCACCACTGCCCAGCTAGTGGAATTTTTCTTTTGTCCTCTTCTGCTAGTACGTAGCCATGTACTATTAGATCAGATAAATTCCCAACAAGCTCAACACAAGAACATCTTTGTTGGCTCACTTGAAAGAACCAGGAAGAACAGATCCAGGAGTTTGGCTTCAATAGGTGATGAAACAGGCACCAATAGGAGGAATTCTGAGAGAAGTGATTATTCTCACCTCAGGGTTATCATCATTCCTATGCCTTTGTGCAGAGTCTATCCAGTTGTGAGAATAATGGTTAAATATACATTTCATTCTCTCTCTCTCTCCCTCTCTCTCTTGCTCTGTGTTCCCATGTGTGCATGTATGTTCACATGAATGTGTGTACCTCTGTGCAGATATATGGACACCCGAAGTTGATGTTGTGTGCCTTCTTTGATCACTATCCACTGTCATATTGAGTCAGAGCTCACCAATTCTAATTAGTCTAACAAGCCAGTGAGTTCCCTGTCTCTGCTTCCTCTATCCCTAGAACTGGGATTACAGGTAAAGTTTTACACAGGTACTTCAAATTGAAACAGCAGTCTTCATGTTTGCATGGGAAATGGTTTGTCCATTGAGCCATCTCCCCAGCTCCCATACTTGATTCTTGACAATAGTTACAACATCTGGAACATCTGGGTAAGTGTCTTGCATGAAGTAGATATCTGTCATAACAAAACACCCAAGACAATTAATTTACCAAAACAAACCATTAATTTTTGGCTTGCAATTTTGGAAGCTCCAGTCCGTAATAGTTTGGCTCATTGCTTTGGAGGCCTGTGGTGAGGCCGTACATTGTGGTCAGTAGTACATTGCAGAGCTACACTGGTCACCTCAAGACTGGGAAGCCAAAGAAAGGAAGAGGAGAGGCTACGTGTGCAGTCATTTTTGAGGGCACAACCCCAGCAACCTAAAGATCTCCCATTGTGCTTTCTCTCATAAAGGTTCTTTCACCTTCCCACAATCTCACCCTGAGGTAAGGATTTACTATGTGGGCATTTGGAAGGCATTCAGGATTGGAACTACAGAACAGCTTATTGTCACTCGGCTTCAGTATTCTCATCTGGAAAATGGAGACCTGCCTCTGAATGCAGTTGTTTGAAACACTAGGAGATGATATGCAGAAAGTTTCAAACATGATATCTGGCCCACAGTCAGATTTCTTTTTCTTCCTCTTCTTTTTTAGGCAGGGTCTCACCAGGTAAACTCTGGCTGCCTGGAACTTTCTATATAGGTCAGGCTGGCCTCAAACCCACAAAAATCTGCCTGCCTCTGTCTCCTCAGTGCTGGCGTTAAAGGTGTGTGCCACTGCACCTGGCCACCCTAATTGGTACTTAGTGGATTATAGTTAATTCCCTTAACTATTCCTTAATTGTTTTTATTTCCACAGGAAATCATACATGTGGGACAAATAAATGGATACCATCAGTTTTCAGGAGATGTGAATATGAAATTATATTTCATTTGTTAGTTTTCTGCTCGTGCTTAGGTTATTCTAAGTCTGAAATTCATGCATATCTGAGATTCAAGACAACCTTTCACCCTGTTCCTGTCCAGGCTTTCTATATTTCTAAATGTTTCATGTCCTGCCTGGATCCTAGCACGCAGGCAGAGGGTGAGGTTTGAAGCACCCTCTGGGGTGGAAGGAGCATCCATAGCTTCTAGTCTGGTGAGTTTTCATTATTTGTTTGTACCTCTTATTCCTTTACCCTTCTTTTGCTCTACTCCCCACCCCCATCAACAGCTGCGTTTGTTGGCTTCTCCCAGTATTATTCTTGTGAACACTGGGAACAGTTCTTTGGTCCAAAGTCTTCCCAGCTGGCTCCTGGGTAGCATTTTTGCAAAACTGAAAAGTTTTTATAGTCTTTAGTTTTTCACATCAGCTGTGCTTTCGGTATTAGAGACAGTCATGGGGCATGTTCAAGGCTCCATGAGTCATCCTCTCCCTCCCTTTTCAGCATACCTTTAAAAGGGACAGAGAGTTCAGTCTCCTAAGACAGACAGAAATGGACCACTTAGTTCTTTTTGGCTTTGTGTGAAGACTTTGGTGTCCCAAAGATGCTCTGATCTACTCCACCTCTGGGCCTTGATTTGTTCTCAAAATCCATGGTATTTATCCTGGCACATGCAGTTGTTTTCTAAGTTGTCTTCTGCTTGCTTGCTTTATTTATCTTTATTTATTTATTTATCTCTATAGTTATTTATTTATTTTATGTGTGTGAATAATGCTTAAGGAGTTCCAGACTTTTGAATGGGTACCAGACTTTAAAATCTCATGGACCAAAAACCTCAAAGCAGCATCAACAGCAAAAAAGTTGGACATACTATTACTAACATTTCATTTTGTTATAAGGGGAAAAAAAGAGGGGTATCATCTTTTATTGTACAATGTCATAGGAGAAACCAAGAAGGAAAAAATCCTGGAACAAAGGGACATTCTTCAAGCAGAATACATTTCAAACAAAAGCTAGGTATGCGGTGCCTTTTCTCTTTTCTGCCCAAGACGAGTGAAAAGCTCTATAAAGCTACCCGTTTAATGAAGAGCTCCCTCTACTTTCTCTTACCGGTTTACTGTGAGCCTTCCTTCCTGATACTGTCTTTATTGGGTCAAGGTTTTCTCTATCCAGCACTCACTCTAGCGACATTTACGGACCTTTCTCCTGGCAAAGGCAATGGTGCCACGTGGGAGAGCCTCGGCCATCAATTCTGTTACCCTCCGTGTCAAAAGAGCTGGTGATGAAAATGCCAGCAATGGCATCAGCTGTGAGCTCTGAGGAAGCAGAGCAGCTGCTCACTGTCATTCCAGGGCTACCTCATCATCTCTCATGCAGAAGGGTATCGGTGGTGTCCTCCTTCATCCTCGTCCTTCTCCCTACCCAAGCAGAGGGAACCCAGTACTTTCCATCTTGGTGCCATTTGTCTTATTCTCTTCCAGGGATTTTTGTCAGGTCTTTAAATCAGATTCTGGCGTGTGGCCCAGTGTCACACACAAAATGCAGGACTGCACAGAGGGGTCCCCACACTTTGGCTTTCCTCAGATTTTTCTTTTCTTTTCTTTTTTTTTTTTTTTTTTTTGAGGCTTAGTTTTGCATAGCAAGGTAGCCCACAAATCATAGTCAAGGATGCTGTTGAACTCCTGATTAATCTACCTTCACTTCCCAAACCTTAGGATTACAGGTATGTACCACCAGCCCAGCGTTTCATTGCAGCTTTGAGGCAGGATCTCATATAGCTCAGGCTAGCCTCAAACTACTTATGTAGTCCAGGATGGCCTTGAGATTCTGGTCCTACCTTCTCCTCCCATACCCAGGGATTATAGGAGTTGAGTCATCATGCTTGGTTCAGATTTTCTTAATTTCAGCTACAACGTCTGTAAAATCCAGAGGAAGAGGAAATGTCTTGTGTATTTGGATGTTCCTTTGCTCTCTCCTTTTCTTTCTCTTCTTTCCCCCATCCCTTCCCATCCTCTCTTTACTAGAGTTCTTTCTAAGAACTGGTGGCTTCACTCCGTCATTATCTCTTCCTCCAGATTGCAAGCAATCGAATCAAACCACACACAGTAAGGGTCACAACTTTAATCTCCCTCATAGAGGTTACTTAATAAAATACATGGAAAGAAAGCCCAGTTTTGGAATCCCAAAGATTTCATTCCAGCCATGGCTCCACTTGCTGCTGGGAGACAAGTGAAATGAGAATGAAAACAGTGAATCAGCCTCATGGGACCTCTGTAAAAATTAAATGAGATTATCAAAATGCTTGTAGCTGGAAAAGAGTTGTTTTTTTTTTTTTTATTTAAATCACTTCTTAGTCTTTTTAGGGGTTGTAAATACTAGAAACATCCGTGAGCAAGCAAAGACACTGGATCTGACTAATCAAGCCTAAAGAATTTCCCTACAAACAACAGATCCTTTTAGAGTTCACTATCTGGTTGTAACTGGTGTAGGCACACAGTGACATTAAGATTTCAGCCAGTCCTGACGAGACCTGATAAGCTAGGTCGGATGAAAGGGGAGGAGGACCTTCCCTATCAGTGGAATTGGAGAAGGACTTGGGAGGAGATGAGGTAGGGAGAGTGGGATTGGGAGGGAATGAAGGAGGGGGCTACAGCTGGGATACAAAGTGGATAAACTTTAATTAATATAAAAAATAAATTTAAAAAAGATTTCTTAGCCTTATGCAGACACTACACCCATAGAATCTTACCAACATGACTGCTTAAACGTGAACAAGGACAATAGATATATTAATGTCAACAAGGAAAGCCCAAGGAACCTCAGCTGTACACAGAGAGCTACAGACAATTAAGGAATGCTGGAAGCTGGAGAAACAGACTGCCCCAGAAAAGAGCACACCAATTGCTTGTCCAGTACCAAATGGTCAGTCCTAAAACCATGCAAACAAATCCATATATTTGGAAGGGAAGACTACCAACACATGGGAGGCTTTGGAAGGAGGAAAGAGAAGGGAAAAATGACAGAATTATCTTATGAGCCCAAAAGCCAAACAAAATACTTTAAAAAGATTTTTTTAGTTTTTTTAAAAGAATGTTTGATTTTTATTTAAAAATTATGTGTATGTTTGTCTGCATGTGCACATGAGCACAGGTGCCCACTGAGGTCAGAGGTTTAGTATCTCCCTAGAACTGGAGCTCCAGGTAGTTGTGAGCGGTTTGGGTGGGTGCTGGGTGGGAATTGAACTCAGGTCTTCTGCAAGAGCGATCCATATTCCTAACTGCTGAACCATCTCAGAAGGCCCTCCTAGTTGTTTTTGCATTGATGAAGAGCTTTGTGACTGAAGTATTGCAAATGGGTTGTGGAGGCAGGGACTACGTGTATGGAGAGCTGCTTATTTGTCAGGCTGCTTTGTTATTCAGCAAGAAGCATGTTTTCACCCTGGCCTTCCTTGAGACAGAGATAAGAGGATGTTTCGTCAAGTTCCTTAAAACTTGTTTGTGTGACCCTGGACCATATCTGCTCCAGGGAAGTAGTTTTAGAAAACAAGTGTGGCAGTTCCAAGAACTTTCTTGTATTGAGGTGACTTGTTTTTGATTTGCCTATAAAAAGGAACTGTGGAATAAACTCGCGCGGCAGTTTTACTGACAGCCCTCTAGAGCTGATCCTGTGTGTAGTGTAACTTGCTTTAACTATTTCAGTCCTCACTCCCCACTCAGGATCTCTGCTGGCGGACTCTGGTATATATGTCTCTTACAGGTCTGGTAAGTTAATACCTCAACCCTATCAAACATCATAGTTTGGCAACAGAGCACACCGGAGGACTGGTTACTTACTCCTGTGATAGCATGGTTTACTGTCACCAAGAGATCCCAAGATGCATTTATATTTTATGTTACTGGCCAAGGAAAAGAGCAAACTTTGAAAAAGGTGGCACACTTTCCACTGTCTGTGTCCCTTTTATCCCGCTGTGAAGTTGAGCCATCATGATCCAGCAAGACTATGTGGAGACATTTGCAATACTCTTTCCTTGTTTGGGTGGTGGAACAGGAGAGTCCCCTTGGTGAGCTCCCAGATGGAGCTGCAACGTATGACAAATACAACAGGAGAAGACTTCTCCCCAGTGTGTGGTTGTTTGTGTATGCTTCCCTTTTTGCCTGAAGTGGCTTAGTCCCCTCAAGGGGGAATTAATCCTGGCTGATTACAGTGCACCTGCTAGAATGGTCCACTCACACTCAGTGTTAAATCTTTGTGATGTACTCTAACACCTAAATATGTTTCCTTTGAAAAGTAACATTTCTCTTTTTCAACTGCAAAGACTATACATGTTTAAAATGATTCCTAAGGTTTGGGTATAGTTTGAATGCATTCCCCAAGAATGTGTAGCTAGGGAGCTTGATCCCCACACAGTAATGATGAGATGTGGTAGGTCCGTTTATATGGAACCCCCCTTTCTCTGTCTTTCTGTCTTGCCATGTGATGTTTTCCATCCTTCTGCCACCATGATAACATCTTCCTTGAGGTCCTCACCAGTGCTTCCAGAATTGTGGTGTTTGAGTGCCCCTCCCCTAAAGAAATGTAATTAATTTTTTTAAAGATTTATTTACTTAGTATTTAAATAGTATGCTGCCTGCATGTGAGCCAGCATGCCAGAAGAGGGCACCAGACTCATTATAGATGGTTGTGAGCCACCATGTGGTTGCTGGGAATTGAACTCAGGACCTTTGGAAGAACAGCCACTGCTCTTAACCTCTGAGCCATCTCTCCCACCCCTCTGAGTTATCTCTCCCGCCCCGTAATTAAATTTTTAACTTAATGTGAGACAAATACTTTCTAGGTCACTTTTGTTTACATTTCTGTGATTATAGGTGGATAGGAACAGATCCTCCCCCAATTCTCCATTGGTCATTGTATTTCTTCTATGATCATTGAGATACAGACTCAAAAATGGTGCATCCTTCCTTTCAAATGGGTTTATTTTATTTTTTTAATCCTGTAAATCCTCAGGCTGCATCATTCAGACAGCACAAAGGAAAGACTCATCACATGCATCACATGAATGGATGTCTGTGTTTCCATAGGACTACCCATGATTCAGAGTGTTTTTTCTAGTAATAAGAACAGATGAAGCAGTGGTTCCAAGTACAGTTGGCTTCTAGGGACTAAAAGGTTCTAGGGAGCTGACAGGGTAGCCCAGAAACAGAAATTGAGACTTTCTGAGGGCAAGCCATGAAGTCATGCCCAAACTTAGACCTCCTCATTGTGCTTCAAAGCATTTTCCATTGGCCAGTGTTTAAATAACCTTTGCTATAACCTTTACAATGCCATTTTCTTTTGGAACTATAGAGGAAAAAAAAATACATTACTGCATAAAGCCAGAACCTAGGCTTTAATTATCACCTGGACTGTGATGCTTTTGTTAATGAGCTCTTATATAATTATCACCCACTTTTTACCAAGTGTGAGTTCTTAGTTAAGAGAAGTTACCATGGTCTCCCAAGAATAAATTTATAGAATGCTGGAGAACACAGACAAGAAATGTCAGTTTGTTGCCAGAGAACTAATATGGTGAGTCGCTGGCTGGAATCTAGACTTATTGGACATCAGTAAGCCAGAAAAGTTTCTCAAATTTTCTTCGAAAGGCTCAGGAATTCATCTTACAAACTCATGAGCTTCAAGTTCTGAATGAGCAAAGTGGACAGATTTTTATTTCATGTGATAAAAATGTTTAAAACTTTTTTTTTTTGGTTTAAGGATGAAAACTAAGAACACCCTTCCATGAAGCCTGGGATAAATGAATCTGGTCTCCCTTTTTATCTGACTAATGATCTTAATCAACACAGACATGCATCAGTATTACATTGCAGTAATAAATAATTATGCACTCTTTGCTCTGTCAATAACTAATTACTTGACTGTAGTAACATAACCAACATTTATGTACATATTTATAGAGATTTGGCAGAACTGTTGGTGTGATTAAATTGACCTTTATAATAATTTAAGCTAGTCAAGTTCTTCACAGTTTATACTTGTGAATTTGTAGCTCAAGCAAGCCCCACCTGCTTCTTTTCACCTTAGGAAGAAGATGCATCATTGCACCCCCACCCCCAATAATTAAAACCTTGGCATGGCTTCTGCAAGAAAGATACATGAGCTATTCCAGGACTGTGAATGGATTACTTCTTTCTCTAATCAATTGCAGACATCCCTGTATCACCTTGACAGGAGAACCATCAACAGAAAGCTGATGAGAGTTATGAAGGGCATAGGGTTGAAAACCATTAATTTCCCCTGGCACACATGTGTATGAAGAGATTATAGAAATATATTGATAGAAGGAATCATAGGATTTTGTACCCCTCAATCTCCTCCATTCTATGATGCTTCTGGCCCTGTTGCTCCAACCTTGCCTGCTCATTAAATAATAATATTCAAAGTTAAGTATTAAGTTTAACCTGATGTTATAGACTGAATGCTCATGTTCTCTGGACCCCAGATTCATATGTTGAAGTCCTAGATTCCAGTGCAGTTGTATTTGGATGCAGGGCCTGTGGGAAGTAACTTTTGCTAGAATAAGTCATGATGAGTCCTTTCCAATGGATTAGTGTATTAAAAAGGAAAAGGAAATCACATCATACCCCCCCCCCACACACACACACAGCCACCACTCCAAAACCATGTAAAGCTGCAGAGAGAAGTCAGTCAGAAAGAGAGCCCTTGCCAGGAGCCGTACTGATGAGTGCCTTAAGCTTGGACTCAAAGTCCTTCAAACTGTGCAAAAAGGCTGTTGCTTGAGTTGTTCAGTCCACAGTAAGCATCTTCTATGGCAGTCCTGCAGACTTAGCAACTGGATTTGTCAGGGATATTCTCTCATGACTGAACCTTTTTTCATTATCAATTTTCCCTCTTTTTAAAAATCAGCAACCACCTTCATAGTTTATCAGTGCCTAATGGGAAAGGCAAGTTAGCTCTGTGACTGTATAGGAAGTTACTCCACACATGCTAATGTGGCCATTCTGCCTTTAAACTCAATAGGCTGCAAAGAGAAATTAGCATCCGTCAGTCACCGTAATGGAGAATCTCGAAGCCATGCCTGAATTCTAAGTAAAGAAACCATGATGGCCACGAAAAAGGGTTTAATTGTACACGCTGCAATGGGAACCCAAGGACTGATAGTTCCAGAAGGCTGCAGCAACACACCGAAGTTTGAAGACATCTGAATTTTTCTACGCAATTAATATGCAAATGAAAATTAATCTTAAAGTCCTAATGTTATAGGTTTTTAAAAAAAACTGAACACAGAAAATACTATAATAGCCTTCTGTGTATTCATCACCCCAAATCATGAAAGTATATTTTGCTTTAGGTGTCTCTTCTCATAGGTTTTGGTTTTTTTGTTTGTGTTTGGGTTTTTTTGTGTTGTTTTGTTTTTTGGCTTTTGGTTTTTGTTTGTTTGTTTGTTTGAGACAGAGTTTCTCTATGTAGCCCTGGCTGTTCTGGAACTTGCTGTACAGACCAGGCTGGATTTGAACTCAGAGATCTGCTTGCCTCTATTTTTTTAAGGTTTAGAAATAAAAAGCAACAGTCATAGCTTTGCTCTCATCTTTCATCATTTTAATTTTCTTCTTCAGCAATAATGTCTATTCTGGAATTGCTGGTTACAACTGTCTATGTTTTAGAAAGCTTAATTATTGGTAAGTATGTAGTGTTATTAAATGTATCTTAAAATATATATGAGGCTATTTTTTTAAAACACACTGGTTTATGTTAATGTAATCATATATTATTTACATGTAAATAAGCTATTTCCCCATTTTGTGGGAGGGGCATGAATCAGTGAACATTCACACACACACACACACACACACACACACCCCTTTCCATTGCTATGATGATACACCATGACCAAGGCAACTTATAAGAGAAAGCAGTTATTGGAGGCTTACCAGTGTCAGAGGTTTAGGATCCAGGATCATCACGACCAGGAGCATGGCAGACTGCAGGCAGGTGTGACGCTGGAACAGTAGCTGACAGCTCTTATCTGACCCGTGAGCAGGAGGCCGAAAAAGAGCTAACTGAAAATGGTATGTGTCGGTTTTAAACAAAATCTCAAATGTTCCATTTTGCTAATAAAGAATCGGGAGCCAGATGCTGGCATTAAAGCCTCCTAGCTCAGAGAGCCAGAGAAAGCACCCAGCTGACACCCCCCCCCCAAAGCCTCCCCTGTAGCAGAAAGCCACCTGTAGCGACCTTTTTTAAACTTCTCCTTTAGTTGGGGTGTTTAGGCCTCTACCTCCCTTCCATCAACACCCAACCTTAAGTAGGAGAGAGTAAAGGTTAGTGGGAAGAGGGGGCCCAGACCCCTTTACTTCTCGCAGTTAGTTAGGGTCATGGGGTTCTTCTAGGGTTCTAGACTAATCTCTTGTCAACTGCAGACATAGCCAGCAGGCTCCTCCATGCTGCTGTACCCCAAAGCATTTCTCTCCAGCTGTCTGCTCCTAACTGCCACACGGTCTCTGGTCTCTTCAAACTGCTCCACGCCACACTCTGATACCACACCGAACACCACACCAAACTCCACACTGTCTCTTCCTCAGCCTCATATTTATACCCTCCGAGTCCTAGACCACGTCCCTCTCCATACGACACATAGAAGGCCATTACAAGCCAGCAAAGATCACGCCAAACATGACAATTAACAGCTGTGAACAAACTGTAGCCCAACTAAAGTCCCACACTTGGGATTAAAACAAAAGCATTTTTACATAACATACAAAGAAACCCAAACTTCATTATGCTCTCCTTTTCCACTTCGTGTCAAAACCACCCTCAAACCAAATATCCCTCCCTTCTACTTATAGTGCATCTCTCTGTCTTGACTTCCTCTTACTCTTTGGTCGTTGTTCTGTTTTTGTTTGTTTGTTTGTTTTTTCTATGTTCACTCCCTTTCAACTAGTTTCTTACTCTCCCTTTTGGCCTGTAATCCTGTTTACAATAAGCAGAAAGCTCTTGCATTAAAGGTGTATGCTGGAACTGAGCCACACCACAACGAGAAACAGGTTTTTGCAGTAAACAATTTGATCAAATATCCTGCAACAGATAGGGGTTTTTGAAACCCATCTCCTGTGATATACCTCCTCCAACAAGCTCCTACCTCCTTATCCTTCCCAAACAGTTCCACCAACTGGGACCCAAGCATTCAAATATATGAGGCTAAGGGGCCATTCTCATTCAAACTGCTACAATGTATCTTGTGAGCCTGAAAGAATTTTCTCCAGTTTCTATGGGTAGAGATGAAGGGCTTCTTGTTTGTTTGTTTTGGAAGGTCTCTCAATGTAGTCTAGACTAACCTCAAAATCATAGCAAGTTCTGGGATTAAAAGTATTCACCACTCTACCCTGCTGGAGATGGAGTTTTAAAACATCATTTTAGCTGAGTTCTTGGGTTACATTTTTATCATTTTAAGCATGTGTTGTTCCTATCTAGTGCTATTGATTATTAATATTAATTATTATTTATCTTTTAGTTAATAGCAGTTATTCCTAAACCAACTGTATACCCAAATCACCACGCAGAAACTAGGATTTATTTAATTAACTTAGAGCACAATGCTAGGCAATAACTACTACATCCTAAACCTCCAAGCCTCCATAGCTCCCTCCCATTCATATTTCCCACATTATACTTTCTTTTAGTCATATCTTTAGCTCATCTCTCCTCCTGGTTCCAAGTCCACTCCTCCCAATCTCTCCTCTCTGACTCATCCCACTGGCTTCCTTCTCCTCCCCTTGGAACAGGATGTCCCACCGTATTCTCTCCATTGCTCAGCATTGGCTGGTTGTTTTTATTAACAATACAGAGAACAAATGGTGGCATGTTTACACAAACTTGAGACAAGTGATGCTTAGAATAAACATCACAATGCAATGTCTGGATTGAAACCAGATAGTGGGGTAGAGAAATCAGCATTTGAATGAACAAGGGTAAATTGTATACATTCCACAAGAACATTATACCAACAGTCTAGGAAACTGTTTCACCACTTTAACATAAATTGAGATAAAAGCCTTGTTGTTAACAATAATAAAACAAAACACTCATTACTGGTGATTTTCTATGTGCCTGGCACTGAAGTGGCTTGTGTGAATTCACTAATTTAATATTTGTAAGGTACACTTTACCCACTCCCTAATGTTATTGGATTGGACAGGAAGAGACCAATGAGCAACATTTATGTTTTCATCTTATTGTTCAAAGCTAAATGACCACAACCAATTGCAAAGGAGGCCGGGAAATGCATATTTAGCTAAATGTATATGTGCCCAAAAACATCTTAGGAATAGAGGGTGGAGAGGAGGCATAGTAGTTAAGAGTAGTTATTGTTCTTACAGAGGACCTGGGTTTGGTTCCCAGCAGTCATGTGGAAATTCCAGCTCCCAGACATTTGATACCCTCTTCTAACCTCTGTGGATACTAAAATGCACACTCTATACAGACATATTTGCAGGCAATAAAATGAACTGAATAACTCTAGTAAAAATTCAAAAATAATGTTTTATTTTTTAAAATACTTAGGAATGTTTACCAAAGACAAAAGAAGAGAATGGATGCTGAGAAATAACAGGCTGTTTTTTTCTCAAATGATTCTCAAAATCATTTTCGATTTTTAGAGGTGTAGAATACCAGAGTGAAAGAGGAGTGGAGAGATTTTAGGAGGCCAAGGAGTGGATGCCTGTAATGAAACAGTATTTGCCAGCCTTGGGAAGTCTCATTTCTGAAAAGCTAGTATAGACTCAAGCATTCACTGGTTCATTATTTGCTTTTGACCATACTCTACGTTCTTTCTTGACTCTTACATGATCTTCCAAGATGATAACTTCTGAGGTTATAACTTCTAGTAGATGAAATTCATCCACAGATACGAACCCAAAGACACTCAGCTATTTTGAGCCCATTACAAATAATGTTTCCTTGTCAATACCTTCTGTATGATAATTTCTGGGATCATTTTTTTCTTATATTAGTTGTTTGCTGGGCAGTGCAGTAGTGTGAGGCATGTTAGCATAAAGAAAGGAAAGACACAGAGTATACAACATATCCAAATACTCTGCATCAGTCACCTCATCTCTGTAATACAATAGCTGACAAGAACAGCTTAAGGAAGAAAGGGTTGAAAAGGTATGGTCCACTGGACATGGAAACATGGTGGCCGGAGACTGAGGCAGCCCATCACGATACATCCACAGTCGAGAGAAGAGATAGATGAATACTTGCATTCAGTTAACGTTCACCTTTTTACTTAGTTTTTGATGCCAGCTCATGGATAACACCAGCTACCATCAGGATGTGTGTTCCCCTCCCCTGTCAACCCTTTCTAGAAATACTGTGGTGGTTTGAATAGTTATGGCCCCCATGGATTCCTGTGTTTGAATGCTTGGCCCATAGGGAGCAGCACTATTAGAAGGTGTGGCCTTGTTAGAGGAAGTGTGTCACTGTGGAGGCAGGGCTTGGAGGTCTTAAATGCTCAAGCTATGCCCAGTGTGAAATACATTCAGTCTCCTGCTCAATGCCTGCGGATCAAGCATCAAACTCTCATCTCCTTCTCCAGCACCATGTCTGCCTGCATGTGTAATAGAAGTTTTGTTATTTTTTTGTTAACTCAGTTATGTTGCATAAGTATGTTTTTGTTTTTATCCCAAGTGTGGGATTTCAGTTGAGCTATATAGTTTGTCGACACCGGTTAATTATCTCCTGTAATGTGGCTTCTGCCAGCTGGTAACGGCCTTCCATGTGTGGCATGGAGAGGGGTGTGGTCTAGGACTCTGAGGATATAAATTTGAGAGCTGAGAAAGAGAAGGTGTAGCATGCAGAATTGGCTGTGGCTTGTAACAGTTTGAGGAGACCAGAGACAGACAGTGTGGCATTTTGAAGCAGACAGACGGAGGGAAACACTTCAGGCAGCAGCGTGGAGGAGACCGCTGGCTGTGTCTGCTGTTGACAGGGATGGGTATAGAGCCCTAAAAGAATTCATTGACGCTAAAGAGTCAGAAGAACTGAAAGGGTCCTCTCTCCCCACTAACCTTCCCTTTCCTACGACGGGATAGGGAACTTGGAAGGGAGGTTGAGACCTAAACACCCCAAATAAAATAGAGTTTTGAAAACGAGCGCTACATGCACACTGTCAGGATTTCCACCATGATAATAATGGACTAAACCTCTGAACTGTAAGCCAGCCCCGATTAAATGTTTTCCTTTATTCAGAGTTGCCTTGATCATGATCTCTCTTCACAGCAATGGAGACCCCAACTAAGACACACAGATCCACAGGTGTGTTTCCATGGTGATTTTACATCCAGTCAGGTAGATGATGAAGATCAACCCTCACAGCATCAAAGATCACTCTCTTCCCAGCTAAGAGTATTTCTTTTGGGAGCTCTAAGATCAATAGGTGGTCAAGATAAAAGAGTGATCTCTAGTAACTTCAGCAGTACATACATTAAAACATACCCACGGGAAAACCAAACAGAAAGCTGTACACACAGGATGGTGAGGGAGTTTGAGAAACAAACAAACAAAAAAACAAAACAGTGACAAACAAGTAAAATGAAAGATTGTGATCTCCATTTCCTGTAAAAATAATAGATTAATTAAGGATGCGTGATCCGAGACTTGAGAGGTGGTTTGACAGCTGAGAGCCCTTGCTACTCTTTCAGAAGAGCTGAGATCCGTTCTAACACCCACTTAAGGCAGCCCACAAGCGCCTGCAACTCCAGGGATCTGAGCACTTTTTCTAGTCTCTGAGGGTACCTACATATGTGTGGCATTCACACACAGAAACACATAAATGAAAATAAATATAAATCTGGGAAAACCAGCATAATCTAGAATTTTGGTATTACACAAGCCAATCCTACTAATAATCTTTAAAATTATACAGAGTCATTTTCCAGCCAATATTCACACAAGCCTGGTTGATCAGGTGAGGATATTGATCCCCAAAACCTCAGCCAGAAGTGATAAACACGATGATAGTTTCTCAACCTGCCAAAAATGAAAATAAAGGGTAGAAATGAGGGGAAAAAATTAAGATCATAGTGTAAAACTAAAAAGCCAGTAAGACACCACTGTGTGATGTTCACATAAATGTGTTGATATATGAAAATGGTGATGGAAATCAATTTATGCTTGTGATATTTTATAGTTTGAGAGGCTATAGCATATACATGTGCTGTGCATAGCACAGGCATCTACACACACCTCTGCACGTGCACCACCCCCACACAAATATAACACCCTCACAGACACACGCAGACAAACCAAAAAAGAAAAATATAACAAAAGACAAAGAGGACAAAGCTATGAGCTACTGTCAGACTCCCATAAAAATTAGTTAACAATCACTGATTGGTGCCTTGGATTACACATATTATGTTGCAGGTAAGAGTCTATTAAGCAGTTTGCATTGAATGATTCTTTATCATACTGAACAAAGAATTTTTGTTCCTGTGCAGGCTAGACCTGACTCTGTTGCTTAGCAATGGGCTCTACCATACCATTACAGGTTTTGTGTTTAGCTTTCCAAAGGACCAGCATACCACAGGTACTTCCAAACTTGCCCACAGTACCCCCCCCCCCAAAAAAAAAGGTCCGGTAATCATTCGTGTTTAATCTTACAGACTAAAAAATCCTCAGGGTGACAAGCTTTCTTTTTAGGTTGTTGCCGATACACTGTCCTCATTCAAAGTGAAAACTGTGCTCATTTATTGAAGTAAAGGATTCGCCTTTGTGATGAAGAACCACCGGTCAGCTAATATGATGGCGGACTGCCTCTTCCACATTCAGTTGTGGACTGGCAAGCAGAAGATGCAAAAGCGATTTAACAAGGGTCTGCAGACATGCTTTGTATGCTGTGATGCCACGGCTTTACGGTACGGTGTCTCCTGTGTAAACTATGATGCATAGGAAAGACTGACTTGGGAGAAGAAGAGGCAAACAGTACAGGACAGTATGCAATTAGTAGCTAAATGATGAAGTATTCCGGAAAAAACCCTTTAAGAATTCTGAGAGGGTAGAAGGTTGAGGAAAAGGGCCAGTGTTTATCAAGTGCCTCTTGTGCAGCGGGTACTTCAAACGCATACTCTCTTCCGATAGTCGTTAACAGGACCTTGAAGTCACCACTTTCATCATCTTCATTTTCAGGAAAGGACAGAAAGTCATCAAGGTTAATTAGCTTGCTAGTAAACAAATCCAGGTCTGGGTGAAATGAAGGAGAGCGCTTTAAGAGTGTATGTAGCTAGATCGAGATCCTCCCGTGGCGCTCACGGCGCAGCCCTTTTCCCCAGTCCCTTTGCATTACTTATAAATACAGGGCCGAATTCCAAGTGGCGTGGTCCTCAGGGGACACAGCTAAGCTTCAATTCAGGCTTCAGAACCTTTGTGACTACCTTTCCTTTTTGCCAACAGGAAGTTCCCCTGGCCACAGGTAAAGGAAGAAGGGTTTCTTTTTATAATGTCTTTGAACAATGAGTCCCATGGGGCAGTGCCTGATTTGTATAGAAATAAGCTGACCCACAAAAACACACCCCTGCTTTTACAACTGCTGAATCACTTCCACCCTCCTGAGTTGCACTGGTTTACAGTTCTGTCCCAGCTGTCTTCTTCCTTGGATGCGTTTTGGAACACCATGGGACTCTTCTGATGAAACTTTTCCTTGAATTTTATCTCCTACCCGTCTGTAAAGAGTTTTTCAGGGTAACAGTTTGCCGTATCACCGGGACACAATGCCCTAATATCATTTAGGAAAACATAAGTATTTTTCCTGTTTAGAGAAAGAGCTAAGACTTGGGAGGGGAAGGCTCCCTCACATGACGTGGCTGAGATTAGGGAGTGTCCCGTGTTCTTTTATAAAGTGGTCAATCTGAGCCAGCTACCACATGAGACACAAAAGAGGCTAAACAGCGGTCGCCTTCACAGGTCCTGGAGACAGGAGGCACAGAACTCAGGCATGCATGGCCATGTCACACAATTTCTAAGGAGTATTTGTACAATGTGTGTGTATCAAGAAGTGAAATCATCAGCTTAGGTGTGCGTGCTTGTGTGTTTGCCTGTGCGTGTGCATCTGTGTGTGAGTGTGCATCATGTGTTCGTACTATGTGTGAGTCATACCACAAACTCAGGCATTAGCCTTCAGTTTTCATCTTGTTTGAGACAGGGTCTCTTGTTTTCTGTTTTATTAGGCCAACTAGTAGATGAACTTTCCGGGATTCCCCTGTCTGTTAGGTCTGAGGTTTGGGGACTAAAGGCAAAATGGCCTGGACCAAGAGGTCCCTGCTCTTCTCTTCAGACCTGGAGTCCTCGATTTCAAAAGCCTTTGAAAAACACTAGAGAGAGCTAGCTCCTAGTTCTGGATTCCAAAGGGACCACTGGACCTAAGGCCCACCTACAGGGCCCTAAACTCACCAACTAAGGCTGTAACCCCAGTACCTCACCACACGGTCACACTCCTCCCCTCTGAGAAGCCCTTACCCCAGCTCAGCCTTGTAGCTTCACTGACCTTCTATGAGATTAGTGAACCCACCCAAGGGATGTCCCACAACAAACCACCCTTTTTACTATAGATTCAGCTCAGTTGGGTTTATTATGTCACAGGAGAAGCCGTTCGCTGACTCTCCCTTGGAATTGGGGGTACAGACAGTTGTGAGCTGCCATGTGGGTGCTGGGAGGATGAACCCAGGTCCTTTGGAAGAACCGACAGCGCTCTTAACCACTGAGCCATCTCTCCAGCCCTAGTAAAAAGCCTTTGTGAGTTTATCTCCTTTCAGAGTCTGGTAGCAAGGTAAACGATTTCTTTCTCAGCCATAAAAATGTGAGGCCTGAGATGTTTACATATGAAGAAAAGACAGCTAAAGCATTGGGGAAGGAGTTGGTATGCTTGCTGCTGTTAAAGCAACAGTTAATATTAGAGATCTGAGAAGGATGAATTACAGCAGGAGGTATAATCGCAATGGCCTATGTATCAGTTAAAATGACAGAGACTTGCCCACTCCTTAGACGGTTGTCCTAGGCTCAGGTGGCCTCAATGACTTCGTTGGGGGTAGTGGTCAGTCTTCAGCTGTCACACAGGACAGCATTTAATCTTCAGCAGCCACACAGAGCAGCATCACCTCCAGCTGCCAGACCCAGGTCCGAGAGATTTCTTTGTGGAGAAAAGACTTGGGAGACTGACCTTACCTTGACTAGGCAGAGTAGGGCAATCAACTCAAGTGTCCACAGCTTTCATGTGTCCTGGCAGCTGCCAAGGCATGGGACAGCCTGGAACAGGTTAGTGTTACCATAATTTGTAGAGGAATTTTAACTCAGAACATAGCTGTTCTAAGTCTGTGTGATCCTGTTGGAATACAGACACGCCTTTAATCCAGGAGACAGAGGCAAGGATATCTGAGTTCAAGGCCAGCCTGGTATAGAGCAACTTTCAGGTAAAGAAAAGTTTAGGTAAAGTATTGTGGTATGCGCTTTTAATCCCAAACAATGAAGGTAAACTTAGTTTGTAGAAGGAAGCACACGTTTGAAAATGATGTCTGAGCGGCAGAAACAGTGACTAATCAGAGAAAGCTTTGACAGAAGACGATACACCCAGCTCTCATGTCTCTTCCTTCCATCCTCTACCCTTCCCTTCCTGTCTGTTCTCATCTCTTCTCTCTCTTCTTTCCTCCCTCCTTCCCTTCCCTCCTCTCTCCCTCCCTCCTTCCTGTCCTTATTCCCTTTCTCCTCCTCCTCTAAATCCTTACTTTCCTTCCTCTCTGTGTAACCCAGACTCTTATGGAACTCATTATGCAGCCCAGGCTAGAAGTCATGATCTTCTGCTTTAGCCCCCTAAGTGCTATGTCTGCTTGAGCTAGTCCTTGAAGCTGGTTGTTATATAAGTGAGAGAAATAACCAATGACTAGGTGAGGATGACATATGGCTGATGATGTTTCTGTGGCTGTGGCAGGTTAATGATAGCTATGCATCCTTTGACATTCTTCTTGAGAAGAGGGACCCGTTTTTCTTGTCCTTGAATCTTTTAGCCAAGAGAATGTGGCTGAAGAGACTGGTCTGCAGCTTCCACCTTAGTCCCTTGAAGACTTGAACTTCTCAGGCAGACATTTGAGTAACCTGTTGTAGGGAGCAGGTTGAATGCCTGAGAAAACACGGAGAAGAGAGTGCAGCCAAATCTAGCCTGTTAGAGGATCCTGTCAAAAAATCAAGCGTAGGAACAAAACCAGAGGAGCCACCAGATCAAATACAACAAAAGATCCTTCCTCATTCCATTCCTTTGCATAATTAATAATTGAATAATTAATTCCCTGCCTCCACAAATGACTAAATCAGAAAGGGAGAGCAAACCTCCTAAGACTTGCAAGAATAGTATATTTCTTTTTCTATTTGTGAATTTTGTGTTTTGAGGTCATTAAGAAAAACCAATGAGGGTCATGCTCCACAGCTCCTCCTGCCTTTTCTTTTTTCAAAGAATCTGAGTCATTTCTACTTCTAGTTGTGGGTGGACATGGTGGGGGCTTGTTTGGGTAGAGACAATATTTCATTCCATATCACAGTTCTTCTCTTTGGTTCTCCAAGCTTCCAAGCATTTATATTCCCATTATCTAGGAGAAAAGAGACATACAGAAGCCTTCAAAACTCTTAATAGCATGCCTCTTTTCTTCATTAAATCAAACAAAATTTTTGTTTTAACATTAGTATTCACTCTTTGTTCAGAACTGTGTACTTCCTATATAGCTATTAGGTTGGTTGGATGCGTGCCCACTCATCAGCAAAAATGACAGGAAGGGAGTCATCCTTTTCTGGGCTAATGGCTATATTTGCTTTTTATTAAGATGTAGCCGAGCCTTTTGGTGAGTTGTTATCAGAAAGAACAACTTAGCATTAATTATGCTAAGACAAAAAATCATTATATTTAGCAGTCATTGTCCAGGTTTTAAAATGGACTTTATTAAATAACCCAAGATAAGAACTTAGTTTGTTCAATTACTTGGTACATTTACTGATAACTCATTCTGGCAGACCCATGATAATGTTATTTTTCTTGTAGAGAAATTCTTAACAAGATTCATGGTGAAGCTCTTTTATGGTCAGTGTTGATTACTGTTGATAATGGCAATGTTCTGGGACTTTGGGGGACATGCAAAATTTCTTTTTGAGTATTTATGATACCAAATTCTATAGTTTCCAGATATGTAGCCATACTCCAAGCAGGGTTATAATATTCTTTGTTGTTCATTGAAAAACATCATTCCACTGGGAGATGTAGCTCAGTGGTAGAGTGCTTCACCAGCATGCATAAGGTCCTAGGCGTAAATGGATACTATCCTGAAACCACTGAGCTGAGTTTGTGTCTTAGTGTAAAAGTAACTTTTATTTGCCTGATGCAAGTGTCCTCTCAGAAGTTTACTGCCTCTATCTTCTAACCTAGACCTAGTTCTGGAAGCTTCTAGCCTCCCTACAATCTAATCCAGCCCTAGAATGTTTTCAGCCTCTGAGACTTAAATGCCAAATAAATTCACTCTCTCGAGTTTTTTCTGAGCTCTGGCTGGCTGGTTCAACTCAGCTGTTCTGGTTCAAACTCGTCTCCAAGCTGACTGATTCAAACTGACTTCTCTCACTTCTGACTGAATTGCTCTGCTTGGCCTCAAAATAACTCTAGCAATTTGTTCTAATCTTCTGTCTTCTTCTCAGTCTCTGGCTCATTCTGTCTTCACCTGGGTCTAGCTTGTTCTCTCTTCAACCGCTCTCTCTGTAAAACTGAACTGTCGTGAACTCAGCTCCACTGCTCTGCCTCCCAACTCACTGACTCAGCTAATCTTCCTGAACAGAACTGACTAGAACTCAGAGATCTGCATGCCTCGATCCCCTGAGTGCTGGGGTCCACCAGGCCTGGACCTAAGCTCTTCTTCACCTGAAACTTGTTCTACTCCAGGCTGGTCTCTAACTCAGAGATCTGCTTGCCTCTATCTCCTGGGATTAAAGACCTGTCTGTATTCTAGCCAGGTCAGACAGACCTAGAAGGTCTTGGAAGTGATCTCTTGACAGGGCAGCCATGTCCTAAATTAAAATTACTCTACATGTTACTTTGGGTTTTATTGCTGTGAATTGGTTTTTGTCAAGTTGACAGAAACTAACCAGCACACTGAAGCTATGAATTCTGTCTAACCAGTGATACATGCGGTCAGTACAATGGATATTCAGTGGACAGTTTAGTTATTGAAATGTGCCATTCGGGAAACTTAAAGTTGGTTGTTACTTAGTGCCTGAGAGGCTCTCAAGGGCATCTAACTGTTAGTGTTCAGTCCTGCACTTACTAGTACCTGAGCTTCATGCTCTTGTTCACTATACGCCAAATCTAGAAATGTTACTGGATGACTATTTCAGTATCATATACAAAGCAGCATGGGGAAACCTAGTAATTTATCTGATATTTTATATCGACTCATTTGAAAAATTCTTGCTTGAATGAATTCTGAAAATTTTATGTGGGTTCATATTGTCTTAATTAGGGTTTTACTACTGCCATGAAACACTGGACCCAAAGCAAGTTGAGGAGAAATGGGTTTATTTGTCTTACAGTTCTGAATTGTAGTTCATCACTGAAGGAAGCCAGGATGGCAACTCAGCCAGGACAGGAATCAAACAGGGAAGGAACATGGAAGCAGGAGTCGCTGCAGAGGCCACAGAGGGTGCTGCTTACTGACTTGCTCAGGCTGCTTTGTTATAGAACCCAGAACCACAATAACAGGGATGGTACCACCCACAGTGAGCTAGAACCTCCCACATCAAACACTAATTAGAAAAATGCTCGACAGGCTTTGCCTATAGCTCAATTTTATGAAGGCATTTTCTCAATCGGGATTCCCTGCTCTCAGATGACTCTGGCTTGTGTCAAGTTGACATAAAAGTTAGCCAGGAGAAAATATATCTGTAGATATCCATATCCTTTGAGAGATGTGATGTATCACAAAACCACAAATGCTGTTTTTCTTCTTTTAAAAATTTAATTATTTATAGGTGTGGGTGTCTATATACCACATGCATGCTTCATGCACACAGAGGTCAGAAGAGGATGTCAGATCCCCTGGAACTGGAGTTACAGAGAGTTATGAGCTGAATGTGGGTGCTGGGAATTGAACCTGAGTCCTCTGGGTCATTGACACATTTATGCCTTGATAGCAGTGCTGGGAAGTGGTTGTGGTGGGAAGTGGTGCCTGCAGCAATAGGCATATAATATATATATATATATATTTTCCCCATCAAAATCTGTCTTTATCCTGTTGGGGATGGCTGGTATGAGGAACAGAAACTGTATGAGACTCTTTGCTATCTGTCAAGAAAATAACTAATGTGGGGGGAATGACTCAGGCACAGAACCTTTCAGTCTTTCATGACTGTTTACAATCCCTTTACATTCTTGCCTTTTACACCCTTTCCTCTTCTCCTTTTCCTGTCTTTAATCTCCCCTGTCTTGACCCTTTTCTTCTTAAATTGTTATATATTTTTAGTCTTTTTCAGTCTGTGACAGTTTGTAGGGCTTTTTTGTTTGTTTGTTCCCTTGTGACCTTGACACTTAAAATTTTTCAGGAACTCCAAATTTTTCACAGTTTGAGTTTGTGTGATGTTTTCTAATGAAGTGATTGAGGTTATAAATTTTGGCAGGAATGTTTTTAAAGGTGAGGTGCCCTTCTCATCACATTGAAGCGGGTCATGCCTACATCACTTTTTGTTGTTATTTTGAGACAAAGTCCCTCAGGGTATCCCAGGATGGCCTGGAATTCATGATCTTCCTGTCCTTATTTCTCAGAGTGCCAGAATCATAGCAGAATCCAAATATTCAACTTCTTTGACTTGTTGTTTTTGAATATTGCAAAAGTAAAGGTCAAATTAAAAGACATAAAAATACTACTACACACTTTCTTACTCTCTCTTCAGATCCACAAGGAGTACACCTTGATATAAGTAAACAAAAGAAGAGGAAGAGAGGAAAAGGGAATATTTATCATTGCTGAAAATCAGTGTGTTATTACCATGTAATAGATGCTTAATTCTCTACAGGGGCATGATTCCAGCTGGCAGAGAGGGACTGACCTGAGTGGTGGAGGAGCCCCCTGTGATGAGAATTCTGATATTTGTTTCCTTAGAGGCTACTGATCTTGGACATTTATATGACTGAAGGTATAACGTGCTATTGAGAAAAACAACTGTGCTCTTTTGGGGATTGGTCCTCCGCTGGGTTGGTGATGGTGGTTGACTAGTCAGTCTGAGCCAGTCTGGTTGCTTAGCAGCACAGGTAGTGATCCACATTTGCCATTGGAAGACAGATTTGATGACCACAGGCTTCATTCTAGAGAGCTAAGTCAGATCCTTACCCGACAGTCCTCAGATTGTTTGCCATAAGAATCCCATGCCCTTCAACATCTGCCCGAATTCTTATGCTGCCCCTGTCCTCTCTTCTCTTCTGTGAACCCTCAAGCATCTTACTGTTGTTTCCGGCCCCCACCCCCCATCTCCTGGACAGGGTCATCAATGCTTACCTTAGAGTCCCAAGTAAGTTTTAAGTATGTCCAGACACTACAAATCACCAAAGAGTGCCTTAAACTTGAAAAAAAAAAGTGTGAGTATTTGTGCTACTTATTTTTCCTATGCATGTGGGAACTGTCAAAGCTTATTGTTGGAAAACCTATCTCCCCTCCACTTCAAGAAGATACTAACAGCTATGTGTTTATGCAAAAAATCTCTATAGTTGCTATAGAAGATAGCAACTGTTATTAACATGCTTCCACCTATTTTTTTTAAAGGATAATTCTAGAGCAAAAAGACAGTGAGGGGCCTCTGTATAACTCAAGAATAACAAGAGTAGGAAGTGGTGATTGAGTGATTCACTAGTAATATTCTGACTGACATTAGAACAGAGCCTATTCATTGTACGTGGCTATATGATATACAGAAAAGAGCTTGAAATCAGAGGGACTTGGATAGATCTTAGGTCTTACTCTGTATTGGCTGTGTGATTTTTGGATGAAGTCTTTATGAAGCCTTTCGTCAACGTTCATGAACACTAAAATAGCTAGTGAGTGCATAAAACACTGGAGTGCGTTAGCACTGTAAACTGCACACACAATTGGAGGGTTTTGAGCAGGGAGACTTCACTGATTTGTTTATTAACATTTCATCTTGAACCAGAGGTGCTGGTAGTATTGTTTTGCTATTGTCAAAAAATTTTTATCGGATAGGTCCTTTTTGTTATGTGCCATCCAATTAATTTAAAAATGAATTAATGAGTTTATTAATCTTTTTTTAAAAGTAATTTTTGGGAGTTGAGCCTGGAGTTTAGCTGCTAGAACAACTTTGGAGCTTTTAATGTTAAGATTCAATAATTCATTTATTCTTTCACTTAGATAACCCTTCAGATCATCAGTTTGCAACTTGGGGTCTCCAACGATCCTTTCACGGGAATTGCCTAAGACCACCAGAAAACACAGTATTTACATTACAATTCATAACAGTAGCAAAATTACAGTTATAGAGTAGCAACAAAAATAATTTTATTGTTTGCGGTCACCACAGCATGAGGTACTGTATTAAAATGTTGCAGCATCAGGAAGGTTGAGAACCGCTGCCTTAGATTATTTGAACTACTTTTTTTTTTTTTAACCTTGTAGCAGTAGCCTCTTTTACCCACAGCAAAGGTGGTGGAGAACACTTAATCCTGACCTCCTCGGCCCTCAACAAAGATGGCTACGCACTTCCTGTTTTTGCCCTCAACAAAGATGGCTGCAATACTTCCTGTCTAGGGCTTTTGCCCGCAACAAAGATGGCGTTTACGGCACAGGTTCCCTAACAGTCTGGATTCCGGTTGTAGTCTTATTTATTTATTTATTTATCTTAAAGATACGTGGTCGCAGACGTAAGTAATAGGAATCCATCTCCTCTCGAAATCCTCGCGCTGTGGCGACATCGCCCCTGCGCGGCTCTCTCGCTTCCATTTGCTCTGGTCTCCGAGCTGCGCCCGGGTTTGGGTGGCGGTGCTGGGTGTTGGGTTCCTCGGTGAGGATCGTTCCGCGGGTTCATTTGCCCTGAAAATCGCTGGCAGTTCTTCCTGTCTGTGGCACAACAACGGTTTTCAGCCACCGGAGACAGGGAGATTTTAAAAGTTCCGAATGGAAACGCGCTGCCAAATGCGGTCACACGCCCCGTTCCTCACCTGCCGCCTCAGGACTTTGCAGAGGATTGCGAGGAAGGCTGGGATCGGATGTTCCCCGCCTGTGGTCTGTGGGTGTCAGAAGCCCAACAGGCACCCTTGCTTCCCCTGACGCCCCGTTACCTGCCTTGTACACAGCCACCTCTCAGGACACTAGCGACCTGCGCTCATTAGGTGTCCCATGCTTGTGTGGTCACAGTCGTAGTGGGACCCAGATTCTGAATTCTTGTAAGGCATTTCTTCCTTACTGTTACTGTGTATACAAGGCTTACAAGAGACACACAATTACTTGTTTCCTTGAAGGTGCTGGTCCTTTACAGGCCTTGTCTCTTGGTAAGAAAGATCCTGAAACTCGTTCTTACCTCCAGATTGTCTTCCAGTGCTGTTCAGGGTCTATAAATGTCCCTGGTCATTTTAGCAGTTTCTGCAATGTGGGTGCTGGACTAACTCTGGGGAAAGCAATATTAAATTAAAAGTCACTAGTCTCTAGCATGCTAAAATTAAATGCTGCATTATAATCCTTAGGGATTGCATTTTAAGTAAGGGCTCATCTCTGTTTTCTGTCGGACCTCTTACTGAACAAGGAGTTGAAATAGGGCCCCGTTATGTGAAGAGCAGAGATAGAAACAGGTTCATAATCAGTGCTGTTCATTATGTTTGGAAGCATTTGAAATGAACTTGGCGTGGCTTATCAGCCTCATAGGAAACGCCATGGCTTGGCACTCTGTTAAGATGTGAAGACCTGGCTGACCTTGAGGTGCTTATTCACGATGGTGCCAGCAACACCTTCTTCAGGCTCCATTGGCATTCCCGTGATCTGAGTGCTGGTTTTGTCTCTTTCAAGGGAGAGATGGATGCCAGAGACAAGCAAGTGCTCCGCTCGCTGCGGCTGGAGCTGGGTGCAGAGGTACTGGTGGATGGACTGGTTCTTCAGTACCTTTACCAGGAAGGAGTTTTGACAGAAAACCACCTTCAAGAAATCAAAGCTCAGACCACAGGCCTCCGCAAGACCATGCTGCTGCTGGACATCCTGCCTTCCAGGGGCCCCAGAGCGTTTGATACCTTCCTAGATTCCCTCCAGGAGTTTCCCTGGGTGAGAGAGAAGCTGGAGAAGGCAAGAGACGAAGCCACAGCTGAGCTGCCTACAGGTAGGCCTCAAAGAGATCACTCCAGAGCATCTGCGGAGTCATTCCAGCTCCATGCCCTTTGGATTGGGAGTTGGTGCTTCAGGAAGGGGCAGGGGTCAATGGTTCAGGAACATGGGCAACAGTTTGGATTGAGAGGGCATGGCCTTGGAAGGGCAGGATGAGGAGGCGGTATTAGGAGGCTCAAGGGAAAGCTGAACCACGAGACAGGAGGGAGCTCGGAGCACAATTCAGATACGCTTCCAGGGAAACTTGGCACGTCACTTGGGAGGCATGTTCTCATCTGAGAGCCAGGTCAGTCTGAGCCCTTTGGCAACAGGAGCCGTTTGGAAAGTGCAGACGGGAAAGCAGGCTTTGGCCTACTGATAACTGATTTGTGGGGTGCCAAGTTGCCAGCTGGGGGAGGTCAGATGATGGGAGACAGCCCCTAGGAAGGCCTGGCCTGCACCTGTCTCTCCAGCCAGCCTCGGAGGCCACAGAGATTATTTGCCTTAGTTTGCTTGTTTGTTTAAATTTCAAAAGTGGCCTTTTAAAATTCAGCTTTGTTCAGACACCTGCGGTATTTTATTTCACAAAGGCAGTAATTTGGGGGAGAATGGCGTTTGGATTTTCAAGGAGAATCGGAGGCTGTGATTTGAAAAGATACAGCCCTGTGCCTGGCTTGTGAGAAGGAACTGTTGTAGAACTCTTGAACTCCTCTACTTTTTATAAAGATCAATTGACCTCAAAAGGTTAATTTTTTTTTTTTAAGAATATACTGGAAAGTTGCTCAAATCAGCTGATCCAAACTGAGTTAGTAGGTTTTCTGACTTAAGAATTCAACATTCTCTAGGTTTTTGATAAAGATACAGGACCATGTCAATGGTCTCCAGTATTTATTGTTACTGTTTAAAAAAAAAAAAATCAGTGTAACAGAGGTGGGCGGTGGTGCCACATGCCTTTAGTCCCAGCCCTTGGGAGGCAGAGACAGGTGGATCTCTGTGAGTTCCAGGCCAGCCTGGTCTACATTGTGAGTGCTGAGACAGCCAGAGCCACATATAGAGATCCTGTCTCAACTCCCACCTCCCAAATGGCTGTAACTGGTTAAAAAAACCAAATGCTATGGGTCTTATATTTTGAATGGTTTTCAGACCACTCATATGAAGTAATCATAATTAATTCTTTTTTAAATTAATGATATATATCTGAAATGACCAGAATGGGATGGCCAGTTAATTTAGAAAGACCTGGTAAACATTCAGTTGAAATTCTAAAAATATCTTTATTCCTAGCTGGTCCAAATTACATGTCTTTTTAAAATGCTGGCCTTTGAGGACCTCTAGAATTTACAGCTGGGATTGTAATTAGAAAATTACATGTTCTGTGTGTCAGAACAAAGCCAGGGCAAAACATCTCTGACATTTCAACCACTGTATTAAAAGCAGAATATATAGCATAGAGTTGGGGAGGTGTCAATGATTTGCGCTTTTCTGGTATTCACTTAGAAGTCCTCCCTGGCTACATGTAGTTGGAAAGGACAAAACAACTAAAAGCCTTTGACTTTCAAAATGTTTTATTTACGCGATTATTTTGGGTGGTATAAATAGTTTTGTTATGAATCGTCATAGAAATGTGACCCTCATTTTCAGAGAGCAAGAGAGAGTTAAGATAGCTCCTTAACAAAATGATGAAAGTTAAAGAGAAGCTGAGGGAAAGGAACTTTTAAATACAGTTACTATATTTTATATGTATGAGTATTTTGCCTGCATGTATGTGTGGGCACTGTGTGTGCCTGGTACATGTGGAAGTAAGAAGAGAGTGCTAGATCCCTTGGAACTGGAGTTAGAGATGGTTGGGTGTTGCCATGTGGTAAAAGGAAATGAAACCAGGTCCTTTGCAAGAGCAGGCAGTGCTCTTAACTGAGCCCTCTCTCCAGCTCTGAAAAGTTTTTAAAAAGGAAGTAAATAGGAGCAGTACTTGGCGAGACAAAACTTGAACGTATCTGTGTATATGCTTTGAGAAATGGGTTTGTTTGGTTTTTTTTTTTGTTAACTCAGTAAAAGGGCTTCCAGTGGAAAGCTAGATTGGCTCTGTAACAAATGAGTCTTGTGATTAATTACTTAATTAATTAATTCTGTTAGTGAAAAAAATTGTGACTTGGGGGTTGGATTTCTCGGTGGTGGTTATATAAATGTATTTTAAAATATTGCTGTGGTTAAGTAGTGACTGAAAACATGAGGGAGACGCGGGCACTCCCGGTACAGTCAGCGCCTGCCCGTCCTCGCTTTAAGAACGTGGCACTCCATTCAGGGCAGCTCTCTCTTCGCCGTCTGCAGCAGGCTCTTCCCCATGAGGGCCATGGACTCTAATCCCCTAGAACCATAAGCAAGCCCCCAATAAACTCTTTCTTTATAAGAAAAAAGGAAAAAGGTGACTGCCTTTGAGAATCCTGTCATTCCACGAATTTGAGGTTTGTCATTCATTCTCTTCTTCATTTGTTGTTTTCTAGTTTTCAAGAATCACTTTAAAATTTCTTTTGATTATCGAAAGTCTACTATACCATAGGATCTAGTGGTAAATGTAGCGCTATTTTCAACTCTATTTTATTTGGGTATTTACACCTCTACCTCCCTTTCACCAACCTCCCAACCCTAAATAGGAGAGAAAAGGTTAGTGGGGAGAGGGACCATAGACCCCTTTACTTCTCCTGACTGTTTAGGGCCAGCGGCTCGCTTCATTCATTCACTCATTCATTCATTTATTTATGGCTATGCCAATCTCTGTCAACAACAAATGTACCCAGCAGTCTCCTCCAAGCTGCTGTACCCCAAAGCGTTTCTTTCTGTCTGTCTACTCCAAACCACCACACTGTCAGTCTCTGGTCTCTTCAAACTGCTGCACACCAAATGTCAATACCACACACCACACTATGCTCTCTGTTTCTTGACTCTCATATTTATATCCTCAGAGCCCTAGACCACGCCCCTCTCCGTGCTTATGAGGCAGGCTGTTACCAGCTGGCAAAAGCCACACCCCTCTTGAAGCAATTAACAGCTATGGACAAACTAAAGCCCAACTAAAATCTCACACTTGGGATTAAAACAAAAACATATTTATGGAACATAACTAGGTTTACAAAGAACACAAAACTTTCATTACAGGTAAATGTGTATACCTATTATATATATATATATATATATGTATAAATGTTTTGGGGGTAAGGATGGAAGAAATATATTTTAAAGTAGTTGATGCTTAATTGCTGTTATATAAGGCCTTATATATTTTTAAGTGTCCAATTTCATGAAAATATGATTTTAAAATTAAATTGGGGTGGAGTGAATTGGAAGCTTGTGTGGATATTGGGTTCTTTTTTGGGAGGAAGATGAGGAGAAGCTTAAAGCCATGGGCTAGCATCAGAGGTGAAATGCCTTTCAACTTAATGTCTTTGGAAAAAGCCAACAAATCCAGAGGCCTATTTTCTGGGACCTCAGTGTTTCTCAAATATGGTGTCAGAACAACATAGCACACTTTTAATTTTGTAAAGGCATCTTGGATTTTTAGACCTCATCTCAAGGAGAATAGGCTGTTTGTGAGGCCAGCATACAGTAACCTTTTCTTACTTTTTGCTCTCTTGGTTGTGATTATTCATAGGATGGGTTTGGTGCCCTGCCCTTGGGAAGCCTTGAGAAATGAGGAGGCGCGGCCTTCTCTGAGCCAAGCTCTTGATCCTCAAGAATAAAATAACTTTATTTTTACTACCGTTTTCTGTTTTGTTCCTCTGACAGACTCTTGGTTTTCCCCTTCTTTGTGTATTAATTTCTGTGTTTCATTTCTATATTTTGAACTGCCTCAGACTTTTTTTTGTGTTATCTTAGTTATTTGCTTTTTGTATAAATGCTGAATGTAAGATTTTTTTTAGAGTAAAATTGAATTGTGTTTCATTCTTTATACGTCTAACTCCCACTTCTCAGCAAATCCTCAGACATAAAAAAAAAAAAAAAAATTTAAAAAAGCTACCTGAATTGCATCTCTGATTTTGCTAAGGTCTCCCAATCTCCGTTTAAAAAAATAAAGTATAAAAAGTCAGAGATGTAAGTGATAATTGTTTTGTGCTTTTCCTCACCCCACAAGGACTCTTACCTTTTAAAAGAAGAATTCTGCCGATAAAATGACTTAATCCACCCTGGCACAGTGGAAGGAACACTTCGCAGCACTTCACTGTGGCCAGGGTCACACACCAGACATTAGATCAGCTGGAAGTCCCCGCTGGGCTCCTGCTGGGTCACTTTAGGAGACAGGACAGAACTGCCAGGGCGTGGTGAAGGCAGCCAGTGGCTGGTGGCCTGGCCTCCCCCTGCCATGGGTCTGTCTGCGCACAGCCTTCTCTAAGTGCCCGAGCTAATCTGGCTTGGGAAAGCAGCTTTTGCTGAAGGCCTGGCCTCACTATCTGATGGGACTTAGCAGGGTAAGGCACGGTGGAGGGGTTCCTGGGCCACAGGACTTTCTGTTCCACCTTGTTTGCTCTGGTGTGGCTGTGGGGCTGCAGCTCTGCCCTGATTCTCGCTTCCACAGTCTTCTGGTAGCCCCTTCTTTCCCCTTGTCTTCCCTTTGGCTTAGGCTTCCTTTTTCTCTCCCTTATCAGATTTCTGAGTTGTATGTGCTTAGCCACTAGCAAGAGTGAAGCCCAACTCTGCCTGCCTGGCATCAGTGGCCACCCTGAGGCTAGCTAGCCCTTGTCTCAGCATTGCCTGACCTTCAGTGGGTCATCCCAATGGACACTCTGGCCTGGATTGCCTGGCTGTCCTCACTGGTGCAATATACAGGGCTGGCTTGCCCATTTCTCTCCTTTGCAGAGGCTCCAGGCCCAGCCTGCCCCTTGTGAGCTGGCCTTGAGTGACCTCAGCGAGTGAGTGACATCAGCTGCGACATTACGGCGCTGAGGTATATGCCTGGGTGTATCTGAGCCTCCAGGACAGCTGTATTACACATCGTCATAGGTTTCTTTGATTTCTGACGTGCAAGTCTTCTCATGGGCTCTGCTGGTCACGTCATACGTCAAAGCCTGCCCCAAGAGATTAAGTGTTGTGCTGATCTCAGTTTATCCAGCCTGGGCTCTGTGTCCAGACAGTGAGACCATTCTCTCTGGTGTGCCCAGCATGATCATCATATACTTCCTGGGGACTAAGTGCCATGGATCTAACATGAAAGGCCTCCAGATAACAGGAGGCACTCCTTCATTCACTCTCTCAAGCGTGTAGTGAGTGTTGACCATGTATTAGGCGGCGGCACTGGGGACAGTGAACATGGGGCTCACTGTATTCTCCTGGGGGGGGGCAAGGGTTCAAAAAGATAGTTAGCTAATGCCTAAATTAGCATCAGACGCGTATGCCTGTGAGGGTGGTCAGAGAAAGCCTCAGAAGGCCTCTTTCTTGTGTTGCCCTCACTTCCGGGCAGCAATGGATGGGATGCAGCTAGGTAAAAGATTTCCCTCACAGGACAGTGAGGCTGTACCAGCTCAGGCTCACTCAGTTACTCCCTGCTGTTTCTATTGCACATCTGAGACCCCCTGTGGTTCTGAAGATGAATTTAGATCATTTGGGGCATGGGATTAAACAGTCCAGCCCATGGTGAGAAAGCACTTCCCTTTTACTTCTGTAGTAGCCCAGATAAGGATCGAGGCGCCATGCTTGAACCTTTGCAGGCAGTAGAATTCTAGCAATGTTTAGTTGTGTTGGCCCTCACCCCTGTCCGTGTTTTCCTACTTACAGAGAGCAGCAGAAACATGGGAAGATGCACTACCAGAGTTGTGCGGTTTAGAAAAAGAAGGGCCTGTGTAGCTCAGGTGGCAGAAGCTGCTGCGCAGGTAGCTTTTGGCCCAGATGTTGTCATAGGCCCCTTAGATTCTTCTCCTAGGTTCCTCCAACAATGCCACCCTGCTGAGCATGCTGTGTTCAAGTGCACATTGCTTCCCAAGCCCGTATTCTCTCCAGGCATTTGAGCAGCCGCCATGGTCAGCCTGGTTAAGTTTATTGGTAGTATTATGAAGTTTGTAACTTTTTAACCTAAATACGGTGTTTGCAGGCCTCTCAGTGAGATGCCTCCGGATCCTGGCACTTGGTAGTGGGGAGGGACCCGCACATCATGCTCTTTTTCTCTGTGAGAACAGGTGGTGTAATTTATTGCTGAGAATGGAATCCTAGCCTACTAGGTTGTGATTTAGGATTTTTCCTGCCTCACCACTTTTTGGCTCTCCACTAGGTTTGAAATGGAATTGTATTATTCTGTGGTGTTAAAAGAGGCTTTTACACATTTGTACTAGTGTGTTCCTTTTTTATGTTAAGAGTGAAAACTTCAAGGTTTCTAAGTGTTGTGGGTTGAGGTTGTGTTAAAATATTTTATTGTTACATATGCTGATTTTAATCCTCTGAAGGGGAGTCGTAATAGTTGAGGACTGCGTTGCCCAGAGGCTTCACCAGCGCCTGCGAGGCTGATGCAGAGAGAGGCGGAAGACTTTTATGGGTGTTTATGGGACTGATGAAATAATGCATCTGTTGGCAGCCAGTGGCCACTCCTTCTAGGAAAGGCAAAACCACATCACAGGCCCTGCCCCAGCAGGGATGACTCTGTTTCCCTTCCAAATGCATTTAATGCTCTTTTCTGCTGAGAAGTCGGTGTCTTTTTTCCTCCCTCCCATGGCTTTATGGACCATTTGGCTGCCTCACTGACCCGATGGCCTTCAGTTGATTAACCCTGGCTGTGTGCTGGAATTACCTGGGAAACCAAGAGAGTACCAATTGCGGGCCCTGCTCCTGCCCCAGCTAATCCATCACAAACTCGCTCGGAGTAGACTCTAGGCAGTGGTATTAGATGCGTGCCCACTGACTTGCGTACAACAAGGCCAGGCACAGGTGGCTTGCCAGCTTACTTGACCGTATAGCAGGGAGAAAGCCTTGAGATCTGGCTAGCTGGTTAGGTGCATGGCTCCTTGCTTACCATTGCTCCACAAACTCGGGCGCCTCAGAACAATGTGAACAATGCGCTGTTTGATGAACTGTTCTTGTTTTCGGCGGGGAGACACGGCAATGTGGTGGAAGCTGATACATGGAAGGACATTAGTTTACTGAACACTTGATGAAGGATTTTCCAGACTATCAGGCCCCAGGCAAGTGTGACTCTACTGCTGACATCATTAAAATGCCGGGGACATATAGGTTAGGGGCACATAGAAACGAAGTTGGAGGGCTTTTGCACTAGCTGGAGAAGTTGAACTTAGGGCCAGGCGGTGTTGGCACACACCTTTAATCCTAGTGCTCAGGAGGCAGAGGCAGGCAGATCTCTGAGGCTGAGGCCAGCCTGGTCTACAGAGTGGTGAGTTCTAGGATAGCCAGGGCTACATAGAGAAATCCTGTGTGGGGTGGTGTTAGGGGAGGAAGAAGTTGAATTTGGGCTTTTAAAAAAATTGCTTATTCACATTGTGCATTGTGTGGTACTTGCAGCAACCCTCCCCGACTTTTGTGCTTTAAAGAACAAGCTCTGACCAGCTGGAGACAGAACCTGCTGGTGAGGGATGAGCTAGATGCTGCTCTCACAGACAGAGCGAGCTCAGCTGAACGTTGCTTGAGGGTGCCTGCAAAGAGAAGGTCTGGCTCATCCTGTCCATCTCTGGGGTAGCAGGCCCTGTGCCTCTGATTTTCTTTGTCATTAAAAACGAGCTTTGGGGCTGGAGAGATGGCTTGGGGGTTAAGAGTATTTGCTGCTCTTCCAGAAAGGCTAAGTTTGTTTCCAGCACCAGGTCTGCCAGCTCGCAGCCCACAGTAACTCCAGCTTCTGGGGCCTTGATGCCCTTTTCTGGTCTTCCTGGGTGCTCACACTCGTGTGTACATGTACACACACCAATACACGTAATTAAAAATAAAATACAAATCTAAAAAGACATCATGCTTCAGGGAGCTGGAGCCTTAGCTTGGTTGGTAGAGCTGTGCCGCCTGCAGGAAGTCGTGAGTGAGTTTGATCCCTAGCACCACACCAGCTGGGTGAAATGGGGGTGTCTGTAATCCTAGTACTGGAGAGGGGCAGGCGCAAGGATCCCAAGTTAAAGGTTATCTTGAGCTCTTTAAGGAGCCCTTTATTATGGAGATGAGACTGTAAATACAGGGGTGTTGAATAGCTTTTTTAAGGTCATACCGGGTGTGGAGCCAAATTAGAAACCTAGGTTCTTTGACTTCAAAGCCTGCTAATTTACACCCTATAAAAACACCTTATCAAAGTACACTTTTCCCTTCTCTTTGGACAGCCCAAGTGTATTCTTGTGCTTTGAGCTCCCATTCATTTCTCCTTGACACAGGCCACAGGGGCTTTTAGGAAATCCTTTTCTTTCCTGTTGTCTTGGGATCCACTCCCTCCTGATATCTCCCCTTTTGTAATCTCATTTAGTGCTTTGAGGAAGAGGTTGAGGTCTGAAGCAAGGCCATATGGGATCCAAGGAACAGAATCTCAGTTTCTCTACTATCTCGAGAGTCAAAAAGACTAAGTTTTGGCTGTGATCAAGGGCCCCCCTTTGCAGTCAGGTCTCACTTTGCAGCTCATAAATCACGCTATCTACAGCCAGTGGGTACCAGAAACAAGCTTTCCTGCTGGTGCGATTCCAGCAACTGCCTAGCAAGGTAGCATTCCAACTTTGAGAGTGTGGTTCAGACTTGTAGGCTGTCATTACAGCCAGCTGCGGGAATGTTTGCTTCACCTAAATTTAATAGGCAGCTGTGTTTATACTTGTTCTTCAGTTGGGCCAGTAAGGAGTGTAGACATATATGATTCTTTGAGGGTATTTCTCCCCACAATCCCACTTTTTTTTTTAATGTGATTTTCCAGATAGTAAACTTGAATTTAAAGGAAGTGTGACTTGTAGATGTTTGGGGGCAGGTTTTAGTGCTAGGCTTTATTTTGCTAAGGAGATGAAAGATTTACCTCTTTGTAGGAAGTGCCAGGCTGGCAGTTCCTGGAAATGGTCAGGTTCTATTTATATTCAGCACCATGGCAGAGAAGGTGGCAACGCAGTTACCAAAATAACACTGCTGAGAAGTCTGAAGCGGACACAGGGACAAACAAACCCAGCTCCTCCGTGCTCTCTCATTCAGTCATCTGCACGGATGGCTGCAGGGACTAAATAGACGTATGGGTGTCTCCCACCCAGTGAGCAATCGGTGTTGCTGCTGGGGACACTGCCTGGCTCTCTGCTAGCTCAACTCAATTCTGACACCATCAACGGTTGAGGTCTCAGTCCCCGGGATTGTCTCTCACTTCCAAGGCCAGTCACAAGTGCAGCCCTTAAAGATGGACTCCTTCTGACATTTTCCTCTTGTACAATTGACTTTCTACTTACATTGCTGAGAGAAGCACCCCTCCCAGTTTATTATAAAGCATGTGATGAAGGATACTGGTGAAGAAGTGCACAGGCCAGGGAGAGAAGGAGAGACCTGGTGCTCTGAGTCTTTTCCATGCACACCACATCTTGCCACCTCTAACCACAACCTTTAGCTGTCTGCAATCTCTAAACGTCACCCTTGAAGTTTTTAAATAGGCTCATTACATTGACATGGCTGATTAACTCATTGGACAGCTTAAACTTCAGGTGCTCTCTCCGACCTGGAGGGGCAGGATTTGAATACTTGCTGTACCAGGACTTGGGAGATGGAGGGGTAGAAGTTGGGACCGTAAGTCTCGACTCCTGTCTTGGATTTTGAATGACTTTCCCCATCCGAAAACTATCAGGAAGCCATTGGTCATTGGGCAACTTAGTAGTGTGGAAAAAGATGTGATCTGCTTTGAAGATCACCAAAATTTGGCAATTGTATGTCAGGCAGTAGGACAATAACCATTACATATTTTGTGTTATCCTAGTAGCAAATAAGAGGCCTGTGCTCTTGAATCCCGAGTGCCAGGTCCTTAAGAACATGTCTCAGTTCTATCGCCTGTGGATGAGGCTGTCCCATCGCGTCTGCTGGGACCTGTCCTGCTGCCATAGCCATAGAGGTTTAGTGCTGGAGTAGATCTTAGAAGCCTCCATTTGATAGACGGGAAAGGAAGGTGTATTAATTAGTTCCTTGTTGCAATGACAAAATACCTTGACAAAAGCAACTTAAGGGAGAAAGGCCTTTTTATGGCTTTGAATTCCAAAGCCATCATGGCAAGGAATGCTGGCCAGTCCCATTGTACCAGCAGTCAAGAGACAGAGAACAGGAGACAGGGACAGGCTATAAAACATCAGTGCCAGTCCCCAGTGAGGTGCTGCCCACCAACGTGCTGCCTTTTAGAGTTCCTTCACCTTCCCAGACAGTGCCAGCCAGTATCTGTGGGACTATGTGTTCAAACACACGACCCTATAGTAGACACTTCATATCCAAACCACAACAGAAGGACTACCCCCCAACCCAATGTTATATATTAGATGGCATCTTTGCTTCAGGCGTAGGACTTTGTGTTAGCATAAACAAAAATAAAAATTTCTCTGAGGCATATTGCATAAATGCGCAACTTTGAAAAAAGAGGCTAAAACTGAAAGACTCAACAAGGGACTGGAGAAGGAGGTGAGTGAGAATATGGCTGGTCATATCCATGAGGTCCTCTATTGCACTGCTTTGGGATGTGCCTCGTGGGCCAAGCCTGGGTCAGAAGAAGTGCTTCCATAGGCACTGGAACACAGGGAGTGAAGAAAGTCATCCAAAGGGGAGAGGGAAAGCTGATGGCACAGAGCGGGCTTGTGATACTCCCCAGCTCCTTCTGCATTCAGCAGTCTCATATGTTGAAGTTAGATAAGTTCAAGTTCACATGAAGTGGCAGGGAGACTGATGAATTTGAACAGATCATTCTTTTTAGTCTCTAGGCAAGCTTATCTTTATTGCTGATGTCACTTGCCTCTAGTTAGAATTTCTGACCTGGGCTAAGATGACTTCTTTTCTGACTCTTTCTTGCCTCAGGTCTCCCATGTAGTATTGCCTATATATCAGTGTTTTTTGTTTATTTTTAATTTTTTTTTTACTTATTTGGTAAAAATAATTTTTTAAACAAGATTTTATTTTTTAATTATGTGCATATGTGCGAGTCTGTGTAAGGGTTTATGCACACGAGTGCAATTCTTGCAGAGGCCAGAAGGGGGCATCATATCCTCTGGAGTTGGAGTTACAAGTGGTTGTGAGCTACCTGGCAGGGATACTGAGAACCTGACTTGGGTTCTGTGTAAGAGCAGCAATATTCTTAATTGCTGAGCCGTCTTCAGACTCCCCTTCAGACTGCTGAGTCCCTTCAGGCTGCCCCCAAATAAGAGTTTTTTTTAAAAAAGGAGATGAAGAATTTTTAAGAAATGTGATTAAATGGAAGAAAGATTTTGAATGTGCACATGCCAACAGTATGTGGAGGTCAAAGGACAGCTTTCAGGAGATTTGGTTTTGGGGATTGGACTTAAATCATCTGGTTTGCATGGCAACTGCTTTTATCCACTGTAGGCTGGTCCTATTAGATTACTTTTTAAGCTCTTATCCCTGACAGGCTGGTCCTATTTGCTTAGTTTTTAGGCTCATCTCTTCTGTTTTCATCTCTTTATATTATTGCTTGGCCACATGTTGGTGCTAGAGGCAGATAAACCCCTTCGGCTCTTTCATATTTGTTTTGTCACCATTTGTCTGGGATTCTTGTTGCTGTTACCAGATAGAAATCATGAATAAGCAAGAAGCTCTGGCTTTTGCTTAGTGTGTGTCATCAGGGAGCAGCCACAGGGAGCAGGTGGCAGCAGCTGTACCCTGTAGTGTCACTGTCCTTGCGCAGACTTCAGTATTGGCCCAATGAAGTAGTTATTGTTATAGCTCACAGCCTGAGGTCTGACACCCTTGGCTCTGAACACTGTAGCTCTCTGGACCTTCTGGAGCTTCAGCTCCTCCTCTCTGTCTCCTCACACCCCTTCATCCTTCTGTGGTCTTGGCTCTCCTCTCTTCTCGATCCCATTTCCACTGCTTTTCCTCCCTTTCAGCTCTGGGCTGCTCTCAGCTGCCGCCTGAGCTGTCAAGCACTCTACTGCCTCACTGCTTTCACAGCTTGACTTGTTGACTGCCGGGCTGTTTCTGCCACTTCTGTGTTGCTGTCTCTTTTGTGTTAACAGCTCATTTGAGAGAAGCTTTTATTAGGCTTATTACTGCAACACCAAGGGGGCGCAGCACTCATCGGTGAACCTCAGCAGCCTGCTCATACAGCTTCAGGGTGACTGGACCAGTCACACTCATGCCCCTCGGCACCTGTCATAGTCACTGAGGCCTGTGTCTGGACCAGTCATGCTCTTACCCCTTAGCACCAGTCAGAGACTCCAGGCTTGGGTTTTGTGCCAACCGTGGGTTCGTCTTAGAGTGTAAATCACAGCTGCCCCTGAGCTCTCCACCCCCCCCCCCCCGGAGCGCTGTCTCTCCAGCTGTGGTGGAAACTGTTCTAGGGTTACAGAGTTCATGGAGACTGCAGTAGCAAAGCCCTCCAGGAGCTGGGTAGACAGTGTCACCCTTTACATGGTTGTCTCAAGATGACTGGGGAACCTGGGGACTTTATTGTGAAGAATTCTTTTTTTTTTAAATGTATTGTTTCAAAGTTTCACACATATATATACATGAATACTGAGCATACATATACACATACATGTGTCTGTGTATGTATATCTAAGTATATCCCTCTCTCTCTCCATGTATATCTTAATCATACATATCTGCTCTTCAGTTTCTCCTTCCAACTCTCCCTGCTCCCCACAAATTCCTGTTCTCTTCTAACTTTTTAAAAATATAATGTGTTGAGTCTGTTTACTGGGGCATGTGTGGGCTGCCTGCCAGTGGCCAACCCTCAGAACTGTGAAGAATTTTGAGCTAGTAAAAAGTGAGTTGAGTTCTGATTAGCTACTAAAGGAGTGAAGGAGATCTCCAGAGAAAACAGGAACCACACTAGAAGAAGAAGCCCCCCCCCCTTTTTCTGGAGCTGAAGGAAAATGCAGAACACAATCCACAATCTCTTAAGAGCTTATAAGAGGCCCTTCCCCCTTCACCTTTGCCCTCGTACCCCTGAGCCTCCCCCTTCATCTTTGCCCCCACACCCCCGAGCCTAAGAGTCAGGTCTCTCTGGGAATGACATGATGGTCCACGCAGTGGGCCCTGATAGGGTATGTGGATGGAGCAGAAAGCATCCGAGATAAAGTAGCAAGGAGGCTGCCTAGAGAGCAAACACTACCAGGCTCCCACAGGCTATCAGCAGGACATCTTAGCAGGTCAGAACATCCCAAACTCAGACAAAAAGGCCCTGTCTTTGCCAAACTGAGTCATATTTTCAGAGTTCAAATTGTAACTCATGAAAGATAGGAGCAAACATGTATGATATGGTAGTCTGGTGATTCCTTTCCTCTTGTTGCTGTGAGAAACATGCGGACAGTAGTAACTTTGGGGGAGAAATGATCTATTTTGGCTCAGTTTCAGAGGGACACAGGCCACCATGGGGGGAGGGCGTAGCTGTGGGAACATGGCTGTTAGTCCCTTTTACACAGCAGTCTAGAAGCAGAGGGAAAGAGAACAGGGAGAGCAGCCTAGGCTCTCAAATCCAAAGCTTACCCTCAGTGGCATACTTCATCTTGTGAAGATGTGGCAGGAACCTCATCAGCACATTGCTCTGTGATTTCTAGTGTCCAGAACTGAGAAATAAGCTCCTATTACCCAGGCTGTGGTATTTTGTTACAGCATTACAAATAGAAACCACCATGTTTCACATAGTAATTATATACAGTTTTTGTTAATTTCATTACCTTTAAAGAGGTAACCATGGTTTATAATAAACTAGTAATAAAGGGTAATATGAAAAACTTGAGCTGTTTTTTTCAATGTCGAAATTTTAACTTGAATATGTAGGGAGAATAAAATAGTTTTTCCTCAGACATCCTAGGTTAAAAGAAAAATGAAAGAAAATATGCAATTTAAAATAAGTTATTTATGTGTGTGTGTGTTGTGGGGTGTAATACACACATAAAAAGGATGTACGAAGGCTTCCTCTGTCACTAGTCACCTTATTTATTCTTTTAAATGTAATTTTTTTATGTGTGTGTGTTTTGCCTGCAGGTATGTCTGTGTACCATGTGCATACCTAGTGTCCACAGAGGCCACCAGAAGGTGTCCGATTCCCTGGCACTGGAGTTACAAATGGTTGTGAAATGCCATGTGGGAGCTGGGAATTGAACCTGGGTCTCCTGGGAGAGCTGCCAGTGCTTTTAACTGCTGCACTGTCTCTGCACCCTCTAAACTTAATAACAGGTCTATGGCATGGATGCCTTAATAAGGAAATTCAGATCCAGGGAAGCAGTTAAACTTCTGAGTGTTAATTTAGGCTTGGATATATGCAGACAGTTGTTGAGAAACAGTGTGATCTGATGGTAGTAAACTGGGGGCTTACAAGGCCTGTGCATCCATATTCTCCTCTGTGATCTTGTCTTCAGAGAAAGGATCCTCATTGACCTGCTATAGGCAGGGTGTCTCACCGGAGGCTCTTATAGAAAGGTGTGGTGAACAGCCAGCCTTTGCTGCGCTCCCCAGATTCCACGATCTGGAACAGAGCACCCTACCGCCCCCATCAGCACAGGAAATTCATTTCGCCAGTGGGAAAGTGCTTGCTGACCCCACTCATTTCCAGAAAGTTACAGTTTACTTGCCACGAATGCTGAAATTTAGCACTTCTTACAAGATGCTAAACAAAAAAGAAAGGTTCAATTATGTACATGTGAATATATTACAGGTTTTTTTTTTTTTTTTTTTAGTTCTGAGTCAACTTGAGAGAATCTTTTCAAATTATTTTGAGGCCTGTTGCTGCTTCCTTAGCAGGGGTCAGGGGTGGAAGGGTGGACTTAGATGACCTTCCTGAAGTGCCTCATAAAAAACCGGGGAGAGTGTTTTCACTCTGCTGTTTAAATATTCTTTTTGTTTGCTTATCTTTCCATGAGTATGCTGTTTCAAAGTCTTTCACTAGATTATTATATAACCTGATTTTTTAAGCGCCTTTTTCACATGCTTTTCAATATTAAGTTCCAAAATCTTTTCTTTGCTTTCCACAAGCTGTGAGATTATAGATGGCTCTGTTTTTTGCTAGTTGTGTATTAAAATATTCTCCAGATAGGCTAGCTTTGTTCTGCATAGTTGGCAATTTTCTCCTTGTGCTTGGTAAGGCATTCCTGATGACTTTTTCACTTAACCATAGAGTGTATTTCAAAGAGAACCGTTAAAAGCTTTGGCAGAGCAATCAGATCCCAACACCATACGTGACTGTAGGACACAGAGGTGCCATTAGCAAATGGGAAAACCACAGCACAACCAGCTCTCACTTCCTTCTTCAGCCAGTAAGGGTTTGTTGAAGTTATACTGTGTGCCAGGAATTAAGTTACGCCAGATATTAGTCAAGCACAGTCTCTGACCGACTCAGCCCAGAAAGTCCTGTAGGCTGGTGGGCTAATACACACTGAGAGCTTTGCACAGAGCCACTGCATCAGTTGTCGTCATTAGATGTTGTAATTATCATTGGATGGGGCTGAAGAGGTGAGCTGTGCATATTCAGCAGGACTGGATGCACAGGAAGATGGCTGTGGGGTTGGGTGTGTTTGTGGCTGAAGGAGGTTGTCACTTTCATTCCAGAGTACTTGCCGTGACCTAACCCCATTCAGTGCCTTGAGTTTGTAAGCGTGAGGCAGATGTTCTTATTCCTACTTTTCAGATGAGGAAGCTGAGACCCTGCCCAGGCTGCACAGCATCTTACCCTATACAGATGCTCTGAGACGTTTGCTGGTGGGGTTAAAGCAGGGTAAAGTCTGGTTTCTACCTTCTATCTGAAGGTTACTGGTTTTCTTGGCTTCCAAATTGAAATGCTTCACTCTGACTTGTATCCAGTGGCAGTTAAGATAAGGATGCGTGAATGAAACTTTAAAACCTAAAGTGCTTTATTAATGGAGGTAGTATGTTTTTTATTTTATTTTGTGTGTATGGATGTCTTGCCTGCATGAATGTCTCTGTACTGTTGGCACGCAGTGCCCGTGGAGGCCAGCTGTTGGATCCCTGACCCCTCTAGACTACACTTTGAATGTGCTTGTCTGCAGTGGTCCTCTTGGATAGCGAATCCCTAAATTCATATGTGAGGCCTCTGAAGAAGTTAGGATTAGATGAGGGCAGGGAAACAGGATTCCCGTGACATCACTGATAGTTTTATAAGAGGGATAAAGACTATGCTAGCTACTTTGCTGTCTCACAGTGTGATACCTTTTTGTCACATCAGGAAGCAGTGAGAAGGACTGCACTAATTGTCAAATAGATGCTAGGACTATTCTCTTTTGCTCTCCAGATGACAGAACCCCAGCCCAGCAAACTTTACTCCTTACAAATGGTCTCATAGTTAGCTCAACTGTCAACCTGATATAGCCTATGGGCCCTTGAGAAATACTCTCTATTAAAGGGTTGCCCAGATCAGATTGGCCTATGGGTGTATGTATGTGTGGATGTCTGAGTACTTGACTGATGTGGAAGGACCCAGCATACTGTGTTCAGTCCTGTTTCCTGGATAGGTGGTCCTGGGTTATGCAAGAAGGCTAGCTAGATATGAGCCTGGGATGGAGCCAGCAAGCGACGTCCTTCCATGGCTTTTGCTTCAAGCCCTTGGTTGAATTCCTGCCCTGCCTCCTCTCACTGTTGGGCTGTGACCTGGAAGTAGAAGCCAGATAAACTGTCTTCCCTGAAGTAGCTTTTGGTTGAGGTGTTCTATCACATAACAGAAAAATAAGGTCTCAGCTGTTCTAACTACAGACTAAGAAACCTATTATCGTTTATGCTTTATCTCATTTCCAGCTTTCCTTGGATAGCTAGCAGATACATCTCTGCTTGACCTTCAGTGACAATGACTCTGGCAGGTTTTAGTGCTTGCTGTGTAATGCTTGCTGAATACCAGCCATTAGCTCTTTATTTCACCAGACATAAGACAGTTTGTTCTGGTCACTAGCCAGGTAATGTCTAACGTCTCGTTACGAATGCATTTTATTGTTGTCATTAGTGACTATTATAATAACGAACTTCATTTGGGAACATGCTCCTTATCTTTTTTTTGTAAATGACTGGAAATTCCAGTCGTGCATATCCTGGTTAAATACAGGACTGGGCCTGTGATTAGAACCCTTTGGGCCCAGCTCTTTTTCAAAATGAGGGAAATTTTAAGAGCAGAAGTTTGAAGCTTTCAGGATTGGTTCCCTCTGAACTGATCTTTTGTTGCTCTCCTACACAGCCCAGCGAATTTCTAACATTGGAGCAGCCTTTTCTGGCTGGACAAAATAATTTTCTGTACATAGTAGCTTCAGCTTGGAATGACTTTGTGCAAGTTTTTGTTGGTTTAACACAGATTAGAGTTACCCTGGGGAAGGGGGAACCCCAGTTGAGGGATTGCCTCCAGCCGACTGGCTTACGGGCATGTCTGTGGGGCTATTTCTAGATTTGATGTGGGAAGGCTCAGCCCACTGTAGTTGGTGCCTTCCAGGGCAAATGATCCTGGGTTCTACAAGAAAGCAGGCCGAGCAAAGCAGTGGGAAACAAGCCAGTGAGCAGCACCCTTCCCCGGCCCCTGCTCCAGTTCCTGCCACCAGGTTCCTTCTCCTTGAGTTCCTGCCTTGGCTTTTCTCCATGAACCCTGATGTGGAAGTGTGAGCCAAATAAGTCCTTTCCCCTTTCAGTGGCTGTTATGCTAGTAACAGAAAACAAACTAGGAATATAGAATGTTCCCCATCCGTTGCTCCCAAGCTTACAGCAATATTTTGGGGAGGTTTGGGAACTTTAGGTTCCTGGGGGGCATGCCTAAAGGCTTTACACGGTGTCCAGTCATTTCTGTTGTTTCCTGTCCACCGTGGTATATATCGTCAGCCTTTTCTGTCACATGTTCTTGTTCGGCTTGGGCTTAATTTCACGTAGCCAACTGACTTGAGACTGAATCCTCAGAATCATAAGCTGAAAGAAATCCTCCTTGCCGTAAGTGGTTTCTTTCAGGTCCTTGGTCCAGCTATGAAGAAGAAGCTAATATGCTTACTAAATTGTGTTGCCCCAGTTCACATCTCTCTTCTAGGTTCCTCCAGCCATCTGCTGGGCCAGTGATTAGCTCTAAGTTCATTCCTCTCTTGCCCCTTCCTTTCTTCCAGGCGAGGAAGAGAGGGCGGGGCCTTTTGCTGCTGCCTGCTGCTCTGAATTCTCATTCTTCCTCCTCCATCTAGATAGTCTGTGGTTGTCTGTCTCTGTCTCTTTTAGAAGGTGAACAGTTTCAAAACTAATTCAAGTCTTCAACAGGAAAAAAAAAAAGCTTATTTAGCACCCAGTAAGAGGCAGTGGGCTGGGTGGTAATGCAAATATTGCCTGCAGCCTGATTTCTGTTTGTTTCAAATCTGTAGCCTCAGTTTTCTTGTTTTGCATGACCTATAAGAAGCTAAGAATAGATTCTGTGTGCATGTGTGTGTGTATGAGAGAGATATCCTCACTATGGGACACAGGCTGACCCCATAGTGAAATAATGGAAATTCATGATCCTTCTGTTTTAAGCTCCAAAGTGCGGAGGTTAAAAGTGTGTACCAATAGGCCTGGCTTCTAAGAATGGATACACTTTCTTTTTTTCCTTTTATGGCAGTGCTGGGGATCAAACCCACGCCTTGCACATGCCAGGCAAATTCTTTGCCACTAAGCTGGACATTCAAGTCCAATTTTAAATGGCTGAAAAATAGAGAGAAAATATTGCATGATGGCTGAAAGTCTCATGACAATTCAGTGTGTAGAAATAAAGTTTTATTGGAACACGGAGGTGCTAATTTGTTAACATGGTGCTTTCATGTTATACCAGCAGTTAATTAGTTGCAAAAGTGCTCCCAGGGCCACCTACTTCAAAATGCTATGATGAGAGAGGTCAGGAAACCTGTGGTTCTCCTGCTGGCTTGAGGCAGCATTGTTCATCCTTTCTTGGTAGCTAACACAGTGCTGGGTTACCACCAACACTTAGTGTTTGTTATTTGAGAGTAAAGACTGGAGAGACTTTTCTTTGGGGTAAACATCCCCTGTGGAAGTTTGTCATTGTCACTGCCATTCCTTTTGGATCGAGTTTCACCAGAAATGATTCATCATACCAGACCCATTGAGACTTTTCTTTCATTTCTACAACATGCCGAAGAGAGAGCATTAGGTAAACCCAACTGATAAAATGCCTTTGTGCTGTACTTGCTCGCACGAGGATTTGATTTCAGTTTATCCTCTGTGCTCGCTCCTGGTTTGGTCCTTGGATTTTTAAGTACTGGGCTGTGAGACAATGTTAGCATTTAAAGTACTAACCACAAAAAGAAGTAGGCAAGGTTTGTAACTATGCAGCCGCGCCGTTTGTTTCCGTGTGAGGCACTTTGTGTCTTTCCTCCCAGCCGGCCACCTCGTTTTTATTCTTATCTCTTTTGAAGGAAATCATTTGTCACGGAATCTCACAAACTCCTAAGAGGTGATTCTAAGCAAGGACAAAACTTTCTTCTCTTCACTGAGCTGCTCATTGTGCTCTTTGGGTCTTCTAAAGAGTTGGGTGTCTCCGCCCCTAAGGACTTATGGACACAGTGCTGTGGGCTCTGAGAGGTTCCATCAGAAACATAACCGAGAGCTCTTCCCCTTCCGGGGATTGTGGTCTGTTGGAGAGAGTGGGCTGAGAACACGTCAGTTAACTGCTTTCCTTTTTGTTTTCTGTGGTGCTGGGGATTGATCTCAGAGCCTCACGGATGCCAGAGCACCAAGCCACATCTCCAGCCCCTGAATATGAATTTCCAAACATTTAACTACTAAGAAGTAACAGCGAGACAGGTGTTGGTGTTGTGGACTCTACCTTTAATCCTATCACTTGGGAGGCGGAGGCGTATGGATCTCTTTGAGTTCAAGGCCAGCCTGGTCCACATAGCAAGTTCTAAGTCTGGCAGAGTGACACAGTGAGACTCTGTAAGAGTTAAGAACAAAAAACAAACAAAACAAAACATAACAAAAAACTAGGGCTCCTGTTCATGAGATTTGCCATCTTTAGCATATGTCTTGCATTCTCATGGTCCTATATTGCCCTCAGAGTCATTCTAGCAGAGACTAGAGAGAAGACAGAAAGGGGAGAGACACTGACTATTGTTCCCCACGGAGCACAGGTCATTGATCAAACCCCAGCTGTGGTCTTCTGGGATGAATAGTGTTCCCAGGAGGCTGCCACCCCTTCTAGCTGCTTTGACGGTCCTGTCGTGATGGTCCAGGGACCGAGTCTAGCACTCCTGGGCCTGCTTTAGAAGAGACTAGCTGCTTTGATGGTCCTGTCGTGATGGTCCAGGGACCGAGTCTAGCACTCCTGGGCCTGCTTTAGAAGAGACATTTGTAGCGAAAAGCCACCTGTAGCGCTCTTTTTTAAAGCTCTATTTGGCGTGTTTAGGCCTCTTATCTCCCATCCACCAACCTTCCAACCTTAAGTAGGAGAGAGAAAAGGTTAGTGGGGAGAGGGGGCCCAGACCCCTTTACCTCTCCCAGCTAGTTAGGGTCAAGGGTTCTTTTAGGGCTCTAGACCAATCTCTGTCAACTGCAGACACAGCCAGCAGGCTCTTCCACGCTGCTCGCCAAAGCCTTTCTCTCGGTCTGTCTGCTTCAAACTGCCACACCGTCTCTGGGCCCTCCAACTGTTACACTTCACACGCCAACACGGAGTGCTGCCCAGAATGCCACCCAGTCTCTCAGAGATCTGGACCACGACCCTCTCTATGTGGCACCAGCTGGCAAAAGCCACACTCTGCACGAGACAATTAGCAGGTGTGGACAAACTACAGCCTAACTAATATCCCACACTTGAGATTAAAACAAAAACATATTTACAAGAGCATATGTACATAACATACAAAGGAAGTTTTCCATTACAGACTCAGCTTTTCCTTGTAACTAACTAACAACATGTCTTTTCAGGGTGGAGTTACTTGAGGGCTCTTCCTTCCTTCCTTCCTTCCTTCCTTCCTTCCTTCCTTCCTTCCTTCCTTCCTTCCTTTCTTCTTTCTTCCCTTCCTTTTCCTTTTCTGTTTACTTTCTAATCTCTGTCTCTCAAAAACAAACAAACAAATAAAAGAGTAAAAATAAAACAGCCCTTCATTTTCAGGTCCTAACATAATCTTTTCTCAGAGCCTTCCAATATTCTATTGAATTTGGAGGTTTTTCTTTTTCTTGACTCTACTTATATTTTTGTAGTAATTTTTTTTTTTTTTGCCATCTTTTGTTGTACTTTCCTGTAATCATCTGTAACTCCCATAACCCCATAACTCTTCCTCACCATCAGTTGCCAGGTCCTCTGTGTGAGTCACAGCCATCACAGAACCTTTTCCAAAGTAGGTTCTTGAATGACTGAATTCTGTGAGGGGAAAGCAGCAAATATAGATTATTTATTTGGCTCCAAGGAAGGACTTTGATGCTTTGAACAACAGGCAGGAGGAGAAAAGGAGGGAGGGAAGGGAGGAGTGGATGGATGAATTTGATATCTAGGTGTTGGGCTTGGGGAGGGGACAGGAATGGGAAGGGATGAGACTCTCACCAGTTACCTTTCTCATCACTGTGACTAATTCCCCGAGGAGAAACAACTTAGAGGAGGAAGGATTTGTTTTGTCTCACAGTTTGAAGAAACATGGTCAGTGATGGTGAAAAAGGCATGGCAACAGAAGTGACTCATAGCTTTGGTATCTAAGAGTCTCATGGGCCTTATATTGGCCATAGGCAGTAAGTAAGTAGAGGAGATTAGTCTAGAAATGGTTCAGGGGCACAACCTGAAATTTACTTCCTCTAGTGAAACTCTACCTAATAAAGGTCTTAAAATACCAACTGTAAGGTTATGAGACAAACTAAAATAAAGACGATTAGACGTACAACAGATCTTATATATAAAAGAGGTTTATTAGGTAGATATGGAGAGAGAGAGAGAGAGAGAGAGAGAGAGGAGAGAGAACAGGACATGAGGGGGGAAATTGAGAGAGAGGGAAAGAGAGAGAAGGAGGCACCCCGATAGAGAAAGGGGAGAAGGCCAAGAGAAGGGAGACCAAGAGAGGCCAAGAGAGAAAAGAACCAAGAGAGCGACCACATGGCCGGCTGTCTCTTTAAGGGGCAAAGTAACCACGCCTTCCAGGTGTGGCCACCTGGCTGGTGACACATGATGACATCATAAGTTGCTAGGCAACCCAGAAGCAGGTTTTGTTCCAAAATCCTAACAACAACACTAACTGGGAACTAGGTGATTCCACACATGAGTCAGTGGGGAGACTTTTTACTGTTACATTGACTCTGTGGGGCGGGGGTGGGGCTGAAGTAAGGACTCTGGCTGAGGCTGTGAGGGGAGGCATCATCCCCAATTCCCATCTTTGTCAGCTGCCCCACATCTATCAGATTTCTCTGGATCTGGGGAGACAGGAAGCCTTCTGTTCTGTTTCTCACCTTAACTGAGAAAGACCCAACCAGAATGGGTTCTAGGCTGGTGCTGCTGCTGCTAGGCCTGACAGTGCTTGATAAGCTTAAGGAGGTATAGGTCCTGTATCCCACTTTTGTGTACTTGCCTCATGTGTTATGATGCTCTGCGCTGTGGTTTCCTGTTGCACTGTGGTTTCCAGTGAGAGAGGGAAACGATTCAGCCTGTTCTTTGACTCAATTATCAGTCTTCTTGGCACGAGGCTGCATAGAGCATAGCAGTACTCGCCACATCTGTTCCTCCAGTCTTTCTGTTACCTCCTTGCCCCTAGAATCACTCTCTTTAAGTAAGTGCACCTTATAGGGGCTGTGGTGGCCTCCCAAAGGAGGTAGCTTCCTTCTCTTTACTGCTCTGTACTCTGCAGGGCTGTTGAGAGCAGTGGTATTCATTCCATTATACAAAAATCCCCTTTTGTGATGCTTGCACTCTGATTCATTTCACAAATGGCTTAAGTAATTTATGTTGTTTTGTTAACTCACTCAGGGAATGAAAGGGTAGCCATTTTGATTGTTCTGAACAGCGCTTTACACCTCAAACAGACTTCCAGAACCAGCCAAATGCAGATTTTGGCTCTCTGATTGCTGGTTGCATGCTGTTTTCTCCAGTGTGGGTCTAGGCAAACATTGGGAATTACCTTCAAAAAGGGCAAAAAGGCAGTTTCACTTTTGTTCATTAAAGAAGACAACTGCCAAATGTGAATAAAATGTGTGGTATAATAGATCTAGTTGATTTAGAACTAGGCTCAAATTTTGGCCGGTTTCTGTTGGTTCTGGGTTTCTGGGAAAATCATACTGTGTTTTAGGCATGGCAAGGTGTTTATTGTTATTTTTTTTCTTTTAAAATTACTTATTTTTTGTTTTATGTTTTCCCTGCTGCTATGTATGTGCACCATATACAACCAAAGTTCTGTGCCCAAAGACTCTGAAGAGGCTATTACATTTCTTGGAATTAGAGTTATGGATGGATGTGTTAAATTATGGTATTAGTTGGAGCCTTTTCTGTTACTGCCCTATCTTCCAAGTAACTGACACAGAGACGTGTTAGATTTATTCAATAAGCTTTAAGCTGTATAACTGGACAGATTCCTCTATTCTAACATAATCACGCTTGTCCTGGCTGCCTCCCAGCCACTTGCCATCTCAGTCTTGCCTTGACCTTCTGCTGTAACTCTCTGTCCTTATGGCGAACTCCTCCTGTTCCTCTTCATGGGCACTTCTTCCTCCTTCTCTCTCCCTGATCCTTACCTGAAACCCCCTGACTGGGAACAGAAGGCCCACCTATTGTCTGTCCCCTCTACCCAGTTATTGGCTAATCAGCTTCTTTATTAACAATCAGAGATATTTGGGGGGTAATTTTTACACAGCATTGAGACAGGGGATTCATCATAGACATGACAATGGCTGATCCCAAGGCACAGAAATCAGCATCTGAATACACATTGCACAAGACATCCTCCAACAGTTAGGATCTACGGGGTGAGTGTGGGGACAGAATTCAGGACATGTGCATGAACAAGTGCTCCAACCACTGAGCCAACTCTCCACACCCCATGTTGTTACTTTTAAGTTAAATTACTTAAATTAAGCAAGAAGCGGCAGCGGAGTCCCTAGTGCTCTTTGCCCAGCTTCCCCCAAGGGTAAGACCTTAAGCCACCATGTTTCATTGTTAAAAACTGGAAATTGATCTTGGTGCAGTACTGGTAACAGACCATACTGGGATCTGTTCACATGTATTTGTGTGTGTTCAGCTCTGTGTATAATTCTGTGCGATTTCATGTTTAGATTCACTTTGAGCTGTAGCATCCTTATCTGTCATGAGATTCTTTGGAATGTTCACGTGAACAAGGAAACACTGGAAGTTAATTCCTGGGGAAGTCTTGCTGTAATGCTCTTTGATGAAGTCTTTTACATCAGAGGTAGAAAGTCAGGCTCCAATCCCAGTCTTCCAGCTAGCCAGCTAGGCTGTTTTGATGAAGTCACAAGCGTTCTCAAACCAGCACTTCCTCTTCTCTGAGGGAAAGAGCTAAGCCAAGCAAGGCTCTTGGTTTCCCCTATTTCTTCTCTAAGTCCCCATTAGCTACCGCTTTTCAAAGGGCACTGCTGTTCACTAAACTGTTGTAGCCCCAAACCTCCTGGGACTCCGCCCATCTTCCTCCTTTGCTGCTCTGTTCTCCGTGGCAGTGCCCACTCTCCCAGGGAGCCTTCTGTTTCCCTATATCTGCTGACCTGTCTCATCCCTTGACTGCATTCATGGAACAGACTGCATATGTGCTTCCTACACATCGGCCAGAATTTAAAAAGCAGATCTTGTTTTTCGTTGCTTAAAACTCCCCTTTAGTGGCTCCACATGACGCTGAAGGTAAAATCGCCGCTAATCTTGGCGTCATCATTCTTGTCCCTTCCTCTGCCTGGGTTCCAGCCACATAGGTTCCTTGCTGGCATCAGTGCCTCCATGTGGCCTCAGCTCACCGCTGCTTGCTCACACTGTCTCATGTTTTGCTCTGCTAATTAGCCCCGTCTGGTACTTTGCTTCTAAGCCTCTCCAGTGAGGCTACTGTGTCAGCCCACGCCAGCCCCTCCCCAGTCACGTTCCATTCTACCTCCCTGCGCTTCTTCCTCCACAGCATGTAATAACACGGGAAGTTATCTTTACACTTGGTTGGACTTGGCTGTGACTAGACTGGTGAGCTAACCTTCTGCAGACGGCAAGCTCCTGGGAAAGGTCTGTTTGAGCTTCCCAATTCCCCCTGCATTCAGATAATGCCTTCATCCAAGAAGCTTCAGTAATTGTTGAGCAGGTGAATTCACGAACCAGATGATCACAAACGTTCTTAAAATTGAAAAAGAAGCCAAATGAAATAATTTTATGGGGAAAATGATTAATTTTGAGGGGAAGGTATATTTTGGATTCTTCTGGGAACATTTTTAGCAAATTCCTGTATAGGTTTCTATTATGTATGTGCATTGATAAAAGGTCTTTTCTGAGGCAGGCCCATTTGAGGTGGGGAGGGTAAATTTTCTGTGCCCTGACCAGAACCAAGAGCCTTGTGCATGCTGGGCAAATATACCGTCACCGAACCACATCCCAGACTCAGCTGTGGTTTTTGCTTTAGAAAAATCAAGGTTTGACTTTCTTGACCTTATAGAAACTGCAGGAAACTTAGGATCATGTGGTCTGACATTTAGCCAAGCTTGCTTTCACTGTCAGCCTAAATTCATTTTGAATTGTAGATGTCAATAAGGGCTTGAACTGGAAGCTGCTAATGTTCTCGTTTTAACCAAAGGACATGGTATAATTGTGTCCTTGCTTCTTTTCTTAAATTCTTGCTTAATTCCCATTTATTAATGATGAGAGCCACACAACCAAAGTATTATTGTAATAGGCCCCAACCGTAGCACATCTGACTCCATGATGGAAGTACTGTTCAGGCCATAAAACTCAGCACGTAGACAGTGCCATCAGCAGAAGTGAAAAAGAACTAATCCGTCAAAGCCCATAGTTCTGGGAAAGTCTCTAAATGTACCAACCTTGCTTTCTGCTGTCGGTAGTTCTGTTTCTGGCTAACTGTTCTTGTTTACTGAAGTATGCCAACCCAGGACATGGTTTTTGTACTTAAAAGCTCACCCTGAGAAAAGGCTTAGTGGGTGAGCTGTCAGCTAGGTAATAAAGACTTTCTGTTGGCTTGAATCCATGCCAAGTAGTGTTTTCTGGTGGATACCGCACATTTCTTATTTGTTACTGGTTATGAAGTGCCATAGAGAGGTAGAATATGCGTCCCTCGGTCATTCTGAGTTGATGACTCAGATCATTCCAAGAATGGTTTCTGTGGGGAGAAAATACTATACATTTCATTAACTGTTCTCAGCAAAGGGTAATTAAGTTTGGGAGGTTTTCTTTCTCTCTCTTTACATATAGAATATATATTGTGAATAAATATATATTTTATAGCATAATTATATTTTCTGCTTTTTATTTCATAAAATATGCATAAGTGTTAGTATTTTGGCTTCTTTTATTATGATTTTTTTGTTGTTATTGCTAATGATTTAATTTTCATTCAAGTACAAGTACACAGTATACTTCATGAAGCTACAAGATGGCATTTTCTCTTAAAAGCGTTGTACTATTGTTTTGCATTGTTGTGCTATTAGGTTCTAGGGCATTTTCTTGCATTCTTTCCTTTTGTTGATTTTAAAAATAATGGGTTATTATGAGTGTGAATCCAGATAGTGAAGATGAGAGTGACACAAAGTACGAGACATTCTTCAAGATGCCTTTCAAGACCTCTCAAGCTTGCCTTCCTGTCGGGGCTGTCTCTCCACAGGGTTGTTTCTGCCCAGTCCAGGGTGGTCTCTAGCTTGCTAGTCTCTTGCCTTCATCTCTTGGATTTCTGGCATATGTTACCACCCCTAACTCAAAATTTCTGCGAAATTTTTGTTTGTTTGTTTTGAGACAGTGTCTCATGTGGTTCAGACTCTCTCTGCAGGATGACCGTGAGTTTCTGATCCTCCTGCCTCTACCCCCAAGTGCTGGGATTATAGGTGTGCTCTGTGACCAGCTGAAAACCATTCCCTTCCTCAGCTCCTTCGTAAGGGCTCCGTGAAGAAGGTGGCCTGGGAGAAGGGGAGGAGCACAGGATGAATGGGCCTCTCATTAGCAGGCCTGGAAGTGGCTGCTGAGGGGAAGAAGGGTCAAACCAACAGGTAAAAGAGACTCACACTTTAAGGATCTTCTGGCTCCATGATAGAGCTTCTTTGTGCACACAAAAGGATGCTGTAAAGGTACATTTGCAATCAAGTGTTTCCTGAGGATAATTTTAGAACTTCCCACTGTCAGAGGCAATCATTATTTAGTGGTTAGAATATTTATATGTATAATATGATTGCACATTTCATTTCTGTTTTAGGTCTGCCCCATGCTTTTTAAGCAGTGTAATAAATTATTTTCTTGTCTGTGGATTGACTGAGTCCGAATGCGCATATAGTTTGCCCAGTGTCCAAATTTTATGACCTGCACAATTCACATCAGTGTTGTAGCTTTGCCTTTTGTTGACCTGCAATCCTGTCAGCACGGTTGACTCAGAGAACTCCTTCTGAGTCACCTCATCTGCCCATTTCATATTCTGCGAATTGAATCTGTATGGAGCACTCCCTGGATATCAGACTTGGTCAGGGGAGGCACTCCAGTGAGCCATGGGCCAGTAGTGATGTGACATGATGAATCCTTTGCTTCCTTGTCTTTTTTTCCCCCAATATACTGTACAGTAATTTGTGCCATCCACCCCCCTTTGTTATATTAAAGCCGCTATTAAATGTAGCTCAGTATTTCATGGATTGGGAATTCAGAAGGGGTTAACATGAGTTACTGTGTATTGGTTGAAGCCACTAGGCCTGAAAGATGCCCTTCTAAGATGGCTTCTTAGTCAGTGCCTGGAAGAGCTGACAGGTGGTACCAGCTCCTGGCTGGTGCTTAGCTGCAATCTTGAATTGACACATGGTCTCTGTCAATGTCTATGTCTCCTCATAGCATGGCAGCTGAGGGCAGACCTTCAAGGCCCAAGGTTACTTGTGAAAATACTACCGGGTATACCATTCAAGCATTACCTCTGTATGACCCTCAGAACACTAATCCTTTTGTATATTATGGTTAAGGATGTCATTAAGATCAACCAAGGCTCCAGGGACGGGTGAGGGTAGAGATGGAGTTATCTCAACCTTTTACAAGAGGACAAACAAAGAGTTCCAGACCATCATCAGTCACATCAAAATAGTGGTTTTTTTTTTAGTAACAATTTGTACCCGGCCCCACCCCTCCCAAGCTTAGCAAGCTTACAGTGTGTGGTCAAGGAGCCATTGTGTGTACTGGTCCCTTGCCAAGTTCTGCAGTGTTCACTTAAAGGAAAAATATCTGCTGCAGTACATCCTAGTCACTTGATAAACAGGACCCTAGAAAGTGGCCTGCCTGACTGTCATCTCATACTATCTAGAAAGTCGTCAGCCTACTCTGAGTCCATGTACAAACTAGTTTGTCAGAGAATTGAAGTCATTTATCCTCTAGGTAGGAGGGGAAATGCACAAGAGCTGACTAGAAGGCCATGGAATGCAAACCGACTGACAATTAAAAGTACGAGAATGAGAGATGGTCAGTAGAGGCTGTGTTATCTAATCATGAATCCAGGAGAGGCAGTTAGGAGATGGGCTGTTTATCTCACTGAACACAAAACCCTACAAGTTCCTTTGAAATATGGTTTCCTGCCTCCTCTCTGATCTCATTGCTTCCTGACTTGCTCTGCTGTTGCTATAATAAAATACTTGAGATTGAGTACTTTATAAAGCCAGAAAGGTCTATCTAGCTTATGGTTCTAGAGGCATAGGAGCACAAAACTGGCACTAACCAGCTTTGATTAGGGCCCCAGGGCTGATGGCAAGAGTGTATGTAACAGAATGGGATTTGCCTTCTATAAAGTTATTGAGGGATTCAGGGGAGGTACCAGGGTATCTTGTATCGACCCATTCTCCTGAGAATTATTTCAGTCACACAAGACTTGTATTACTCTTTTTAAAAGCCGTATTCCTACCCATAGCTCAGATTTTAATGGTTCCACACCTCAATAGCTTCTCAATGGAGACCAGACATCTGGTACACTATCACTGGCGGTGGGGAAGGTGGGGCATGTCACAGCCAAGTCACAGCCACTGTCTCTGTTTCCTACCTTCTTCTGAGGTACTTGGACATGACAGGGCCCAGCGCTTGCTGCTCCTCCATCTACAAACCTGAGCTGTTTTCCTATTTCCACCAGCTTTTCGCTGACACAGGTCCTTCTCCTGCCCTCCTACTTCCTTATCAGCTCCTTCCTCTTTATTAGTGTTTCTCTTCAAGGAGACCATTATATCCTTAGCACCCAGAACAGTGTTTGGTGTAGGACTGGTGACTAATAAAATGTATTTAAATGGTACTAGTGGGATAATGTCAGGCCTAATGGCCCTAGTCAAATCCATGTGGTAGAAGGAAAGAACAGACTCCAAGTTGTTCTTTGCCCTTCACATGCATTCCTGGCATGCTCATACCCTTCTCAAACAAACAAACAAACAAACATTTAAAAGTATTGGTTAAACTGTGGCAGAACCTTGAAATGGTTTTTTATAAGTAATTTATTTATTTTATATTAATCGCGGGTTATATATTTGTATCCCAGCTGTAGCCCCCTCCTTCATTCCCTCCCACTCTCCCCATCCCTTCATCTTCTCCCTGCTCCCCTCCAAGTCCATTGATAGGGGAGGACCTCACCCCCTTCCATCTGACTCTAGCTTATCATGTCTCTTCAGGGCTGGCTGCATAGTCCTCTTCTGGGATCTAGTTAGGCTGTTCCTCCCTTGGGGGCGGGGGGCAGTCAATAAGCCAGCCATGAGTTCATGACTGAAATAGTCCCTGTTCCCCTTACTAGGGTACCCAGTTGGGTACTGAGCTACCATGGGCCACATCCAAGCAGGGGTTATAGTTTGTATCCATCCATGGTCCTTGGTTGGAGAAACAGTCTCATAGAAGACCCCTGTGCCCTGATCTATTTGGTCTTTGTGGAGCTCTTGTCCTCGCCAAATCTTACTAACTTCCCCTTTTTTCATATGATTCCCTGCACTCTGGCGATGGCTTGGTTGTGAGACTTAATATCAGCTTTGATTCATTGTTAGAGTCTGTCCTGTTGCTTGTTTTTCCTACGTAATAGTTGAACAGAAAAACAAACTGGATGGTTTACAAACAGCACCTTATTTATCACAGTTCTAGAAGCCAAGAAGTCTGTGCGCTAGCAGATTTGACATCTGGTGCAGACCATGACCTGCTCATAGGTGGCACTTCCTGTTGTGTGTTTATGTAGATGAAGGGCCAAGTGGCTCGCTGAAGCTTTTTTGTATATAAAGGTGCTGATTCTGATTGTGATAGAGCTACATCCTCATGGCTTACTGACCTCCCAAAGCCTCATCCAATACCTTCATATTGGTCAGCATGTGAACTTTGGAAGGACATAAATACTTAAAAGAGTGTAACATAGTCAGCAAAGCGTGGAACAGTCATTCTTCATGACTGCCTGCCAGAGTGAAAGGCTGATGACTCATTCACAGGTACTTGCGTCGGCTCCTAGGGTCATTGTGCCTTCAGCAGCTTCTGAGCTGTTGCTCATGAGGGCGCTGTACTGGGCTTGCACAGGGAGGACCTGTTTTGAGTAGGAGTCTTAGATCACAGTTCACATTTTATGGAGAGCCTGCTGTTCTTGAGCTGTATTAGGTAATAGGGCTTTTCTTTGTTTACCTTGTGCTTCTATTTCCAGCTGGAATATCCTGGCTTTTGTTTTAACTCATTGAGATTGCTCACCATGTTTTCAGACTTAGTTACCTGAAACCATTTCTTAGTTCTTGTGTGTTAGCTGGCCTCTGTGCAGCATCAGGTAATAGGTCACTAATACAGCAAGTGCTTTGGGTTTTAGAGCTCAGTGAGGACCAGGATGTCCAAAAAAGATTTACTTACATGTGCCCCATTCACTGTAGATCGGAACACTCTGGCTTTTCATCACAGTGTCGGATTCTCTGGCCTTGAGGCTGGCTTCCTTGTTGTGCAGTGGCCGAGTTCTAAAGTGAGGTAGAGTAGCAGCCACTTGTCTTGTAGCCAAGACATGGAAGTGGCACAGGGCCACCTGTCCTTCATTCTATGAGAAAAGGTGAGTAGCAAGGTCAGCTCAGGTTCAAAGGGAAGGGAAATCAGTTCCACCTCTTGATGGGGCAGGCGGGTGGGCATGCATGTGCAAGGAGAATAGGGTTTTTTTTTTCATGCTTGCTAACTTCAGCATGCCCATCCTTGTACTATATTTATTATAATACTCCTTGTATTATATCTTCAACAAGATAGAATCATCAATAAAGCTTCTGGGCTTTGAGGATCATGTGACCCCCTTTGGTTTTGAATTCTGAATTGCTTGGTAATCCAAAGCCTCATTGGTGGGTACCAGGGAAGTTACAAGGATCGACTCCTGACTGGCTTGAAGACTCAGTTTCTTTACAGGGCTGCCCACCAGGAGTTTGACTGTGCTCTGATGAATGGTGACACAAATTTGGCTTTTTTAATTTTTTTCTTTCTCTTTTTTTGTGGGGGAGATTACAAAGTTTGGGGAGGACTAGAAGTAAGTGTGATTGTGTTCATGATGTGAATTTCCCAAATGATCAATGAAAACATGTATGTAAAAATGTAGGTCAGAGTGTGCTTTTCTCCTGCTCAAATGCCCCAGTGTGTTTTTACTGTGTCTGTGACAGACACAGGCTCTCTGTCCCTTTGGCTTTTGTTAGCCTCCAGCAGCTCCTCCTGCTGCTCTTTGCCTTCTCTGTGACTGACTGAGCCACAGTTTATTCCTGCCTGTTTCTGGAGGTCACTAGGTTCATCTTGCCAGGTTCATTCCATCTTGAGGCCTTGTACTTGCAGTTCCCTCTCTGGAACAGTCTGTACCCATATCTTTGTGTGGCTGCTGCTTCATTCAGGCCTCAGCTCAGATAATTGCAGCCAGATCTTTCTTGACCACAGACTACAACAGGATAACTCTCCTTCTCACTCCTCTACCTGTCTCATTGTTTTTTTAAAAAAATATTTATTATTTGTTTTTATTTTATTTGTGTGTTTGCCTCTATGCATGTAACTGTACCATGTGTGGGCCTGGTACCCATGGAAGCCAGAATGGAGCTTTGGATACCCTAGAAGTGGAGTTATAGACTGTTGTGAGCCACCATGTGGGTGATAGATACTGAATCCTGGTTCTCTGCAGGATCAGCATGTGCTTTTTAACTGCTGAGCCACCTCTCTAGCCCATCTTGTTCTCCTCAAGGAAGCTCTCAGTTTTCTCTCATGTAAGGCGTTGGTGGTGCACAATCATAGTTGTTACCTCAGGATACATTAAGTGCTGTAAAAAAGAACATCTGGTACCTGGTGTGCTTTCCATGGGAGCTTTGTCAAGATGTCACTTTTTGCTACTGAAATGTCCCCTAGTAAGTATATCTGCCTTCTTGTCCTTCACTCATTGCTGGAGTGGCCAGTCTTGTCCTTCACTCATCGCTGGAGTGGCCGGTCTTTGAAAGCGCCTTTCACTTCACTTGTACTGCCAGCATGTTGTCATATTGAGCACACCCTGAACACCTTGTAAAATCAGGAACAGAAAGACTCAGTGGCCACACTAAATAGGCCAGAGAACCATGAGACCAGAGACCGGGAAAGCTGCCTGGACTGTAAGAGATTGTTTACTTGTATGCACTGGGTTTGGGATTCAGTGTTCTTTTCTAGCACACTGAAAGAATTTAGGGATAATTTGCTGTCAATTTTTCTTATGAAATTTTGAAACATAGCGAACAGGATCATGTAGACAGACAAGATCAAGTCTAGCTTTTTAAGAGTAAAGGATATGAATCTGAAATTTAGATTGCTAATCCCAACACTTGGGAGGCTGAGGCAGGAGGATTGCAAGCTATATAGTGACATATATTTTTGTTCAAAAAAAAAAAAAACCAAACCAATAGTCCTGCTGCTGGTGAATGTTGTCTAGGTTTTAGTAAATTTTAGGAAAAAGAAAATGGGGTGACAGCCATTCATGCTTTTGATTCCTACATAAATTACTCACAGAGTACAGAGACTCTTTGCTTCATTCACCCTTTTACCTCATAACTTATCAGCAAAGATGAGCATATTGGTTTTATTTTCAGTTATCTGAAAATGTCATGAACATAACAGTTATTATCTGTCAGGAGAGTGCTTCAAAGAATGTTGCTAAACAAATACAAATGCTAACAGTTCTCAACAGGCATTTGTTGCAAAGGAGACCATATGTGACAAGAGATGTGAAAAAAAAAAAACAGTAGGAGGATAAACCATTATCGTGTAAGAGGCAAGAATCAGGCTAAATTTAGTGTTAGGAATTCTTGTTATTAAAAACCCTTTCTCAGGAGTGGCCAGCAGCACAGCTGCACTTAATGGAAGCATGTGGGGATTAATGTGCAGAGAGATTGTCTAACTTGTTTGCCTGTGGGACCTCTGTAACAGTGATAGACTCCCGTGGACATTTCTTAGATCTTTCATTTGCTTTGGTTTATGGTAAAGAAGTAATTTCACAGAGAGACAACTGTCTATATCAGCTCAATACTGCTCACCCAAAGTCTGTACTTTACCCTGGGCTCTTTCTCTGTGTTGTAAGTTGAATATGTGTAACGACGTGATATAGTATCATACAGATCATTCCTAGTGCCTTAAAAACCCTGTGCTCTGATTATTCATGCCTCCTTTTCCATAATCCTGGTAGCCATGAATCTTTTAAATAAATTTTGAGACAAGTTCTCATGTAGCCTATGCTAACCTTGAACTCCTTGTACAGCTAAGTAATGATGACCTTGAACCTGTAATCCTCCTGCTTTTACCTCTTGAGCGTTAGAATTACCAGTGTTCCTCACCACACTCATCTTTATATGCAGTGTTGGGGTCCAAACTCAGGGCTTCATACATGCTGTGGAAGTATCCTGTCAGCTGAGCTATAACCTTGGCCCTAGCCATGAATCTTACTTTACTCTTTTTTTAAGTTTATCATATGGTAAATAGTCTTTTTGTAATGCTTTCTCTCATGATATAATAGTCATTTACTTTTCCTCCTGCCTTTTCATGAGCAAATACTTTCTTTTAGGTGCTGAATAATATTCCATTATCTGGATATGCCATGTCTATTTATCCATGTACTTACTGAAGGATATCTTGGTTATTTTCAAATTTTGGCAGTTTTAAGTAAAGGTTCTATAAGCACCCACAGGTGTGCTTTCTTTTGTAACATACAATTTCAGTTTACTAAATAGATAGACACTAAGAATCACTGTGCTGGGTGGTACAATAATAGTATGTTTCATTTTCTACGGAACTGTCAAACTGTCTTCTAAAGTGGCTTTGCAAATTGGCCTTCCCATCTGCAGTGCTCTGGTAGAGTGAGAGCCCTTGTTGCTCTGAGTTCTTGCCAGCATTTGGTGTTGTCAGTGTTTTGGATTTGGGCCAGTTTAATAGGTATATGGTGGAATCTCGCTCTGATTTAATTTGCAGTTCCCTAGTAAGTTAAAACACTCATCACATTTTCACCTACCCACTTGCCATCTGTGTATCTTCAGTGAGATATCTACACAAGTCTTTGATGTTTTCTTATTATTGCTGAGTTCTTTGTATACTTTGAATAATAGTCTTTAGTTAGCTGAGTCTTCACAAATATTTCCTTTAATCTCTGGCTTGTCTTTTGCTCTCCTGACAGTTTTTTTGTTTGTTTGTTTCGGTTTTCCTGTGTAGCCTTGGACTCTCTTTGTAGACCAGGCTGGCCTCGAACACAGAGATCCACCTGCCTCTGCCTTTCCAAGTTCTCTTGACAGTTTTTTCTGTGGGGTGTACCCAAAAATTACCACCATACCTACTGTCACCTCGATTTTCTCTAATTTTAGTTACCATTTTTCACAAACTAGGAACCAAATCCAGGGCCTCACAAATTGGTCAAGTGCTGTACCCTGGAGCTACACCCCAATTTTCTCCATATCCTCTCATCCTCTCTCTTCCCCACTTTTTCCACTTTTTGACATGGTCTTCCTATGTATCCTAGGCTGACCTCTGACTCAGCTGGGATCACAGGCATGTGCTGCCACACCTGGACAGGACCTTATAGCTTCATTTTTGCATTTAGGTTTCTAAGTCTGAGTCTTGATTCTATTTGTTTATTTTGTTTTTGTTTTTGTTTTTAGCATATGTTTGTGGTTGGAACCAGCACTGTTTGTGGAAAGGGACACTGCTATTCTGTATTCGCCCTCCTGTTGGAGGCCAGTTGACTGCATTTACCTGGGTCTTCTGCAAGGTTCTGTGTCTAGTCCACTGGTCTGTTTGTTCTTTCACTGTCATGCTTCCGTGAGGAATACCACTTTATAGCAAGTCTGAAAGCTAAATAGCATCAGCCCTCCAACTTTGTCTATCAGCACTGATTGACTTTTCTGGATCTTTCCCTCTAAATAAACTTTAGAGTTAGTTTGTCAATATCTGCAAATAACTAGTTAAGAATTTGATCGGGGACTGCATTGACTCTATAGATAAATATGGGAAATATTGAAATTTCAAGTCTCTGGTCTAAGAACACAGACCACTTTTCCCTTTCTTTAGCTCCTATTCATTCTTTTTTATTTGGGGGTGGGGGTGGGTCTTCTGATAAGGCTGAAGCTGGCATAGAACTTCCTGTGTAGCTCAGGCTGACCTTGAATTGTAATTCTCCTGCTTTAGATTCTCAGGTGCTGGAATTACAAGCCTGCACCACTACACTGGCTGTTTAGTTCTTTGTTGTTTTCCGTCAGAGTTTTGCAGTTTTCATAACATATATGCAATTTATTGCTCTGCACCTAAGCATTACTGCTTGAACATACTAATATACATGGTAACATGTTTCTAATTTATTTTGTTTGTTGCTGGAAGGCTATTATTGTATTTAACCCTCTTTTCCTGAAATTTGCTCTTAGTATGACTGTCTCCTAGTCTGTGGAGTTTTTTGTTGTTTCTTTTGGATTTTCCTCATGGATGATCCTGTCATCTGTGAAGAAATACACTTTTTTTCTTCTTCTTCGGTCTTTAAAGCTTCCATTTCCTTCGTCTTTCTGTAGCATCTAGGACTTGCAGTCCAGTGTTGAAGAGCACTAGCAAGTAGAGAAGCCCTGCCTGGCTCCTGGTCTTCGCGGGGAAGGCTCCAGGGCTCTCTGGCCAAGTGCTTCCATTACAGTACGGTGTTTGTAAAGCTGGCTACCACGCTGGGACACGCTCTTCTCTTCCTGGTTCGCTGAGAGACTTGTCATAATGGGTTTTCGGATTTTGCCAAATGCCCTTATGGCACACAGTAATAGGATCCTGTGATTTTTTTTCCTATCTAGCTTATTAATATAATGGCTTATATTAGTTGGTTTCATATGTTGGAATGGCATCACATACTTGGATAAATCCCATTTGGTTTAGTGTGTAGTTTATACATTATCAGATTCAATTTGTAACTACTTATTGGGAATTTATGTCCTTATTTTTATAAGAAAATGTAATAATTTTTTATACCTTAAAAACATACTTGTGTATGAGTGTTTTGGCTGTGTGTGTGTATACACCACTTGTGTACCAGACACACAGAGGTCAGAAGAGGTCATTGATCCCCGGGGACTGGAGTTACAGATGGTTTTGGCTGCCTTGTGGGTTCTGGGTATGGAATTCAGGTCCTCTGCAGGAGCACCCAGGGTTAGGAGCCATCTCCTCAGCCTCCCTTTCTGTCCTTTTGTTGTCCTTTGGTTCTTTTAGGCAGGATCTTGCTGTGTAGCCTGAGCTGGTCTTTGCTTCATGCTCTTTATGCCGCAGCCTTAGTGCCAAGTTCATGCATGAGCCAGCGTGTCAGGCTCATAGTTGTTTTTTGAGACAAGGTCTTTCCATGGGGTCGTGACTAGCCTGGGACTCACTATGTGGAGCAGGCTCGCCTTGAATTCATTGAGGTCTGTCTGCCTCTGTCTCCCAAGTACTATGTAACCCATGTCACAACACCTGGCTCGATTATATTTTTTAACAAAGACTTATTTTTATTTTGTGTGTATGTGTGTTTTGCCTGCATTTATATCTTTGTACCTAATACAGAGGCCAGGAAGGGTGGGAGTTGGACCCCAGAAGGCATTTCAGTGTTGTTAGCCACTCTGTAGGTGCTGGGCCTAGAATCCCAAAAATCTTCTGTCAGAACAGTAAGTGTGTTTAATGACCCAGCCATTTCTACAGCCCCAGTTTCACTTACAAAAATTATGTGTTTGTCTTAGACTTTATAGGATATTTTTATAACTACCTGAGTCCACTTTCAAATAACTCTGTATGGATTTATGGGCAATTGCAAGTGCCTAATTCCTTCTTCCTGTCCCTTGTATCATTGCTGTCATTCATTTCACGGACACATAAGCATGTAAAACTGTCAAGTTAGAAGAAACTCCTTTTCCCAAAATCTGGAGGTTAGACAAAAGCCAGCATTCCTTCAGGAACTTGGGAAGCTAGTTCCTGCTTGCCAGTCATTCTTCTTATCTCTAGAAAAGGATCACGTGACTCTGCCGTTACCGCGTGTGCCTCTGGTGTGTATGGTGCATTGAGGGTCAGGCCAGCCCTACAGGCCCCCTCAGTTTCCACTCGCAAGTACTTGTTACATATTTCAGAGCCTCCCGTTTCAGCTCACAGGCTCCCTTTCCCCCAGGTATTCAATCCCTTATAGCCCCTGAAACCGCCTCACTTCCCTCTGTCCTCCCTCCCCCCAATAGCCTTGGCAGTTTGGAATAAACTTTTCCTTTTCCACCCAGAGTGTCTATTTCCATTTCTTGATTTCCCCCCTTGAATTCAGTCACGTGCACACACACACCTACATAATAAAATGCATTGTTTTTATTAGTATTTTGAAGAAACTTGTTTAGAACAATTAAGAATATAAAATATTGTGAACAAGTAGGTCCCTGACTCTTGTGCCTCCTCTTGGGCTCTTTTCCTTCTGTTGGTTTTTCTTGTCCAGCTTCTGTGCAGTAGTTTTTGTGTCCTCTTACTATGAGTTATTTTGTTGTATTTTAAGGAAAACAAGTGAAGGAATGAAAACCTAAGTCACTAGGGTAAAGGTTAACAACTGAACCATCCCTTACACCTTCTGGGAGAGGGGAAATCGATTTTCTCCAGTGGAGTGACATGTGGCATGTCGGTCACCACAGGACAGGCTGTAAGTTCATATAGCAGACTCCACGGGTTTTTTTGTGTGCTTTGATTTGGTTATAGTTTTGTTTTGGTTTGCTTTTCTTTTTGGGTGGTGTTTTATTTTCTTGTTTTTTGGGGTTTTGTTGTTGCATTGAGTTTTTGTTTGTCTTTTGAGAAAGAACTTAAAGTTGGGTAGGGAGGGAGAGGGAAAGGATCTGGAAGGGCTTTGGATGAAGGGAAGAATATGATCAAAATATTTAAATTCAAAAATTGTTTTAAATAATAAATAATATATTAAAAATAATTTATTTTACCTTCTCTTACTCTCTTTAATGCAGTCCCGCCTTTTCATTATTTATGTTTTTTAATCTATATTATTTTCTTTTTCTGTAAAGGACTGCTCCAAGGTGAGGCTGAGGAGAAGGGTTTTATTGTTGACACAGGGAGAGTACAGCTAGAGACATCTGGAAGAGTCTAGATGAGGGAGAGTAAGTAATAGGCAGAACTGGGCCACGAGGGGAGGGTGGGTGAGGAGCGACAGAGGAAGAGAAGAGAGAGAAAAGAGGGGACCAAGAGGGAGCTGAGAAGCAAGAGGACACAGAGAACCAAGAGTGGGATGGCCGAAATGGCCCGTGTTACACAGGACTCAGAAGCTGGGGTAGGGGAAGGGAAGCTGGGGGTGGGGTGGGGGAGACATTGAGATTAAGGGTAGGAGTGAGAAGTGCTGAGAGGAGCCTGGCCTCTGAAACAGGTGCCTGCAATGCTGAAAGAGCTTGGCAGCCATCTTTGATATGTTAATAGACACCACAGTTAGCCTTTGTCCTGAGTTTCTTTGGGACCTGACAGAGTACAGAGTTCAATTCCTAGAAACCTACAATCCTATGTAACTCCAGTTCCAGGGAACCTGATACACTTTTCTGATCTCTCAGGGTACCAGGCACTTGTGGTGCACAAATATGCAATCAAACACTCACACACATAAAATAAGTAAGTATAAGAAGATAAGGTACTGTTTGAAACCTCCCTTATCCAACCAACATAATATAGAGCAAGCACTCTTATTCCCTGCAAATGATAAGGTTCTGTAAAATTACTGCCTGGATCATTGGCGCATAGTTGTACATACTTTGTTTTGCTACAAATGAATCTGGCAGTTGGCTGTGGCAGGTGCCTATAAGGAACACACTTGTTTTTAGGTCCTCTTCTGTGTAGACTTGTATCATCCACTTGTACCGTCAGTGGACTCTGTGCTTTTCCTTTGTAACCTGTATTTGAGGGATGCTGTATCCAAGCATAAACATGGTGACTGCATTTGAACTACTGTGGTTCTGAGCAGTGGTCTGGTGAGTTCCTTCCACCTGCTTGTAGCTTCGCATCTCAAACTGTTTTGTGAAGAAGAAGAAAAATCAGTTAGAGAGAGAGAACCAGCTGTCATGCTGACCTTCTCTAGAGCCTCAAGACCTCACTCACCGCATGCAGCCATGCCTCATACTTCCCACCCAAATCCCTTGTGCCTTACTTGGGAAGCTGTCACTGGAGCTGATGCCACAGTATCTGTAAGTGGTAGTTGCAAAAAAAATTTCTAATTGTTTTGAAGAGAATGTGTCTTGTGGGATATTGTGATATAACATGTAGTGCAGTGAGAAATGGAGTTTCCTATATTAAAGTGTCCTTTGTGGGATGAGAAGCTGGAACATTTGTTTTGACCACTTAGTATATGGAGAATTTGAATAGGAAACTAAGTGGGTGTGGGTGGCCTTCTGTCCCAACTACCCTCATATTTACTCATTCTCTTAAGCTTCCAAAGCCTCTTCCTATGCAGGCCTTTAATCACAGCCCTTGGGATGCAGATCTCTAAGTTTAAGACTAGCTTGGTCTACATAGTGAGGTCCAGGCTAGCCAGGCCTATGTAGAGAGACCTTGTCTCAAATAGACGGCCTCCTGTGGGTAGGTACTTTCCTCATTTTACAGACAAGAAAATTCATGGAAATAAATGTTTCCAGGGTCTCAGATCATTCAATTTTACTTAAACCTAGCGTTGGTTCCTTGAATTAAGCTGCATCTTTGCAATGCTTGCAGTCCTGCTGTACACATTGCTTTTTTAGTTAATGTGCACAACTGGCAAAGAGCAAGTACTTAGTGGCCTTCTCAACTTTGTTAGGCTTTTGTTAGGCCTCTTTACTTGATATACAATATATATTTGAGGCAATATATTTTTAAATTTAACTATTTTGTTTCATTTCATTGCTTTTTAATATTAGAGAAGATGATTTTCTAGAACATCTACTGTGCGGCATTAGCAAATCTAAAACATAAAAACTTATTTAGGTTAATGAATATAAACAGTGACCATGAACTGTAAGGAGCTGCATATAGTTTGGTTCCCTTTGCTCGTTTTCTGCTCAGAATTTTACCAGTTAAGGTACTGGGAGGGAACAAGCATCAGAATTGTGAGCTGTAGAATTGGAGCATAGACCACAGTTGTGATTTGGGTACTGATACAGGAATTAAAAGAACGGACTAGACCTGCTGAAGACATTGGAAGACCATCTCCATTTCAGGGTATGGTGACAAGTAGCAACCTTGGGCTGGATCCTGAATATTCTGTGCACTCTTGGATAATTACTAACTGTGGTTCAATTTTGAAAGATCCTTTTATTTTTTGATTTCCTCTTTTAGCAACAACTTTTTTTCCCCTCTCATGCAATTTGCCTTATTTTCAACGTTCAGGTGGGAAGACCTTCAGCCTCTGCCAGCAAAGATCACTTTAGTTGAGTGTTTGTTGGCTCTTTCAGTTGTTTTGCTAATGAGCGAGCAGGATCAAGATAAGTGAATTCTTTTTGGTTGCCTTTTAAGGAACTGCACAGACCCTAGGACCTCAAGTGAAGCACAAATGACTGTTCTGGCTCTCCTCTGTGCACAGCTTCCTGTGTACTTTGCAAAGGGCTGTTGAGTGGGCAGGGTCATTTTACAGTTCCTTTGGAGCTGATGGCGAGTAAACAGTTCATTTAGGCATTGAACCTTTGAGCTGTGCAGGTCTGTTACCATTCTGGAGAGTTTTATGTCTGTGTGACAACTGTCCCCACAAGATAGGGCCATTGCTTCAGCTTCATACTGCCCCAGGGTAAAACCACTATAGCACGTGGTGAGTTCAAAGGCTAGAGTACTGACGCTTTCTCCTGAGGTCCCGTGAGCAGGGAGGGGTGTGATTCCAGCAGGAATGGCTATGTGATTAAATGCCGTACTGAATTAGCAGAAATGATTCGTAGATTCACAGACATATTACCTAGTATTACTGAAGAGAATAAAATAAGGGGAAAAAATAGAGGGTTTACTTATTTTTATATTATGTTTATGGGTGTTTTGCCTACATGTATGTCTGTGTACCACACGTATGCAATGCTCATGGAGGCCAGAAGATGGTGTTGGATCTCCTGGAACTGGAGTTACATATGGTTCTGAGCCATCATATAGGGGTTGGGAATTGAACCTAGGTCTCCTGCAAGTACTTTGAACTGCTGAGCCATCTCTCCAGTCCTCCACATGGGTTTTTTAAAAAAAAAAAATCATTAAATATGAAAACATTAAAGTATAGAAAATAAAAACAAAATACTATACAGACCAGGAAATTAAAAGCCAGTATAATATGGACAACAAAGTTTGTTAAAGATTCTGCAAAGTGAGTGTAGGTGAATAATCCTTATGGAAATGTTAGCAGACAGAGTCTAGAACATAGAAAGAGGAATTACTGTATTACTTACTTTTTACCTGGAATGCATTTTGGAAGGGTTTGTTTTGACTCACAGTTCTAAGGTACATTCCATCTTGGTGGGGTAGGAGGCAGTTGGTCAGTTGAGTCTGTGGCCAGGAAGCAGATAGAGATGAGTGCTAGCGTTTCCCTAGTGTGGTGGTTTGGATAAAAATGGTCCCCACAGGCCCATAGGGAGTGGCACTACTATTATGAGGTGTGGGCTTTGTTGGAGTAGGTGTGGCCTTGTTGGAGGAAATACACCATTGGGGGCGGGCTCTAAGGTCTCAGAAGTTTAAGCCCAGGCCCAGTGGCTCATTGTCACTTCCTACCGCCTGCTGATCCAGATGTAGAGCTCTCAGCTCCTCTCCAGCACGTCTGTCTGCAGGCCGCTGTGCTTTTCACCATGACAATAACGGACTAAACCTCTGAAACTGTAAGCCAGCCCCAATTAAGTGTTTTTCTTTATAAGACTTGCCATGGTCACGGTGTCTCTTCACAGCAATGAAACCCTAACTAAGACATCTAGCTTCCCCTTTCTGTTGATTGTGGCTCTCCAGCCTATGGAATGATGTTCACATTCAGGGAGAATCTTCCCACCTCTGTGACCTCCACCCTTAAGAACTGTGTCACAGACTGTCTTAGTTCCTTTTTCTCTTGCTGAGATAAAATGCCATGACAAAAGCAACCTGAGGAAGGAAGAGTTTGTTTTGTCTCGGAGTCATGAGACAGTCCATCATGGCAGAAGTCAAGCCTTGAGGGACCTTGAGGCAGCTGGTCACACTGTATCTACAGTTAGGAAGCAGAGAGAAATGAATACTGTGATCCCCTTAGTTTTTTTTAATGCAGTCTAGGATACCAGCCCAGGGAATTGTGACACCCATGATGTGTGGATCTTCTCATCTCCATTAACCTAATCTACTCAGTCTTCCAGAGACATGCCCAGGGGCCATCTTCCAGGTGACTGTAGGTGTCATTTAGTTGATAATCAAGATTAACCATCCACCCTGATTAGCTTTAGCTGTCAACTTGACATCGCCTAGAGACATCCCAGGGGCTGAAGGATCACCCAGATATACTGGCCTGTGGCCATTCTGCGAGGCTGTCTTGGCTGGTGGGCCTCACCATCCCTACGCAGGTGGCCTTGGGCTGAGTGAGAAATTTGGCTGAGCACCAGCCAGCGAGTGGGTTCTGCTGTGAGCCAGTAAGCAGGTTTCTTACAGTTTGTGTCTCATTCCCTTTCCGAGTTTCTGTCTTGACTTCCCTCTATGATGGCTTGTAACCTGGAACTCTAAGCCAAAATCAACTCCTTTCTCTCTGCTTTTGCTCAGAGTATTTTGTTATGAAAACAAAATGAAGAGAAAACTAGAACAGAAATTGGTGTTGAGAACAGGGTATTGCTGTGCTTGCAGATTATGTTGTTTGGGGGGAGTATTATATTGTGGAAGCATTTAGAATTTTGAGCTGAAAAGCCATTGAGCCTTCGGAGGGTAGTGGGCTATTCTGTGGTCGCTTAGAAGATAGGAATGTTAAAGGAAATGCAGAGGATGGAAGACTGGAGGGTAAGTTCAGAGGGCAGCCAAGGCTCGTGCCATCATTTATGAGATATTTTGGATTAAGGATCTGTGGTTACTGATGAGTTGGGGCTGAGAATCAGCTGTGACTAACATGGCACCATCAGAGTGAAGTAGGGCACACTACACTGGACCATAGGCCCAGCACACTGAGGCTGTGATCCAGGCAGGCCAAGGCTGCACCCAAAGCTGGCAGCTGAACCTGCCAACATGTAAGAGTCTCTCAGGTGGTACTGGGTTTGAAGATGTGAAAGCTGCAAGGTTGAGGGAATCATAGAGAGCAACTGAGGCCTGACACTGTATGGCATTGTTAGAGTCCCTGATGGGAGGCCAGAAAGAATCCTGTAGTGAAGTTACAGCCTCATTTGCAGGGGCGACCCCAGGGCACCGGAGATGTGATGGTCATAGGATGACTACCTGTGAAGTGGCAGGTCTGAGGTGGAGCTGGCCTGAGGCAATGGCATAAGGTATAGGCACTGAGCTGGAGAAGAAGCAGGACTGCCTAAGAGAGAGATGCATGTTACAGGTAGCAAAGCTGGAGGGGTATACCCCACCCAAGCCCTTTGAAACCAACACCCCGAAAGTTGGCATGGAATTACAGTACTTGGTGTTTGGCCTGCTGGCTTTCAGTCTTGCTTTGGTCTGATATTTCAGTGCTATGTCTCCAGCCCTCCCTTTTGGAATGGGAGTGTATGCTACAAGCCCATTTATTTTTAGAGCTTACTGATTTCAGAATTTTAGGCTAAGAATAATTGACTTCTCATTCCTAAGTGGCATCTTAAATCAACTTTGAGTTTGAAGAATTTATAGTGTTGAGATTACACACAAGTCATTTAGGGGTTAAAAGGGATAAAGTTAAATCTTAACATCAACATTAATTATTGAAATAAAAGTAAGTTCTCTATTAAAGTAGCATCATAAAATTGATAGACATTTCACATTTATTGTCTTGTGTCTTGTGATGGCACAAGTGAAGGTCTTTTAGGTGTGATGCCATTAACAGAACTTGAACTAGAACTTCAGAGGAAGCAGATACAGCTCTGTGAGAGGTCCCTCTTCATAATAGAGCTTGGTACAACAAAGAGCAGGCAACAGAGACAGCCTCTGCTCTCCTTACTAGGGAACTGACTTGGAGACTGAGCTGCCACGGGCTACATGTGATCAGGGGGTGTCTAGGTTCTCTCCATGCATGGTCCTTGGTTGGAGTATCAGTCTCTGCAGGTCTCCTCCCCCTTTTCAGTGGGCTGGGGGAAGGGCCATGGGGGTAAAGACGAAGGGAGGGTGAAACTGGGAGGAGATGAAGGAGGGGGCTACAATCGGGACACAAAGTGAATGAATTGTAAAAAGTAAAAAATAATAATAAAAAAAAAGAGCTTGGTACATAAGACTAAAACCTAACATCAACATGGGAAAATGGTTGGCTACATACACAGTAAATAGAGGTATTATCCACAACTTTTAAAGAGCTCTTACAGATTAATAAGGAGAGTGGCACACAAATATATGAGCACAATATAGAGACAGATGACTTGCCACCCTAGCCATAATCATCACTGCCTGTCATTTACTAAGTTTTCCCTGGGCTAAGAGCTTCATGTTGTACTGGGATAGGTGTATCAGGTCCCAGAGAAACTCAGGACACATGGCTGACTGTGGTGCCAATTAGTGCATGCTAGCCTCAGGCACTTTGAGCATGCAAATGTCTGTTACAGAGTCTATGCTTCAGGCGTCCTGGCGCCTCTCAGAACTTCTTACCCCAGCTCCTACCCTTAACCTCTCCAGCCCAGGGTCTCTGCTTCCCTTCCCCCAGCTTCCAATTCCTATATAACGAGCCATTTGACCATGTGCTCTCTTACTTCTCCTCTCCTGGTCTTCTTGATTTCTCTTTCCTTTCTCAAGTTCTTGTTCTCTAGTCAAGAGCACTGGTTTCTTCTGTACTTGAAAAGAAAATGCAGGGGAAACAACCAGAAGTCACTGGTTTTCTATCAGATTGGCAATTATTTAAAAACAGTACTTGTGCTGGGTAATTTTTATGCCAATTTGACACAAGCTCGGGTCATTTGGGAAGAAGGAATCTTAGTGGAGAAAATGCTTGTGTAGGATTGCCCTGTATGAATGTCTGTAAGGCATTTTCTTGATTGATAATTGATGTGGGAGGGCCCAATTCACTGTCATTTCTTCTATCCCTGGGCAGATGGTCCTGGTCGGTATGAAAAAGCAGGATGAGCAACCCTGGGGGGGGGCAGCCAGGAAGCAGCACACCTCCATGGCCTCTGCTTCAGTTCCTGCCGCAAGCTCCTGTTGTGACTTCCCTTCACGACAGACTGTGGCTGGAATATGAAATAAACCCTTTCCTGCCAAGTTGATTTTGGTCATGGTGTTGATTACAGCAGTAGAAACCTTCACTAGGATGGTACTCATAGCTGGGGGATGTCAGTGCATGAAGTTTGCGATCAGAAATTGTCGGAGAAGTATCAGCAGGCATGGGCTTTCTTTAAGGCATTTTGACAATATTATCAAAAGCAACACTGTAGTGTTTTTACTTCGAAGCATTCTTTCGAAAGGAACATTTAAAATTTATTATTCTTTATTTATTTGTATTTTGTTTGTTGGTTTGCTTTTGTCTTTTTGCGACAGGGTCTCACTGTGTAGCTATTGGCTATCCTGGAACTCACTTTGTAGACCAACTTGGCCTTGAACTCACAGAGATCCACCTGCCTCAGTGTCCCAAATGCTGGGATCAAAGGTGTGTACCACTATGCCTGGCTGTGAAAGGACTAATCTGACAAGTGCTTATATGTAAAAGAGTACTCATACCAGTATTGCTTATGTAAGTTAAAAAGTCTTAATAAATATCTGACATTGATACATTACTTCACTCAGTTGTGGGAAAATTGAGGAGGTATATCTGTAGCTATTAATTTTGAAATATTGCCTCTAATTTACAACTGGGTGTAATAGTAAGGCAAAACAAAGCAGTTATGCAACAGGCAGTGTGGCTCACCTGGCACTCGACTCCAGTGTTTATGTGCTCTCGTGTGCCTGCCAGTCGGAGGCTGTGGAGCTTGGCATTTAGAGCTGATACCTTCTCCTTTCTACACTATCTGCTGGCACAGGTTTATTACCATATATGACACCGTATATACCCTAGTTAAAAACACAATTTTTTTTTCCAAACTGGTAGAACGTTTCAATTTGAATATCGAGCAAAAATGTGATGATGTCATTCTAGTAAAGCATATTAACTTTGCTTTCATTTGTGAGCATCTGGTAACTTCTCATGCTTACATTTCTTTGACAGTAGTTGATGTAAGTATCAGCTCACACATACACAGAATTTCTCAGGTTTTTCCAAGGTGTTCCAGGCTTCTTTCTGTGTTTAAAAAAATAGTTGGCCAGTGCTCTGTTTTTCAAATCCAGCCATGGGAAAGCTGTATTGAGTAAACTTCATGATAGAGGTGAGGGAGCCCTATTGATGTTTGCGCAATCGGGGTATTTACAAAGTTAGGTTTCCTTATTGGACGTACACCTCTTTAACTGTAAAATGAAATGTCCTATTAGGATTTAGCAAAGTTGCTGAGGAGAATCTGCCTGAAGAGTCTTCTGTTTTAGAGAGGGCTTCTTTCAGATAGTCAGATAGTCATGTTAGGAGCATCTTGAAAAGTTTGACAGAACCTGAGTCGATTATGAAATGAGATAGGCTTGGTGGTGAACATGTTTAATCTCAGTACTCAGGAGGCAGAGGCAGGAAGATCGCTCTGCAAATTTGAGGCCAGCCTGGTCAGCATAGTGAGTTCCAGGGTAGTAAGGGCTACATAGCAAGATTCTGACTCCAATAATGGAGCAGTGAGCAATTTGCCAACATCCTGCCTACTCAAAGACAGCAGGGACTAATTAATATGCCTCTAGAGATTTGGATGCAGAGATGCATTCTGTTTAAAGGAATGGGAATGGTGGATTTAGAAACAGAGTGCTTAATTTCTTCCTACCAGATGGAAACAGAGAGGCACAGGTAAGAGAAATGCTGGTTTTAGAAAGCTCTAGAGGCCATTGGGGAAGCAGAACAAGGGGACAGTTGCAGAGCAAATGCTCAGTAATGGCCTTTTGAGGAGCGTTTTAATGCTGTGGTTATTTTGAATTATCTCTAAGATGTGCTGACCCTGTCCTCTCATTTTGACATTCTCTTTTAGAGGTACGCAAGTTGTGGTGGTGTGTCTGAGTAGTAAAACTCTTGTGAATAGTTGAGTGAGTTCATTCTGGGGTCAGACTGACCTGGGTTAAAATTAAAATCCAGGCTCCTTCACTTTAGTAGTTTTTAAAACTTGGGCAAGTTCAAGCTTCTCTAAGCTTTAGTGTTCTCATCTCAAAATACAGACTTTTAGGAGTTGCTGAGATTAAAATGAGATACTGTTATAAAGAACCAAAAAGTACCACACCGAGAGCTCGGTGAGTGGCTGCTTTTGTGATGCGCGTTTGCTGACCTTAGAAGACTTTATCATGCTACATACTGTAAATACTGCATGTTAGCAGGCCTAGGTTCACAGCTGCCCTTTAACAACGTGTAATCTTTAGCACACCGCTTCTGCCCTGACCATCAGGTGTTTGCCCATGAAATGGCATCAGTATTCTTTGTCTTGTGAGAGTTTGGGAAATTAGAGGAGATACAGGCCAAGATGCCAAAGTCTGTGCGTGGACCAGAGTTAAGTACTCAGTGAATGGTGGTTGTTAAAAAGTCAGTAAACATCAAAGAACACCTTTGGTCGTGTTATATTTTCCCTCATCTTTGCCTTTTACTTTCAGGGGTAATCCTTGAGAAGTTGGATGTGTATAATTCAGACTACAGTTTACAGCAAGCGTAAGAAGTTATGTTCACATTTAGTGTAAGGAGGGATTGGAGAGGTGACTCAGGGGTTAGGACAACTGCTGCTCTTACAGAGGACCCACGTTCAGTTCCCAGTACCGGCAATGACAGCTCTCAGCCATCAGTGACTCCAGGTCCAGGGATCGGAGGCCTTCTTCTAGCTCTTGTGGGACCAAGCATGCACCGCACACAGAGATGCATGCAGGCAAAATAGACATACACAGAAAATTGTTTTGATTGTGATGCTATTCTTGAGGTAGACACAAATAATCAATCACCAGCAGTGATGGGCTCCGTTAGGGAAGGCATCTACTTTGGGCCTCTGGTCTTTTGGGAAGAAGTGTCAAGTGGAACATGTGATTGTCCCACTCACTGATTGACTGATGAAGTGGGTGTCACTGACCTCTGGCTGTGCTGCTCAGCTGAGTAGGCAGCTCTGTGGTAGCCCCTGCTGGCAAGCACGCTGATGAAGCACTTCCTGGGGAGACTGCAGTGTGCATTGTGATGCCCTTAACCACACCTATGTGATCTCCCACATGTCTGCCATGTCTACAGTCTTCTTGTCCATCTGTGGTCCTGACTTCATCCAGGTATCCATCCACTATGGACTGCATTTAGCAGTGAGCGTGGCAGATAGTCTCTGACCTCAAGGAGCTTATGTTTTAGAGAATGGAAGCATTTTTTAAGTGTTGCCATATTTGCTGTTTGGAGCAAGTATAGAAAATTTGAAATCAGAAGAGCTTGCCTTTGATAGATGAGGAAAGTGCAATTAAATAATCACCCCAGATTGCAGTGTTATAAACAGAACCTGCTATTTCCCACTCTTATTTTAGCACCCTTTACCTGTAGCACTGTGTTTTCTAGTCTAAATCTGTTTTCAATCACTGACATATTTCCACATTGAGTTTTTCTTAATACTTCAATCATAGATAGCCTAGGAAATTCAAAGGACTATTATGTGAGTTCAGTTCATCTTCTTTAACTTTTTGATACGTTTTTTTCCCTATGGCTCTTAAAGTGAGATTTGAAATCCAGAATGTCACCTGCACTGCCTTGCAAGATCTGGCCCATGCCATTTCCCAGCTCCATGTGCAGACTTATCCCTTTTGGTTCCTGTCTCCAACTATGTACCATGCCCCAAGCCTCAGACCTCTGTTCTTCCTCTGGCTCACAGTGTTCCTGCTCTCTCCTGTCTTCTCACCCCATCAAGCCAGGCTTGCTTCATGCACAGAGCTCAGCTCCTTTTTCTTTGAAAGATTTATGTATATGGGTGTTTTGCCTGGATGTATGTATTTATGCCACAAACAGGCCTGATATTAGTGGCATTCAGAAGAGGGTGTTAGATCCCCTGGAACTGGTGTGACGTGTAGATGGTTGTGAGGCATGTGGGTGCTGTGAACCAAACCCAGGTCCTCTGCAAGGGCAACAGGTGCTTGTAACATAGAGCCATCTCTACAGTCCCTGTGTCTGTATCTTATAGCACAGCCAGCACAGTGTGTGGATATGATAACTGCCTGCTCTTTTCCTTGAATGGCTAGAGGGTACAAAGGCAAACTTAATATCCTTCCTACCACAGTTTCTCAAGTGGCCCGTTGTTACTCCAGACTGTATTAATGAATGGATGAAGGAATTCAGAGCATCATGATGAAGTTTAAATGCATATGGTGTGTCCCTCTGAGATGTGATTTTAGCAGTGAAGGCAGCTTATGAAGTGGTGCAAGTTTCTCGTGTTCTGCTAATATTTAAATAAAGAGCAAGAAAGCACCTACTATGATTTGGAAAATTCATAAAGAGGCTGCAAAATGTGACATGAAGGAATACAGACTTGACGGAGACTGGGGAAAAGAGAATAAATCAGTTTATTAGTTTTTTGTGTCTCTTTTCCCTTAGTTGTGAATGGCTGGATGCCAGCCACCAGAACTATGTTTATATCCTTAAGGGGAATAGATTACTTTGTACAAAGCAACTCTTGAATTAATATTGAGTGGTAATGATAAATGAGTGGCAGACCTTTGAAGCCAACCTTGTGTGTTCTTAATGCTGATATTACACGCAGGAGCAGTAGAATTTATGGAAAGAATACTATGCATAGAATAGAGATAGCTAGTGTCTTAGTTTCTTTTCTGTTGTTTTAATAAGCTACCATGATCAAAATAACTTATAGAACAAAGAGGACTTATTAGGGGCTTACAGTTTCAGAGGTCTATGACTGTCATGGCAGGGAGCATGACAGCTGGCAAGCAGGCATTGTGTTGGAGCAGGAGCTGAGAGCTTATATCTCAAAGACACAAGCACCAGACAGAGGGATCTAATGAGGAATGATGTGCACTTTTGAAACCACAAAGCCCTTCCCCAGTGACACAAGGCCACACACCTAATCCTTCCCACACAGTTCCAGGAACTGGCGGCAAACATCCAAATATATGAACTTATGGGTGGGGGTGGGGGAAGTGGCTTTCTCATTCAACCTCCCACACCTGGTTTAAAATGCTACAGTGCCTATTAAGCCGAGTGCGCTGGGGGTGTGCATTGCACGTGTGGTGCTTCCAAAGTGCTTAGCAAGTGCCAGGTGTATGCAACAGCACCACACATCCTTTCTGTCTTTCTCTTTAGTCTAATCCCAGAAAGTCATTTGGGGAATATGGTCAATAGATTATTAAACAGAAGCAGAGAGCAACAGGTTCTTTGAATCATAGCAATAGCATTTATTACTTGTTTACTCAGGCAAGCACAATTATGGGATGCTTCATTTGAAACCCAGGACAGTGTGTAGGAGTTGGGGAGTTGTCCATTCTTGTCCACAGTCAGACTGTCACTAAAAATATGGACCATATGGGTTTCTTAAGTCCTGGGGTTCAAAGCTGTTTGTCGACTGTCGTCAGCTCTGCTTTTTCTCCTGCGGTTCCTTGTGTTACTGATTCATCTGTTCTGCACAGATAAATCTATTTCTTTTTTTAAAAAAAGATTCATTTATTTTATTATGTATACAATGTTCTGCCTGCATGCACACATGAATGCCAGAAGAGGGCACCAAATTTCATTATAGATGGTTATGAGCCACCATGTGGTGTTATGAGCCACCATGTGGTTGCTGGGAATTGAACTCAGGAACTCTGGAAGAGCAAGCAGTGTTCTTAACCTCTGAGCCATCTCTCCAACCCCTCCTCTATTTCTTTCAGTGCCAACTCATATAGTTAAGATGAGGAGAAGGTGGAAATATGGGCAGTGGTAGAGCACTTGCCTTCTGTGTATAAGGCTCCTGGTTTAATTCCTAATACAGAAATAAATACATGCATAATCCATCTATTTGTGCATGTATTTATTTCTTTGAAAGGATGGGTGGCTGCAGGGTGTGTTAAATGTTGATGATAGACACTGAGTTCCATCGGATGCCTTTTGGATTGTGACCAGGGTAGGTGAGTTCTTCCCTAGTTGCCCAGCCTCCCCACCCCCACCCCCACCCCCAATGAATTGGATACAAAGGCCATGAAACTGTGAACAGTTTTCCTTCTCATCGGACTGCAGGATGATAATGTGAGTCTGTATAAGCCTTGTTCCCGCTTCCTTATGGTTAGAAACTACAACTGCAACAGCCACGTTCTTTTAGTTCTTGTGAGGAGCTATGAAGACAGCTAGCTCTCCGAAGGCTTTGGAGACCAATTAGGGGAGACGGACATGTGGGCACACATGGTGCCCTCTGATCTTATAGCACAGGAACATGTATGAGGAGGGGATTGGGGGACAGTGGCCAGTCTCTGGGGCTGGGACAGTGGAGGGATGCTTCGTAGCTGCCCAGTGAGGAATAAGGCAGAGTATGCTGCACAAACAGGATTGGTGTGGGAACGGCAGAGCATGTTCAGGGACTTCTGTTGAGCAGTTACTGTACTTTCAAGTGTGAACCGTGACAGTGGTAGTCTATGGAATCTCTTTTTCTTTATTTGGTTCCCCAAATAAAAACAAAGCCTTCATATCTGTTTAGGATACAGTGGGTGATATTTTTCCTCAAGACAGATGGAAGGCAATGACTGCTATATACATACTGAGATTATATTAAGTTAATCAGAAAATTCAGACTTTGCTCATTGCTAATCGATACCATTGCTAATGCTGCTTTTGGGTCACTGGAGGCAGTCTGTTGTGGGCACGCTGCCCTCTTAGTGGCACATACACTACAAAAGCCTCCCCTGAAGGACGCTCTACACCACATGCAGTTTCCAGGAACTCACCGCAGTAACCAGGAGAAAATAGAGGTGACCCCGCCTTGTCCACTCTGGCTGTCCATGATTAAAGTGATACCCCGGATACTGTGTACCTTTAAATCGTGCCTGTTTCCCATCTTGGGGGCCTTCCCAGGTCAGGGATCTGGGTAGTCAGTTTATAGTTCTAGGAACTGAGCAAGACTGCTGTGTTAGCACTTGCCTGCTTTTTATGGAACAGGGACTGTTGTTGAGGGAATTTAGGCAGCTGGAACCTGCCGCATTAGCAATTTGGGCTGAGGAAGAATTTGGGGGTGAGAAAATGTAGCTCATTATATAAAGCCATTTGGGTACTCAGGCAGCTTCGAGGGGAGAGGGTGAGCATTCCAAAGGCACGCAGGAGTTTCCTAACTGCTCCCCCTCTGTTCATGTCTGTGGGAGCTGCATTTAACTTGCGGACCACGTGGCTTGTTTTGAAAAGGGCAGCCCTGGTATGCTGCTGCTTCCGAGCTGTTTTTGTTAGTTGGCGCAAAACAACAGCTCTATTAATTTTTTTTTTCAAGATTAGAGGAAAAAGGGCTGGCTGAAGGATGGAGTGGGGGGGGGCGGTAGGGAGGAGAAGAGAGGGGCCAAGGACCTGAAGCAGGCCCTTAGGCTCACCTGGTACTCTGCCTTGTCAAGCTGTTACCATTTCATTCTGGTTTAACTTCCTGTGGGATTCCTCCTTGAGATGCACTTGCCAGGCTCAGAATTTTACACCAGAGAGGTTGCCCAACTCAGCAAGCTAGGCAAGCCAATCCTAGGGCGAGTCCACCAGGGTAATGCCAGGGTGCAGAAATCCTCAGCCTGTCCAATACTAGCTTCAGCCCAAAGTAAAGCTGACGTTCCCCCTAACCTGGGCCCATTCTGTTTTGTGCATTTAAAGCTCTGACTCCTGTGTTATTGCTACGAACAGTGAAATCCTTCTCTGTAGAAAATTCCAGAGGCTAACAGGGCTAGTGTCAATAAGAATAAAACATTAGTAAGTCTGAACATTTGGCTTTAAAGAAAAAGGGATCAGAGATAGAGGTGAGGAAGGATATGGAGGCAACGAAGGAGTAAGGAAGAGGCAGTGTTTTGGTTGGCTTTGGAAACTGTCATGAGAAACCATCATTCAGTTACTGGAGCTTCTTTAGGTGATCTAGTTTTCATTGGTAAAGTGCAACTTTGAAATGACACAGGGAATCTGGAGCTGACATCTGGTGTCTGTCCCCTGTCCCAGTCGCCACGTGTATTCCGCTCCCCCCCAGCCCCCCAGTTTCATGGCAACTATGTAGGTGTCTGGCTGACATTTGGACTGAACTTCACTGACTGAAGTTGGCAGCAGTCAAGTTCAGCAAAGCCCTGGGCTAGGCACTGTAGCCTCCTCGTTTAAAATGTACATAGCCTGCTTATTTACATACAATATGGATTTGATGTTGATACTCATTCATTTTAACAGGATGTACTGAATGGTCTAATCCCTAATTTTAAAATGTGTGATTTGGTTTTATAATGTCATTCTGGTAAGTGTAAGCCGATGAGCTGGATTCTCCTGAGCTACGGATCTGTTTTATTGGCATCAGGGGATTTCTCTTTTAAAAGAACCACCAAGATTAAATATGAAGCATACTGTCAGTAAAATATAGTCAGAAACGTCAAGGCTAGCGTCAGTTTCTGTTGCCATGCTCGTTTGAGCTATGGCAATGTCACTGAATTGTAAAAACTCAAAATGACCACCATCAACAACACAAAAGGAAAATTCAGAGCTTTGAACTGGGGAAAAAGAAACATGGTAGAGGCTAAAATTATTGTTCTCATCTTAGAAATAAAGACTTCTTTATTTACTAAGGAAAAAAAAGTCCTCTGCTGCGCTGTCCTTTTGACTTAATGCAAAGTCCAGGATTTTTAGGGAACACATTACAAGTCATTGTGGAGGTTACTAATTTTCACCAGGCTTTCCCCTTTCTTTCTTGCTGCGTCATCTTATTTAATTATAAGAGGCTTTCATCAAAACATTCCAATCATTTATTTTGGAACACTTAACTTCAGAAGACATTTACTGTTTCTTATAACATAAACTTTTTTTAGTTTAAAGAACAAATCATAAACAAAGACTTCACTGCCAGCAGCCTCATCTGCATAGAACTGACTCTTAAAATAGAAAAAAAAAATCTGCTAAAGCAGACCAGGTGATTTCTAGATACTTAATGTGATGAATTGAAATTAGATAGTCAAGAGGGATAACTGCTTTTTCAATATCCAAGTGTTTTCTTTCTTTAAAAAATTCAGTTAAGTGTGATCACCTCCCAGGACCGAGGCACCATCTAGCTATGGGAAAGACTATGACTTTTAAGCTACTGGTATTTTTTCTGTGACGCTCAGAATCTTTTTTTTTTTTTTTTCAATTTGGAGGAGATTATTAAATATGTTGCTTTTCTGTAATCTTCCAGAATGGTGTGGTTTACTAAAGGTTTTACTTTTAAATTAAAAAAATATTTTTAAAGAATCTGGGTGAATTTTTGCCATCTTTTTCAGCGCTGTAACACTTGAGAGTAAAATATTAGAATCTTAGCATTTGTTCATAGAATATAGACTCTGTCTCAGTGACTGGCTTTTGTGGTGAAGACCCAACCTGAAAAGGTCACATTTGGTCATTCATAATCATTTGGAAATTTGCTTGTCATTAAAAAGAAAGAAAGAAAGAAAGAAAGAAAGAAAGAAGAAAGAAAAGGAAAGAAAAAGCCAGCATTGACTAACTTCACCTCCTTGGCTGTTTATAATTAGCTGTTTTTGTGTAACTGAGGTTCTTGTCCTAACAGCTAGCTATGAAACAAGCCTTATTTTTGCTCGGAAGCATGTTCTTGAGATCACTTTGTGGGGTGTGAGTCTACCTGCTCAAGGCCGGCTGACTTTCGGTTTTCAGCAGCTCTGCTGTTTGCAGCTGCCGCGTCCAGCTTTCCCTGTGGCCTGCTAGCCAAGTAATCATTGCAGCATTTCTCTTTGCTTTCTTATAAACAGTTTAGAGTCCTCCTTGCCTTCTTTTAGGCTTGCCATAAAGTTGGAAGTGGGGAAGTCATGAAACTGTCCTTTCTCTTTCCCCCCATCAAGAGGGAGTGGTAGAATTTGCGTTATCCCCCGTGAACTGTGAAAGCAGGAGTACCCAGGGCGACTTCTCTCTTGGAGCTGTATACTTGTTTTATTCTGGGGAGGTGATTTTGTCTGCCTGCAGGATTTTGCAATAGGTCTTGTTGTTTTTCTGTGCTTAGGCAAGGATATTTCTTTTTGTTTAGAGTATCTTGTAATGTGTTCCTCCATCTAGAACCCCCAAGCCTGGGCTAAGCACTGAATCCTTTTATAACTACAGGTTATGATCTGTTTTACTAGAAAGAAGGGACAGTGTTCAGATAGAGCATAAAGATTTTGAGTCCCTCCGCAAGGATTATCAAGAGAAACAAGTTAACACATCAAGGAAGCTACAGTAAAAACTGTATTTTCTTTTGTGAAATTCTCCAGACTCATAGGAAGCTTTGATTCTTATTCTCAGCTACCAAAATAATTTCTGTGTGGAAGATGCCACAGAAATGGAACATATTCAGGCTCCTACAGCTGACTGCTCTTCAGGTGTATGGTTATCAGTCCTGGCTTGAATTTAGAGATTACACACTGTATGATGAGTTTGCAGACAGTGTTGACAGGGGTTAGTTCGAGTTTCTGATGGCTGAATAGTAAGAGCCTTCAACCTCTGACTCGCGGGAAATGCTGGAAATTCTGTTCTCATGGTTCTGGTAGATTCGGGAATAAAACAGACATTTTCTTCTTAGTAAAAAGAGGGGATGAGGCATCCTTTTTCTAGGCTCCAAACTAAGACAGTCTTAGCGCTCAACCTACTCTGCTGTAGTCTCTGTGATCAGAGTTGCAAGTCGGAGTTGTGGAAAGTTTCTATTGGAACACAAGCAGCTCAGCCTCGAGTCCTTACTAATGTGAACAACCCAAAGGCATTTCCCTGCCACCTGGGAAAGAAAAAATATTTCTAAAAGATGGCACACAGCTTTCCTGTTCACCAGCAGGGCTTGAGCTGCATCTGGCCGAGTCGGGTAATCCAATCTATTTTAACGCAAAGATTTTCCGAGAAGGCAGGAAACCAGCAAGGGGGAAGGTTTTCAGGCATCTGCTGTTTCGTTTCCAGATCCCTCATGTTAATTTAATGTTTCTAGGGAAGCCGGCTTTTTCTCGGAATCTCTTCTCTAGGAACTGGTGAGAGCTGCGATAAGGCTAGAGCCGAGGGGGCCACAGCCAGAGGCAGCGTCCGTGCTCCAGGGTGCAGACTTTCCCGCCACCGGGAAGGTGACAGCACACTTCAAAGAGTGTGTGTTTGCCTGTGTGCAATTAGGAAAGGCAGCCGTGAAGCGATCTACATGCCCTCACCCCATCAAAACCAGGGCAACTTTACTCTGTTGAGGAAACAACCCTAACCCATCCCAAGCCGGGTGTAATGTGAGCCTTGCACAAACACTGGCATTGCTTTGGGAATACCCGGGAAACTGGTGTTTCTTCCAGCAGCCTCCGCAGAGCTGTCAGACTGGGAGCTCAGTTGCCGGGGCGTTTATGTACGTGATGAGTTTTGTTTCCGTGCTTTCAGTCAGGTGTTCGCACTGGCCAGTGCTGGGCCTGGCCTCCCTAGGCTCTCTTCTCCCGCCACAGACCTGACACTTCATCCCTGATTTCACTACTGCAAAGGCACCCTGAAGACAGAAGCCTGCCCTTAAATTTTAGAATATTGTGTGTTATTCCTCTTTAGACTCTCGCAATGCTGACAACCCTTGCTGCCCTGAAAACTGTCATGGACACCTGGTGCTGAAATGGAGGGAGCTCACTTGACCCTTGAATAGTAGACACTGAACCAGACCTCCGACAAAACCAGCATTCTTTACTGAGTTTGAGAGTCGTGCTGCGAATTTTAGAGGTAGAGAGTGTTGTCATTTTTTCTATGACATTCTAGCAATGGTTGTCTGTTTCTGATTGCTGTAGGAGGCACCCAATTCCAGTGCTGGAAAACGCTAATGATTGCAGTGTTATTTCTAACACTGGAATTCTCTGAGTAATTGTTCTTTAAACAATGAAAGGCTAAGGTCACTCTTTTCCATATATTCTGATTAGTATGGGTGTACTTAAAGATCATGATAAAATAAGTGTGTCATTCTTCTGTTCACATTTAGGTTCCAATCCTAGCTGTGTATAGCATGAATCTTTGAATTACTAGAAACAAATTAGGTAGTACTTTAAGGTTATGTAATGAGATGTTACATTGCAACAGTTCAACTTTTTAAATGATTTGACACTTAAATATTTATTACTATTATTATTATTGTGTATATATTTGTGTGTGTATGTCAGATGCTGTCATCCTCGGGAACAGTGCCGCATTCTTTGAGTCAGGATCTCTCACTGGCCTGTTGCTCATAGATTAGGTTAGATGCCTGGCTACCAAGCTCCCAGGATTCCTTGTGTCTGTCTGCCCAGGACTGGGACTCCAAGCCTGGGCTGCTGTCCTGACATTCTGTGTGCTTCCTCATGTTTGGGCCTCATGCTTACAAGGCAACAGTCTCAACCTGGGGGTCACGACCTCTTTGGTAGTCAAAAGACCCTTTGAACAGGGGTCATGTATCAGGTTTCCTGCATTCCGGGTATTTCCATTACTATTGACATCAGCAGCAAAATTACACTTAGGAAGTAGAAACAGAATAATTTTATGCTCAGAAGTCATCATAGCATGAAGAACTATATTAAAGGGTCACAGATTTAGGAAGACTGAGAGCCACTGCTGTAAGGTAAGCTCTTTATTGACAGAGCTGTCTCCCTGTCCGTATCTTCATCTTTATGGTATCCATTTTTTTCTCTGTAATTGAGTTGAGTTGGAATCATAAAATAAAGATAGGTGAGTGTAGCAAATTTTTAACTGTTTTCTTTACCCCTTGTTTTCTGTCACTGCATAAAAAGTTGCCACACAAGCTACTGGCTTATATAATACACATTTATTTCCATCTCTTTCTGTGAGGCAGATATTGGGGCAGAGGGACCTCATGTCATATCTCTGCTGGGGCTTAGAAAATCACAGCAGCGGTAGGCCTGGACACTCTTTTCATCTTTGGGTCTTAGGAAATAATCCAGTTCATTGGCTGAATTCAGTTCCATGAGGTTGGGGTGCAGGGGATCCCATGTTCTTGTTAGCTGTCAGTGGGGCTCTTCTGGGGCCCCTTTGCCTTCATCTTTATAGCCAGCAATAGCACGCGGGAGGAGTCAAAGCGACACACTTCTCTTTTTGGCTTCCTCTTCTGCTTTTAAAGAACTGATGACACTGAGCCCACTGGGACAGTCCTCCGTCGTGATTTCTTTAGTCAGCTGATTCGGTAACCTTACTTACACCTGCAGATGGCGTCATGACAGTTACCCAGTTAATGGCGTGATTAATAGAACTTCTGACGTAATAACTTTGGAACTTTGTGTATTACACCCTTCTAGCTGCAGTTTTCCTGTGGGGCAACAGGCATAGTTCATCAGTTTAAAAAGTCACTTTAAGTTTCTTTGAAGCATTTTAAGGGTCAAGTTTTATTTTATTTTTTGCAAGATGAAGTTTAAAACCCTGGTAACATCAGATATTACCCATTAATATTTTTTTTAGTTTCTGCAACAATAAATAATTACCATAATTGTTTCTCTTTCTCTCTATGCCTCGCCCCCACCCCCTGCAGCGCCCCGAGAGACAGGGTTTTACTGTATAACACAGGCTGTTCTGGAAGTCTAGAGCCTCCCAGGACAGACAGCCTCTGTCACCATACCTAGCCTGGTGTTTCTTGAATTCAACCTCCGACTAGCAGAATCTTCTCCAATCTTTGGTTTTTGATATGATAGGAGACTTGTATCATTTGTTTATAGTACCAAACATATACATGCACAGAACAGCCATAATAATACTTGTTTTAAATAGGATGGTTTTTATGTGGACTCTGATTTCAGCATTATTAATGTACTCAAATATAATTATTTTTTATTCTAAAATAGAGATTTATTATCACAAGTTGCATAAAAGCACAGCATTTATAAACAAGTTTTATGGAAAAATAATTGACTACATTGTGATCATTATTAATGTACTCAAATAAAATTCATCTAGAGTTCAGTTTTTCACTGAGAAAAATGGTCTCCCAACCTCACTGTCTTCACTTAACTGAACTTAACTGACCTCATTTAACTGAACTTGCAGCTTCCTGGTTGTAGGGCATATGTAAATACTCTAGTCACTTATAGAATTGAGTGGCTCTTGCATCTTATTAGGCTTGCTTTTATGTCTTAATTTACTGTTTATAAAGTTTGATTACTATTGCTATATAAATTCTATTTTTTTCTTCAGAAAATAGTGTGTGTGTGTGCATTTCAGGGGGTTTCAGGCATTCTACTTTGGGTCAAAAAGTAATTAGCCACATAGTCACATGAAAATGAGAAAATTGGGTTTTCTTTGAACTTGTTTTATTTTGAAAGAGAGACGTGGATTGTTTCCTTCTGCTAGAAAAGTTAACTATAAATTGCAACAAAGTCATAAAAAATGATTTGGCAGCAACTTTAAATGGACACTATGACAGACTGTTCGCAGTTGACAGGGTCTCTCTTTCTCCCATGGTTAATGTCCTGCTGGCAGCTTTGCTGAGGATTCTCTGGGAACAGGAAGCAAGACTTCATTTTATGTTTGTTTGTTTGTTTGTGTTTCGTTTTGTAGAATGAAAACCTAAAGCAAAAGAAGTTTTCTCTAGTGCATACTTAAAAAAAAAAAAGTCACTTTCTAGTCCAAGAACTGTGGCATTCCAGAGTTTATTTTCAAGATATGTACTTGAAACTGAGACTGTATTTTCTCAAAGAAATAATGTTGTCTCTTAAGTATTTTGGATTTTCAATGAACCCAAAGTTCAGAGAAGTTAAATCTTAAGTAAACACAGGTCTCCAATTTATATTCAGATCTTTTTTGGATCGGCAATGTACAGTGTGACCCTGGCTCTTGGAAGGTTAAGGAAGGAGTACTGTTGAGTTCTACAGTGTAGAAACTCACCGTAGCCGAGGCTACGGTGAGTTTTAAAACAAGGAGTAAAATGGATTTTGCTGAATTCAGATCTTCTAAAAAGGATATTTGTGTACATCAGTTGTTACATGGCCTTGAGATGTGGTCTGGAGAAGGCCTCTATAATCAAACATCTTAATATTTCTGCAGTGACTGGTGAATATTCACACACAGTGGTAGAAATACAAACTATAAATAGCCTCCTGTGGGCTCAGGTCAGGTTTTGTCACCAAGCGAGTCCAGGCTCGGGGAGTTCAGCTCAGGTCAGGTCATTCTGCCAAATGAGTTATGAAGAAATGTTCAGTTTCAGAGCACTGGGACTTCAGATCAGCACATCTCTTTTAAACTTAGTTTTTCTTTTTTAATAGAAAAAAACCCCACTAGTATAATAAGTCCTGACCATATTATTTTAATATAATATAATTTTATGGTAAAATGCATTTACTACCAAGTAATCAGCCTTGAAAACATATATGTACAAGAAACATGTGGACTAAGAAGGTTGTATGTGTATGTATGTATGAAGGCATTTATTTTGGGTTTTTGAGACAGTGTTTCTCTGTATAGCCCTGGCTGTCATGGAGCTCACTTGAACTCAGTGATCAGCTAGCCTCTGTCTCCTGAGTGCTGGGATAAAGGGCTGCTGCACAGCAGCAGGGTGTATTTCTCTATTTAGGGACACATGTACACATACAAACACTTGTGCATACACAAAACAACAACAATTAAAGAAAAAAGGTCATGAATTTGGAAAAGAGCAAGGAAGAGAGAGGCATGGGGAGGTTTGGAGGGAGGAAAAGGGATAGGGGAAACTATGTAACTTTTTTTAATTTCGAATTAAAAAATGTAACCAGAGTGCATGATTCCCACCCAGGAAGCTGTCACTTCTTTGTGGCAGTGTGCTGGCAGTGAGGCACTCCTCCAGGGCTGGAGTCATGGTGAAAGGCCTTCTAGTGGGCACTGGGGCGGTGGTGATTGGGGTTGGGAGATCCTGGTCTGAGAAGTGTTGAGGGGATGGGAGTCATCAGGGTGAGGGTCGCCTTTCCTTCTCCCTTTATTTCTCCCTTCTTCCTTCCATACATAGCTTTGAAAAGTAGCTAAGCCTATGTCTGAGGCTCGGCTCTCCTTTTCTCTATTTGTAGGAAGTCAGGTAGTTTGCTTAAGTTATAAACTGGGAAAAATTCCTTGTGTGTGTGTTCGCGCGTGCACATATGCGCTTGCTTGTGCTTTCCAGGGTAGTTGAGAAGATTGAATTGTGATGTGTTTGGATGAGCATCAAGTGCGGAGTAGCTTCTTAGTCAACAGCAGTGCCCTTCCTCATTGTCCTCTCTCACAGCTCTTGAGTTCTTTCCTCAGCCTCCAGGTACTGGCTGAGAATCAGGGATTCAGGCCAGAGGAAAGATGCAGTGTAGCATAGGTGGATAGGTCAGGGAGGAGAGAAGGTCTGCAGATGTTGAGAACATCAGCTATGAAGGGGTGATGGGAAGTGAGGAGCAAAGGCTTGAAGGCTCCAGAGTGTAGGTCGGTGGATCTTGCCTAATCACGGGCTCTGGCCTTCTGCCTTTCATAAACCACGTTACTAAGAGGTTTTTGGAAGAATCACCTTCAGTCTCTTCTGTAGTCTGTGGGGAGCCGCTACTCTGCCTGCGCAGAGATCTCAGTGGAAAGACTGCTTTCACCTGGCCTTCAGTGGAGTTGGCGATAAGTCACCAAGTCTGTCTCCTTTTGTTTGAGACAGCAGGTGGGATGTCTTGTCAAAGTCACACCTTCTGCTTGACTTCCTTGTGAATTCATTATTGTGCTGAGGTGCTTTTGCTTTGGTTTAGGAGGAGTCTGGAATAAAGCAAAGCTTTCACTAGAGCCTCTCGGAAAGGTTCCATGTATTGTATGTTGGTTTATTAATTTTAATCCTCACTCCCGACTCAAGAACCATTCCACTCTGCCAGTGGGCTCTGGCAGTAGTCAGATTAAATTAGATGTCTTTGGGACTTACCTGAAATGGTTGTAGCCATGAAGGTTGATATGAGGCTTGGCAAGAATAAATCCACCAAAACCCACTAGAAATTGCACTAGAAATTTCCCAGCTTCATCATGAGTCTTGTTGGTAGCGTTCCCGATGTTTAGGTTAACTACATCAATTCTTTCAATAATATTAAGTGCTAGCCACTGTTCTGGGGTTATAATGGTTAATGGCCTAGACAAGATCCTATTGTCATGGAAACATTGGAGAGTAGTTTGTTTGAAAGTAACAGTATCGGGCTGGGTAGGTGGGTGGGTGCTCCTTGATATGGGTGGTTAGAGATCTGCCAGGGGAGGTGACAACGAGGCTGGCTCTGTCTACTGATGGACAGGAGATAGCCGTGTGAGGCCAGCAAGGCCAACAGATAGGGAGGAACCTGCTGTGTCCTGGGACCGGTCAGAAAGTCACATTGCTGGAACTTCATGAGTAGGCAGGAGAGAGCTAGAACAGACATGCTAAGTTTTGCTAGCCCTGGACAGAAGTGTAGGTTTTATTCCTGGAACATGAAACCCCTAAAGTTTTTCATCTGGAGGGAAAGACAATTTGCATGAGTCTACTTTGCCTTTCCAGTCGATTCCTGCGGTATTAAGAACTGGCAGAACTAGCCCAGTGTCACATTTGCTTTTAACTCAGTTGCACATAATTTGAAGTCACTGTTCCTCTTTTTAATTTTTAGCTTTTTACTTTAACTACTATTTTCTGTCATAGTTAGCATACCATATTGGTCAAAGGACATGTGAACAGCCATTTCTGTAAAACCAATCAGCTTTCCTGTTTTGTGTTTGTTTGGGCTTTCTATTTTTTTTTTTTTCTATTCTACTTCAGCTTTTGTGTGTCTGCCTTCCAACACTTACCTCTTTGCTGCCATCAGTGGGCTTTCACTCTCAAGTCTTTACTTTGCTCCTACCAGTTTTGGGATTTCGGTATTTTTTTTTTTTTTTTATGTACATCTATTTCATGACCTCTAGGGGCATTTTTTCTTGGCTACATTGCTTTGCTTTATAAAACTTAGTTCAATATAACAAGCATAAGGGTCCCCACTCCTGTGCCTTTGAGGCATGCATTCAGTTCTTGTTGCATGAGTGTACAAAAACTTGCTGAAGCAAAGTCTCCTGGGCATTGTCATGAACTTGACAAACATTTTTTCCTAAGTAGCACATTAAGAGGCCACTTTAGACTCTAGTGAACATGTATGCCTTAGAACCACAGTAAAGCAGGGAACACACTGCAGAAGGAGCTCTAGAGAATGAATCTGACATCTGAACAGAAGATCCAGCCCCTGTGCCCACCATTTACTGACGAGTTCTTCAGGGAGACAGAAGCACAGTTAGCGTTGTGGACAACCATGTCAGGGTTCAGGCTCATGTACGGAAATGATCTGAAACTTGGTACTAAGGGAGCAAGGCGGGGGATGACCTTTCAAAGTCAGCTGAGTCTCTGCAGAATGAAGCTTTGTTGTATTTATTATTTGCTATTAATGAGTCCTAGTTTCTGCAGAGTTAGAAGTTAATACAGTATGATTGATCTTTGGCAAATAGAGAAGATAACATTAATAACTATGGATTTGTTTTTGCTTTATAGAATACTAATCAGGCGTATATACCATTTAGACTTGTATTTTAAGAGTATCTTTAAAAAAAAGATTTATTTTTAATTTTGTGTGTGTGTGTGTCATGTGCATGCTCCCCCCACCCCCAGAGGAAACCAGAGGAATCAGATCCTTCAGAGCTGGAGTTTCAGGCCACTGTGAGCCACCTGATGTGGGCACTAGGAACTGAACTCAAGTTCTCTGCAAGAACAGTGGGCACTCTAACCCTCTGAGCCATCTCTCTAGCTCCCTAGCTGGTTATATATGTTAGGTTCTTTGCCACCTTACTGTCATTAATGAACTATATAAAATTTGACATGTGCTCACTGTGTATTTGTATATAGATGATTTTTTTACCTTTGAAAATTACATTTCAACATTCATATTCAAGAAAGTCCTTAGACATGAATGTACATGTCACCATCCACATTACATGATTATATACTACTTTGTAGTTTATGAATAGAAATGTCACAGGAAACGTCATAATAAAGAAAATTACAGTATGATTATGAGGTTTAAAATTCTACTCTCAGGAAATCATACTTCCATTTAAGAGTTTCTCTGAGGGTATTGATCTGTGCAGTTCAGTGTAAACAGTTTTAATGAATTGTAGGCCAGTCTCAGGGAAAGCTTTCCTTAATGCAACCTGGCATTCACAATAGCTGAACCAGTGCCTGGTGTGTAATAGATGCTCAATAAATTTTTCTTGAATGGAGAAGGACAAAGCTTTTCAAGTAGGAGGCAGCTTTTGTATCTAGTAAAAGAAGGAGCAATTGAAAGGAGAAATAGGTTTAGTGGGAAAAATGGATGAGACTATGAGGCATGTACCTCTTGGTTTGCTAGTTTGGGGAACTCCTAGCCCCAAGAGCAAACAGCCTCTTTGCCTTTCCACTTTGGAAATTGACCAGCTTACCCATATTCTTTCCTTCCTTCCTCCTCCCCCTCTTCCTTCTCTGGCCCACCTGTAGGTAAGAAGACTTGAAAATCTTCTTGGGGCACAGAAACAATTCAGTATAGATTGAAAAATAAGTTAATTTCTGGGCTATTCAATAAATTTGCCCACTTCATTATCACTGTCAAGATAGACATTTTCATCTAAGGCATAGTGGCTATTTAAGAGCCATCTCTTAAACTGCTCCACCCATTTTGTTGAAAAATGTATTAAAAGCCATTGCACATATCCCCATTTTTATTAAAACTATTTACTAAAAGTATTGGGAGGATTATCTGCTATTCCCTATGATTTCAGGATCTTGTGAGAAGTATTGAGCTCCAATACTGGTACACAAACTCAGAGAACACTCATGATGGAGTGTACCATTATGCTGAAAACAATAATTTGTGTTTTTAAAGAACTCTTGTCTGGTTTTCATTGTCTGCACACACACACCCCTACTGGTATTGGTATTCATTTTCTGTGGTGACTTCATGGCTTCCTAAAGAGTTCTCCCCAAATACGATTTCTCAGGTCATATGGGAAAAAGTAGATAACCTACTACTTCATCAGGCTTGCTTAATAAAGAATAATACAAAACTAAATAAAAAGTAATAATACACAGGAGCCTTCATATATGGGCTTTGGGATACCCATGAGCCTCCTCTCCCAGCCTGCCCCAGCTGTGGTTCTTCACAGTTGTTCTCTGGAAAGTTGGGCTTCTCAGATAGAGGATTCTGGGTAAGGAAGGTCAATGACTCATATTTTTTCTGGTTTAGAGTTTGAAAGTAGATAGGTATACTTGTTAAAATGTGCTCATTCTAACCAGTTTTCAAAGACCTAGAGCATTTTTGGACATTGTTTATTTAAGTTGCCCCAGAAAGAATGGTGAGGAGGAGGAGAAAGGAAAGGGTCAATTCCAGGGAACACCAGTGTCTGGAAGGAGTGTTGACAGATTCCTTTGGCTTTTGGGTAAGAAAAGTGGGTTGGAGAATCATGGAGGAAGCAAGGTAGCTGTTGTAGTGTGATGGAAGCTGTCCCATGGGACAGTGATGGCCTGTCCAAGGGCAGAAGCGCTTGGGTAGGGAAGCAGTTGGATGTAGCATGCACTAGAGGCAGCCACGGGACCAGTTGCCAGACAGGAGGCTTTATGGGACATTAGTGAGCTTAATTATGCATGTTCACAGTCTACAACTGTTTTTGTTGTTGTTTTTTTGCTAAGGAATGAAGTTTATCTTAGTTTTTGTGGCTCCTGCTGCTACTGTGATGGGTTCACTTCAAAAGGTATATTGCTGTTACAGGAATTAAAACTAGTTGCTATCCCATGGGCAAGAAACTGAAATACTTTGAAATTAAAATCTACATGTACTGAGCAGTGAGCATGAGATCCCTCCTCATGATTTTATTTGTCAAACAAAGATAAACTTGGAAATTGCTTTAGAGACTCAGCAACTTTTATGAAAAAACCTAAAACAAACAAAAAACCAAACCTCATGCATCTCCAAATCAATAACTAAATATTTCTTGTAGGACACTAAGAAATAGAAATCTACTAGTTTCTTTTATTTAAACCATTAGTGGCTCTTTATAGGCCACGGCAGCTTTGAATTAAAAACAAGAGTGTTTCTGTAGCTCAGTGCTGTAAATGCAGTGGGTGGTTTTGCAGTTGGCATCACGTACTCTCTGATTTGTTGTGAATCTGATTTATGGAGTGTTTTGTCATTCATCTCAGATTTTCTGCAGCGCTATCTACTACCACTTAGATTGACTCACATTCAAAGGCTTCATTAAGCTCTCACAATGTGCTAGTTTAACTTCAAGCCAACAGTGCCACCGAGAGCTTTGACCGCTTTAGTGTAGGGAAGGGGGAAGTATGGGATCTTGGGATTCAAACACATTTTCACCATTTCGGTTCTGTTGTTTGCTGTGCTTCTGCTGAGCTCTGTTCTTCTGAGCCATCCTCACAGGTTTCCAGGAATTCAAGGGCTAAGAAATATCTTACTGAGAATTTGAAAATATTGAGGCATTTAATTTGGTGTGGGCGTAGAGTGTTTTCTGACTCTTTTAAGTTTTGAGGACCAGCAAAATAGAGAAGGCTATTATGTTACACCGCGTGCTGGTTACAAATGTTTGCTTTTATTGCACATGATGTAACCAGAGTGGAAAAAACCACAGCAGTAATAATCGTTGATATAATCTTGGCTTAGAGGTAGGGGGCACAGGGGAGTGGGGGAAACAGCACAAGAGAAGATCTGTTACCAATTACAGCAAAGTTCCTATAGTTAAAAAGTTGTGTATATGAATAATAACAAGATGTTCTGCTGACTTAATTGAAAGAAAACAAACTTCTTTTTCCTCAGGTACTTGATGAGGGAGAATTCTTCCTAATGCTTTGCTTGAAAAGTGAATTATTGGCTTTGTGACTCTCTTCCCTCCTGCCCTTACAGGCTGCCATTTGGCTATTTTGAAGCCATTCATGGTCTCGGCTTGGTCGCATACTGCTGGCTGAGAGCTTTTCTGTCTTCTTCCTTTCTTTTTGTTTTACTGCTCTCATTGCCCTCATCTCCTTTACTGCAGCCGAGGGAGGAACCTGTTAACCATAGTTCTTTCCTTAGGAAGCTGCAACTCCTTCCAGGTGCAGCTTGGTCAGATACCAGAAAGACAAGCAGCAGGAAAACAGGCAGCAAAATCCAACACGAATCAGCAGATGCTGCCAAAGGAAAAGGGGAAAACAACAAAGACTGTTCACGGATTTCCAGGAATGGGAATTATTGGTAGTTTGCTCTTTACAAAATAAACTGTGATTGGAAGCTGAGCACCCTCTCAGTTCCTCCCATTTGCTGCCAGAGTGTGGCAAACAGGGTATTGTTTGGCTTGTCAAGGTCATCCTGCTAATTGTAGATACAGTGTTACAAATAAGCTCTCTTCCAGAGAAGTGGTGACTACCTGTCATTTCTCATTCTGGGCCTCAGCAGAAGCAGCACATGAAAGTTTGGTCAGGAAGTTCAGTCGGTGGGGGGTGGGGGTAGAGAGAAGAAAATAAGAGAAAAGAAATGCATAAATGTAGGCCAAAGAAGGCAGGAGAACAGCATTGCTCTCCTGTAATGGCCAGGCAAGTGCCCCCCCAAAGGCACATATGCTATGGCTTGCTCAGCATCTTGCAGTTCCATTGGGAGGCAGTAGAATCTTCAAGAGGAGCGGCCTAGTAGAGGAGGTTAGATCTGGGCTGGGGTACAGGACATCCCCTGGAAGAGAATACTTGACCCCATCCCCTTTCTCTTCTCTTCCTTCCTTCTTCCTTTCTTTTCTTCCTTCCTTCCTTTTTTTTTCCTGGTTGCCAGCCTTTGCCACGTTTTCTTTCCATGATGTGCTCGCTGCCTTGACACAGGCTCAAAGTGATGGGACCAATTAATCATTCATGAAACCTCCCAAATGGTGAGGCAAATCTGGTCTTCCCTGATGTTATGGCCTCGGGTATTTGTCACAGCGGCGGGAAGATCCTAGCACAACTAGTAATTTTAGTGCTTGTTAGTTGGGATTTTCGTCTAGTATTCATGTACCCTTTCTTCCAGCCTCTGGCTGTCCCCTTGTTCTTTATGAGCCTAACTAACAGGCAGTGGAGATGATTGAGAACAAACCTAGCTCGAACAACTGGTCTACACGAAAACAGCTGTAACCCAGCAGTTTTCAGCCCTCCTAACGCTGCGGCCCTTTAATGCAGTTCCTCATATTGTGGTGAGGAAACTGTTATTTTCATTGCTACTTTATAATTGTAATTTTGCTACTGTATGAATCGTAATATAAAAAGGTCTGTGTTTCTGATGGTCTTAGTTCACCCTCAGAGGGGTTGTGGCCCACGGGTTGAGACCCCCCGCTGTAACCTGTAGTGCCCTCTGTGAGGGTAGCTATTAGTGAATATGAAGCAGAAGTTTCATAGGGCTTCTGAGAAAAATGGCCTATTCGATTTGTGGACACTAAGAATGAGATATGATTGTTTGCATTCATCTATTTATTTGCTTATCACGTGCCAGGCATTCTGTTGGGAACTGAAAATAAAATGGGGAACAATTTATTTCCCCACCACCTCCAGGGAGCTTACATGCTAACAAATACAGAAAATGACCGAAAAAAGCCAAGTGCTACAGGGCTGGGAAGGAAGCAGTAGCCATCAATTTACTGTCTTCCCGTGGGCCGCCTTGAGAAAGATTCCTTGAACACATTTCAGGAATTACCTGAAGGATGAAAGGAAGCCAGTGTGACAAGAAGAAAGGGAAGAGTGTTCTGGTTAGAGGGAACAGCATGTTTTAAAGCTCTGAGGGCAGTAGACTGCTACACGACACTGTACAAGGTCAGGATAGTGAGAGTAAGTATGGTCAGGGGTTTCACGATGAACCCAAAAGATGACCCAGAACCTTTAACAAGCTGGGTTTTACCTTGGTTCAAGTGAGTGTCATTGAATGGGACTACAGTGCTGAATTCTTATTCTCAAAAGTTCAATTTGTATGATCCCTGTAGAATACATATTAAAAGTATAGAAATAATTATACACACACACACACCTTCTATATATTAAGGAAAATGAAGAATGAGGAAGTTATGGGGTCATAAGATGTTATGAACAATGTGATGTTTTATCTGATCTTTTAGGAATGATTGGCATTTTGATAAGCAGATTTGAAGAAAAGAGATTTCAAGAGAAGGGCAACCTAGTATGGGGCTGAGTGAGGGCAGAGCGACCAAGTGTGGTACTGAGTGAGGGCAAAGTGACAAGACACAGGGCCGAGTGAGGGAGCGGTGACAAAGTGTGGGGCTGAGGGTGGGGTCAGGGTGGCCGAGTGTGGGGCTGAGGGTGGGGTCAGGGTGGCCGAGTGTGGGGCTGAGGGTGGGGTCAGGGTGGCCGAGTGTGGGGGCTGAGAGACAGGAGGCAAGTTTGGAAGTGAGCCAAAAAGAAACAACTGTAGGGGGCAGCAGATGCCAACAAGGAAAATGCACGTTCCTGTTCAGTAACAGGCATTCTTAAAGGCCGGGGCACACTTAAAGGGTTGTAAGTAATAGGTCTAGATGGACTGTTTTAAAATTACATCTAGGCACATTTTGTTTATTGTGAGAGTGTTCTAGTGTGTGCATTTGTTTTGATTTAAAAATGAGCTAGATCCATAGTGCCATTGTGACTTTCAACAAAATGCCTCGGTGGGAGGCTCTTCATATAATCTGCCCTATTCTGCAGTCTGTAGCATTCCAGATCTACTGTCATAATTTGCTGAGCCAAGTTGGGCATGGTGACATCTGAGGCAGAAGAATGGCCATGAGTTCAAAGCCAGCTGGTCTTGGAAAATCCTATCACAAACAGACAGAAATGCAACAACAAAAGAAAAAAATGAGCCAAGCCAGAACATAGATGTAATGCGGTTTCTTCAGCAGGATCTTATAGTGAAGGTTTATATCTTGGTTGTTTTGTCATTCATTCATTCACTCACTCACTCACTCACTCACTCACTCACTCACTCACTCACTCACTCACTCATTCAGTGAGTATTAACTGAGCACCAGCACTGTTGCAGGTGCTGATGAGTGAAGGACTCCTACTCTCCCTGTGCCCCCTACCAGCAATGGGGATTTGGTAATTCTGTGCTCAATAGAAGGTGGCTTTTGCCAAGGTTAGGAAGAATAGCTAGAGGAAGTGATATTTGAATGACAGTAAGTAACAACCAAGGGAAAGGCTGTTGCAGCAGATAGGCCACGGCCTGTAGGATAGGATTGAGTGACTGGGAGAGAAGACCACAGACACCTGGGTCCAGCACCCCGAACCTGGCTCCTGTCCACCTCCCAATGACAGTCTACATCTTAATGGAAGAGTTGGGGCCTTAATGCTTTAAAATGTCTCCAGGTGACCGTAACGTGGGTTTGGGTCTATTCTGATTACACTGAGAAGCTCTCAGAGGACAGCGGGAGACTTGAGTATTATTCTCAAAAGAACGTAAGAGCCTGAGTGGGGTATGAAAGGTAACCAGAGAACAGGAAGGGTGTCTTCAGGGACACAGGGCCCTAGGACAGGATGAGACATGAGGCGCCTTGGAAATAAACGGCTGTGAGGGCACCTGTGAGCAGGGCATGCTTTTGGGAAGCAGGGAGTAAGGCTCAGAGGAAAGGGAAAGGTGAGTTTCCCGTGTGGCTATGGAATAGCTGAGCAAGGGGAGGGCTTTAGGGAGAACTAGGAAGGGAGATGTGAAGGGACTCAGAGGCCCTCCAGTGCCATGCCTCTCCATTGTCCCCAGGATGCAGCCTCTCTAACAGGCCCAGACTTTGTGCAGCTCTCCAAGTCCCTCTCCCTGTGAGAGCGCGTGACATGCACCATCTCTCTGGCTCCCTCCATCTTCTTCCCAGCCAAACTCACTGTGGCCACGGGCATTTTGAGTGGTAGCTACATTCTGTGACAATTCTCAGCAATTTCCCTCATTTTAAGTCTCTGTTTTTCAGTATGCTTCTGGGACCCGATGGATTTCTTGCTGATTTTTAAGAAACATTCTGCCGAGGCTTTAATCTAAAGGAACAGATAAATACTACAAATTCAGAAAACTGCAGTATTTCCGAGGGCGAGCTTTTGCTCTTCTGCCATCTTCTGTGCTTTGTTTCTTCCTAACCAGAGGAGACACTACCAGCCAGGGAAATCTGAAACAAATCCAGCTCAGCAGAAACTCAAAGCCTAAAGTGCATTTGAAAGGCTCATTACGTGGGGACATTTTTAAGCTGGAGAAAGGACTCACTGTCTTTTAAGTGACAGTGGCCTCTTCAGCCTCCTGATCCAGGCTGTGTAAAGGTACCTGGGGGTTGGTGAGTGCTTGGTTACAGCCACAGCTCTATCCAGATGCTTTACCCAGAGTTCCTTGCCTCCATTTCTGGGATGGCTTCGTGGGCGGTATTGAATCCAGAAAGCTTGCTGCTTCCCTCTACTGGAGGTGCATGCCTGGCTCTCCTGAATCAGTAAATGAGCAGAGGTCAGGCAGGAGCCTGTGAGGTCAGTAAAGATCCAGATGAGATTGTAATGTAGGTCTAGTGGACTCTAAGTGACGTATAGACCTTTGTCTAGTGGTAGGTGTTAGTATCTAGAATTTACTTTACTTAGAATTGCTAACATAGGTGTGCAGCTGCCACAGATGGGAACAAGGTCTGTCTCCTCTGTTACCAGTCTCTGGTTTCCCTTCCCAGAGGTTGTGCTGGCTCATTTCCTATGAACTTTCCCCATAGTTAATGTCAACTTTCTGATAATGCAACTGGATGAACATTTTATTAATGCATATCCTGTTTCCAGGAGTAAAGTGGGACTGGGTCAGACAAGACCAGACCAGCCTTCCTGGTCTGTTTCCTTGGGAACGCACCTGAGTGCTGTTCGCTCCTCCTGAGATATGCCCACATGTGGATTGGAATACTAGTGGCTACACAGCCAGCACTTCAAGAGCAGTGCTAAACACTGCTAACTCAGCCGGGTGTGGTGGCACACACCTGCAATCCCAGCACTCAGGAGGCAGAGCAAGGTGGATTGCTGTGAGTTCGAGGCCAGGACAGCCAAGGCTACACAGAAAAACCCTGTCCCAAAACCAAACCAAACCAACCAAACAAACAAAAAAACCCAACAACAAAACAAACCCAAAAGATTGTTAACTCCACAGTGGTTCAATCTCCATAGCCACATGGTGTTCTTCCTTACTACTGAAGAAGCTGGGATTCAGGCTTAGTAAACTCATAGGCCTCATAGCAAGTAGGAGGTGGAGCTGACTTCTGAACTGAATGTTTTCCCCACTTCCTAGTCATGGGACCTTGGGTGAGTTATGACTGTAAAATTAGGACTGTAATAACACATTTGCTTCTAAGTTTTGAGTGAACCAAATGGGTACAAAGCACTTTTAGAACCATGGCTAGTCCAAAGTAAACACACTGGGTGCCGTGCTTTTTCTCAGCCCTGCTCTGTTTTATAGCCCTCGTTCTTTTTACTTTATGCCCAGACTGTCAATACCGTGGCTTCTTTCTGGGGACCTTAAGGGTCGGCAGAAGGCAGTGGACTTACCAGCTCTAGGATGAGAGAGATGTTTGCTGTGATTCCCGGTGCTTATCTGGAAGTAGGGGAGGGGCGCATGGGGATGTGGTGAGGGCACTGGGCATGGCAGACGTGACAGAAGCCAGCATGTTCCATGCCATCTCCTGATGTCTTTGGGGTATCTCTTTATGTTCTTCCAAGATTTCTCTTCTTTCTGTCCTTTGAATTTTTTATGGAAGGAGGGTTATGACAATTTTCTTCCTGATTATAGAACTCTTTTTATGAACTTGTGTGTATGTGTGTGTATGTGTGTGTTTGGTTGACAAGAAATGTCTGTCATTAAGATATTTAAAAATTACCTTTAATCTAATATTTTTATGTCAAAGAAAATTATCCTTAAGGGATCTTAACTTTCTGTGAGTTGTTAAGAAGGTTAAGTACCCTACATGAATGAAATCCATCCATTTAATCTTTGATTATATGAGAAATAACTTATATGGAGAAATTACAAAGTCTCTCGATTCAGGCATTTTTCAGAATTCAAGAATTAAAATGTCCATTTAGTTCTACCTTACCTTACTTGGGAAAAATGGAAATTTGTTGTTTTGTTTGCTTGTTTTTGGTCTGAGATAGAGCCTCACTGAGATAGAGTCTCACTGTGTAGCTGGCCTGAAACTCACTTTGTAGACCAGGCTGATCTCAAAATCACAGAGGTCTGCCTGCTTCTGCCTCCTGCGTGCTGGGATCAAAGGTGTATGCCACCACGCCAGGTCCAAGGCTGGGTATTTTTTGAAGTTACTGATGGTTGATTAATGTTCTTGTTGTACCTGAAGGCATTGTTTTAATACAAATTGCCCATGGCTCAGGAAGTAAAGAACCAGATCAGTTATTTAGAGCGGTCAGGAGAAGAACTACTGATTTTGTTTTCCATAATAGACATTTTAATAAATAGTGGCCTCACAGTGAGTTTGCACAGCACTCTCCAGCTTACATTCTTCCTGCAAACCCTCTGTGAAGTAGGCAGAGTCAATTTATTTTACAGATCACAGAACAGATCTAAGAAGCTTACCTGAGGTCACCTAGTTCCTGAAGCACTGCTTTCCTTCTAAGTGCCCAATTTGCTCGGTGCTTCACAGTAATGTCTGCCTTGCATCCCAGTGAGGGGAGAGTGGACAGGCTTCTGGGTATGCTGCCTAGATGTCATAGGGAGTTCCATACTTAAAAGCACAACCCTAGTCACACTTGTGACTGGGAACTAAAAAGAGGTTGGTCAGTGTCTGTCAGCATCTGTCTGTGACTGAGTTCCCAAGACAGTCATAAGGAGGGTGGCGTTGTTTGGCAGGCTTTCCAAGATTTCGTGTGGCCTGCCGCTCTGTCCTCATGGCGGCACAGTGCCTCATGGTGAGAGTGGGCGGTGGAGGAAGGCTGTGCACCTCATGGTACACAGGGAAACAATAGGGGGGGAAGGGGGAGGGAGAAAGAGAGAGAGAGAGAGAGAAGAGGCTAGGGCCCTGATCCCCCCATCTAGGGCTTGCCCACCCTTCCTCCCACTAAACTCCACCTCATAAAGGCTCTATCACCTCTTAGTAGTGCCAGGAATGAGCTGTGGGGAGGGGGAGCGAGCTGGGCTGAACTTTGTCAGTTCTTTTCAGTAAAATTTGTTTATGTTCTTGTCTTCTGTTAGCATTCCTTGAAAAATCATCAATAGAGACACGTTAAAAAAAAAGAATTATGAAGAAAATTCTTTTCACTGACTTTATCAACTTTTTTTTATTTCCCTGTCATATATGATTTTGGCAGAAACCCTGGTTTAATTGGGAACCTCAGCAAGCAATCCTTAGACACATAGTAAGAACCCCTAACAGGAATGTTTGAAAGTGATTGATATTAAGATGGCTAAAAGGTGCTTGCTGCTTTCTGAGGAGCATTTGTATAGGATTTTTAGTTCACTTTGAAGGGAAGTGTTGTAATAGAAACCTGGTATTTGAGAGATGGCTGATAAATTTGGAAAACCCAATCCATCTTTCCTCTGCTTGCTGTCTTCACCCAC
>CM053766.1:75095534-75157449 GCA_028658305.1 Pachyuromys duprasi
TGCCTAGCTAGACCCAGGGCCTGACTATTTCTGTCTGGGCCCAGACAGAAAGCTCATTGCTTATGCTTTCCAAAATTCTAACTCTCACATTCATCAGATGTGATTTTCTTCTGCTTTTCTGGCATCCCTTACACTAGTCATATGTGTAAAATGATCCCAGCAAGCTTATCTGCGATTTCTTTATATGCTGTTTTCCCCAGAGGGTGGATGAAATGTTAGCTATTGATCCCCATTCTGTATTTCTGATAAGAGTTAGTCCAAGCTGCTTCCTGTATGTGAACTCCTCCCCTGCCATCAGTGGCTTGTTCATCCTAGAGCCTCCTTTTTCCGCTGTTTCCTCAGCGTGCTGCCAGCAGGTTGTGCTGTGATGCCTTGTATTTATTTGTCACATCATGTGTACATTTGTTCACTTTCTCTTACTTGGGGTTCTGCAGTTTTCACGCTGATACTTACTGAAGTTGATTCTGTGTTCAGGGATTTAGAGCCCAGAGGTTTCACGCTGATTCTCTAAACTGTTGTTTTTAATAGGTGTGAGTATCCTTGGTTCATAGGCTAAAAGCCAGTTTGAGAGAGAAGCCATGCTCAAGCATGTGTAGCTGGCAGTGGGGGTAGGGATGGGCTGAATCTTCTGTAGAGGAATGGGGTCTTATTCTGGAGCCCAGGCTGGTGTCAAACTCATGAGCCTTGTGTGTCAGTCCTATGAGTTCTGGGGTTACAGGCATGCACTATCCTTCTCAGCTTGGCGTTTGAATCACTGACCTGGTTAGCTGTGGAGGTTTGAATAGGAATGGCCACCATAGGCTCCTATGGTCATTAGAGAGTGGTGCTGCTTGAGTGGGATTAGGAGGTGTGGCTTTGTTGGAGTAGGTGTGACCATTTCGGAGGAAGTGTGTCACTGGGGGTGGGCTTTGAGGTTTTAAGGGCCCAAGCCAGACCCAGTGTCTCTTTCTTTTCCTGCTGCCTGGGGGTCCAGATGTTGAACTCTCAGCTCCCACATTTGCCTGCATGCCTCCATGCTCCATGCCATGAGGACAATGGACCAAACCTCGTAAGCCAGCTCCAATTAAATGCTTTTTTTTTTTTTAAATGAGTTGCCATAGCCATGGTGTCTCTTAGTAGCAATAGAACATGGACTAAGACAGTAGTTTAACTAGATTATCATATTTCATTCTCAAGAGTACATCACAAAGAGCCAGGCATTGTGGCACACACTTTTAGTGCCAACATGCAAAAGGGAGAAGCAAGTGAATGTGAGTTTGAGGACATTCTAGGCCACATAGCAAGTTTCAGGCCAGGCATGGCTACATATGAGACCTTGTAATTAAGAGAGATTATGAATAGAATGCCATAGAGAAATCTTGTAGCAAGCTTTTGATAGACTTGAAATGGTGTTTTGTTGTTTTCTTAGACAGGGTTTCACATAATTCTGCCTAGCCTCAGATTCAGAGACCTGCCTGTCTCTGCCTCCTGAATGCTGGGCTTAACTTTGCCCAGCTTGAAACAGTGTATTTTTATATAATACGCGTCCTTTGTGGAAACACACACACAGCAAATCAAATTTAACATCAGCAGAAAACTTTTTAATCAAAACAATTATTGACATTTGTGTCTATCCTTTATACAGTTTGTTACCACATTTCTGTTTTGAGGGTAGTTTGTGTATATTTGTATGTGTGGGTGCCTGTGTGGCACAGTGCCTGTGTGGAGGTCAGAGGACAACTTGCGGGAGTCCACTCTCTGCTTCTGTCATGTAGGTCCTGAGGCCGGAACTTAGCTTGTCAGGCTGCTACCTCCCTCCACCTGCCACAGTTGCAATGCAGAGAATCAAGAGTTTACATTAGAAGGACCCCAATGTGAAATGAGTTTTGCTGACAAGTTCTCCTTAATATAGCCAAGGGTGCCTGCTTATTAGGAGTCACTTTTTCTTCCTGTTCGTTCCAATTTACTTATTATTATAATTATGAAGTGTAATTAAACAGTACATAAACTGATGAAATAGGACTCTAAAATGGAGTAGTTGCCTCCACTTAAATAAAGTCAAACGCTTCAGGAAAATATGACGGTGACACTCCAACGCAAACATTCTGGAATTCAGAGTGGGTGGAATAATTGTGAAAGATTTGAGAGGAAATATTAAAAGTCATGAAGGACTCAGCATTCATATTGCTTCACATATTTAAATTTTCGTTCCACATGAAAGGAACTAAAACAGAAAGTAGAGCAGAACATGGAATATGGATATGATTTATGCAGATATTGTAGAAATCTAAGGTCTCCATTGCTAAGTCAAAATAAGAAATCCAAGGCAACAGATGGTTTTTAAATTATTTTTAAAAATGAATCCCCCAGTTTACTAACTTTTGAAATTAAGCAATTTCTGGCCCTAAATGTTTTAAATGAAACTGCTTGTTCTGTATATACCTTAAAAGTATTGTGTAACTTAATGCCTTTTTTTGTTTAATATTTCATGGACATGTTTAAAGCCAATAAATATGAATGAAATGTTTTATGGCCTGTACTGCGTAGTTTTATGTCAGTTTGAACGAGCTAGAGGCATTTTGGAATCCGGAACTTATGATGGCACACACCTTTAATCCCAGCACTGGGGAGTCAGACAGGTGGATCAAGGCCAGCCTGGTTTACTGATCGAGTTCCAGGACAGCAGGTGCTACACAGAGAAAACCCTGTTTTGAAAACAGAAACAGAGAGAGAGAGAGAGAGAGAGATGCTGCCATCAGACTGGCCTGTGGGCAAGCCTGTGGTGCATCTTCTTGATTGGTGATTGACAACATGGAAGGGCCCATCTGACTACGGGCAGTTCTACCTGAGCTCCCAAGCTGTAAAGGAAAGCAGACTGAGCACGCCATAGAGAGCGAGTCAGCAAATGGCATCCCTCCATGGCCTCTGCGTCAGTTTCTATCTCCAGGTTCCTGGCCTGTTTGAGCTCCTGCTCTGACTTCCCCCAGTGATAGGGTGACCTGAGAACTGTAAGCTGAGGTAAACCATTTACTACCCAAGTTGCTTTTGATCGTGGTGTTTTATCACAGCTAAACTATTCTAGATAGTAGAAACTAACGCATAGCATATGACATACTTGGAGAAAAGTGCCCAGCTATTAAGTGTTCATTAAGTTATTAATTCGAGATATCTGAAATTATTGATAATAATGTGAGCACGTCTTTTTAAGTCCTGGCCATGGCAATAAAAGCAAAAACAAAAACAAAGAAAACCATTTCCTTTATTGCCAGGAACCTCGTGACCTCATCTTTCCCTCTAGAGATGACGTTGTTTTAAACCTAACATTGTAGTCTTTGCGTTTGAATTTTATATGAACGGAATGTACTAATTTGGTTTTGGCATAATTTACTTAAAATCTGTCTCTGAGAGTCATATGTTAGTGAGTACTACTCTTGATCCACTGTCGCTGCTTTATGTCATACCATGAAAGAGCATATCATTGCATTTTCTCCTTCCTTTGGTGGTAGCCGTCGGGGTTGTCTGGAGTTCAGGACTGTTACATAGTATGCTCCCATGATTACCCTTGTGCTTGTATTCTGGCTTGCATGTGCAGGTTTGAAATAGTTTCCTTTTAGATGCTTTGGGGTGGTACTGCGAAGTCACGTTTAGCTTAATGGGTCCTGCGAAAGTGGCTGACCAAATTCCTGTCACCTTCAGTATCTTGTGGGCCTCTATTGCCCCACACTTTTCGCAGTGCTGATGCCGTCACCATGTTGATTTTTATCCAGTCTGTAGGCATGTCGTATTTTGTGAGTTGTGTGTCCTTTTTCCTGATGCTAGTGAAATGGGATACTTTTAAGAATACTTGTACTGACCCCTCGATGTCTTGGAGGGAGTCTGAAGTACTGAGTCTCTTGCCTGCACTCCAGAGGCAGGCTCATTTGTTGCATTGTGTGTTAGCAGTATCCTGTCCTACTTGTAGCGGAGCAGGGGCTTACAGTTTTAATGCCTAAGCTAACAAATCATTCTCTTTGTTGCTGGCACATTTGCATCTTGTGAAATCTGAGGCTATATGAAGATGTCTCCCGGCACTATCTCATATCAGCTTTATTGTTGTAACTTTTCACCTTTACATCTTCAGTTCACATACAGCTCGTGGATATTATGAGAAATTAGGGTTATGTTTCATTGTATTCTATATTGATGTCTAGTAAACCAAGAATCATTTATCGCAAAGATTTCCCACTTCTCATTGCTTTGCAGGTTCACCATTTCCACAAACCCAATACCCACTAATGCCAGCATCTAGCTCTGGACCCTTGTTTGTTTTGAATAATATATGCTTTGCTTAGTATTGGTTGAAAGACTAGACCCATTTTTTCTTAAAATGTGGCAAGCACCCATGCATGGGCATATGCTTGAGTACAGGTGTCCACAGAGGCCAGGATGGGGGCCCTGAAGCTGGAGTTCTAGGTGGCCAGGAGGTACCTAATACCGATGCTGGTTATCAAATAAGGTCTCCTGCCCTTAACAGCTGAGCTGCCTCTCCAGCCCCAAGTGAATCGTTTGTTCTCAGCCCTTCTCGTGTCTAAATAAAGTTGATATACCCAAGGATACATGTGGAGGGAGACTCTGATGAGTTCACTTCACATCTACAACATCTTTGCAACTTTGAACGTTCTGGTTCAAGCTCAAGGAATAACTTTCCATTTTAGTCTTCTTCAATTTACCTGGAGTATCTTAGTCATTTAACTTTAATGTAATTCTTTTGTTTTATTTAACTAATGTGATGAACTGTGTGGTTATGCACATTTATTCATTCACATTTAAGTAGCTTTCTATCTTTTCAGAAAACACTTATGACATTGGATTGTGAGTCACACAACATGGACCTTCCTTCTCCTCCCTGAACCGTGTCCTTTCCCTTCCTTATGGTTGAAATAGGCTCCACTCTTGTGAGTCTCGAGAACCGGAATCATGTTTTTATGATTTTCCAATTTCATAGGAAAAAACAATAACTCATTGTAGTTTCAATTTGAATCTTTTGGTTCTGTTTTTTCTTTTTTTTCTTTCTCGAGACAGGGTCTTGTGTAGCCCAGACTCGCCGTTCGCTCTTGACCCTCATGCCTCTCCACTGCAAGTATTTTTTTTTAAAGATTTTATTTATTTTATGCATATTGGTGCTCTAAGAGGGCAGTAGAGGGTATAGATGGTTGTGAACCACCATGTGGGTGCTGGGAATTGAACTCAGGACCTCTGGAAGAGCAGACAGTGTTCTTAACTGTTGAGCCATCTCTCCAGCCCCCACTGCAAGTATTAACAGTTGTGTGCTACTATGCTTGAATTTTGAATTTTTTTATTGAACGAGTTTTCATTTGGCCAATAATTTTCATGGGATAAGTATAGTTGTCCCTTTTAAAATTTATAGTGTGTTTTTATATATCAAAGATAATAATCATGTGTCAAATATATTTACAGAACATAAATCTGTATAGTTAATTAGTTAACCAGTATTCTTTCATTATTGGAGTAGGTTTTTTTATGTGGGGCATGGAAAGAGGAGGAGGAAGAAGAGAGAGAGAGAGAGAGAGAGAGAACACTCTGTTCCTAATTCACATCTTTAGATCATTTAACAATATATCAATAACATACTTAGTATGTTAATAACTAGACATGCTAAAAGGAATATCATGTGAGTGGGAAGATTATTGGTATTAGATCCAGAAGATGGTTCTAGACATGACTTTATTACTTTTTATAATTGTGATACTGAATAACCCATATGTTCTCTTTGAGCCTAATTTCCTCACCTACACATTAGCTAGACTTATGTCCACCTTCTAAGGGCTAAGTGAGAACATCTTTTAGAAGATTGCTAAGGGTGGGGATGTACAGTAGTTGGTAAAATGCCTGCCTGGCATGTATTAGGTCCAGGGTTCAGTCCAGCACTGCATAAAATCGGTGTGGTGGTATTCACCTGTGAGCCTAGCACTTGCAAAGTAGAAGCAGAGGATCAGGAGTTCAAGGTCTTCCTTAGCTACACATTTGAGGCCAGCCTGGGCTATATGAGACCCTGTCTCAAAAACAAAGAAATAAAGAAAAAGATTGCAATCAGTAACTGCTACATAATACAAATTATAATGCTAATAAATAATATAAGTATAGCTAGTTGAATGTAGATTTTACTGAAATTATCTTTTCAGGTAACCTCATTTATAAAACAATCTTAACCGAACATCTTTCTTGTTCGGTGGTGTGGGGTTTATACTTATTTGCATGACTCTTTTTTTTTTTTTTTTGAAAGAAATGGTTTATTGCTTAAAAAAAAAAAAGCCAAGCTGATGTTCTTTGATGCCATTCAGAGGGTGTTTGCGGCTTCTCAGCTTTTAGGGCAGCGGCTCTGTCGGTGTACTGACAGTCCTCATGAGCTTGTTAGCCACTGTTCTGGTAAAAGTCATTTTCTCATCTGCAAGGAAGGCACATCATTAAAGGAGTATTGAGTTGGAAATCTGTATTTTCGGCCTTTCATTAAAATGCACCCCTCACAAAAGAGGCAGTGTGGATTTGCATTGCAAAGGGTAGCTTATTTTCTTCTGGAACTCTTGAAGCCAAGTAATTTAATTATGTCTCTGCCATAGCCTTTTATCTTCTTCTGCAGAGGAACTTTCTCTCCTCTGACAGTTCATATTGGAAGCCAGGTCTTCTTATCCCTAGAATTAATTACATGCAAATCTTCGGGAACACTGCTTTTCAATTAGCTTTTAGATGTCATCCTTAATGGTGGTAGATTGTCTCTTTTAAGGGAAAATTAAACTGCTTTTTCTAGTGAATGTTATCATTGCTGTTTCTGGTGACTGGTATCAGTGGGCTCTTGAAGTTTTCTCCATCAGAGACTAACATCAGGTTTGGATGGGACTCAACTGCCGCAAGGCCAGGCCCTCTTCCTCACGAGTGCTGGGGTTCCAGGTGTGCACCTCCACAGCTGGCCCTAAAGGGGGAGGTTTGAATCTGTAGCAGTCAGTGAGGAAATTGATCTGCTCCAGAGCATGGACACATTGACACACATGGCACATCTACACACATGGTTGTTGTAGAAAGCCTTCATTGAGTGTGGATGTGCACTGGGAAAATTTACAACAAAAGGAAACAACAATGGAAACTAACCCTAGCACTTTAAAAAAAAAAAAAAAACCTCCCATGGCAAATTAACATTTAACCTTCACAAATTACTATTCATCTATCATTTTTGTCAAGTTTTGCCCAGTAAATAGTTACATAGTTACCTTTTGCGTAAGGTAAGTCATCATCAAGTATTTTATTGAGCCAGTAGATTTTCCAACAGAATCCATCCATCTAGGTTTAGTAATCACGGTTTTTAGTTAGGTACAGCCCCATCAAAGATTTTGAAGAGGCAGAAGTAAAAAGCATGGAATTCCAGTGAGCTAAGAATTATGCAAGGGGATAAATACACAGTGCATTGAGTTGTACAGCTGTGTGTACACTAGAATAAAGACCCGTTTTCAAAAAGGGTTCTGTGAGTTGCTGTGTTGAGCTTAGTTTTGCAAGGTTGATGGAAGTTTTTGATCTTCAGTATTGTTGTTAAATAATAACAAAGAATATGGATTGCCTGTAGACTAGCAAATAGGACTTCAGGGATGGAGGAATTGAACGAGCGTTCCATAGTAAGCGGCAGTCTGCCATAGAACAGGTTTCTGTGATGTTTTTGCCTTCTGAGAATGTAAGTTGGATTCAGAATTAGGATTTTAGGATCAAGGTTGCTAGGGATCAATGAAGTAACAGGAATGCTTGCTTCAGCACCCCCAGGTCCTCTTAGGTACATCCCTTCTGTTCTTGATATCCATTTTCTCACACCTTCCCATCACTTATCTATAGTAGGGTATCAGACAATGTCTAGAGGGAGCATTTGTATTATTACAAAATACACACTATAGATTCTAAACATATTCTCGTGGTAATAATCCAAGTTATATAAAAGGATAGGAAATTTAAAACAGCTGTCCATTTCTATCAAAATTCTCATCTTTTTAAGAAAATGAACCTTTTTAGGTATGGGTAACCAAATGCACAGTTGTTTACCGGAAGTCGATTTACTTAATATTTGCGTTTTCTGTAACCCTTGTGGGAGAGCTCATTTGGTTCCTCCTGCATATTTTTTTAACCACTATTGTAGTCTGTCTCTGTACTGTAAGCTGGTGATCATATACTGCACTGCAGATAACATCCTTGGAACCATTTACAAATTTGTACAGGGGGCATTTGTTGAGGACTTAGAGTGAAATGCTTAGGCTTGGGAGTATATGTGTATTTCCTCTAGATAAGCCCAGTTTCAACAGTTTTCACCCTATCCATAGTACCTGTGAATGTCTGCTCACCATGTATTTATTTTAAAATAGAATCCTAAACTCAAGGCCAGAAGAAACAGAGGAGAGAAGTTCTCTAGAAGTAATTGGTAGCCAAGATTTATGAAAACCTAAATTTGCACAAAAATGTAGATAGTGGTATTATCCATAGTAGCTAAAATGTGGGGACAGCCTCAGGCTCAACAGCTGTTGAATGGGTATACAATATGGTATGTAAATATAGCAACAATTACATTTATGGATGAATGTTATTTAGCAATGAAACTACAGTATGGATCTAAAGCACTATGATACGTGAAAAAAGCCAGTCAGAAGTGACCACATATGCTTCTCTGTAGTGTCCAGAATGGCAACTCCTGAGAGACAGAGAATAGGTTTGTGGCTGCCTAGAGCAGAGGGTACAGAGGTAGGGATTTGGGGATTGGCTGCGACTTGGCAGTGTCCCTGTGGGGTGATGGAAATGTCCTAAAATTAAACTGTGGTGATAGTTGCATAACTCTGAATATATAAAAACCCAGTGAATCACATATTTTAAATGGGTGAATTTTATGATGTGTGAATTTCAAGCCATTGAAGCAATTAAAAAAAAAATAAAATGAGTGGTGTTCCATGCATGGAATGGGACAAAAGAATGAGGACACATGCTTCGTCATGGGCGTGTGGGCCAGGCTGAAAGGCAGTCATAAGTTTTAGCGTGTCCAGGAGTGTGTTGGAGACATGCATTCATTTGGGCTAATGACAGCCAGCTGCAGGGGGTGCATTTGCAGACTCAAGGCAGTTAGTGCCATGTTCTTCAGCGTCAGAAAAGAGGGAGCACCCGGAATGACTGCCCCCTCCATGGTCAGGCCTTCGAATACACAGGAGGCACTGTTCTCTGGGAAGGCAGTAATGGTTTCCTTTGCTGACCTAAAAGAGATGCCTGCAGTGCGGCAGCGTTTGGAAAAGTCAGGTCAGAAAGGGGAAGCTGAGCACAGCTGCTTAGTCAAGGAAAGTGAGAGCAAGACCTAAGGTCACAGACAGAGAAGGCCCTCTGTGCAGAAGTACAGTCAGTGTGAGATTTAGCAATTAAGCGTCTTCCTCCACAGTGGAAGCGACTGTTCTTTTGGAAGTCTTTGCTAGTGAATAGCATGATAAAAATGTTTAGAAGGAAGTTAGCATTTTAAGTGGCTCTGTGTTGACGGATAACATTTAGCTCGAGGAAATGAGATTGACTTTGAGTACACAGCAGTGGTTAAAGGGGAAGCGGCATCTAGCCCGCGTGTTTCTGTCTCTGGCCTGTAAACACATCTCTTACACTGCCTGTGCACAGGCCGGATTAAACCACAACAGCAACGTCCCAAACCCTTTAAATTATGTTCAGGTCTGAGGTTTTCAACTCAGAAAGAATTTATACGAAAAAAGCTGATTATTTTTAGGTATCTGCTGCTGGTCTACCAACTATTTACTTCAGAAGCCAGGGACAGCATATGTGCGTGTGTCTCAGTGTTGACCCAATAGCCAAGTCAGTTTGGACCAAGCAGAAGTCTTTTTTCACTCGATGTGTTTTTGTTTGTTTTGTTTTATTGTTTTTTAAAACTTCACTGAAGACTCTTCTTTGGAGATCTGGGGCCATAACTCAGTGGTAGAGCATTTGCCTTACATGTGTAGTACCCTAGGTCCAATCCTCAACATCACCCAAAAGCAAACCAACAGAACCCTTGGATAATTAAAATTAGTCTTTGTGCTTGAGGAGTGGGTATATAGGAACCTTAACCACTATAAAAACTGTCCAGTAATTTATACTGGTTTATTATTATTTTGCTTCTGATTTCACTGAGAATTGCTTCAGAAACTTTAGCAATCAAGAAATGTGGTGGTTGAGCATAAGGAAGCGGAAGAGAGTGCTGCTGGGTTTGGCACGTGGGTTGAGTGGGGATTGGTGGAGAGTTTTGCATTTATCTCCATTTTCAGCCTAAGGTTCATGACAGTGATTGGCGAGGAACTAAGCTGAGTTATGCTTCATGACAGGGAGAACTTCTCCTTGAATCTGAAGTCTCAGCCTTTGGGGAAAGCACAGTAGGCCTGATTGCTGTAAGGCCTCCGTCTGATGTGACCTTCTCATAGTTAGGAAATGAAGAGTAGGGTTTTGGCTATTTGTATAGGTAAACTATACAAGACAATGTAAGTTATTCTTTCTGATTATTAGTCAGATGTAAGCCATTGCACATAGCCACACAGGGATTTTGTTTCCTAAGTGTGCTTACAAAGATAGCTAGCCATGGCCTGCTAGCCAGTTACTTTGGGCTCCTGTATTGGTATATTGGAAATAGCTATGAACTCACAGGACTCATGGATGCAAGGGCAAGGTGTCTCCACCATTTTCTGAGGTGAGGATAAGCTTTCATCCTTTGCCAGCCCCTTTAGAGACTGGCTGCGAATAGCCCTGACTTAACTTCAAAGCACAGCCTGTTCCTTCACCATCGGCACCAAAGCATCTTAATTATGTATGGACAGCTATTATGAGTATAGACAGTGAGTAAGAATTTTCCTTTGTTGGTTTATATTGCTGCTTTGTGTGATATTCTATAAGCTTAAACTCACCCAATTATCACAATTACCACATGCCAATATCCAGTCGTTGGTGGAGAATTTCATTCCTTTCAGTGTCTGATAGACGTCTCAGTCCATGGAAGGATACTGTTTCCTGTCCTGCTCTCTTCATGAACCACAGATTGAGATAGAAATATACTCTTAACACAACTCTGACCAACCCAGAGAAGTGCTTATTGAAGTGGGACTGACTAAATCCTTGGGCGATAGAAAGCATGGTATTGTCTAATGCCTGTAAAAGAAGAAAGCTGGGTATAATCAGTTTTATTTTTATAGCTTATTTATTTGTATTTTATAGACACTGGTGTTTTGCCTGTATCTATGTCTGTGTGAGTGTGTTGGATCCCCTGGAACAGGAGTTACAGACAGTTAAAAGCTGCTATGTGGGTGCTGGGAATTGAACCCGGCTCCTCTGAAAGAACAGTCAGTTCTCTAAACTGCTAAGACATCTCTCCCGCCCCAATATAACCAGTTTTATTAACAGTGATTTCAGGAATGAATACTGAGAGAAAGACAAGTATTTCCAGTGTCCACATATTTAAAAAGGAGGAAAATAAGGATAAACCCCAGAAAATCCAGGCACAAAATCACAGTATTTTAGACAGGGAAGAAAGGGAAGGGAGCTGTTTTTAAGAACAAGAAACTCTTGTTGGGCTTGGCTCTCAAGAGGACACACAGAAGACTGAAGAGCAGACACTCAAGCACTAAACCAGCAGTGTGGTGTAAACCAGTGGAGAAAGAGCTGCAGAGCCGGCGGAGTCTGGACGGAATGCGGAGGACAACAGCGGAGGCCTTCCACCCGCGTCCAGAGCGGGACCAGCGGAGACTCAGCTCCTGGCTTGAGGCAGATGGAGGAATGTTCACATACGACAGAAAGCAAAACTCCTCAGTTGTTTGCCTTCTCTTTTTCTGTCCAAGAGAGTGATCTTCAACCGTTTGTAACATAAACACAGTCGAGAATGAACTGATAACAACAGTCACGACCATTTGCTGAGTTTCCCTTCAGGACTGAGCACCAAGAATGAGGACTTTAATTATTCTTCTCTAGTACTCATGGCAGCCGTGCATGGTACATATTTCTGTTACCAATACCATTTTACAGAGAGAATACCAGGCCACCAGAATACCAGGAGATTTCATAACAAGCCTGAGGTTTGTAAGTGAGACGCCAAGATTCAGGTTCGGGTCTGACATGCTTCAGTATCTGGTTCTTGGGGGATTCGGGGAGGACAATTCCATACTTGTACAGAATGTATACATATGTATACGGTGTAATGCAATGTATTGTGACGTCCTCCTTATCACCCCTACATTCCCCTCCCACCCTTGCTGACCCTATCTTCCATATTGCCCTCCTGCTTTCATGTTTCCTTTTAATTTTTTGGGCTCACTGGATTTAATTAGGGATACTTGTTTTGGCGTGGATAGTCCGTCTGGGCAACGTATTGGGGCTGGACCACTGAAGACAATAAAAGTCTGCCTCTTTTATGTAAGCATCTCAACTGTCACACCTTCTAGCACCAAGCTTTTAAACCAGATGACATGTTTCAGTTTAAGTTATATTGTCAGGCACTAAATAAGCGAAGATAACCCCAATAGATGGCATTGAAGAGCCACAGTATGCAGTCATAGCCCAAACAAGGAGCTGGAATACCAAGATCATAAGAAACGAGGCTGCGGGCTGGCTCATTTGCACAGTGCTTCCCTGCAATGGGCAGGGCCCTGAGCTTGCTCTGAAGTACTGCAAACAGATCATCTGGATTTCTTCTCTCACAGGTTTGTTTTAGACTGTTGAAAGCCAAGAATTTTGACATTGATCCTTGGCAAATCATACATTATGTCAAGGAACTGCTCTTGTAAAGTTCTGAGTGAAAGAAGAGATCCATAAGAGCTATGTGTTCTCAAAGCATGCTACGGAGGATTCTCCCAACCCATGATCTTTCCTGGCTATTTAAGTGTTGAACCTGTTGTTGGAGGATTTCATAGGCAGTTATAAACAAGGGAATTATTCTGCATTCAGTATTGTTGATTCATACTTGATTTAACTCCTTTTGCAGTGTATTGATTTTAGACAGGTTTTACTGAAATAACATTGTGGCTATGTCATTCCTCTGGCCCTTCAAAATAGCAACTCTTATCTAAAAAGGAAATACATTTTTGGCCTGGGTTGTTTGGCATTTTCTGGTATTTCTTGGCTCCCAAGTGCCTGTGAATCTTCTGTGTCAGCATTCCTCAGGATGTATTCAGAGGAAGGAGACTGAGGAAAAGTAAGTCACCTCACGACAGCAGTGTGGGAAATGCTGACCTATGTGTGACACCATCTGCTCATAAACTCCACCAGGGACAGAGTTTATGTCTTACTACAGTAAGCCCAGTGGTCTGTGATTTAGAGAATCACACTCTTCGTTTTCAAAATCCAGAATGGATTTGTTTGCCTTCTCTTTGATACCTCCAAGTTTCACATCTTTCTGTGTTTCTGTCAGCTCTTTCAGCATCTTAGAAGATAAGTTCACCTTGGCTTGGTGGCCTCAGTGCATCTAAACTGGCTAGGCTTATCCTTTTGGTGGGGGGCTTTAGCCCTATTTATGTATTATCTTTTAGATTAGGAGGAATTAGGCATGGCATGTCCAATAGCTTAAGGTGGTGGTAGGAATTTGAAGTTATAACACATTGGTGTAATGAAATATTTTCTCATATTTTTGGAGGTTCAGAAAGAGGTTATGGCCTATCTGTTAGTGTTAGAAAGATGGCTTGCATACTCTGGATAGGATGACATAGGAGACCTCTCCCATTTAAGAGTCTATGAGTACAAACAGTTCTGTTTCAGGTGTACAATAGTTCTTGGGTACTGTCAAAATCAAAATCAGGGTCAGGGAGATGGGTGGGTAAGAAGCTGCACAAGATGCGGTGGCACACATGTGTAATCTCAGTACCCCTGAAAGGAGATTGAAAGTGAGGCAGGAGGATGCCCCGGAAGCTCACAGGCCAGCTCCTCTAGACTGCACATTTCAGCAGCAGAAACCAGAGAGACCCTTCATCAACAAAGTGGAAGGCAAGAACTGACGCTACAAAGTTGTCCTGTCATGTGCACATATATGCTATGGCATGCACATATGATGGCATGCATGCCCCTGTGCACACACTAATTAAATACGTAAATAAATAAGTGGAAAACCTTGCAAGTAAAAGACCATTTTGTTATGGTACCATTATTACCGGAGAAAATTGTGTGTTATTCAAGTTCCCAGAAGTCATTGCTGATATGATGACTCATAGGGGACAGATGGCTCAATTTTGGCAAACCTTCCATTTATTACAGGTATGATGAGTGTACCTGTGGCTAGGGAGTAAGATGGGCTGGCTGTCACCACTCCCTCTATTCTGCGTGATTCTCTTTTTTATTAATGCCTGAAGAAGAGAAATAAAGGTTTGGCCAAGAACCTGTTTACGTACGTGACTTGCTGAGGTCTAAACTTCACAGAAGTTTGAATTAAAATGAAGTTAATCTTGCCTGTAGATGGGCTGGAAGCAATGCTGCAGTGTGTTCAGTTTTTCAAAACAAGTAGTGCTTCTTTGAAAACACCAGCTTCCCATAGAAATGAGTGAGTTACCCAAAGTGACAGGATCAGCAGGGTTATGTTTCACTGGCAAAACTGTATATTGCCAGGAGTTACGGCTGGTGGCTGGATGAAGTCCGTGGCTGTGTCTGAATCTGAAGACCACAGGGAGCACTGAAGAGTATGAAGTGAGCAGAAGGCCCGAAACATCCCTGCTGCAGAGTGAGTGTGAAGAGAATGATGCTGGAGGGACTGTCACAGAGCCTTGTCCAGCCCCGAGAACCACCAGTGGGCGTGACAGGCCCCGCCCTGCGCTGTGACCCTGTTGTGTTGTGAATGTGTGAATGTGTGCCTGGCTTTCTCATGGACTTTTGAAGTTAGTTACTGCTGACTGTGGTGCACAAACGTGCACCGGGCTGCTGGCGCAGCCGCAGATCGGTGATCACAGAGCTCTGTTTCAAGTGTGCGATGTTTGACCATGGTGGCCCTTCATCATGGCTTTGTGGTCTTTGAAGTAGAGAGTGTGCATGTAACATATACTGTTGACAGAGGACAAACAGCAAATGTTTTTGGTTTGTTTGTTTTGAGACAGGCTGTGTCTACAGACTTCATCCCACCCGCTCCTCTCTAACACACAGCCTTTTATTAAAGAGGGACACTCATGCCAGTGGTGGTTTGGATAAGAGTGGCCCCCATAGGCTCATGTTTGCTTAGTGATCAGGGAGTGGCTCTTCCTGATAGGGATTAGGAGGTGTGGCCTTGTTTGAGTAGGGGTGGCACTATTGGGGGAAGTGTGTCACTGGGGGTGGGTTTTGGGGTTTCAGAAGCTCAAGCCATCCCAGGGTGTTACTCTTCCTGCTGCCTGTGGACCCAGATGTAGAATTCTCAGCTACTTTTCCAGCATTGTGTCTGCATCAGTAGTACTTTTCCCTTCATGAACCCTTTCTTACTGTGAGGGATATTCAGACTCACTCCCCTGCTCACATCTCTCCTGAGCATGCCACCAAAACATTGGCATTGCATTGACGTGCGTGGTCTTACTGTATGGTCTATAGGTATTCACTTTCAAAAGGCCCCTCTCACCTATCTGTGCCGTTCTCACCAATAGCTGCTACAGAACAGGAACTTGGATGTCACAGCTGCCTAGCTCAGGGGCATCTGTTTGTTTATGAGCAGTAAATCATTTTTGATGCTTCAGAGAAGCTGCATTCAATTATCTAGGAAAAAGCTTGGCTCCTAACAGGGATTCTAAAATAGACTCTTAAAGCTGACCTCTCAAAGTCAGTTAAAGTGTTTTCATCTTGGGTCACATTGGAGATATTTTAATATCTCCTGATCTTCAGTACATGGTGATTAAGGAGACTTCTCCAGTGTAGATACTGAAAAATCCTCCTTTCCACCCATCCAGCCTTCCTTTCTGCTACTGAAAGCTTCTATTTTCACCTCCACATATTATTTAATGAGAGATGGTTCTGCATCGATGGGCTGACTTTCTCAATTAGAGGATAGAGACCATTTTAGAGCCAAAATATTAAAAACAAAAAGTCCACTGAACAGTGCATATATCCTCTACTTTGGAAAAATTACAAATTTATTATAGTAGTTTTGACTGTCATTTGAAAAATGAATGCACTCCAAACCTGTCTGGATTCATTGGCTTAGGAGAGCCAGACAGAAAGTACACCATGCACCAAATGATGGCAGAACAGATTCTTCCTTAGGACATTCGTGATAGGCCAGGCCTTTCTTTTCTTTTTCTTTCTTTCTTTTTTTCCCCCTTCTGTCTGTGTGTGTCTCATTACTGGCAATGATTTCTGAAGCATCAGGCTTTTTTCCACCTTTGTGTAAAGTTAATCAAAGGCAGTCTCTTAGCGGCCTTGAGCTGTTTTCTATGTTGGATCAGATCCTTGCCATGACTGCTCTTTGGCTTGTACTCAGAGATGAGTTTTACTGAAGAGCAGTGCGTGTGTTGTCAAAAATACCTTTTGACTAATAACCAGGTTTTTTCATAAAAGCCATCAAAGGGATCAGAGAATGAATAAACGCAGGGATTTGGCTTGGTGTGCGTAGACACCATTAGTGTGTGTGTGTGTGTGTGTGTGTGTGTATGTTTGTTGCATGTGTATGATCTGTGACCGTGGGCTTGCATATCCTGGTGCATGTATGGAGGTCAGAGGAGAGAATAGCTCTGTGGGTTGGTTCTGCTGATAGAATTCAGGTTGTCAGGTTTGGGTCATTACATGACAACTGCCATTATTCACTGAGCCATCTTACCAGCCCCTTATTTTTGCCTTTAAGATCAGATGCAGGCAGGAGCTTACCACAGAGAGCCATTCAAAGACTCTACCCAGCAAGGTATGGAAGGAGATGCTGAGACTCATAGCCAAACTTTGGGCGGAGTGTGGGGAATCTTATGAAAGAAGGTGGAGATAGGAAGACCAGGAGGGGACAGGAGCTCTACAAGGAGAGCAACAGATCCAAAAAATCTGGGCACAGGGGTCTTTTCTGAGACTGATACTCCAACCAAGGACCATGCATGGAGATAACCTAGAACCCCTGCACAGATGTAGCCCATGGCAGCTCAGTCTCCAAGTGAGTTCCCTAGTAATGGGAGCAAGGGCTGTCTCTGACATGAACTCAGTGGCTGCCTCTTTGATCACCTCCCCCTGAGAGGAGAGCAGCCTTACCAGAGAAAGACAGTGTACCAGTCCTGATGAGACCTGATAGACTAGGGTCAGAGGGAGGGGAGGAGAACCTCCCTTATCAGTGGACTTGGGGAGGGAGTAGGGATTAGGAGGGGATGAGGGAGAAGGCTACAGCAGGAATACAAAGTGAATAAACTGTAATTTATTAAAAAATAAATTTAAAAGAAAAGAAAAAGATCAAATGCAGGAGGCAGATGTTTGTTATGGAGAGGCTAGGCTTTTGCTTGAGCATTTTGCCCTTTAGGTGTCAGATGCTAACATTTTAATCTTGTTTGAATGTCACAGCAATCTCCTTCCAGAAAGGACCAGCTCCAGAGCAGTAATTGGCTGGGGCTCAGCATCAAATGTGGGGTTGCAGTGGAGGCGTGGGCCCCATTGTGAGTGCTGACTCTACTGTCTGGAGAGTGTTGCCTCTTCAGCTGGGGTGGTTGGTTGGTATAAAATGGTGGAGATTCAAAAAATTTAAAACTCTTATAATGTAACATACACATGTGTACATATGTACACATATGGATTTTCAAAATTGGTTTTACAGTATGGGTACATTCAGCAGTATTTCTGACACTTTTCTTCAGATACGAAGAAGAGTAAAAGGAATTTCACAGGTCTTGTTCCCCAAAGAGTTGAAAAATTGAACAGCTGAAAAATTGAACAGTGAGCTGCTATTTGCTTTATTGGTAATTGAACACACTGCAGCTGACATCAAAAGGTTTCTCTTGTAATGTTTTTCCCTAGGCTTGTCAAGAGTGTTCTTTGCTTGTCAAAAGTGAAAACTATTGATTGGGACTTTTCTCTTTGTTTTAGTTTGAACTTCATTATATAGATTGTCTTCTTTAGGATAAAGAAGAGTTGGACATTAACTGTAGGACAGGAATGAAGATTGGAGAGGAAGCTGAGTATCTCTGACGTCTGTTGTTTTGTAGTTTGGGTCTGGGACCTATGTGAATGTTTCATATAATTAAATTAAAAAGTAAGAGGGAAAGCAAGTTTCCCAGAAAAAAGTGTAAGAAATGAATATAACTGTGTATCACAGAGAATTTGAAATATTTTGCCTCTGCATCCCTTGTGGAAATCAGCTTAAGGCAAAATGAAAATGATCACAAGGAATTTTAAAACTGTACTCAGTATTCTTATTACTAATTTATTGTTAATTAGAAATAAGTTATCCAATTAGGAACTAAATTCTATGTAAGAAAAAAGGCTCAGGTATACACTCTAAAGAGTGACTGTCCAGTTACCTTTCAGGTAGGAGACATAGTGGCAGAGAAGCCCACCAAAAGCAAGCAGGGAACGTGGAAGCAGTAGTGTCCGGTAACATTTAGCACCGGTGGTACCCAGGTTGCGGCCTCTAAATGGCATTTTTCATTAGTAGGCGTCAGGGCTCCTTGAAGAAATGGCCGGCAATATGGAACATGCAGAATACCGTGGGGCATCTCAAAACTGAAAATCAATGAAGAGAAAGCTGGGACAATGCCAAAATGACTCCAAAGCGAATCTGGATGATCCCTGGGAACAAAATTGGACAGTGAGCATTAAGAGGATTGAAATACACTAAAAAATACTTGAAATTATAATAATAATTAGAAAACAAAACCATGCTTATCTGTTGCATTTAAGGCTGTGAGGTAGCCCTTTATAGTTCTAAATGTGGATTAAGGAGAACACAGAAATCTGCCATCCATCACCACTTTCTTTGTGCGCTTGTACCTTAGAGAAAGTCCCTCATAGAGATTCACATGTAATAAGTGAAAAAAAAGATGCTAGAGAGAAAAAAATGGTTTGATAACATGTACTGAAATGACAAAGGTGGGTAACAACCACGAATGGTGCTAAAGCCGTTAAGGTACAATGGAGCCTTATAATGGAAGATGCGGCTGACAGTACTGGAACCACAGATCCATGGCCATGTCATCAAAAACAAGCCAACCAGACACCATGCTGCACAGAAACAGCAGCATCTATGATGTGTTCTCACCCATGCGCCTGTCCACCAATAAGGTTGAACCAAATGTGATAAACATCCATATCTGTTTACAGTGATTCCCCACTCATGCATGGGGATACGTTCCAAGGAAACCCACCCATCACACACACGCACTTTGAATTGTATGAAGTACCAATCTGCCACACACACTAGCTTTTTTTTTTTCTGTATATACATGTGATAAAGCTAAAATTGTAAATTAGAGAAAGTAGTTAGATTCACAGTAACAACTGATAGTGACCCAGGGCAATTACAATACACTATATTTCATCAAAGTTATGTAATATTATCCACCTCTCACAGTGTCCTGTTAGCCATACCCACTCCTCTCCTGTGATGTTTTCCTTTTTCTTCTGTGTTGCTGGAGATCAAACCTAAGGCTGCGTGCATACTACACAAGCATGTGATCTCTGAGCTACCTGTCATTGGTTTCTTTTTTCTTTCTTCACACACTCAGAAGATCCATTGTTATCAAAGATCTTAGTAGCAACCTCTGCACACCTAAAAAGTAAGTTGAAAACATTAACTCTTTTACATTTATGCACTTAGAGCTTTTCTTTTGCATATGCAGATTTTCAGCTTTTCTACTATTACACTCTAGGCCATTACTAAATTATCAGATTAAAGTTACTGGAACATGAACACTGAGATACCACGAAAGTCATTCATATAACCAATATGCCTCCTGTCTGGTGGACCAGTTGCACATTTGTGACTTGCTCTCAGGGGACCAAGCAGAGCTTCAGGGAACTTTATCATGCGGCTCACAATAGCGTGCAGTTTAAAATGAACAAGTTGTTTGTGTCTGGATTTTCAAACTTTGGTTAATTGTGGACAACTGTCCCTCCCTGATAAGAGGGAGTCACGTAGTAGTTTATAGGAAACACGGGGAGGGGGGGTCATGTTTAACACTGCCGGATTTAAAGTAGTCCGTGCCTGCATATGGAAGTTCTACAAAACAACTGGGTTCATCACGTAAGCAAATAAATGTTATAGAAGAAGGTAGAAAAAGGGACCCAGCCAGAACTTAGGAGACCTAATAACTAGTTGCAGATACAAGCCCTGTTTGGAAGTTAAGTCATACAAATTAGCCGGAAGAGATCTTTCTTTTAAAACAATAAGAGAAAATGGAATGTGGTCTGTGTGTTAGTAAGAGATCCTTGATAATTTCATTGAGTGTTGACAGTATTAAGGTGATCCTTAACAGTTCTTATCTCATGGACATTCTTTTTTATAAAATATCTTTTAAATTATTATTATTATTATTACAGTTTATTCACTTTGTATCCTGATTGTAGGCCCCTCTCTCATCTCCTCCTCATCCCACTCTCCCTCTCTCTTCCCCTCCATTCCTCTCCCATAGTCTACTCAAAAGGCAGAGTTCTCCTCTCCTACTATCTGACCGTAGCCTATCAAGTCTCCTCAGGAACACTTGGGTCCTCTTTTGTGGCCTGGGAAGGAGTCCATGTCAGAGATAACCCCTGCTCCCCTTATACTTGGAGACTGGCTTCATCTGAGCAGGGAGTCTAGGTCCTCTCCATACATGGTCCTTGGTTGGGGCATCAGTCTCTGCTGGCCCCCTGGGCCCAGCTTTTTTTTGGCTCTGTTGCTCTCCTTATGGAGCTCCTGCCTCCTCCTAGCCCCTCTCTCTCCTCCTCCCCTTCTTCCATAAGACTCACTGCACTCTGTCCAAAGTTTGGCTGTGACTCTCTGCATCTGCTTTGAATCCCCTGCTGGGTGGAGCCTTGCAGAGGCCACTGTGGTAGGTTCCTGTCCTGTTCCCTCTCCTCTACTTCCAGCCTCTATCCTGTTTGCCCTTCTGAATGAGATTTAAACATCTTCCCTAGGGTCCTCCTTGTTGTTTAGCTTCTTGAGGTCTGTAGATTTTAGTATGTTTATCCTATATTTTATGTCTAATAACTGCTTCTAAGTGAGTATATACCATTCATACCTTTCTGCTTCTGGGTTACCTCACTCAGGACGATCTTTTCTAGTTCCATCCATTTGCCTGTAAATTTCATGTTTTCCTTGTTTTTAATAGCTGAGTAGTATTCCATTGTGTAAATGTACCACAATTTGGACATTCTTAAAATGAATTTAAATGATGTCTGAGATTTTCTTTAAAATAGTCCATCTTAAGATTCAAGACACATTGTATATGCATGAAATTGTAATAAACAAGAGACAAAATAAAGGAAAACAGTCCGTTGAAGGTAAACAGGCCTGCAATGGCAATAGATAAAATCAAAGTGATTGAATATGATCCTAGGGTTTGGTGATGAGGTCATGAAGTTCTTTATGGCTTTTCTTCACCTTATTGTATTTGAGAATTGTGTATGATAAGAACAATTATATTTTGCTGTCTGAGAGGCAGAATCCTGACAAGAGGCCTGGACTGAACTGGAATGACTTCCGCTGTTCTCATTTTTCTCCTGTCTTTTTCTGCTTTTTCTGTTTCTTCAAAAGTTATTACTGAGCCATATTTGTGCCTGTAGATCTCATTTCACAGATGAAGAAAACAAAGCTTAAAGATCAAGTTTCCTGCCCACTGTGAAACCACTATGACAAAAGTATTTGACCCTGTCTCTCATCCTGAAACTATGGTGACACAGTATAGCATGCCCAGAGTATGTGGTTAGAGGTTTCCTTGTCACTCAATGCAGGGAAGGGTGGAGGTTGTGGGGCGCTCTCCACAGCAGCCTGACTTTCTTTCACTGTGCTCCACTGCCTGAAAACAGTGCCACAGGCCGGGGGTGGGCAGGTGAGGGGACTTGGGGACCAGGCGTTCTACAAGTAAGCCTTTGAAATACTTAAGGTTAAACCATATGTCCACCTTTCCACTTGTCTGTCGAGAATTTGAGCTCATACACATTATTTTATTCTGGTTTCCAGAAGTGCAAAGGTTTTTATCATTTTAATTATGTTTACTTTGTTTGTGAGTAAATTTTGAACAGCTAAATAAGGGCCAACCAAATGGGGCAACGTCTGTGTTGCTTGTGAGAGGATGTAAGCACCCTCCTCACTGTGGAGCTCTGCAGACCCAGTGAGAGGCTAGCGACAAGAAAGGTAAAGGATGTGGCAGCTTGCTTCACATTTACAAAATAGTAAAACCATGCAAGCCCCAAATGACATTTATTTGTACCTACTCTCTAGTGAAATGTATTCATTCAGTAGTCTTTTTCCTTGAATAAGGCTTAGGGAAAATCGATGATTTCAGGTTCTTGTGTGTTTGAAAACACTTTTAGGGCCATTGTAACAATAACGACAACAACAACAGTAATAAGCCTCTAAAGATGTAAAAACAAACATACCAAGTCCCGAGCTTCCCTATGCTGTGATTTGCTTCACTTCCTGGCCAAATTATTTTGTCTTTTGTAAAACCCCGGGGGGGCCTGTGGACATGTGCAGATCTCACTGTCCTGCGCCGCGTTTCAGGCTCTGTATGTCAGGGGCAGCAGTCATCCATCAGGGAAGAGGCGTAAGCCGCTTCGCTGAGTGCTGGATGCAGGCTGTGTAAGATCCCTACTTCTGTTCCTCAAGATTTAGCGAGAAGGGAAAACACCCGAAGTATGGTACTTCACAGCTGGGCTCACAGCAAGCTCTGTGCCCTAGAGATGTCTGACTGGTCCTGTGGAAACTGTATGGCTTCTTTGTATGTCAGAGACCATTCCCTTTTTATTTAAGTCCCCCTTTCTATTGTTCAGTTCCCATGTCAACTGACAGTCTCATTTTTTTTCACCAGAGCTGCCTCAGTAATTTTTCAAGAAGCTAAGTATTTCCCTCAAGGTGAAGGTAAGCAATGCCCAGGACAGTCATTTGTTTTCAGTCAGTGGTTTGTCTCTTGAGTCAGCTAGAGAGTGGGAGGCATGAGCCAAGGGAAAAGACGGCCACTGCTTTTCCGAGATTGACTGGGCACGCAGCCTCCATACAGCAGGCCCTAGGCTAGTATGAAGGAATTGAAAGACAGGTATGGCAGGTTACTTGTTGATAATTTGAGACAGAAAGCGCAACTGAGTAGCTGGAAAATTGCAGAAAATGACCAAGGAACATGTTCAAAATTAAAATAGCAAGTACACATTTTACTTTTTAAAAATAGCTTTAGAAATCTAAAGCAGACCAGCAGTTCCTTGGAGTGTGGGTGGAGGGAGGTGGGGAGGGATGGGAGACCAAGAGACCAGCACAGAATTGGTCAGGTGAGCTCTTTTGTTGGGTCGCCCACATTGTGTCAGACATCTCAGTAAACAAGGCTTAAAATCCCTATCTTCAGCATTCTAGACAGGAAGAAATTTTGTAAAAGAGATGTTTATAGGAAAGAGGATTCTAGAAAGACAAAGCAAACACAGCCCAAGTGATTTTGTGGGGGTTGTTGTGGTGGTGGTTGGGACTCTGTAACTGGAAATCTCACAGTCTGAGATTCTGAACTGTTTAGAAGGAAGGTTTGAGCCTGAGCTGTTTTCTGCACATTAAGTCCTCATCTCTCCTGCCACTCTGTGGATCTCTCCTGTAATGGGATTTTTGAGACATCCTGAGCAGCTGTAGTTGTAGCCCGTCTGAGGCACAGTTTGTGGCTACAGCTCAGGAAGAGCTTCTGAGGCTGAACCCTGCCCAGAGTCCCTCAGGGGCCACACTGAGCACCCGCTCCTTCCACCCCGCAAAGAGGGAAGCCTGAGGCACAGCTGGACCAGGCATGGCCTGCACACTGGTATTTGCTCTCACTTGAATTTCTTTTTCATTTTACAGTTTTCCGACTTTGAGCCTGTTTCTTTGTGGATAGTGAGGGACTCACCCCTGATTCTTCTCGTCATTCAGAACACAAGATCTGTGGCTTGGCTGACAGACTGCCCTTTAGGCAGGAGACGCACGCTAGAAAAAGTCAAAAGTTCTTGAAGTTTGAAAAAGCAGTGTGCTCTGTCAGGCTTAGTTGTGATCTTTAACTTTTCTCTGACTAGAGAAATTCACTTAGGGGTTCAAAATTGTGGCTAGAAGTGTATTTCTTATGACAAGAACAATATCTTACATGAAAAAGGTAAAAAAGAGATCAGTTAACATTAATTATTATCAGTAGCTTCTCAAATAAAAAGTACTGGATTCATTCTTTGTATAATCATGTGTATATACACTAGTCCTACAAAAAGCTGATCACAACTTTCCTCCTCCTCGTCTGTCCTTATTCAAACAGGGGATCTCAGCTACCACAGGAGCCTTATAGAGAGGACTTATGTTATGTGAGTAGATATAGCCATTATGGAAACTAATTCGGAAATCATCCAAAAACTAAAAGCATGTGGTCCCACTATTGGGAAATAAAATCAGGGCGTTGAAGAGATGTCTGCATTAACCGCATTATTCAGAATAGCCAAAAGATGAAACTGATTTAGAGACTGTCTCAGATGAGTGGATAGAGAATGGCATACACTGTGAATAACACTTAGCTTGAAGAAGTAGAAAGCCCTGCCATTTGCCACAACTTGGGTGAACCTGGATAACACTGTTTAAGCGACGAAAGTCAGGCATGGAGAGATAACTGTGTCATGATCCCACTAATATGTGAAATAGAAATGAGAGCAGCTAGAATAGAATGGTGGTCCCTGGAGGCCAGGAACAGGACTAGAGTGGGAAGATACCCGTTAAAGGGCACAAAGTTTCAGAGAGACACAAGGACATAGGATTATGTTTATAGTTAATGCAACATTTATAAATAGCTAAGAGTTCACACCACAAAAATGTAAGTATGTGAAGTGATATGTTAATTACTGCAGTCGACTACCAATAGTAACCGCCTGCACAAGGGGCTGGGAATTAAAAGAGAAGACAGAGAACATGAAGAAGTGATGCCAAGACAGTACTCTGATCAAGGCGCCATCTTTATTATAGAGTTACCACTTATATAGGTTTCCAAGTAAACATATCCAAGCAAAACAGGAACATTAACCAAGCAAAACAGGAGGTTTAACTGAGCAAAACAGGTTTAACTGAGCAAAATAGGAGGCTTAACTAAGCAAACAGGAGGTATCTGCCGAAAACAACAAGAATAGCGAGCCAGCATGACTTGTGCGCAGGTGACCATATCAGGTCCAATGCAATGGCTACCTCAAATTACCCTGATTCAATAAATACATTTATCAGACTAATATTCCATTATAATTATATAGTTATTTTATATTAATGATAAAAATGAATATTGATATTTCAAAATAGAAAGAGGGAAGAAAGTAATGCTGATAGGTTTTTCTGTCTCAAGGCTGACTTCCAGAAAAGACTATAGTTAACTCAGGTTGGTTGAATTTTTTCACTCATCTTTGTTTTTCTGCATTAATTTGTAATAGTTTGAGATTCTGATGAGAAATTTATTTTAATACTAGAAATACTTCTGGGAATCCTAAGATGCTGCTTAGCCACATGTAAGTTGCCATAAATTTTCAAAGCATTTTTCACTTTGCACATCTCTGGAAAGGCTTAGAGAATAGTTCATATTTGAAGAACTGACTTGTATTCAGTGAAAGACTCAGGCTAAAATCCAGAATTCAGGCACCTGAGACTTAGAAGTCTCATGGGGAGAGAAGGGAAGAGGAACTTGCAGAAGCGTGGTGAAAAGTTGTTGGTGGCTCTCCCCCTAAGGTATACCATCGTCTTGGCTGGGCTACTCTGTGGGAAGGGTATGTATCTCACTGCTTTCTGCACTAAGTAGTTTACCATTGAGAATTTCCACTGAATGTTTCCAAAGAATAGTTTGATGACCTAAGTTAAATAGGTGTTAGCAGAAAGTTGCCTACCACTGATGTTATTAGACCTGTTGCTTAGGGAAGTTTAAAGTTACACTTCAGGACTTTCAGGGTGTCCTCTAAGAACTGCAAGGTTGTCTTGAACTCTCGGAGCTGTAGCAGCTGTTATAGTGGCTACAGTAGCAATATTTTCTATAAAAAGGGATAGACATTAATATATGTGAGATATCGATCCAGTTATGGGACAGTTGTTTATTTAAGCAATTAAAGTGGATGCTGTCATTATGTCCATCTACAGGTGAAGAAACTGAGAAACATTGATTACTTCCCAAAGATGCATAGGTGCTAAGCGGCAAAGCCTTCACTTGAACCCAGTATCTTGAGGTCCAGTGTTTGTTCTGAACCGCTGCACTGTCTCAGCAGGACTGAGCTTTGCATAGCTAACACAACATTAGCAAGTTTTCCCCAGTCCATAGAACAAGTTAACAGGAGATAGGATTTTCTAGATTTCAACATTTCCTCTCTCAAATCTTTGCTTTTGGGACCGCAGATAATTTTAAATTAACGTCACAAGTTAGTTAACACAGCTAATCAAATGACTTAAATTTGCATCACCACTACTGAGGATTTAGCTGGATAAACCCAAATTAGCTACATTGTTGCTAAAGAAGGTAAATCATTTGTGGCCAAAAAGCAAGAATAAATAAAGGAGCCAAGGAAATGAATGTCTCCATGGGGAAAGTGCTTCCCCTGCAGACCTTCAGACCTGAGTTCAGTCCCCAAAATTCATATTTAAAAAGCCCTGACAGTTCACACCTATACACCCAGTGCTGGGGGAGACAGCAGGTTCCCTAGGACTTGCTGGCCAGCCAGTCCAGCCGAATCTGTAAGCGGCAAAGAATATGGTGGAGAGCGATTGAGGAAGACACCAGGGATCAATTCCAACACACATGTGCACACATGAACAAGCAGCCATAAGTAAGTAAGAGCTAAGCCGAGATGACATATTCATGATCTCCACCTTTGGGAGGTGGGGACAGAAAGATCAGGAGTTTGAGGCCAGCCAGGACTACATGAAAATCTGTCTCAGAAAAAAAATAGTGTGTGGGGGGGGGGGAGCAAGAACAGGAGAGAATTTCCAACCATAGTCTGTTCTGCACACACATGGGTGATTAGGAGGCCTTCCCTAGTTTTGAGGAATTCCCGTCATCTGTGGCTGTTCTGCAGCAAGCCAGGCCATGAGGCTGATAGGCATCTTACCATAATTTTGAGTAAGAATCAACCACAAACTCTAGGAATGCTCCAATTTTAGTAATGCTAAGTGATTTCTCAGTAAGAATGTCACCTAGTCACCCACAGATATAAAACTAAAGCAAAACAACTGGCTAAAGTCTGTAGAGTGGGCCTTTCTCTGCTACTTAGAAGCATCCGCTGTGTTTCACCATCCATTTGCCAGAACTTCCTCAGAGCCCTGCAGAATCTTTGCCCGCAGGGATGCAGATTAACAGCCAGTGCCTTGTCCCGAGCTCCTCTTTCTCATTCTCTCACTGGAAAACTGGCTTCTTCTCATTCCAGTCCTAGCCAGGCCAAGCCACTTCCCACAGAGATTTTCCCTGGCCAGGCTGCATGGTATCCAGGAACTCTCTAACCTATAGCTTATTTTATTTGGATTTACATTTAAAAGGTACACACACATACACGCACACAGCAAAAAGCTTGTAAGTAGAGCTTGTAAGTTATTAGGTATCTAGTTTTTGTTCCCTATAAGCCCAGAAGAGCAGATGTTCCGGGCTGCATCACTGGTGCCTAGAATAATATATAGAATAATAGAATAAAACACATTACTCAGGCGATGACTGACAAATGAATGGATTCTGTTTATGGTTGAAGGTCTGGAAATTTGATCTCAGGGCATGTTGTGCTGCTTTCTCTAACTTTCTCTTCTCCAGCCCACACTCATTTGTATATTTGACTATGTATGCAGTGTAAAGTCTTGTTTGGCATTTTTGGGGGGATGGTTAGGGTTCGTTCTTTCTTTCTTTCTTTCTTTCTTTCTTTCTTTCTTTCTTTCTTTTCTTTCTTTCTTGCTTTCTTTTCTGTTTTTTGTTTTTCTCTGTGTAGCCTTGGCTGTCCTAGACTCACTTTGTAGACCAGGCCTTGAACTCACAGAGGCCCACTTGCCTCTGCCTCCCGAGTGCTGGGATCACAGCCAGCTAACCCAGGTTTGTTTGGCATTTTAAAACAGATTGAAGAGACACTGTACTTTGGGGTTGTGTTGTTTGTCTTTGTCATCTTCAAGAGTCACAGTTCACCCTGGACACCAGCCAGAGACTTCTCTCTCAGCTCCTCCTCCTCCCGCTAACAGGCCTCTTCGCCAGTGGCATTTAAGCGCACGCTGCTCATCCAGCTCCACAGTGCACGCCAGCGCCGCTTGTTCCTTGAGCTGAGACAGACGTGCTTCTTCTTACCTTGCCCTGCCCAACTGTACAGGTCAGCATGCTCCTCCCCTGCCCTTCCTCTCTATTTCCTTTCCTGTAAATAGCAGCCCATACATTTCCAGTTCAGTCTGATCAGTTCCTAGAAAGCCTGTTTCCTAAGCTTGCATATGAACCAAACGCTGTGCTCCGATGTGGACTTGACTGTGATAGTGGAGCAGCTTTCTGTGGGGCAGCTGCCATAGGACAAGGATTTAACCCTGACCTAGGAGTGAGCACTATCTCAGTGGTGTGAACAAATTCTAGTGCTGTCTTAGTGGGGAGATTCCCAACAGATTAGACTCTTGGCCAATTCCCAGAACAGGTTGTACTTCAAGAGTTTTCTGTGTAGATGAGGGATATAAGGCAGAAGAACCAGCTATATTTCCTTATCCAGTGGGCGTGATCACAGCTATTCTAGTCTACTTAATGGATTTGGTAGATCTTCCTTCCTTCTTCCTTCCTTCCCTCTCTCTCTTTCTTCTAGGACTTTTGTCACCAAAAAATTATATCTTGAAAACTTTTATAGAAGACCAAGCCACTGAGAGGCTTGTTTTGTTTTGTTTTGTTCTGTTCTGTCTTTCTGACACAGTGGTCAGTTTTGTAAGTAGCTTTTTTTTTTTTTTGCAGGGTCTAGATAGAATTCTGTTCTTTGGGCAGTGTCATCTGTATCATACTACTGTTTATGTATTAAATCTTTACTTTTTCACCAGTAAAAACACTTATATGGGACCCCTTTCCTTGTAAAGGTTATCAGAAGCCCCTAATTCCTAAGGCCTAGGGCAAGAGGGTCTCTTTCAGGGTCACAGTTTTCTTTCTTTCTTTTTTTTTTTTTTTTGTGTGTGTGTGTGGTTCCTTTGGCCTCTGTTCTATTACATTCTTGCTTCTGACAAATCTCGTTTCTATACTTGGCCATGTCTCACTGTATTCATGTTCAAGCCTGAGATCACCCAGTATCCCCCTGTGGTACCTGCCTTGGCTGCTTCCACTGGGGTGAGCCCCTTCACTTATATATATAAGGAGTCGGGGGAGATGGAAATGCTGCTGTTGGAACATCTGGCATCGGATTTTGCTTTATAAAGGAAATGATCTTGGAAAAACACATCTTGATGAGGGAAGATGATGAGGCCCCAAAGGCTTGGACCTTGGCAGAGTTGCTCTGTGTGAGTCAAAGGGAAACATTTATTGGTTGTTCAGAGAGTGGGGGTGACTTTTGCTATAATAAAAAGGGAGGAGGTGGGACAGAGTATCCCTAAACAGGATGAACCACAACACAGCTGTATACTGTGGTCTCCAAGTCTTCTCTAAAGTGTTCTGTGCTGGTACATGCTGACATGGAGAAACTTCTGGGTGGGGAATTTAAAAATTTGTGTGTTAGCAACATGATTGATACAGTACAAGGGACAGATGGTACTCATGTTGTAACCATCTTGGCAGGAACAAAAAATTCTAAAACAAACATTTGTACCCCTACCTTCAAGGCTGTTGGGACAGATGACCCCAAGGAATTAGAAATTCCCTGGGAGTCTCTTGCTGGATAAAGAAAAGGCTGAGTTCTTGGAGGCAGCCAGGAAGTGATTCCATGTAGTTCTGACAGCTTGCTTGACCAACTTGTAGGACAGAGCAGGAATTAGTGATGGGCAGGACCATACCTTGACTGGTGCTGCTTAATTATGCGTCCTTCTGGCTTTTTATTTAAATATGAGGACCCAAAGATGGCCTGAGGGCAAGGTGGAGGCACTAGACCTTATCCTTTGTTCCTTTACCAAGTGGAGCCAGCCCACTGAGCAAGTCTCCTTCCCCTGCTGTGTTTTTTTGTTTTGTTTTGTTTTGTTTTACTGTGACTTCTTTCTTTAATTATAATTTCAAGGATGGTGGCCAAGCTTAGCTTGTTAGTACTGCCAAGGCCCAGGCTTGGACTGTAAGGGCTCTGGGTAACAGGAGCCCTGGAATGGGAGGAGGCCGTGGACTCCCCACCAAAGTGTTAAGAAGGCTGTGGGTTTTTACAGCACCTATAGGATCAATGGATTGGGTCATCTTTTCCTACTCTGAAGGGCAGTGAGTGTCTGAGCTAACATCTGGGCTGTATCTTAGTGATTGGTGACATTTCTTATCAATTCATACTGTGTCTCATGAGTAGACATGAATAGTACGTGTCATTTTAAGATTTAAAATTTTGAGCTAGTAAGAGGCCTCAGCCGTTAAGGCACTTGTCAGGACTATCTCAGGTTGATCTTCAGAACCTACACAAAAGTTGAAGGAAAGAACTAATTCCAAATGTCCCTCTGGCCTCTACACCTGCATTGAGGAATGCATGCACTGTTCCAAATTAAGTTAAATTTAAAAAAATGTTTGTAAAAAGAATTTTAAATTACTGCAATGGATAATTCAGATATTCATCTTATATTTCATGTGTACTTGCTATGTTGATGTGCTACTAATCTTCTTAACATTTTTAAAAACTGTACAAAAAAACATTACAGCAGTACATAGCTAGGGCAATATTAAAAACCAAGGCAAAAGAACACATTTAGGTCAGATGTACTAGAAAGCAGGTGTTAGAACAGACGGACTGCCTGGACGTGGTTTCTTCACAGTAGGAGGATCATTAGGGTCCCCAGCACTACCTGACTCAGCTTGTTTTCCATTCTGGTAATCCTAGTGCTTAGGAGGTAGAGAGGAAAATCGGAGGTTCCAGGTCATCTTCCACTCCCCATTAAGTTCGGGGCCAGCCTACAGTACTAACGAAAAGGACAGCAAAACAAGCCACCTGTATTGGGGCAGCCAGTAGCTTATTTACTTCCTAATCTGAAGCAACTCAAAACTCCCTGTCTTTGAGTAGGCCAATTTACAACGGTTAATAGGAGAAAGCATGTTAACAGTATACAATGTTAAGTTTTCCCCCAACCCAGCACCTTCCACATGCTAGACAAGTGCTCTGCCACTGAGCCACACCCCTTTCCAGGTCTCACCATGTAGACCAGGCTGTCCTGAAACTCACTGTCTAGCCCAGGTTGGCCTAAATCTCAGGCTCCTTCAACCTCTACCTCCTGAGTGCTGGAATGACGGATGTGCCTCACAGCTCTAATGAAGTCGTGGAAAAGCTTACTAAGCAAGCTGTGGAGGCTCAGCTCAACAGGTTGAGACAGAAGGCTCCTGGCTGGAGGCCTCCCTCTCAGACAGAACCAAACAACGGTTGTTTGTTCTGCGGTACACTACATTAGAGTTTGACAGAGAAGCAGAACCAATGAGAGAGAGATAGATAGATATGTAGATACATAGATAGACAGATAGATGATAGATTGATAGATGATAAATGATAGGTACATAGACAATAAATAGATACATACATACAAACACACACATACATACATAGATGCACATATATATGCATATATACATACATCTGTATTAGCCTACTTATTGTAGGAACTGGTATAAGTGATTGTGGAGGCTTCACATCTCCTGGGATCTGGAGAACTAGGAAAGCCAGTTGTGTAATTCATTGGAGGGGAGTGAAGGAGAGATGACGTAAATCCTAGTGAGAGCCCAAGAGCAGTGCCAGCCAGTGTCAGAGGGCAAAAAAGGGTGGGTGTGCCAGCTCAGGAAGAGAGAAGCTCTTGATATGTAGTTGTGAGGTTCCATGTTAAGTCATGGCACTTGGAGTGGGGTCTCATCTTGTAGGTAGTCACCACCTCGATGTGAACACAGAACTGAGGCAGGTGGCGAAGGCAGGGCAGCTACGAAGCCGTTGGGGCTGCTAAGCTGTTTGTCTCATGTTTGTCTCATAGCTCTCCTGGTCATGGGCATTCCCCTTCCCTATCTGGAGAGGACAAGCTTTGTGACAAGGTGCAGGAGATGTGGGGTGCCGGGGTATTTGGCTGTACTGTGGGTAAATGTATCCTGTTGGGCCTCCGAGCATGCTCCTTGGTCTTGCAGTTTCCTGAGAAGGTGAGAGACAGTGTGATGCAGGCCTTCTCTCAAGGGGGATTTTTGTTTTGCTGTGATTTGCCCAGCAAAGATGGCTGTTTATCCATAATGAACATCCTTTTCCAGATCCCTTTAGGTCCAGGATTGCCTTCTTCTGGCAGGAGCAGGCACTTCAGGAATTGGTGAGGATGTAGCATCCATGTTTAGGCGTTGCCTCTTTTCCATGGACTGAGGGCTTCTGGGTGGGAACTCTATAAGCTTTTAATAGCCAGCTTCCTGGGTTTGAAAGGTTTCTGGGGAGACATGGAGATAGCAAGTCTATGGACAGTCTAGGACTCTCCTGTGTCAAGCCATGTTTCTGAAGCTGTAGCCGATAGCCTCAAGCACTGGTTTTATTTTACAGATAAAATGCCACTCTTCAGCTTCTTCGATGGTAATTGTTAAGATGAACCACTCTGCAAGTTGATACGAACACTAAGTTCGGAGACAAGGCTGCAGTAGATCACAAGGCCATCCTTGCACACATTTGCACAAACAAACGTCATTGTGTCTCCTCGTCTTCCTTACATACAGGCCACAGTACCCAGCCTTCATCATGGTTGAGTTAGTGGGATAGGAATAGAGGAATGAACTCCTCCATGTGTTTTCTCTTTCTTGTTCCCCATTCCCTTGGACTGGCTAGGTTGGAGGCAACAGCTCTCAGGACCGCTTCGAGAGCTGGCAGTCTCCATCAGCCTGGGTATCTGTTCCAGCCTGCTTATCTGCGTGGAACTGTTCATGAGTAAGAAAGATATATTCCATGCGTGGCCCACCTTAGTAAATAGTTCTCTTTTAACAGTCATTCAGTACTACTTTTAGCCAAGTATCTACAACCATCCAAAACAAAACAAAACAAAACAACCCCCCCCCCAAAAAAAAACCCCAAGTAACACATCTTGCCAATAAATAGAAAGTCTTAACTTAGGAGATCTGTCTCCCCTGACATTCTGAGAAGCAGAAGCCCCAAATTACTTCCAGCTGAAATGGAACGCAAACAAAACAGAAACTCATCTGTGGTAGGCAGAATATGCTATGCTTAAAGATGTTTATTCCTTAATCCACAGAATCTTTAAATCTATTAATGCAATATGCAGATATAGTTAAGGGTAGCACTACTGATATGGAAAATTATCCTGGGTTATCTAGGTGTACTCGGACATACCACAAGAAAAACTGGAAGGGAAACAGAAAGGCAGGTCATAGAAATGTGAAGTGAAACTTCAACTCAGTATCGCTGACTTGGAAGAAGCTGTGAACCAACAGACACAGACAGTCTCTAGAGGCTATTTTTGACCCACAGGACTGTAAAATAATAAAATTATCTTTTTAAGATCATTTGTGATTGGTTGTTATAGCAGCAACAGAAAATGGCATGCTACCCACCCATAAACTACTAAAAATTTTTTTAAAGTATATCTATGAAGTAGATACAACAGTGAGCCTTACTGTATGATTACAAATGTCTGGAGTTTGGAATCACATTGCCAGGCACGCCTGAAGGGAGGAGAACAATGCAGCTCAGCCCTGGGTGTCTGCCTCCTGCTTGGAGTACTCATCAAGGCTAGCTGCTAATACTGTGGTCAGGCCCTTGGGCAAGCAACAAAATTAAGGTTTTGTTTTCTTCTAAATCATACTTCTCCTCTACTGTTGAAATGTGGCTGGCCGCTTCATCTCCCAATTAGAGTGTCATCCTTCTCATTCACACCAAGCAAAACGGTTAGAAAATAAAACCGCATGGCCTGGTCAAGGGAAAGGAGGACTGGGTAGAAGAGCCAGTCGTTAGGACCAAAGCTGAATGAAAGCCTGCCAGATTCCTTTCTCCCCTGGCTTGCCCATAGACTGTGTTTGATCTTTCATTAACCTCCCTGACCCTTCTCAGAAAGCCGAGAGGATGAGCTCTGTGTGCTCTGTGGAGGTGCTGAGAATTAATAATAATGGTAGACTCAGAGTCAATGAGCTCCTGCTCTCCCAGCATGTCTTAGGGCTGATGAGGTCACTAAGTCATTGATGAGTGAGGAACTAGATGTCTCTATGTCCTGATTATTCTTAAAGGAATTAACAGCAATATCCTTGTTATAGTTATAACACAATTAGAAAGATCAAATGTGTTTGTCTTTATATAACTGATAAGGTTTCTCGCCCTTCTCATGCACAGGAATCCTGTAAACAGAGATAGCATGCTATTCACAGTTTGTACCCCAGAGGCCAAAGTATGCTTCCTGGCCATGAAACTGTGTAGTAAATGCCTTGGTGATTATATATCTGTCAAGGGGGACGTGGATTATCATGACATTGCTGCCAACAGTGCTGCGTCACCAAGTGTCCAGAGACACTTAGTTGGGCAAAGCACCACAGGTCCCAGAGGGATTCTATGACTCCACTAGCCTGCAAAGGAAAGAACAGCGTGTAAGTGACTTGCTGCATCCGTTGATGTTGGCCCTGGCAACCACTGGTCATGAGCTGACTAGGTCAATGTAATTTTCCCACTTAAAGGAGTTTCCTAGTACACATGGTTTTTATTTCCAGGGGCTGAACATGTCAGTTCCCAGCAGTCAGGTGTAGCGTGCCCTTTTAGAGACACACAGCAGATTTCCGTGTGGTCCTTCTATGTTCCTAGTGTCTGCTGCCCACCAAGTGAGTGGCTTGTGCTCTGTTGTGCCCTCCAGAGCTTAATGCATGTCACAAATGTCAGCGCTAGATGCCTCTGAGAGTGTGCTTTAAAAATAGGTACCCTCTGGCCTTTTAAATTTGATGTCTAAACAGAAAGAGAAACAGGTGACACACTTTACAAATTGAAGTAAATGAAATGTGTAGGTGGAGTCAATCTTCCATGACACAGGTTTTGATAACCTTACTCAGTATCATGTTAAACCTAAGATAAATCTAGTGTTTGCACAGCTCATCCCTGCCCCGACTCCCCCCCCACAAAAATGAATCTGGTGACTCCAGAAAATACTGCCACTGCCTTGTTATGATGCATAGCTTCCCAGTTCTAGTCTGTTTCCCCTCTTGAGCATCTGTGCAGGCCGGGTTAAAGCAGACAGGTGTGTGGCTTCTCTAACCAACATTCTGAATCATGTAGGGCATGAGATGTGTAGGGTGTGAGACATGTGAGGAAGGGCTTTTCTTTTGTAGAATGAGAGGATGTTAATGCCTAAAATCCTTGGCCAGTTTTGGAAAGAAGTACATACCTGGCTGAGGACATGGCAGCGATTTCTGTACTGCCTCCTGTTCTGGTTTCCTGTTCCTTTCTTTTTGGAAAGCCCATCTGAAGATAGCTGTGATTGGTCACAGACATGATGTATTAATTAGCCTTGTGCTACTATATCGAAATGCACAAGGCTACCAAATCATGAAAGGAAAATGCTTGGTCTAGGTGTGGAGTGATGGCCCAGCAGTTAAGAGCACTTGCTGCCATCCCAGACAGCATTCAGGTCCTAGCACCCACTTCCAGGGGACCCATAACTGCCTGTTAATTGAGCTGCAGGGGATCTGACCGTGTGCAGGCATCTGTATGCACACACACATGCATAAAAATATAGAGAAAAAATAGATCTTAAAAAATGTTGACTTCTTAGCTTTGAAGCTTCAAGTTTGTATGGCATAAGGGCTTCTCCCCTACCCCCAGCTGCTGTTCATGGCACAGCGTGAATAGCAGTGATAGGCAGGCATGCTGGGACCAGAAGATTAGGCTTCTGATCAGAAGGAGAGAAGGCGCCTGGTGGGTCAAACTCACCCTTTTATAAGGACTCTCTCCTGAGAACTGTGTAAGGTCACACTCTCATTGATCCAAGAGACCCTCACTCACTCCCACTTGCCATAGAACCACATCACCTCCGATTACTGTTATTTCAGGGACCAAACCTTTAATATGTGGACCTTGGGTAACACGATTAAACAGCTGAATCACAGAGCACCCAAAAGGAGGAACACAGAAAGTCTGGATGGGCCGACCCAGGAAGGAGCCAGGACATGTTACCACTTGGATGTTGCAGGTTCTTTGAGGTGCTTATCTGCAACAGAAGTGTGGGCGCTTCCTCCACTGCAGCCAGGTCAGAGCACTCACAGCTGCAGCACATCCCTCCAACCCCAATTCCTTAACATGCTGGATCGTGAAACAGGGAACCAACCAAGATGTATTATGCACCTGCTATGTGTTAGGTGCTGTTCTAGGGACCAAAGTACCTATATGCATGCGGTCTAACATGCATAGACAAATGCTATGGTGAAGGTCACCTGAGTGATGCAACCAAGATGCCGCTCAAGCAGCTCTGGCCTGTTGAGGCTTAACGTCACACTAGAAAGAAAAAGAAGAGCTGGTGCATTTGTCAGACACAAGTGTGATGGTGTTCCTGCCATGATCGACTGGGAAAGCAGAACAAAGTCTTTGCTTGAGGATTTACTGCCTAACTGGTAGAGGTCACTAGCATTCAGAGGGGGTGTGTGTGTATGTGTGTGTGTGTATGTGGTGATGATGACACAGAAATTATAAAATAGGAAGTTATATAAAATGTTCAGAGGAGTATAAGTATAGAGCAGAGACTGTGATTTCAGCTAGAGGGGTGTCACTGAGCAGAGCCCTGGAGGAGTTAGCCATGCGCTGAAGCTAGCACAAAGGCTCTCAGTTGGAGCATGACTGACAAGTGTCTAAAGTACGAGAATGTGGCCAGTGTTTGAACAAGAAGCCAAAAACATCACTGAAGGTCAGATCTCCCGCGCCTCCTAGGCCATGGGGAGGATGCTGTATTTTCTCTCTAAATAAAATGAGCGTGTGCTGGGGAACTACTAAAGGGTTTTGAGGCAAGGGCTGGCTTGATGCAGCTTAGGTTTAATAGGGTCGCTCAGCTGCTATGTGGAAAGCAGCTGTTAGGGGACTTGAGAGAGCCCGTTAGGAGGCCGAGTGACCCAGGTGCTGAGAAGTGACAATATCAGGGTCTGTCAGGTCGGGGCGGGTGCTGGGGAAAGAAAAGAGATGATGTCTGGGTTTGGTGTGAGCAGTTAGAAAGAGACTTGCGTCCAGTGAGGTGGAAAGGCCTTGAGTAGGTTTTATATTAAAGGCTAGGGACAAGAATTTTAAGCAAAAAGGAATCCTTTTATTTTCCTTTATACTTAAAAATGTTACTAGATTTTAGGCATTTAAAGAAAATAGCCTACAGATCCTGATTAAAGTATGAATTTTCAAAGTGGGGAAAAATTGTCAGAAATGGGGCAAATGAGGTAAACGAGTCAAGTTTACTTATTAAAACTTAGGATACCGAAGAGAGAAATGAGGAGAAAATACAGTATTGCAGGAAATGGGCAAGAAGAGCACACTAACAGCAAAGGGGACCTGCCCCTCACTAGAGAGATGTCTGATTAGATTCTTCTCTCTGTTCTTCCAGTGAAATTATGCTGGTTAAAAAGCCACCTGTCTCAAAGAAAATGACAAAAGGTAAAAGAGCAAAGGATTGGAAAGAAATATGCTAGGTAAACCAAAATGATGGTTGAACCCAAAATAGAGTGGGCTAGGGTCGCAGCACTGTTGGCAGACTTTGCCTTGTGCAGTGCTTGGTGAGGTCTACGCCGTGGGAGGGTTCCTCTTGTGCTTTAGAGAATGGGATGCTGGCAGTTGTTGTCTTGATGCTGCTGGGGCCGGAAGACACTGAAAGTCTCGAGACAGCTGCCTTCACAGCAAGCAGCGAGGTATCCGGGAGTGAGGGGCACAGTCACCACTCTATGCGGATCATTAATATAGACTTCGGACTTTACAGAGAACTAAAATGTTCCCTTCCCTATTCCATGGCCTCCTTTTCCTCTTCTAACTCCTGTTAGATGGCTATTTTTTATGCTTATCAACTTTTCTTTCTCAGTGTCCGTTTTTTGTTATTTTCTTCAAATAGAATCTGGTTTAGTTTTGTTTTGAGCCTAGACTGTCTTTTATTATTTTAATAATAATATGTTTTACTTTTGAAGTGTTTAATTAGTTCTCTTTTTCTATAAATCTGATGTCTTCTTGAAAATTTTTTGATAACATGTTATATATATTTTGACTTGTCCCTTTCAGTGTTTTATTTATTTTCAATACAAAGCTGTAAAGTCTTCATTATGTTATTATGTTGACAGAACAAGATGAAATATTTGTCACAGAATTTTGATTCAGATATTATGGTAGTTTTGCTTGTAGAACTTGGAGCTAACTTATAAAAAGACAGGTGTCATTATTTTCTCGACCAGATTAAAGAAATCTATTTGCTTAGCTTTGGCAACAAAAATAAAATTGAAGCGTAAGAAATACAGAAGATGCATGGTGGCACACATCTTTAATCCCAGCACTTGGGAGACATGGGTAGGTGGATCTCTGTGAGTTCAAGGCCAGCCTGGTCTACAAAGAGTTCCAGAACAGCCAAGGCTACACAGAGAAACCCTGTCGAACTGCCCCCACCTCCAAATAAGAAAATAAAAATAAATACAAAAAAAGCTGAGCTTGGGTCTGTGCCTTAGATCAGTTGGCCATCCTGACAGACTTTTCCTGAGGTGTGTGCATTCTCCTTCATGACCCCTGGCTGCCTCTCACTGTACAGCCTCCATAGCCTACTCACTGGCTTCACCTAGGTATTTTTCTAGCATTGTTCTGGGGACAATTGATGCACTGTATTCCAGTGCTCATTTTATGCCCTGACTTCTCAACTGTAGCTGCCATGATTGCTATGGCAACTGTTGGGTTGGATGATAATGATGGGCTAAAAGCCAGGAAGCATGGCACTATGGGACATGCAGCCTGTGTAATGAACCAAGAAAATGTTTCTGGTAAAGTATTATGTTCTTTTGATAGTAGGCAACTTAGCAGAGCCTTCCCAGGTTTGCTGTTGGTTGTGGTTGCCCATCCATTCTCTAGTGAGTAATAACAATCTTGGGGCTGGCGCATGGCTCAGCGGTAGAGCACTTGTCTCGCATGCAAAAGGCCTTGGGTTCAATCTCAGCACTTCAAAGAAGCCCAGTATAGTGATTTACACCTAGCATTCTGGAAGCTGATGGAAGAGGATAGCTACAAGTTTGAGGCCAGCCTGGGCTACATAGTGATTTCTTAGCTGGCTAGGGCTGTGTAATGAGATTCTATCTGAAATCAAACAAGTAGCAGCAGTGATTGTAAAAAATCTCTATTATAATTATGTGACAATAATGGGGGCAAAGACCACATCTTCCTGTGGCAGCCAAAGACATCCTGTTTATAACCTCATCAACCACCCGCAGGAAGGTTGTGTGAACTCCTGAAAGCGATGACTGTCAGCAAAGGGCTTTGCTTCCAGCCTGTCCAAATTGCTGTGTAGAGTGTGCTTCCTAAATTAATCACTCTGTATTTGCCATGAGACTTAACATTGCTCCTTTCGTTAAACTTCCTCTCCAACCCTTACCAAACTGCGCTTCTTAAAGGAGGATGCTCTGTGCTTGTTTGAAAGCTGACGTGGCTAATGGAGCGGCAGCACTTCGAGGAGAGAGGGCAAGAGTGAATCTATGTGCTTTAAGGATACAGAATTGCAGTGGGATCTTCGGCCAACACATTATAGCTGATACACGTATCACGACAGGGCAGATTTACTCTCTAGGTTCAGATGGAAGACAGTCTACATTATATCCAAGGCCATATGAAGTAAGAGTCAGAGCTGGCCTTCTTATTCAGTAGTTGGCCTAGATTGTCCAGTCCTCACCCATCTGGTGGCTGCCTGTGTTTCCTGCCCAGCTCCTGCACTGTGTGTTGTGATGATTTGTTAAGCAAGGAACAGCTGTGTTGGATTCGGAATCAGGACAGACTGAGACCACACCTCAAAGGTGTAATACGGAACTCCCTTGTCTTGGCTAGACTATTTCTTGGAGACTAAGTGCTATTAGGTCCGAATCCCTGGCTCCTCCCTTTCCTTTTTCTCAGTGCTGGGAATAGAATCCAAGGCTTGAGCATTCTCTACACCCCAGCCCAAGGAACAAGGTCTCCTCTGTCACTGATTCTAGAATAAAGAGATATGAATGACCCTCCTCTGTAGTCTCCCATCCTAGAACTTCGGCTACTGTCATTGTTTTAAAGAAACCCTGGATTCCTAAGCCTGCGTCTGAGACTTTTACTTAGAGAGACAATCCTGGTTCAACTTAAGATTTCTGATGCTGCAAAAATCTATACCCTTTAGTAGAAACTACAGTTTGAACTTGGCTCTTTCCCTGGGCCAGTGACACCTATTCAAATGGTTTCTTGCAGTGTTTGGTGGCAGCAGCAAGAAGCCACAGTCATGAGAGGAAATAAGTGACCCTCTGTGTAGCACTTGCTGAGCTCGCAAGTTCAGTATGTTAGGGTGTTCAATGCCTTCTTTACTGATGGTAGCTTCAATTTAGGATGTGTTTATCAGGTTATAGCTCCGTTCTAGTTTAAGGACTCATATATGCATCAATAAATGTGACTTATGGAGTGATTAGGCCAAGTTTAATCAACAGCTGGCTGTTTTTGCCTACAGCTAGTTATATTGAGGTGTGGCTGCCTCTGATGCTGTCATTTTCCAGACCCACAGTGCCTTGCAAATCTCACTCTGGGCTTGTAGCCAGGGGAGAGAAGAAGGGTAACTTTCTGGTTTAGGGAGGGAGGAAAAGTAAAGGGATGCTAAATAGGACTTTTCCTTGCTACTTGTGTTGACTAAGGACAGGGACATTAATCCACACAGCAAAGGTTGGTATCATGAACATGCACTATTGTGGAATTTGCCTGGTTGAGCACTTGGGGGCTTGGGTATTGGGGTGGGGGGGGGGAGGAGGGGGATAGTGCAGCTGGAAATCACCAGCCTGAAAGCCAAATCACCCTGAATTTTTATCCCAGCATTTATCTGTGTGACCCGAGGCTAGTTATTTGACACCTTAGACCCTGAGATTCTCTTCATCCAAGAGGCAAGCATAAAATAACTTACACTGAGGCCTGCCAAAAGATGAAGCCAAAGGAGGTGGCTTATGAGCCACCTGAGAGTTCAGCAGTTTCCTACTGAGCTAGACACAGCTTGCCTCATGATTCAGCAGTGGTGCTCCCGATGTTTACCCAAATGCTGAAAGCTTATGCCCCCCACAAACACTGATACAAGGATTTTTACAGTAGCTTTGTTCATAATTGCCAAAACTTGGAAGCAGCTAAGATACTTCAGTAACTGAATGGATTAGACTATTGTACATCTATATGGTGGACTATTACTCAGCAGCAAAAGAGCTGGCAACCCATGAAAAGGTGCAGAGGATGTTGACTGCATATTGATTAGAACAAGAAGCCTGTCTGAAAGGGCTACCCACTGTGGCCCCCAACTGCATGACTGTTGCCCTGGTTTTTCCTTGCTGTGACAATAACAGAAAATAGGGTGAAAGGTCCAGGAGTAGGTTCTCGGGCTCCCAGTTCTGAGGATTCAATCTATGGTTGGTTGTCTCCATTGCTTTGGGCCAGAGGCAAGGCTGAAACATCGTGGCCGTGGGAGCATGGGGCAGAGGTTGCTTACTGCATGGCATACAGGAAGGGGTGTAACACAAGACACATCCTTCACATACCTGCTCCTCACTTCCTCCCAGCAGGCCCATCTACTCCCATCGGTGCTATTCACTCCCTGAAGTCAGAGCTCAGAGAATCCAGTGACTTTCCCCGAACTGCCTGTTTCTGAATTCTGCTACATGGAAAGTCAAGCTCTCACCGCATGAACCATCTGGAGGGATGCCTCATGTGCGGAACTGTGGCAGTGACATTCAGAAAAAGCAAAACAATAGAAATAGTAGGAAGGCTGATGGCTGTTCAGGAAGGGAATACAGGGTGCTTCGAGGGAGCGGGGGAGCTGTCCTACGTAACACCGTAATGATACCCGGCACTGTTGGCGTCACAAAGAATGAGCCTTTCCATAATCTGTGGATCTTCATAAGTGAGTCAGTTTTCTGAAAGATTAAATAGGATTAGCAAACAGAAGACTTAGCTTCCCACCTAACACACAGTGGGCGCCAAAGAATGGTGGGGGTTTTGTTTGTTTGTTTGTTTTACTTTATTCTTATTCTGCTGTCATTTGAGCATAGTTTCTATTCCTGTTACAAAAACATAACTCTGCTACCAAACGAGAACTAGCTACCCTTTACAACCATAGATGGGCTCAAAAGGGTCTAGTGTTCTCTCCTTTGTTCCCTACCTTAGACCAAGTTCATGATAATTTGTTGTCAAAACCAAGAAAAGCAAACCAGCTCCTGTAGGAATTTTGAATTTTTAGGCACCGTTTGTAGTTGGTGTGAAGTCTGGATCTGGTTTGGGTTAGTCAGCATGCACTTGCAATAGACTGCATCTTGAGTTGATTTTTTCCAGACCCTGTATTGTTATGTAAAAGGCACTTTAATCAAGAAATGCTCCAATACAGTATCCTTATTTGTCCTACTTGAAGTTTCTCCTTTTTTGTTTCACAGGGCTTTTTCGAATGTTGTTATTATGGGATGGCTCAAATTATTGCGGAAAGAAAAGACAGGGAATATAAATTTGAATGAAATGCTCCATCATACGAGAATTATGAATGGTTCAGAGAAAGCACTAAAATGCTGCATAGAAACCTTCATTAGCACCTGATGGAGGGAAAGGATTATAGTTAAAGAAAAAGCAACCTATTCTATAACTGGAACTCTACTGTGCCAGAGTCTCCTTTCTCCTGAGATGCTAGGAAACCTTCCAAAGTGACCCTGTCCAACAAAACCTTGAGTCCAGTGCAGGAACATACAATAAGTAAACTTTGAATTTACAGTGCACTTAGAGCTGAATGCTCCATTCTCTGACTTCTCTCCTGGCCTGACTTCTCTCCTGGCAGTCTCTCTTGGCTCATTTCAGAAACATGGGATTATAAGCAATCAGAGAAAGTTGGGACAGAAACAGTCTGTGTGTGTGTGTGTGTGTGTGTGTGTGTGTGCATGCTTGTGTGAAGGAGACAGTCTGTAGGAGTTAGCTCTCTCTTTTGAACTTAGGTCATCAAGCTGGGTAGCAGGCACCTTTACCTGCTAAGTATCTTGTTTACACATTAGTACATATACATTGTCACTCATCGACATTGTTCGGGCCTCCTGGAAACTCAATGCCTGCTTCGCTTTTTTTCTTTTGTCTGACCTCTGTCACTATTCTAAGTTGAGTTCTCTGGTTCATGAACTGTGTGGTAGATGATGATCTTAAAGCCAAGAGATCCTCAATGGTCCAAGTGCCAGCAGCGGGGCTCACATCATGAGATGGCCTTGGCTTGGCATCAGCGGATCTTAAGGACTTGATGGCAGGAGGAGGGTGTTGGTGTGAGCAGTGGAAGGGGACAAGATGAGCTTAGAGTGGCCAGGGCAAAGCAGAGAAGGCATTTGCGGAAATCTGGAAACAGGCTGGAGGCCAGGCCAGCTGGAACCTTCCTTTTCTCCAGCTGCTACTGTCCCAGGAGAAGGACTAATGGGAGCCAGAAGATATCGCTTTCAGACAAAACCCAAACTGAGGAGTGAGGCAGTGAAGGGCAAGTGAGGGCAGCAGAATTGGTTGTCAGAGCCTGGTGGCCTGAAGAGGTTTCTCAGCTGCCTGCCGAGTCCATGTTGGGGCAGTGCCAGCTGTGAAATACACGCCAGGCTTCAGTCCTGGCTATAGACATATTGTTTTCCCATAACTACTGTCATTTAAACAGGATCCAATTTCTTGGCCTGAGCAAATTTTTCCCCCTGAGGACACACGCTGCTAAGGGGCAAGGCAAGGCCTCTGTGGAGCTGACCAGGCCTCCCATTCTGAAGCAAACAGTATTGAGGGAAAAGTAAGGACTAGAATCCACCCCCACCCCCAACTCCTCAGGATTCAACTGGAATTGTGCAGTGGAAATCCACTGTGACTGTAATTTAACTTGTTTTTATTGGGGTAGAGGAATCTCAGCACTTCCTTGTGTCATCAGGAATCCTGGAATCCAGTGGAGGCAGAAAGGGCTGAGGCTCTGAGGTTGCCATTGCTGTTGGAACAGTTTCAGTGAGTTCAGCTTCAGATGTGACGTCTAAGCGACTGCAGACTCTGCTGCAGGAAGCAGACCCATGGCGTGGAGTTGGCACCAGGAGGCCCAGCAACTCCAGCTTGCCTAAAGCCAACTCCTGGTGCCCCTGGGCCTCAAGTATGGGTTCCAGAGTTTTAGCCCAAAAGATAAGTTCTTTTAAGTTTTTGTTTCTGTTGTCCGTCGCCTCCCATGAATAGTCCTCAGTTATCTTGACACATCTATGATGATGATGCAGAGAGCTTATACAGCCTTACTCAACACTTTTAATCCCTCCCTCTCTCCCATCCTCCATCCCTCCTTCCCTCCTCATAAGGCATGTGTTGTGCGTATATGGTGTAGAAGTCAGAGGATAACTTTGGGTACCATTCTTCAAATACATTCACCTTTGACATTTTTTGTGTCTCATTGGCCAGGAGCTCACAAATTAGACATGGCTGGCTGGTCAGCAAGCCCCAGGGATTCACCTGTCTCTACCTTCCTAGTGGTGGAACTACAAGCTTGTACCATCACAATGCTTTCTTTCTTTTAACAACAGTTTTGGGGATTTAACTCAGGTCCTCATCATTATAAAGCAAGCACTTTACCAACCGAACTCGCTCCAGTCCAGCATTGCTAATTTTTCTCACATGTGCTCAGAGATGTATTTCTAGACAGTTCGTTTTTATAACTTGAAATGCTAGGGCCAGTTGGTTAGAAGACTGATAGAAATTCTAGTATTTAGATATGAGGAGGACATGACAAAGGAAACCCAGGACAACACATTAGCTGCCCTTCAGTCCATCAAGCAATCCTTCCTCCTGACTCTACAAGAAAGGACGTTTTTGTGGGTGGGAAGTAAGGAAGAATGTTAGCTGTGAAGAGTGTGAAGAAAGATCCTCTGGGTTGGGGAAATGTCTGCAGGGCCTGGGACTGGGACCAGGATCCACCGACTGATAGCAGGAAAGTGTGGCCAGGCAGGGAGTAGTGCTGTTGGACTTTCCCAGCCTCTGGGGAACTAAACAAATGACAGGAACAGATACTGAGGGGACCCCTGCTACAGAATGTCTCCAAATGCAGCGAAGCCCACAAACAGTGTGCGAGGTGCCATGACTTCTGAGCAGCCTCACACTCACACAAGGTCAGTCAGGTCATAGGGCATAGCCAAGTAAGGTGCCTTCCAGTTTTGATGCTGTGATATAGTGATGGCATTGGCAAAGGTCTACAACATGAAGGAACAATTAGCCAATTCATTTTGTTGACATTTCTGGCCCCAAGGCCAGTATTTTACAAAATAAGGCCTTTTCCCTTAATTGGGGTTGTGACAGATAAAAGTGAATTCCCAGCTGACTCATGGTATCCACGTGGCCAGGCCTGTTATCCCCAGTTGGCCTGCCCCGTCTGTGGAAGAGGGCTTGCTCTGTGTGCCACTCTTGGCATCACTGTAAAGAATTTAGAAGTGGTAAACACAGGGCCTGCTTCCTGTTCTTCATGCAGAAGAGAAGACTCATTCACATACAGACCAAGTGCCAGCGAACCCTGGTGGGTCGAGAGTGGGGAAAATAAAGTGAATGGGGGAAGGTCATCTAAGCCAGTTCATGTGAGGAAAACCCTAACAAGAAATCTGGGAACCAGTTCAGATGAGGAACAGGGATAGTTAGTATGAAAGCAGGAGAGGAAACAGAGCCACAGACATTACCTGAGGTGATGCCTGATGTCAGCTGACATGCTTGGAGAGGCAGCAGAGGCCATGGTGTAATGGTTCAAAGCAGGTCTGAGGGGCCAGGTTGTCTGGGTTCAACTTCTGCTCAGTCCACTGAAGTCCCTGGGCCCTGTGCTTCAGTCTCCTGCTCAGTGGAGTGACAATAACATGGTACCCGCCTTTAGACCTGCTATGAGAATTGAGCAGTGGCGGTTAGCTGTGTCTACCAGCTTGGCACAGCTAAAGTCACCTGGGAAGAGAGCCACCATGAGGAATTGTCTTGGTCAGGTTGGCCTGTGGGAGACTATCGCAATTGTGTTTTCATGTAGAAAGGCCCAACCTGATAGTGGGGAGCACGCCTGGCTGGTTTTCAGACCCTAGACTCGGTAAGAGTAAGAAAGCTGGCTGGGCACTAAGCACCCACGGCTCTATCTCTCTCTGCACTTGGCTGTGGGTGTGACACAATTTGCTGCCTCATGGTCTGCCATTGACTTCCCTGCAGTGGTGATTGTCGCCGGGAAAGCAGAGTGAAACAAGCCCTTCCGCCCTCAGCTCTTTTTGCCAGGATATCTTATCACACACCAGAAAATCGAACAAGCAGGTGAATACATGACAAGCAGAATAATGCCTCGCAAGGAAGTCATAGTGTATTTATCACTGTGTATAGGAAGGCAGACGTGGGTTATACTAGACAACCAAAGAAGAGTTACCGCTGGAAACCAACCTCAACATACAGCCGAACTTCTTGGTTTCCTTTAAAAAGTACCTTGAAAAGTGCTGGGCCAAGAGAATGACAGAATTAAATGAATTATTTTGTAACCCAGACCCATGTGGGTTCTGCCTTTCTATCCATGTGGTCCAGATTTTGACTCTTGCATTTTCTAGGCATCTCCCACCTAACAGATTCAAACATGTCTCTCAATCTCTCCTCCACCTGCCCCCTTTGCATGCAGCCTTCTGTGTGTTACTATTAAATGTGTATGTGTGCACATGTGTATGATGTGTGTGTGTACCTTGTGCATGTGGAAGTCAGAGGACAGCTTTTGGGGGTGAGTTCTTTCCTTCCACCATAGGAAGGTATTGAACTCAGATCATCCAGCCTGCTCAGGTAGCATTTTCACTTCTGAGCCATGTCACTGCCGCAGCCTTCTCCATTTCCATCCTGGCATTGGCAGCAGCACTCACCCAGTTACTCAAACTAGAAACTTGGCAGCCTGTCATACTGGATGACTCCTCTTGTCTTGCCCGGAATTTAACCTATCAGCTTATTTCCATCCCCTTCCTATATCTTCACAGCCAATGTGCTTTTCTCCATAGCCCCTGCTTCCATCTTGTTTCAAGGGCCATGGTCATTTTTCCTCTGCAGTGACTTTCTAACTATCCCTTCTGGCTCTACCCCTGACTGTCTCAAGGCCAGAAAACCTACAAGGAACCACGAAGAAGGAAAACTACATCTGTCCCCTCTGAGGTTTTGGAGTCCTGGGTGAGAGTGCACCCTCACACACCGTCCCTCACCGGCATCCTTGTGCTTTGCCTCATACACCAGCCCCTCTCTCCAGCTCATTCTTCCAGTTACAGTCAGAATCGTCTTGCAAGCAAGAGACTCGGCCATGCCACTCTTGTTCCTGTCTCACACTCACCCCCAGTCTTTCCAGGTTTCTTATGCCCTTGAGCTCCAAAGCAAATCCCAGCTTTATCCTGTCTGCAGTCCTACACTGTGTCATTTCTGGCTTCATTATCAAATAGACATTAATCAGGGCAGCAATTTTGCTGTAAAAACATGCTCTGGGGCGGATCACAGAATGTAAGCTCTTAAGGAAAGCTTAGAGACATGGCCTAGTGCCGAGGCCACAGATTGAACCCTTAGGCTGCAGCCAGCCTACACAACATTTTGCTTGGCTTGCACAGTATACTTAAATGTGTGGGTTTTTTTTTTCTTTTTAATTCATTGACACTATGTGAAACTAAGAGATTTTAGCCAACGATGGGGGTTCATACCCCCTGGCACTTGCGAGGTCCAGGCAGGAAGATTAAGTGTGCATGACCAGCTTTGGGCCATGGACTGCATCACATGGTTCCTGACCCTGAGGCCCCTGATCTGTGTATTGGGCACACTGTGCAGCTTGGTGTGATAGTCTCCATGCTGTGCCTGCCAGCTAAGGCGCTCTTCAGTTGTCCTTGTCTGTGTGGCCCCATGGAAGCTAGACTGTGTGCTCTGGAAGGTGGCTGTCTGAGAATGCCCTTGTGTAGGAGACGATAGCCCAAATAAGCAAGGGGAAATTCAATGGCAGGACTGAATGTAAACAGGGAAGGTAAACCTGGACTCCAGCCTCTTCCTTGTTGATATTGTAGGAAGGTGGAGAGAAAGCTGGGTTTCTCTCCTCTTATTGACATGCACATGAATATATAGGCAGTTATGAGTCAGCGGCAGAAGGGTGAATTGTTGGTGTCTATGCCCTCTACCATATTGTCATCCCTGATACAATTGCTGTGGACAGTGTCATTGCCAAGAAAAAGGAAAGCTTGTAATTTTCCTTAATGAGCAATGACCTTAGCCAATTAAAAGGGACTGTAGTGACTGTGCTTCAGAGCCTGGAGTCTTACGTATGACAGATTTCTTCCCGGGTCCTTTCATGAAGGAGACCACATTCGTCATTGAGGTGGTTACCCTCAACTGCTGGGACTGCCCGGCTGCTGTGTTGCCCTCGCATCCTATTGCATCGTTGCTGTGCAGCTAAAAGGCAGATGTATTCACTATTTCATCATTGCTGTGCAGCTAAAAGGCAGATGTATTCATCACTTTGCTGAAGCTGACCACAAGCGATTTTAGAAGAAGGGCTTTATTTTGGTTTGCAGTTCCAGAAGGCCAGAGTCCATTATGGCATAGTATGGTATGGCAACAGAAACAGGAAGCTGGCTGTCACATCCTTATGCATACACAGGAAGCAGAGAGTAGGAAAAGTGGGGCGTAGCCAGAAAGTCCTCCCCCAGTGACATACTCCCTCCAGCAAGCCTCCACCTCCTAAATGCTCCGTAACCTCCCCAAACAGTGTCACTAGACAGAGGCCAGCTGTTATGTGCCCATGTGGGATATTTCATTCAAACCACCATAAAAATCTACCCATTGTCATGATTGACTCTTGACTTTATCCTCCTGGCAACCATAAGCTGCTGTATAAGCAGCAGAGAGCCAGGGCATTTATGAAGAGGAAAGGAACAATGGAACAAGTTCTCAAAGAGAAACAATACATGACATGTATTCACCTTCTGGGCTCTGTTTCTATTGGGCCATTGTCCTTTTTCTTGACCATTGGAATCCTGAAATGCCTACTGATTCTTAATGACACTTCCTTCATTCGTATTAAGCACATCCAAAAATTTATGAAACATAGACTGTCCAATGATTAAGTGAATATGATTAGAATATTGTATCAATAAGAGAATTATGGGACTAAGGCGATAGATCGCTGCGTCAAAAAAGTGTTAACTGTTGCGAGTATGAGGACCTGACTTTCATACCTAGAACACAGCTTTAAAAGCTTGTTCTGGTGGGGTGTGCTCATAATCAGCCTTTGCATAGGGAAGGTGGAGGTAGAGAGACTCCCGGGCTCACCTACTACCCTAATCTTATTGATGTGGTTCTTATAATCTTATTCAGGTTAGTGAGAGACCCTGTGTCAAAAATAAGGTGGATAGAATCTGAGGAACAACACATAAAGTTGTTCCTACACACACACACACACACAAATGTATGCATGCATAAATGCACTTGAGCATTTGCACATATGGAACAGGGAGGGAGAAGAGAGAGGGAAATCTGTTGTCCAGGACCAGGCATAGATGTAGAGTCAAATCCTGTTTCAAACTTCTGAGTCATTGTTCAGAAATGGAAATCAGATTCATGATACAGGGATGTCATCTCCTCCTATCAGGAGACTAATGAGCTGGTGATTTATGCCACGAAAGGGACTAGTGTTTCATTCAACCATGTGAAAAGGCTCACATTGTTGCTGTTTCTTTCTGGAATCGCAAGGACTTTTATCTGTTTTCCCCTTTTGAAAAGTAGACCAAGGAGTGAGCAATAAATCAATAACTCAAGTCATCCCTTCCACTCCTTACCCACAAACAATAATAATATCTTAATTGCTTCTGCTAATATATTTGATTGGTTGAATCAGTGGAGAGCATTTTTTTTCCTTCCTAGTTTTTAAGAATTCTCTGCCACTCAATTCTTTCAGCCAAAGAATGTTGGCTCCTATTAATTCCTCTTCAGTTCAGGCTTTGTTTATTGGAGTGTGAATCCACTGCCGTTCTGGGCTCTGCCTGTCTTTTTAGAAGTGAGGCCCTTTTCCTTGTGAGGCTGTGGCTCACACAGAAGTGGCCTTAATGACTGAGCTAAGAGTGTGGGAAGAGGCTACAAGGAGCACACAGAGGTGGGGTGGGCAGTAGGGAGTGGTTGGAAGACTGAGAAGAAGAGCTTTCAGAATAGATTCACTCTAAGAGCTCACATTGGAAAAAGCCAGAAGCAGGATCTGGGCAGTTGTCAAACACCAGTGTCCACAGTCAAAGCAGCCTGAGAGCAGCTGCTTCCACAGCGAAACTGCCAAGCTGTGGAGGACACTGTGACCCAAGCTGACACAATAATGAAATAGGTGGCATTTCCTCAGCAAGTGGAAAGTTGCTTTTTACTATGATCCGAAACACTGGCTCCAGTTGCGTGCGTGCTTGGGTTGTATTTGTGATACTCTACATTGCTGTTTCCTGGAAATTCTCCTTGGAGTCCATGGCGGCATTCACTTACCTACCCCCCACCTCGTTCACCCCCATTTCACCTCCAGGCTGCAGTTAGGACACGCCCCCTTCTCATGTTCAATGTCGTAGTACACTCTCAAATGCTTCCAGTAATTGATTGTGCAAAACATGAAACCAAAAGCAGATGGGACATATGTGGATGAGCTGTTGTGTTCCATCCCTGTAATTTCCTAGGTTTGGTAGCACTTCAACCTTCTAACCATAAAAGCTGCTTCTGTGCTCGTTGGGACATCCATACAGAAATGCTGCCAGGAAACAGACTAAAAGAATATGATAAGGGATTTGTTTTGTTTCTCCTCCCCCTTCTCCTCCTCTTCTAACATCCTTTCTTCTGGAGGAGGAAACTGAAAATATTGCCTTGAAGCCTGTGTTTTCCAGAGCTTGTGTTACCTTGTGGAAGTAATCTGCTCCTCAGCTCACAGTGGGGTTACATCTTGCTAAGCCACTCTACCTGAAAATATCCTAGGTCACAAATGCACTTTAACCGTACCTACCCTGTTGAGCACCACAGCTTAGAAAGGCAATGGAGGATCGGGTTTCCCTGGGGTAGGGCACCATGGCTGGTAGCTAGCTGCCCAGGAGCTGCAGTCTACTGCCATTGCCCAGCATCTCAAGAGAAAAACATACCGTAAATACCAGGAAAAGATCCAAATTCTAAATTTGAAATATGCTCTCCACAGAATAGATCTCGTTCTGCTGCATTATAAGGTGAAAAACTGAGAGGCCAGGCTGTCTATGTGATGTTAACACCAAAGGGTGATCTGGATGTAGTAGCTGAATCCAAGATCCAGTCCCTGCTGAGTGGTCGTCTAAGGGCAGTCACCCTAGAAATAAGAGCATCCATTTTCCAAAATCCAGGTGCTGAGGGTGACGTCCACATCTTCCCCCGTCGGAGGATGCATCTGACCTGTAGGGGTAGAAGATGTCACGGAACAAAGAGAGTCATGGTGGAAAGGAGCTAGTGAGCATTACAGGTGTCTCTTCAGACCCACTCAGTCACTGTTCGCACTGTCTCTCCAAGCAGGTATTACCAGGCTTGTCACAAGGGGCTTATCCCAAGTCAGTCCTGAAAAAGTAAGTTTCTGTCATTGGTATTGTTTATCTGACAGGCGCTGTTTCCCTCTAGGATTCTCCAGCTGCAGCATGAATTATGGAAATGTGTGAGAATCACCTTTTCCCTCCAGGCCATGTAGCGTTCTTCCCTGGAGGATTCAGGTTAGCCATTCAGTAGGATTTTCTGCATAGCTTCACAGTTTAAGAACTGGACTCAAACTAGTCTGAGATGACTTCCTTGTTATTTTGTTTTTGTTTGTTTGTTTTTATTTTCTTTTGGGATTTGTCCACGATGTTCATCTCATCAGCATCTTAGCAGGCTGGAAGAACCCAGACCTTCAGCCAGACAGCTGGATTTAAGTGGGTCACAGACATTTATTTGTTAGTATTTGGGGCATGTCATTCTGTGTCTCCTAACACTACAACTCCTTTCTGAGAAGTTGATGATACCTGTCTTGTGGCTCTGAAAGCACAAGTATTTCTTTGTCTCCCCAAAGCCTTGTTTTAAAGTGATTCGAACAGAGAACACGCTTGTGACAGAGCTCCGTGGAACCAGAAGGGCCTGTACTAGGAACTGTTCGTAAACTTGGAGCACAGCCTTATTAGTCACACAGTCATGAAGGAAATTACTTCATCTTGCTTCCCTTCCCTTATCTACCCAGTAGCTAGGAGGGAAATGTAGGGCTGGCTAGCCTAGGATAAGGGATGACAGTACTGGGCTCTAAGGACCTGATTCACACAGCTCTTTCTCAACCCCTTCCTGGTAACAGAAAAAGCCACAGCACCGCACTGACCCTTCGGTGCTAGGATGCCAGAGACCCCAGCCACAGAGGGGGAGGCACATAGATGCCGTGTTCTCTTTGTTCCCTCCTTCATAGTTTGGGTTTTTTCTTTGGGCCATTAGAAACGAGCAAGCGTGACAAAAGCAACCCTAGAACCTGACAGCAGCTTCAGAACTCTCTTCTTATTTTATGTTCTGCCTGTAAGATGCCTCAGTAAAAGACAAAACTGTCTCTAGCAGGATCTGATAAACTTGCTGGCATGCAGACACCTGCCTCTAGAGGAGTTTCTGCAATGTTCTTTATACAGTAGGCCCATCTGTCGCTCACGTCGTTAATCCAGACAGGCTTCTTTCTTACGCCAAGGCTGAGGCTACAGTCAATTTTGTGGAAAGATCTCTTTAATAAGAAATGAATAAAACTATCAATGCTAAATAAAATAGACCACTGTGAAACTTGGGTTAAACCCCTCAGGGAAGCATATGCGCTGTTAACTGCATTATGTAACAAGACTGTCTTTAATAGCTGGCATGGTTCTTGTTGTTGTTCTAAGGGAAAAGTGGCCAAGGCCGAAGCCAGAGCACATGATATTATTTGAAAGTGCTGCAGTCCCTGGAAACGCTCCTCTTAGAGATGTCCAGAGTCAGGGTTTCACTGTGATTTATGGTTGTTTTAAATGTTTTAGTACCTTTTACGTTTTTAAGGTTATACCCACCGCCTCCAGAAGCCTCTGGGTATGACTTTGATACTTTGAAAGCTGCTTTTCAAGTGGGACATTTGAGAACTATGCCAAAACGAAGGTTATATAGTACCTGATTTTGAGTGATCCCCGTGGGCAGAAGGGATGAGACGGTACAGCAGGGCCCACCGCCTTTTCCCAGCAGACAGGTCACTGGAGAGAATGCTTCCAAAGCGGCAGCCCATTCTGTGAGCAACAGCCCTGGGCCAGAGGCTCCCCAACCCTCCAGACACCCACTGTCAGCTGTGGCAAACCCCCATTTCTTCGAAGGGTAGTGGAAGTTTTTCAAGCCCCGTCTACAAAAATAACCAGATGGAAGTTATGCACAGTGATGAAGATTGTGATGGCGCAAGACTAAAGCACCGCGGGAGAGCTGGAGAAAGAGGCTCTACCACAGCGAGGCAGGATTGAGGTCAAGAAGGCAACGAAGACGTTTAAGTGCTTTTAAGGAAAAAAGGAGCTTCTTTGGAGTGTAATTGGCATGAAATAAACTGTGTAAAATTGTGTAAGTAATGATGGATTTGGTGCATACACCTATAACTCATCACAGAAGGAGCCAGAATTCAGGGTCAACCTCAGCTACAAAGTGGGTCTGAGGCCAACTGAGGCCATTCAAGACCCCCCCCCCCCAAAAAAAGAACAGTGGGATCGACACATTGACACATGTAAGGATAGTCTGTCATCTTGAAACTTTTCTCATGGCCCTTTTAAATTTTTTTTCATCACCGCAGGCCTAGTAAAACATGGGTGTGTTTTCTCTCATTATTCATTTCCTGTGTTCACACAGTAGAGTCCTATAGTCCCCCAACCCCTTAGCTTCTGTGGCTTCTCATTTAGCATAATTATTTTTGGACTCGTTCAAGTTGAAGTACGTACAGTATTTCATTCATTTCATTAGACAGTAATATTCCAATGTGCTGATATACCATGCATTCTTTACCCACTTGCATGTTGAGAGAACTGTAAATTACGTTGTAAATTGTAAATTATGTTGCAGGCTGCTGCAAGCACCTCTGTGCACCTCATTGTGTGAACAGAGATAACGTTACTCTTCTCTGTGGTTAATGCCTAGAGGCGCAGCCGGAGGAACAAAGGCTTGGTATATATTTAACGTATTAAGGAAATGTCAGGGTGTTTTCAGAGTAACTTTCCCACTCGATGATCCCCCAGCAGTGGCTGAGAGTTCAGCTACTCCCTGAACCTGCCAACATTGTATGTTATTCTCCTTAATTTCACTTTTTTCCTATTATACTGTGAACACATGAAACCTGCACAGTCTGTCATCATTAACTAGGCACAGTGCGGTACAACAGGGTGAAGGGCCTGTTCATCCTACGTAGCTGAGACTGTACCGAACAGTGTCGTTCCATTTCTACCCCCTGATCCAGGCAGGCACTCCTTCACCTCTGTGGATGCGACCAGACTGTATGTTACCTTACAGTAGTTTTCCTTCTGTGCCTAGCAGCCATATTTACCTGAGTTGAGTGGTTTTAATTTGCATTTCCCTGATGACTGATGCACAGTGCCTTTTTGTGTATCTATTCACCACCCTTGATTCTTCCGTGGAAGTATCTGGTTTAAGTTTTTGTCCATTTTTTAAATGCAGTCATATCATTAGGACACACGACTCAGATGACTCAAGCTGGATCTGACCGGAAAGCTTCTTTCTTGTAGTCTGTCTTTCATGTTTCCAAGAAACACTACATAAGCTGCCAGGGAAGGGAAACAATTGAACAGTCCTATCCACTCCGACACCTTTGAACTACTACAATGACCAGCAAGGCATAATACGTATAAAGGTGTAATAGTGGCATTCATATGTCAGTGGAAACCAACAACTGTCTAATTGGACTTCAGGCCCACTCAGCAGGACAGAAATTATGCCTGGTATTGGAAACATACCCAGATTCTCAGAGCTAGTAAGGTCATGGATCTTAGAAAGGAGTCTGCCATTGCCGCCTTGTTAGACCAGCATACTTCCTTTAAGTATTCTAAATCTTATCCTTTTACCCACACATAAATGCAGCTACCAGCCCTTATCAAAGAAGCTTCTCTTTACAACAAATGGAGACCATCACAGAAAACCACCACTGTACACAATATAGGGATCAACAAGTCATGGGGAGCTCCAACAAACACATCTATATCACCGCTTCTGCATCTGTGCCTCAGGAAATGTCGAGGAGGAGGAGGTGGAATACCAGAACCAGAATACCAGGAAATCCGCTGTGAGGCAGCCTCTCCTAGAAATAGCTGCACAAACAAGACTGGAACAATGAAAAAATACCAATAGACATGAAATTTGTAAGAGGGAAAATTTCACAGGATCCCATCCCTAGACAAAGACCTACAGGCAACTAATGACTACTGAAAGAAGGAGAATTAGCCTTTCCTGGGGATGAGCATTGTCCAGTGGTCAGCCCTGAAACCATGTACATACAAACAACAAAAATGGGCTCAGCCGATTCTACTTACATGAATTTTTGTGTATGTGTACATGTGTACACACGTATATACCAAATATAATTGAAAAAGAGGCTATCAACTTGACAGTGGGGAGATGTGGGAGGCGTTCAAGAAAAGGTAACCCTGAACTGGAGGGAGGAAAAATAGGGGGGAAATGATTTAATTCTATTTCAATCTTTAAAAATTAAAAAAATAGGAATATCGAGTGGCAGAGAAACACTTAAATGCTCAACGTCATTAGCCATCAGGGAAATACAAATCAAAACGACCCTGAGATTTCACCTTACGCCTATCAGAATGGCCAAGATCAAAAACTCAAGTGACAACACATGCTGGAGAGGTTGTGGAGAAAGAGGAACCCTCCTCCACTGCTGGTGGGAATGTAAACTTTTACAACCACTCTGGAAATCAATCTGATGCTTTCTCAGACATATTAGGAATAGCACTTCCTCAAGATCCAGCTATACCACTCCTAGGCATATATTCAAAAGAGGCTCAAGTACACAGTAAGGACATTTGCTCAACCATGTTTGTAGCAGCTTTATTTGTAATAGCCAGAAGCTGGAAACAACCCAGATGCCCCTCAACTGAGGAATAGATACAGACATTGTGGTACATCTACACCATGGAATATTATTCAGCAATAAAAAACAAGGAAATCATGAATTTGCAGATAAATGGTGGGGACTGGAAAAGATCATCCTGAGTAAGTTATCCCAGAAGCAGAAAGACACACATGGTATATACTCACTCATATAGACATATAATATAGGATAAACCTACTACACCTAAAGAAACTAATCAAGAGGGAGAACTCTGGCTAAAATGCTCGATCCCCATCCAGAAAGGCAAAGAGGATGGACATCAGAAGAAAGAGGAAACAAGGAACAAGGTAGGAGCCTGCCACAGAGGGCCTCAGAAAGGCTCTGCCCTGCAGACTATCAAAGCAGATGCTGAGACTTAATGGCCAACCGTTGGGCAGAGTGCAGGGAATCTTATGAAAGAAGTGGGAAATAGTAAAATCTGGAGAGGACAGGAGCTCTACAAGGAGAGCAACAGAACCAAAAAATCTGAGCACAGAGGTCTTCCCTGAGACTGATACTCCAACCAAGTACCATGCATGGAGATAACCTAGAACCCCTGCACAGATGTAGCCCATGGCAGGTCAGTGTCCAAGTGGGTTCCATAGTAATGGGAACAGGGACTGTCTCTGACATGAACTGATTGGCCTGCTCTTTGATCACCTCCCCTTGAGGTGGGAGCAGCCTTACCAGGCCACAGAGGAAGACAATGCAGCCACTCCTGATGAGAGCTGATAGACTAGGATCAGAAGGAAGGAAAAAAAGACCTCCCCTATCAGTGGACTTTGGGAGGGGGCTGTGTGTGGAGAAAAGGGAGGAAGGAAGGGCTTGGGAGGGGAGGAGGGAGGACGCTACAGGGAGGATACAAAGTGAATAAAGTGTAATTAATAAAATTTTTTAAATAACTGGATGGTGGTGGCACAGGTTTTTAATTCTAGCACTCAGGAAGCAGAGGCAGGCAGATCTTTGAGTTCAAGGCCAACCTAGTCTATAGAGTGAGCTCCAAGACAGCCAGGGCTACACAGAGAAACCCTGTCTCACAAAACAAACCAAGTAGACAACAAATAAAAATGGGGTTGTTTTTCCATTAAGATAGGAGAGTTGTTAGTACATGTTGCATATAAGTCCCTTGTAAGATGTGTATGTAGAAAGAAATGATTTACAAATATTTTCCCCTAGTCCGTGGTTTGCCTTGTTTTGTTCCTCCAGTGTTTGGATTAGGCCCATACCCTGTGTGCTGGCAAGCATTCTGTGGCTGAGCTGCTTCTAGAGTTTCTGCAGTGTCTTATTTTTCAAAGCACAGAATTCTAAACTTAGACCAATGTTTAGTTTATCAATTTCTTTTATGCACAGTACTTTGATATCGTTTCCGTGCAGTCTGCTTGACTTAGTTACTGTTCTGTTGCTGTAACAGAACACCCAGCCAAGGCAACTTGGAAAGGAAAGCGTTTAACTAGGAGCTCATGGTTACAGAGGGTGAATCCATGACCATCATAGTGGGGAGCAGGCAGCAGGCATGGTGCTGGAGCAGTACGTGGGAGCTGCTTTCAGGCTCACAACCATGAGTAGGGTGTGGGAGGAGGGAGATGGAGAGGGGGAGAGAGGAGGAAGGGAGGGAGAGAGAGCACTAAGGATGGAGGAATGGTGAGGGCTTTTGGAATCTTAAAGCCTATCTCTAGTGACAAACTTTCTCTAACAAAGCCACACCTCCTAATCCTTCCCAAACAGTTCCACCAACTGGGACCAAATATTCAAATATATGAGCCTGTGGGGGCCATTCTTACTCAAATCACTACACTATCCAAGCTGAGTTTAACTAAAAATTTTTTGTCTAGGTTTTCTCTTAGTGAGTTGGAGTTTTCACCTCTGTGTGTGTGTGTGTGTGTGTGTGTGTGTGTGTGTGACTATGGGCAGCCAATTATTTCAGCATCATTTGTTGAAAACACCATTCCTTCTCCATTGACTTGTGTTTGTACTTTTGTGTAGATATGCTTTGGGGCCTCAGTTTATTCCATTGAGTATTGTCTATCTTTTAAATAATATCTGCTATAATTCTATAGCTTTAGTTTAAAGACTTGAAATTAGGTTAAGAAATTTGTCGAACTTTGTTCTTTTTCAGAAATATTTTTAGCTATTTGGTTCTTCACATTCCCTTCTCTGTTTTAAAATCAGCTTGTTCAGCTTCTGTGTATAAGATATGCTGAGGTTTTGATAGGGAACAGTTGGGTTTTCAGGAAGATGAAGTCCATGGTAAGGAACCACTTACAACTGGCCTTTGAGACTAATCTAACATTTGAAACACTTTCCACACTGTTGCTCCCAAGTTTATTGAAAACCTATATATGCAAAATGATGTTATTTATAGCCAAATGAGACAAGAAAGGAGAAAATGTTCTAATTCTAGATCTTATTTCCTATATTTCAGGCTTTTCTCTTTTCATCCTAGAGAAAAAGTAAAGACAATTCAAGCTTCTCTCCCTAGGACAAGACCATGATATTTAAAAACAGTGCTTCCTTGGGCCTTTGAAGTCACTCCATGTTAGAGAGGTGGCATTGAACAGAGGGCTTGTGTGTGCTATGTAGGCACTGTTAGGCTGAGCCCAGAGTGGCTGCCCCATGTTCTCTCCCTATGGCTATTTTAGGAGCAAACACTGCGCTGAGGCCTTATGCGATTTCCCCATTGCTTTTTGAGGGCTGTGCATACATGAGGTGGCCAGCACTCCGATGATGTCAGGGAGCTGACAGGCAAAGCCACAAATACGGGATTTTATGGAACTTCCAACCAAGTTCTCATGAACTACATAGGCCAAACTGAACACTTGTGGCCAAATTTTGTCCACTGACTGTTGCAGTGAGTCCTCCAGTAGATGGGTTCTTTTATACACATTCAGGGTCCCTAAAGGATTTATTTCAATACTTGCTTATTGAGTATGCCAAGAAGCGTTTAGGTGGGAGGCCCTTCCTCTCCTGGGCCTTAGGGCTCCTGCTCCAATGTATGTGTGCGTGGGGGGGGGTTGTCTCAGGGTTGGCATAAAAAAGCATTTCTGTATCACCTCCCTCCCTCTCCCAGATTTGCCTTCTGGAGAAGGGCCTGGCTGACTTTGCTTGGAAGAGTCCTAGAGGGCTTCTGTGAGGAGCCGGTAGAGGCTAATGGCTGAGTAGAGTAGGAAGCCACCCCTGCGTGTTATGGCTTTGCTCACCTTTTGTCCATAGAATGTGCCATTGTCATTGTTTTGGAAATGACACGTTTGGAATCAAGTGCCATAAAGAGCTGGAACATGGACGTTCATGGAACTGAGCTTCCTCAGAAGTGTTCATTTTTTATTTTATTTTTGTTTCAGGGCTAGAGTCATGTTGCATTTGCAGTCAGTTAAAATATATGAACCTGAATGCAGATATACACACACACACACACACACACACACACACACACACACATGCCTGCAGGGCAAAACTTCATACACATAAAATAAAATACATTTTTTAAGAAAAACCCAAATCCTTTGTTTTTCGGGCTGTATTTAAGCCAGGTTGAAAATAGTCAGTGCCTCTGTGGTTGTTGGTTCTTTAAACAAAGTTGCAGGATAGTCTATTACATTTGTCCCCAAGCAAGGTAAAGCCTGCTCTTATCCTTCCATCAATCTTCTGAGATTACATGATTGTCAATCACAGTACCACTGTCCCTTCCAGCTTTGGGAGGTAACACACTAAAAGGCCTACCTTGTGAGATGGGACAGCGCAGTGTTATAACGCAGCATCCAGGAGGATGAGGCAGGGAGAGCTTGATGAAGGAGGGCTTGTTTTATATAAGATCCCCTTCAGAACCAAAAGAGCCAAAGAGGTGGAGACTGTCTTGCTTGTATGAGAACTGAGCATTTTGCTTCCAGGATGGGTGTTATGTCACCCCAGTGAAGGAGCTGGCGATTTTCATGGCCTTCGTACCCTGCTCAACTACAGTCTTCTTACTAAGTCCCCTAGCCCAGCTGAGCTCCGTCAAAGAAATGGGCTGTGATGCCTCAAGTTATCGCTGCCCTCAGCGTCGCTTGTAGCCTCAGCCTTCTCTCAGGAGGCTGCAGACTAATAGGGAGAATGTCAATCCACTGGAGTTGCTTCATAATTTATAGTGATGTTGTGGTTTCTCAAACCAGCTCTCTACTCGCTACTGCCTGAAAAATCAGCAGCAGAAATCTCATATGGGGCCATGGGACCAGCTTGTTTTCTTTAGCTTGGATATCAGTCTACATGTTTATATATTTCATTCAGAAGATTAAAATAAGGCTAAAGGAATTTTTAAACATTTTCTTTAATTTGGAGAGTAGTTACTAATGCAAAATAATATAATTTCTCTATTTTGAAAAGGAGAAAAACTCAGATCTGTATGTCCAGATAATGTAACTTCCACATAAAGAAACCTTTAATGGCTTCTGAAGGTCTCCTGGGAAGGAGCAGTGTGGACCTTATGAGCAGCAGAGGTAACCCACGGCTTGCATGCTCTGATTAGAAGTCACTCGTCTTCCTTTTACATTTTTTGATTTTTACTTCTGTATTATAATGTCCTTTTTTTAAATTATTATTTTAGTGAGAACCAATTCCTTACCCCAAAGAGCAACTCTGTTCATCCAGGAAGCAGCTGCACATTTGATGCAAATGAGTTAGGTTGTCAGGTCTATAGTCGTAATTTTTCTGAATCAGAGGTTTGTGGTTTTTTTTAATTGTGGAAACAAACAGAAATGCATGTTCTTTGCATACCCAGTTCAGTCTGCCTGCCTGGCCCGAAGCATCTGTAGTTCTTGTCAAATTTCCAAGCACAAACGCCAGACTCAGCATTTTCCTGGTCACTACTTCCAGTAGCTTGTAGTGATCATGACCTATCAATGTCTCCATTTCACTTTCCTTCCTTCTCTAGAGTAATATAAAAACATGCTTATTTTTTCCAGCACCCAGTGATCTCCAAGCTGAATGCTAGAAGACCAGCTGTTATTTCTCATTCATTTAGTTTCTCATGACTTTAACCATAAAAACTATGCATGTGTATTTAGAGAAATCCAAGCCATATATAAAAGAAAAGGAAAAAACTCACCAGGTGTCATCATCACTAAAGGAATATCTGTCTGAGCATAGAAATATGGGCCGGTGGGTAGGAGATGGGTGGGTGGATGGATGGATGGATGGAGAAAAAGGGAAGTGCTTTCATAGGAGAATAGTTAGGGGCTGTATTATGGACTACAGAAGCTATAGTTCAGAGTATAGGAGCTGTAGTTACAGACTGCAGGAGATGTAGTTATAGACTATAAGATCTACAGTTATATACTACAGGAGCTGTAGTTACAGTCTATAGGAGCTGTAGTTGAAGACTACAGGAGATGTTGTTTTAGACTACAGGAGATGGTCTAGGAAAGCAGAATTGTATGATATATGCTATTTTTTAAAGTTTAAAAATCGTTATATTTAATTTTC
>CM053766.1:75157949-75220178 GCA_028658305.1 Pachyuromys duprasi
TATCGTTATTATTTCCATTCTTGTTTCTCTAAATTTTTAGTTTTAATACCTTTTCTTGTGCTTGCTTTTGTGAGTCCTCTAATTTAAATCACCTTTCTTGTGGAGGCTCCTGTCTCTTCTGGTGGTTTTTGGGAGCACGGAATATAGTACCCATATCTGCCTTGAACCATTACTGTAGCCCTCTTGCTTCCGTTCTTAAAGTGAACACATTTAAAGGTTCCCCACCAAAGAAAATGTTTGCTGAAATAATTCTCACATTTTATCAAGTCAAGAAATTCACCTAAATTTTGAATTTTTAAATATATTTAAAAATTATAGATGGACATTTTTATCAAATATAATTTTTACATTACTAATATGACTTTTCTTTTTATCCCATTGATGTGTTGAAATAATTAAACGTCTGTGATACTGAAAATTATTTTCAAACCTAGAATAAGTTCTACTTTTTCATAACATATTTTAAATCAGTAGCAAAGGCGCATAGCCATGGTGAGTTGGATTGACTGGTATATTAACAGATGCTCCAGAAAAATGTGTGTCATCTTTTTCTAAAGGCAAAGCATATCCAACCAAGTCATCATCATAAAGAACTCATATCTCCTCAGAGCATCTCCTGTCATATCACAGAATAGCTGAAATTAAAATAAAAAGATTTTAAGGTTTAAAAGGCTTCCTGTTGCTTTAGATTCCTGGCTGTGGAGTCTGCTAACTTTTCTAGCAGTTGCTTCATAGCTGCCATGCCTCCTCTTCAAGCCATAGTCATCAGCCCCTGAATTTTCTTATGAACTCTGTAGTCTGTCTTTAGTTCCATTTAAGGTGACCACACGTTGGAGAATGCAGGGTGGAAAGGGCAGATGACCAGACATAAACTGGTCCATTCCAAAAACCTCTGTCTTACCAGGAGCAAGGGTTTATTGGAAATTATGGGTTGTTTTTTTTTTTTTATGAAACAAATATACTGTCAGAAAAGATGATGAGTTGGGAACTTGATTTAGAGAACCTTTTTTCTTTAATATTATGATTAAATATCAGGAGAGAGCATCTCACATTTCTCTTTGTATTTTCTTAAGATGGGGGTCTCATGTAGGTCTTAAAAAAAGTATGTAGCCTAAGATGCCTTTGAACTCCTGAGTCTCCTGCCTCTGCCTTCCAAGTGCTGGGGTTGTAGTCATGCACTACCACACCCAATCCATCTGCTTCTCTTTCATCCCTGGGTAGGGGTAGAAGCAGAAGACAGGATCTCATGTCAAGAGCATGGGCGGCAGCAGTCACCATATAGAGAACATAGGTGATGTGTGGTTCTACAAAGAGGCTTTTAGGGTGGAGTCTGGGACAGCTCCTCATAGGTGTGAGAGAGAGAAAAGGACACAACTGCAGAAGGAGGGACACTCTCCTTGTGTCCACTCGTGAGACCTTAGAGATGGAGGGCTGAAGGGCTGAGAGGGTAAAGAAGAGAGCATTATGGAAAGGGGCTGCCTCATCCTAGCCTCTGTTGTGGTAGATGGGTTTGGATGTGTATGTTGCCCCCTTTGAAGCAGGTGAGCTTTAGCTTCACTGAAAATGAGATTTTTAAAGCTGCATAAAAGATTTGTATAAAGGCAGATCATTTTATCCATGTGAATAGATTTGAATTTTCATTTAGGGTCTTAACTACTAAACAGACATTCTTCAGAAGAGTCTGGTGGTTCAGAACCAAGGATAATCTCATCATCACAGGACAAATAATCTTATGCGCTGTGGTAGGTCGAGGTCTGTTCCTAGGCATTAGGAAGGCACAGGGTGAGGATGGCAGGGGCCATCAAGGTTCTGGGAAGGCCTGAGGAAGCATGCTGCTGGAGGGCCAGGTGCACCTGTGGACAGATCTGGCCTGCCAGCCTTTGGGTCCGGCTGGTGTAGTTTTGCTGCATGCGTCATCCACAGTGCTCATTGAATCTTCTTACATTTACTTTGTATTTTTAATTGGCTTTGCCTGTTTTGTTTCCATCTTATCATTCTGTATCTGCTTTTGAAATGTACTTATCTTTTTTTTAATTTAGAATTTAAATGGACCTGCATTAATCCTTGAAATCTGGGGTTTGAAATGCCAATTATACTTTTCCCACCATATCGAAATAGATGCGATTGCTGCTGACATGCAAAACATCTGTGCTTGTGGGAGCCAAGAGCATCCTACACACTACACAAAGGCCAGCTGGTCACAGCAGATTAATTTATGGCTTTGACTGATATAATGCATTCTGTCCTCAGGAGCTGACACTAAATCTTAGCCCCCCCCCACCCCCCTCTGAACTTTGTATTGAGCAGAAGTCACAAACTTAAAAGACCTATGGAAGAAACTTTTCCAACTAGAGGTCAAGTGACACAAACAGCTCTGCATTCTGTGTGGGGGTGGGGGTAGGAAGGGGAGGGAGGGAGGGAGAAGAAGTGTCTGAGTAGAGTATGATTTGCTTGGGGGAAGTAGTGTATATATGCCAATCATCTTTTCTCTGGCCTGTGTCCACAGACTACTGTCGTCTAAAATATGACACTATTCATAGGGCACGTGACCATGAAAGTGTAGAAGAATCAGGACATAGTCTGTTTTTAGTGCCAGACAGTTGGCTCACAGCATCTGCTGCGTTCTGAGTTGGCCTGGAGGTAAAAAGATGCCAGAGTGTGTAATAGACACTGATGGTCCCTCCCCACCATCCACTCAACTGAAGAGAAAAGCAGTCACAAGAAGATTAAACCTTAACGCCAAATCCAGCATTTTGCCTTTTAGTTGAATTGGAGCATGAAGGAAGGACTTGTGACTGTGAAGTACACTGCAGTGTGATGCAACTGGCCAGCAAGTGTTACACAGTTGCCATGGCACTGATGGCTGAATCTAACCTGCAGCCCATGCTGTCATCTTGGATGCTCTGAGTCCCTCTCAAACTCTGTCCTTGGCTGCCTTGCACTCTGTCCTTTCCTCCACCTTAGGAGGGGCTGGGCCACCGTCTTTACCCAGTTTTCTCTCGTTCAGCCTCTTTGCTCACACCAGGTTAGACGCCCCTTCTGTGGAGCTGGTGGGACTTCTGTGGGTGTGCCCTGTACTTTCACAGCCACTCATGGTCACACTTCACAAGAGGCAGACTCAGGTGAATTAGAGTCTTGTTTAGGAAGCACAAGATCAGGCTCTCCACAGCACATACTCTATGGTCCTCTGTCGGGCTTGGCTGGGATGGTGAGTCCACTCTAATGGCCTCTGCTTTCCTCTCCCATCACTTCTTGCCTCTATGGCTTGTTTTTCACCTGGGAAGGGGGTGCAGGAGGGGGTTGAGGAGTGCAGTGAGGGGATGAGAGGTACAGGGGAGTGGGTGAGGGGCGTGGAGCTCTGGGCTCCTGCTTTTCTGGTTGGTTGGTTTGTGTGGAGACAGAGTTTCTGTGTAGCCTTGGCTGTCTCCCGAGTACTGGGATTAAAGGCGTGCACCCCAATATCGCCCCGGCTGGTTGGTGTTTTATATTAAGGCCACAGTGAGAGCTGGGCAGTTGGTTGGGCCTTGATCCCCCAGCTGGAGCCCCTCCTTCAAGGGGAACAGCACACTGCCAGTCCTCAGGCTGGCGCTGAGGGGAGTGGCTTGCAGCCAGAGCTGATTTGGCTTCTCACAAAAGAGACTGGGGGGAAAAAGCTTGTGACAAAACAGTGTGTCCATGGGCATGATTCATGTTTGACTGCATACAAAAAGAGGAGGAAATAAGTGGCCGCCATGGATTTCTCTGCCCGGCAGCTTTTCTCGGATCTTCTGCAGTAAGCAGCACCGGTCAACCCGTCAACCCGCTGCACCAAGCAGTACAAGAGCGGGAATCGTCGCTCAGTAACCCCCTTCCCACCCCCATTCTCACGGCTTTCCCACCTGAGGTGCTTGCCTCATTCACCTTCCTGTCCTTTTCCCCCTCAGGTGACTGGATGGCTGGAATCCCCTCACACATCCTCAACAGCTCCCCATCAGATCGGCAGATTAACCAGCTGGCCCAGAAACTCGGCCCGGAGTGGGAGCCCGTGGTGCTGTCCCTGGGACTGTCCCAGACCGACATCTACCGCTGCAAGGCCAACCATCCCCACAACGTGCAGTCTCAGGTGGTGGAGGCCTTCGTCCGCTGGCGCCAGCGCTACGGGAAGCAGGCCACCTTCCTCAGCCTACGCGAGGGCCTCCAGGCGGTGGAGGCAGACCCCTCGCTGCTCCAGCACATGCTGGAGTGACCCCGCAAGTGGCGGGGGCGTGGGTCCCCACGTCACAGAGGCTGAACGTGACTTGACTCGGCCGGTGACTTTGTTCTTTTCAGTGATCTTTAGACGGAAGGAGAACACCTGGATTCTATTCAAGATTACACAGATCTCCCACACTGGCTCAACAATCCGTTGGCTTTAATTGCTTGAAGACTGCATTGTTGTGCCTGCAGTTTTGAACTGCGTGATTGCCTTTTAACAGAAGTCCAGAAAAAAAAAATGCTATCACAGTGATGCAGGTATCCTAGGTACAAAGCATCCATTCTGATGTTGCCTGGAAACTGGACTATGGACTTAGCTCTTCATAATGATGATGATAATAAAAAGTGAATTGTGGTATCGTATGTGCCTCTTTCATGAGGAAGTATTTTCTCTATCTCTCTCTCTCTCTCTCACACACACACACACACACACACTTCTGTTGAATAGATTGAGGGTGTAAAATCGTGGGAGTGGAACAAGATTGACAGTGCCCATGGAATAGTGGGGATGAATAGCTCAGGTAGGATGTATGGATTAAGCGTGAGGCACCAAAGCTCCCTGAAGAGGCCAGGGAGAGAACTGCAGCCCTTCATCTTCATAGAACGCATAGAGATCTGTGTCCGTTTATTAAAGCCTAAAGCCATTGTCTCGAGGCAAAGGGTCTTGGTGTTTCCCTTGAGACCTGAATGGCTGAAGGTCTTGCATTCCTGAGGGGATCAGGGGTTGTCCGGCCTTTCATTAACAGCACATAGTGCTAGCCAGATAGGTGTACATGTTTGTCATGCCAGCTCTTGAGAGACTGAAGCAGGATGATCACTTCAAGGGCATCCCGGGCTATATAGTGAGTTCTAGGTCAGCTTCAGCGATTAACAACATGCTGTCTGAAAGCAAATAAGCAGATATTTACTGTGCAACATTTCTAAAATGCTTCTTTTGGGGGCTTGTCCATTTGTGTGTACTCATCTGGGCCTCTCAGCAATCCTGTGAAGCACGTATGACTCCTTTAGAGGTAGCAGGACCTGTGTGGGCTACCTAAGCTAGGCCGTGGGTTGCCTGTGCATGAGGCCACTCTAAGGATGTAGGGTGCCTTCAGGGAAAGTTACAGAAGCTCTTGTAGAGGCTGCGATGTAGCTCAGTTGGTATGGTGCTTGCCTCACACAATCAGAACCCTGAGTTACATCTCAGCATCTTATAAACTGCGTGTGGTGGGGCAGGCCCCACCTCCCACAAGAGGTGGAGGCAGGGGGATCAGAAGTTTAATATCTTTTTCATCTGCGTAATAAATTCAAGCCAAGCTTAAGTTGCGTGAAACCCTTTTGTAAAGGGAAAACAAACAAGCAAACCCTACATTGAAGAGGACAAGTAGACATTTCCTTTATCTTTCAGAATGACCTGAGAGCCCAGGTATTAAGTCTGTAGAATTCCCGAGGAAATAAAAGTATATTGCTTATGTCCCTGCACCATAAAGAGGTAGCACTTAACATGAAGCAGGTGCTCAGAAAGGTAGCAAGGGGGTGTTGATGTCTTTTTGGGCATCTGGTACCCGCTCTCTCTCTATGAAAAAGACCAACTGTTCATAGTTCGTTCATTCGGTAGATGCAGTGTCCAGAGCATTGTGTACTCTCCATACCTACCCTAATTTTCCTTCTTGTGGCCCAGGCAATACTTCATTATTTTATAAAGCCTATACTTTTGGCCTCATCACTGTACCCAGTGATAGATTGTTCTTCGGCAGAGTCTTCAAAAAAACACTTATCAAGTTGAACTTTGTACTTAGTGCTTTGCCATTTCCCCCCTGGGATTCCTAAGAGTGAGTTGCTTTGGCTTTTGCTCTCACAGTTTAGTCCCATTTGTGGCAGAGTGAGCAGGGTGAGGCCCTCTGCAGCTAGCTAGTAGAGGCCTAATGGTCAGCTGCATCTTCGTCCTGCCATTTGTAATGCATCTGTGGTGCACAGGCACACTTCTGTGTGGACAGTTGTGAAAGACAGTGAGAACGGAGCAATGAAGGGCTGGTTTTGGAGGGGGTCAGTAGAGCTCTAGCTTTCTGCCCTTACTAAGCCGGGTGGCGCCACCACCAAATGACAGGGGCCACTCCTTGCCCCTGCTCACTTCCTGCAGGAGCTCTGCCAAGTTCAGCCAGATAGCTGAATCACGGCTGTCTTTACCTCTCATATTAGATCTCATCTGTCCATTTCCCCGAAGGCTGGAGGGAGCCCACAAGGATTCCAAGTGGTTTTGCATAGAAGATTCTACAACTTCAGAGACCTTCTGCCCCAAAGAAAGTTCTGTCTCAGTACAGCGGGGCAGCAGGATATTCGAGGCACTAAAAGCAACAAAATTATTCTCTCGTTCTCTCTCCCCTCTGTCTCTCTGTCTCTGTGTCTGTCTGTCTGTCTCTGTGCTTGTATGTGTGTAAGGCAAAGCATACATGTACATGAGTATGTCTTACCATTTTAAAATGTTTAAGTTCTATTAAATCTTCTCAGTGCCGATAAAGTGCTCATTTGTTGTGTCATTGTGAAAACCTAACAAAGAATAAAATGAGGAAACGTGAGCGTCTCCCGGTGATCACCACAGTCAAGTCAGCTTTGAGCTGCTCCACAGTTCCCCATTTAAGCCTGCATGTTCCGTATGCAGCTGGAGTAGCGTTGTCCTGAAGGCTCTTTTACACTTGGCTTCCTAGATCTTACATACAGCGATTGTTCTAATGCCAAAGCATTTTACAACATCCTTTGCTCTCAGAGCACACTTGTAAGTGCTGCAGTGTTGGCAGCACTTAGTTACTAAGCACCTTACAGCTCTCCCCATCAGGACATTCACTGGCATTGCGGTTCTCACTTGACACCCCGCCCTCCCCTTAGGACCAGTTTGAGCCAAACTATTGTTTATTGCCCCCGCTGTGCACTGTATATCCTCAAAAAGCAAAGCTTAGCATGTTTGGACTCTGAGATTTTCCGCTTGTTTCAAGATGTCCTCTCCACTCTACTGCATCTAAATAACTCTGTTTTGTTTTGTTTTGTTTGTTTGTTTTTCTTCAAGAGGATGTTAGGGGAGGAGGAACAGTAAACACAGGAGCTTCCCATGCCCCCCCCCTTCCTGAGGATGTGTAAGCAGTTTAGCTGCTGGAGGGGACAGACTGGCAGTAGGGTTGTCACCTGTAAGCTGCAAGTGTCCCTGTAAGTAACCCCTCACCACTGTTCCTGTAAGTAGTTCCAGTAGAACTCATTGTTGTACTGGACGAGGTTTGTGTGGAATGGTATGTTTTTTGGTGTGTCATCTTTGGGTGTTCTATCTGAGGCAAGTAGACATTTGCTCTCATCTCTCCGGAGAAGTTAATGCAGTGCTTATTTAAGAGGCTAATCTCATCTCTGTTAATTGAGGACATTTAGAAGCTCACTACAAAGACACAATCCCTACTCTCTTGAGCTCACTGCCAAATGACACAGATCTTTAATCACAGCAGGATGGAATCAAGTCCAAGGCTCAGCACTGAGCCTGTGGGAACAGAGAGAGATGACTCCCTCTGCCTCGTTCCTCAGGGGATGTGAGGCCTGAAGAGCAATAAGGTTCCGTCACTCAAGCATGTCACTCTGCCTTCTTGGGCAGGTTCATTCACATATGCAGTAACTGGCCTATGGGAGCTGAGAGCCTTCCTGAAGCAAAAGATGTCCTGTGCCTACAGTGGATTTTGGCACAGGAAATGTCTCATTAGATGATTGAGCTGAATTGTTTTGGCTTCTGTTTTTTTGTTTGTTTGTTTGTTTTTTGTTTTTTCTAATATTCTTTACCCAGCAATGGCCTGAAAAATGTTAGGCTAAGGCCCCTCCTCCTTCCAAGGCTCATGTGGCAGCAGGGAGTGTGCACTCCTGTGCACTCCTAGGGACTCTAAAGATAAGGAAACAGAAAGGGGTAGCACACTGCAGAGGATGTTCAGAATCTGGGTGGTAGTCTGATCTAACACTTGGCTTTCATTAAATGAATCCCTACAGTCGTGGCACAAAATCTTACTGGTTACAAAACATTGCGAATTACTGGAGATCCAAAGATAAATAAGACATAGTCTTTGCCCAGCAGGATCTCAGCCCGCCAGGAAGGCAGACAACAGCCAGCAACTATGACACTGTTTGGCGTGCACAGCAAAGAAAGCAATTAAGTTAGCCACAGAAGAGGTGACACCGGCTGAGCCCTCGTAAGCCCTGCCCAAGTTAGTGTGATGGTCCCCTTAGGGCATATTAGGAGACACCAGAATTGCATTTAATGTATTCTACATCCAGCTTGACAAATGGCATATGTCTGCAAGATGAATATACCTCCAAATGCTATCTCAAAGCCATTAAAAACAAAATACATTGACAAAGACCATCCTGTTCAGTACCTCAAGATAGCAAAGGCATATTCAAGCCACAGTAGACCGGGGATCAGGCTTCAAGGGTCTAGGTGTCAGGCAGGCTTGAAGGTGCTTTGCATACCACCCCTCTCTTTTTCCCCTCTAACACTTGCACAAATTCAAATTAGACGTCGCAGCGTGCAGGGAGTGTTTTTAATATAATGTCTTATTTACTTCTTTGAACTATAAACAGCTGTGGGGAACAGGGATGTCTGTCTTGTTGGCATTTACTGTTCTTATAGGAAAATTAAAGTCTCTCAAAGACACAGTTCAGTGAGCCAATTAAACCTTGTCTCTGGTTTGTTAAGCTTGCACAAAACATATGGCAACGATTCTGATATCTATTGTTCATTCAAAGCATCACTATGAAAACCAGGTCTGAATGCTTGAAAAGGAAAAACAGATCCAACCCGTTGGCAATCAGCCTGTGTTTCCATCTCATTTTCATATTTTATCTCTAGCCAGCGCTGTTTTAGGTGTCTTATCACATTCCTGATGGAGAGTGTCTGTGGAAAATGTGAAGTGGGCTGGATTTTATGAAATAATTATTCCTTTTGCTCTTGGTGACACTTAATGGTCCCAGTTTCTAGGAGACAAATTGGTGTTGTGAGGACCTTGCCAGTGCCAATGCCTTTGAGGTGACTTAGCTCATTGCTGATCCCGGATGAGGCAGGGTGCCTCCACATGGCTACAGATGGAAATAGAGGGCAGCAAACTTTCCCCCTCTGGAACACGCCTTGATCAAGGATGAGGCATCTGCTTAGGACATATTTCTTTGAAGGCCCAGAGCATCTGCAGTAGAAAGTGGTTCTCTATTGAAGGGCACAGAGTTCTTCCTTTACAGATACTAGAAAATGGTAGAAACTTTCTTCAGAAAAAATACAATGAACACTTGCACACTGTCATGTGCACAGACACAGACATGTACCACAGTTGACATATAATTTTGAAGGAATTTTCAGTACATCTGAATCCAATTCAGTCTTCCCAAGAACTCCTCATGTGAACCCTGGTCCTCCAGCACCAAAATATTCTACCAAGAATATATATATATATATATTTTTTTTAATAGTATTTGGAGGCCTTGTGTTCAGTGGAGTGGAGCTGTTTGTATTGGATTACACACGGGTATAAATCAGTATGAAGGTATTGGAATAAAGGTAGACTCATTTGTCTAAATCTAGGTCTTTACATAACAGATCACAGATTTTTTTTTTCTTTATCTTACGGGAGTCTGGACTGTTGCTCTCCTGGACCCACCTCTTGGCAACGAAGAGTTTATGCAATGTAGGGCGAAGAGACATGCAATGTAGGGCGGTCTCTACCTCCAAGGGACTTCTTGCCTTCTCCTCTTCTCCTTAGAACCAGAACGCCTCAGCAAGGAAGAAATTAGTGCTTTATGGGTAGCACACATGAGATTGTTTGGTTTCATGGGGAGGTCAGAAAAAAACAGAGCCCCATTTACCTCATATACTGGGAAATTGTTCCTAACAATCTCTTTTTGTGCAGCCATCTGCTTGAATCTCATTTCTGTCAGCTTCTGGAAGCAGTTATTTTCTGCTCGGAAGCTAAGCTCCATGCTGGCTTTATGCTGAGGGAGTGGACCCTTTGGTTGTCTGTTGTCAAGACTTCTTTTGTCATTCAATATTGTCATCTCCTGCTTTCCAGGGGACATCTTGTATTAATGGCTATAAATAAAACCTCCCAACAGACCCTCTCTGAAAGTGTGAAGGACAAAATATACTGGTCAGTCAGGATAAGATCTTACCCAGGTTTAGAGTAAGATCACTCATTGACAAGGAATGGGGGCTGGTTTTACAGTATACAGGGTGGGCTGGTCCTTTGTAGTTAGTGCCTACAACTAAAAGGGATGAAGCATTCCTTAGCCATCCTTGCTTTCCCAGAGCAGAGGATTTAAGTTCAACATAGGCAGACCTCATTTCCAGACGAGTGTCATAGTTGCTAGTAAGATGCGCTTGATCATGTGCCTCCTAAGGACTGCTTATATGTGTGGAATCACTGGCGATGTGAAGGAGAGAACAAGCCTAGCCCCATATTGACCACAAACTGTGAAAGGCAAAGTGCACTAGATACAGGTTTTGGTTTTTTTTTTTTGTTTTTGGTTTTTTTTTTGTTTTTTTAGGCTATTGTAGTAGGGAGAAAATTTGTTAACAAAGAAAAGCTCAATGAAAAGCATTTTCGGGTTTTGTGGAGAAATGAATGAGCAAAGAAATCATCATGGTACCTTCTGAGAAAGGATGGAGGTGCGTCTTAGAATGGGCCAGGAGTGAGTTTCATTCATGGTGGTTAGCTGGTGGATACGTTTCTTTTTATTACAATGTGAACACAAAGATGCCACTTTTTCGATTTGCCATCTATTTGTGTTGATCCATGAATTACCATATTGTGCTCACTAGTTACCAAGTACACACTAGATCTGGATTGAGAATCAGCTCATGAAATTAGCTAATTGTAACCCGTCACCTTTCCTTTTATTCTTTGTCTCTGTTCTCAGGAGCACAGGGCTCAGATAAAGTTAACAGTGGTAAAAGTGAGGTTTGTTTTGTTTTGTCTTGCTTAACTTTTAAGGCCTGGCGTGGTGTGGATATCATCTGTCCCTAAGGATTCATTTGTGAGTAGCTTGCCCTCAGTGTGGTGATGTGGGATAGAATCTTTAAGAGGACTGTCTAGTGGAAGTCTTTAGATCTTTGAAAGCTCTTCACTCAAAAGAGATTAAGAACCTTCTAGGGAGACCTGGGGTTAGTTCTTTAGCCTGGGAGTTGTTATAGGATTAAGACTGACCCCTGAATTCATTCTTGTATCGAGTGCTGGTTTCCTGTTTGGCAATGGATCTTTCCCACCCACAAGCTCCCTGCCATTCAGTCCAACTGTGGCAATAGGCCCTTGCCAGAGGCAAATCAATGGGGCTATACAATCTCGGACTTTCTGTCTTTCCAAAACTAATCTAAATAAACCCCTTTAGGTATTTCATTGCATTAATGTGAAATGGACTAATATAAGAGCCCAAAACAAATTTGAAGGAAAAAAATTAGTTATGTAAGATTTTATTATGAGAGAAATCAGAATAGTGGCATTTTGGAGGCCTGTTTTATAACAGACACTTGTCTCTTTATTTAATTTGGGAACGCAAAAACAAATGGCCTTCATCACTGATGATTAATTAAATGAAAGGAAACAGCTCTTCTCACTGTCCTAGAAAACCATGGCATGATTTTCAGTTTGGGTCAATCATGAAAGCTTTCTGTATAACTTACGGAAATTCGTTCAGCATATACTTGTTTACTTACTGAGCACCTTCCGTGTACCACACATGATCTTTGGTAGTGAGGGTAAGTGCTCAATGCAACAGTCCTAAGTTCCCGATAGAGCTCCCCATTACTGAGAAAAAGAACATAACCGAGAAACTGCGAGAGTCAGGGGAAGGAGGAAGGCTACTTCAAAGTGTCAGAGAAAGCCTCGTAGGAAGGCAGCGCGTGAGCTGGGCATGGTGACTCATGCCTGCCGTCCTACCACACTGGGGGCTGAGGCTAGCTAGCCGTTGGTGCATTTACTAGGAAACACCCCAAATGATAATTTTCTACAACCTTTAGAATACAGAGGAGAGTGGAATAGTATAGCTCCCACATGGAAGACAAAAGTAGAGCTGTTTACAGAGCATGTATCCCACACACAGAGGATTCCCACACACAGAGGATCCCTGCACACAGAGCTTAGTGTCAAAGGAATCTTGAAGTAATGCAATAACACATTAGATCTGAAAATACTCACAATAAAGAGGAAGCTCACCATGCAGAACAGTGGTTGAGATGGATCCTGAACTTGGCAGAAGTATGGAATAAGTTGAAATGCTGGGAAAGTATTAGAGCCTAAGCCTGGGCCCAGCATCCAAGAGTCTGGAATAGGTGGATCACACATCAAAATCCAGCCTCGATTACACAGTGAGTTCAAGGTTGGGTAAATTACATAGTGAGACCGTGTCTCAAAACCATTCGAGTGTTATCAGAGGGGAGATCGAGACAAGGGTAAACCAGATCCAGCATGAAGATGCTTTTGAGAGACACATAGCAACAACACTTGTGTGCAGCTTGCTTTCCCCTCCCCTTCTGCTTCCCCAACAATATGTTGAGGAAGGCAAGACAGGTCCACTTGTTTTAAAACAAGGAAGAATTTGGATGACATCTTTTAGATGTGCCAGTGTGCACTTGCTACCCAGAATGGAAGTGGACACTACTTCCCACACTCGTTTGACATTGGAATCTTTCTTCTATGACACCACCTATGAATATCTTTGGAAATAGTTGCTTCACAGACATACCGAGGTCAAGAATATTCAACCTTGGAGTGCAAAGGCAAAACTAGTAGCTCACTGGTCCCAAAACTAGCCAAGACTCTTTAGAGGTCACTTTAGTATCTCAAGTGATATTTAAGCAACATTAATTTCCCTCCAAATTTCCCTCCAAATCCATCTTCCCCAATGCAGCACATTGCCTCACAGAACACTCGCAGTGAGGCATATGGTTTTCTGAATCTTCTTTTCCTCCTTTAATGATGTATAAATCTGTCACATTTTTCGCTCTATGACTCTGATATCCTTGCAAATTTTCTCCTTGGTTTTTTGCCACACTGCATTCAATCCAAGGCCATAGCTTGTATGCTTGCACTTCAGTAGCCACTGGGCACTCTCTCTGGTCATCATCAGATGCCAGGTTGGCACCCATACCTCAAGCAGAAAGGAACTGGGTTTTCCTCCTAAGAAGAATCCTAAGCCTGGAACATTGTCTGTTGCCCCAGGCATTTTCTGTCTGTTCCCATTCTTGCCACATCTTTACTGTCTTCTCGTTTACATTCTCATTTGCTCACCAGGTGCCTCCTCCACCGAGCACTGATAAACTGAACTCGCCTTTCGTCTTCCCTGTGTGGATTTGTGTTTCCAGTGCAGTGCCTATTTATATTAAGCCTCCACTTCAGCAATGCATCCTAACTAGGAGTGCTACCAACTCCCCACCCCCACCGGCCCCAGTGTTCCAATACATGGCATTTGGAAACATTTTTTTCTTTTTTGCAGTGAGAGTTGTCACCATGCAAGTTTGGAGTAATAGGGGTGGCAGAATCTAGGGCTATCAGGTATGCTATAGATAACTATACGTGATAAAGAGATGACCTGGCCAAAGTGTCAGTGTCGCTGTAATGACAGTCACAGTGTTGCTTGCCTTTTCTAACCAGTGTGACCTGACAAAGTAACCTAAGGGAAGAAAAGTTTATTTTGGTTCATGGTTTCAGGGGACACAGTGCATCGAGGAGGGACAGACATGCTGGTGGCATGTCCCCAGTGAATTACTGTCTGCCGGAGGGCCATCTCACAAAGCTCCCACAATTTCCTCCAAACAGGGCCCAGTTAAGGACCAAGTTACATGAACTCACGAGGAACGTTTCACATTCAAGCCATAGCCACTAACTGCGGCTTTAGTCAAGTACACCTTATTAATATTCAGTATCTAAAATACTACACATGCTGCCATTCATTTACTACTTTTCTGGGGACATCTTATGATCACATATCCTTTGGATTTTGATGGGGACACTAGCTGTATATAAGCCTTCTCTTCTGAACCACCAAGGTCTAAGCAAGTACCATGGAGACTTATAAAAGCAAAGGGTATGTGTTTGAAGACTAATAAACATACTCTGTTTTATATAAAAATACTTATCTCCTAGCAAGAACAGTACTTATGACCCAAGTCAACTATACCTTTCTGGTTTCAAAATCAAGCATAAAAGTGATGTTTACTTGTCATTTTCTCCTCGGCAGGTGTACAGGCTTAGTGAAGGTTGCCATTTATTATGTCTCAAGATCCCATCTAACCTAATTCAGTGCCGGCCATACAGTCATGATTATGAAAGTCTCCATGAAAGAATGGAACCATGAACAAATGCATGTGAGGCAGTCCTTCCAGTTCAGTTCTCAACATAGGAAAAGCTTTCCCAGAACACAGGGTGATGGTTCCCTCCCTCACTCGCAGGAACTTCGTATTGGTAGTTATCTAGAACAGCAGCGGTACATTATCCAATTAGCTAAATTCCTGCTCTGCCTCACCCCGCTCATTCTGCAGGAACAAACTATTTCTCTACCGTGGGTACTGGAGGAACAGGGTGAGGGGAAAGAGGAGTCATCGTGGAACTCCTGATAGGCACCGGGTCTTTGGAAAGGATTCTACGCAAACATGAACTTGTACTTAGAAACTGTGGTTGATGAAAAGCTCCTCGTCTTCACCCAATGGGCAACTAAATGCAGAATAAGGCTCAGCAGCCTTGCCTTTATCCTGTGCCCATCTCCTTGACTTTGGGTGAATTTGTCATCTAGGCATGTTAGTTACTAAGGGGTATCTGTCTAAAACCTGGTGACACAAGGTTGATTAGCTCTAAAATAAAGTAGGTGAGGCTACCTCACCCCTTTTCAAAAATTAAAGTTATTTTGCTGTCAGTTTTACAACATCTTGTTTCAGCTTCCCCTACCCAAAAGGTGACCCCAAATCTCCAGTCATGCAGTCACCTTGAATTTCAGAAACAGTGGAACCTCATAGGCTGATCATCCCAGATGAGAAGGGCCTCCTAATCGGAGCTAATTCCCGGTGGACGGGAGCGGGTTCTGCCAGATATGAGCAGTCGTCTTTAACTTCAATAAGGACTTCGCTGAAGCTGCTTTTCAGAACCAGAAGTGAGATAATGATCCAGAGTGCCTCAGTTTGACCAAGCCCGATTAGTTATACCTCCCTCTTACCTTCACCCCAGTTTTTCCTCTCCTTAGGAAAACTCCCACCTGTACTCCAAAGATGGGCTGAGGTACTTGGTCTCCATCTTCCTGACATGACCTTACTGATAAAATCCCTCCATCCTTTTCCTTTCCTTTCTTTGGGGGTTGGGGAGGATGAGTATGTATATATGATATTTGTGTACAGGTGTATACAGTTTGCATGTGTGTGTGTGACAGACAGACAGACAGAGAGAAGAAGCCAGAGGCTGATGCCAGGTGTCTTCCTTGACCATTCTCCATCTTGAATCTGGAGCTCCCTGATTTGCCTAGTCTAGCCAAGCAGCTTGCTCTGGGGTCCCCCTCACTTCTTCCTCCCAAGTGCTGGGATCACAGGCAGGCTACCACACCCAACTGGCACTTTCATTCATGCTGGAGATTCAAACCCTGGTCCTCAGACTTGTATGACAAGCACTGTGCCCACCAATCCATCTCCCTAGCCCCCTCCCAGGCCTGTTGCCAATACCCTTGTCTGCTTTCTGTGGGACAGGCCCTGGATGTAACCCGCAATCCTTCTGGTCTAGGACCCCAGTTGCAGTTTAATTATCTGATATCCTTAGCAGTCGTGGGGTGAGCCTTGTTTGCCTTATTTTACAAGCTGGAGAGACCAACATCCAGGAGGAATTAACTGCAGTCTGAGCGGTCTTTGTGACCCCTGCCACACTTTCAGAAGCACACCTCAGAGAGAATACATCAGCTATACGTAAAAATGAGCCCAGGCCACCAGCCACATTTTCTTATCATCCCTTCCTCTCATCATTGGTACAGAAAATGAGTAAGTGACTTCATTAAATAGAGATCTGTACCAGACATAGCCTTCCCCAGCATCAGGTCACATGACAGTGGAATAAAGTAAGGCTGCGCTGGTTATCCCTTGGGATTTAGGATTTAGTAAACAGCCAAGATAACCTGTCAGAGTGAATGTGCAGACAGATGCAGCGTGGGATTTTGACTGTGGGATTTGTCTCAGAGATAGAGGAAAAGCTCTCTGTTGGTGACCTTGAATAGACAGCACCTTGCATGAGACAGTGTAAGAAAACCCAGCATCTTACTGAGAAAGGAACCTGCTTACCTCACAGGGAGATGCCACTGCTGGCAATTCTGATTTTTTTTTTTTAATGAATGGTTTAATTCTCCTTTACCCTCCTGTTACAGGGAAGACACAGCAAAGCTGCCTCAGTGTGTGAGCCGGCGAGTGCTCTGGCTTTTGCCAGCCACACCCAGTGTGAGCTCCTTGTGGCCTTGTGTTAGACGCCTTCTTTGCTCTGTCTCCACCCCAAGCCCTCTCTTCTGTGCCCACGGAACCCATGCCAAAGCTATTTCCAAAGTGGAATGTCATTAGCCTCCTCTACCCTCAGAGAAATTATCCTCTGCCCTTTAGTGACAACTACCACTGCACCCTGCTTTCCACACAGCTAATCTTATTAAGCCCTCTGACAGGACTGGAACATGGCCTGTCATCTGTATTTGTTAACTCCAGCAAAGATTATCTAAGGTCGCTGTTGGTCAATATAAAGTTTGGGTTCCCAAGGAAAAGCCAGAGCATTCTCTTTCCAGCCCCATAAACAACTTCCTGCTCAGGATGTCTCTCCCCTCCCTCCTGAAGTGACATGACACTAATGTTTCCTAAGCCACCTGACAGGTCAAGTTGCCCTTTGCAAACTGCCAAACTGTCTCACGCAAATCAGCCTTTGCTTTCCCTTCCCTTTTCCTGACGTTGTAAATTCTAAAGAAAGGGCATACCTGAATGCTTATGATATGAAATGCCACAGTCATCTATACCAGGAAAGAGGAAGAAAAAACCCCATCAGGTCATCAAGGCTTTTAATCAGCAATCTTCCTCATGATTTACAGAATTCAGAATATCAGTGATTTTCAGATAACACCAGAATGTGCACTTAAAAAAAAGGAGGAGCCCACTGTAGGAAGGAATACTGCACTGGCACCCAGCCATCTATAGCTTAAAAAAAATGTTGTACTGAATTTACTGTGTAAGTTCTTCGCTTCAGTTGTTAGTGAGGATAATCTGTTCTGGACAGGAATCCACTGTCTGCAGCTTGCGGGTTTGCTGCCAGCGAAGGCTCCTTTTTCTCCTGTCACTCTGTTTCTCACGTCCTTGGCTCTATCCTTGGCAGTAGAATGAGCGTTCTCATAGTTAGAGTGCCAGTGATGTACTCACAGTGAGTACATCAGACACAAACATGCATGGGTGGAACTTCCGGGCACAGGTGAGACCAGGAAGAACCTCTTCTCTCTGTGTCCAGGCTGTTAGCACCACAGCAGAGGAAAGAAGAATGGCGTGGTTTACCTCTCTACCCTTCCATCGCTCTCAGCCAGGATGGCCGCTCATAACAAAAGAGATCAACGAGAGAATAGGGGACCGAGGTTTAACAACACATGTGCATGGGTGATAGGAATAAGGGAGGACGTCTTGGAAGCATTCCTTAAGTCGGGCTGAAATTCCCTCGGTTCCTAGAACAGAGAGTGGAGGGTGCAAGGATCTGCTGAATCCTGGCAAGATGCACAGGAAATGTTTAATAAATGCAGTTAACTGCAGGGATGCAGGTCTGTGTCCTGCCTTCTCCATTGTCCATTGTTTCTAGCTGCTTTGGGTCCTCCTTCTCGTCTTGGTTCAGAGAGGAGACATCTCTGCAAATAAAGATTTCCTTCTGAGATGGAGATTCTTCCTATAAACAGCTTTCTTCCATTCGGTTTTCAGCTTCTCCTGTACCTACAGTTCAATAACCAGTTCCAAGTACTTTTTGTGCCAAAGAGGCATTTTTGGGATGGCATAGTCCAGCCTCTGCAGTCATATTTTGTAGTAGCAGGTTCAAACTCTAAACATGTCATCTCTCATCTCACATCAAGCCCAGCGTTTCTTCTCTTAACTCATGAAATTGCTTCAAAGCCTATACTTCACTTGCTACCACAAACTTCGTCGCTCTCAGCTGGTCCACTTGGTTATTTAGCAAACAAGTTTCCTTAGTGTCTCCAGCATACCCTGAGAGGTATACATCGGCTGTGGCTACCGTAGCTGGAAAACAAACAAAAAGCAAAGCACGTCCTGCCCTCACAGAGCAATCTATTTTAAAAGTATAACTGACTAGTACGAAGTAAGCTATGAAGGCTGGAGAGAATGGTTAAGAGCGCTGGCTGCTTCTCCAGGGGACCCGGGTTCAATTGGCAGCTGAATCTATCTGCAGCTCCAGATCTAGGCGATCCAGTGTCCTATTCTGGTCTCTAGGATCCTGCATACATGTGGTGCACACACCTACATGCAGGCAAAACACCCATCCATGTAAAATTGACAGAATCTTTATAAGGAAGCAAGCTATGAGAACATATTAAGGAGAGTTTCTCAGTGAGGGGTCACAGAATTCTAGATTTCTCACCTGTCCGACTCCCATTTGGGTGGCTCAGTTGGGTGCTTATTTATCTGTTGGTGTTCCTGGAGCTCTCAATGGCACTCCATAAAACCCCTAGTTCCATGAGTCCGCACAGACTGGGTTCAGCTACCCATGCCAGTATGCCAACTGAAGAGGACAGCAGAGTGCTGAAGGGCAGAGAGAGGAGATTTCATCAGGGACCCCGGTTTATCTTCAGAGTACTGACACGTACTGTGGGTTCAAAGAGAGGAGGAATTGGGACAATACCTTGGGATTCGGTTCCTAGGATCTAAGGTAGGTTTGGGAGAGTGACTGGGAACTTGGTCCAATTTTTGTGGAGCCTAGAGCAGGACAGCAGGACAGGCTGACGCTGAGACACCCCAGCCCCTCTCATCTGTGTGCCTTTAGCCTTGAAGCAAGAGGGAATAGGCAAGTGTGAGTAGGTTTTGGGTGGTACTCTTTAAGTGGTCAGTGTGCCTATGTGCAGAGGGCATGCCCACTGTGGCTGCACACCGAGTTCAGCTGCAGTCTAGGGTTGTTCATAATCAAGATTGAGAAGAACAAAACAAGGTGAGACCACCCCCCATTTCTGTTCACATGTTTGATGCTTATGGAAAAGATTTAAGAGAGTAAGGATATGCAATGTTAAAAATGTAAAGAAACGGGCAATTTCTTATACTGCTGAGGAGTAGCACTCTATAGCCTTCAATAATGATGGACTGGTGAATATATACAGCCCATATCTATGGATTCAAAGAACTTGAATAACCAAGAATTAAAAAGTATTTGGGTGATTGTTTAGAACAGATGGAATTCTCTTGTCGTTTTCCCTACACACAAGAGTATGATAACTGTTGATGTAATGCTCGCATTGTATTGGTCCTTAACAGTGATCTTGAGGTGACTTAACGTACCAGGGAGCATGTGTGTAGGTTATTTACAAATAGTATACATTCCCATAAGGATCTTGTGGTGCATATGTTTTGGCACCCAAGGGAAAGGATAAAACCAGTTCTCTGTGCATAACAACAGATGACTGTATACATTAAGTTAAAATTTTAAATATGCATTTGCTTAGATTCCACAATTCAACTTCTACAATTCTTTGAGGAAACTAAAAGTGACTGTGCAAAACCCGCTCATTGCGTCATTGCTTACAGGAAAAACTGGAAACAAAAATACACAGAATGGGAATTCGTAGTGCTGTAGACCCAAATATATCTAGTTTCTTGTAATACGGTGTTTCTAAGGGGGTGCATTATTGTGAAATAAACTAATTTAGTTCGTTTCAAAGAACATTGAAAGAACTCAAGTTCATAACTCATATCTTTACTTACAGATTTATTTTTGTTTTGAAGCCTTATTGTTAAATATTTCAAGCACTACCAACAATGGGAAAGACACAGGTTAATGAATATCTATCAACATGAAATGATATATGAAATGTATTGTTTCTTAAAAACCATCATTATAAAATAGAACATATATCATGACCACTTATGTTTAAATACACACAAAGGCTTCCAGTAGCGACACAGTACTTCAGACTAAAATTCCCATTAATAATGATAAAGCTTGTATATGCAGAGTTCTAAAACCAGATTCAAAAGCAAGCACAGACTTAGTCAACTAAAGAACTTAAAGGAAGAGGTGCAGAAGGAGTCCCGTGGCGACGAGGAGCCCAGAGGTATATACAAAATCTTGGCAGAATTCTTAAGTGGGAACGGACAGAGCAAAATTCCAAAGATCACAGCAGACAGCAGCTGGAGTGCTGGAATGATGAGCAGAGATTGCAGCAGCTGCTTGGCATTGGGGAGCTAGAATGTGAAGTTAAGATCCTACCAACTTAGAAAAACTTCCTAAACATCTCTAGAATTCCATCTATAAAGCACGTGCATCATGCCTCAGCTATAGAGAGCACATTCCTGGAGTATGAGCTGTATCATAGGACTGAGGGCAGAACCCAGCATGACCGGCTTAGGAAGGCTTAGGGAAAAGCCTACACAACAGTAGCATTATCCACAAGACACTTAGCTTCTAGTAGCTTAAAACTAAATATTTGTTGGAGGAAGATACCATAAATTCTGGTTTCTACAATGTCCCACCTACAATTAGAATTACCGGGTGTACAGAAAAAGCAGAAGAAAAGATTGGGACATTTGAAAAATAGTCAACAACAACAACAAAAATCATCAAGTTGAAGAGAGAAAATATTTGAAGAGAAATGAAGAGCCTCAAGTACATAGAGGAAAATATTCATAAACATGCATAAACATGGAGAGAAGAAAGAATTAATGAGACCAAAGGTATTTAAAGGGACTTGGATTAATAACTTTCTAAATTTGGATAATAACATGATTTTTTTCTTTTGAGACAAGGTCTCACTACATAGCTCTGGCTGTCTTGGAACTCGCTATGTAGACCAGGCTGACCTCAAACTCAGAGATCCACCTGCCTCTGTGTTCCAAGTACTGGGACTAAATGTTTGGACCACCACTGCCCAGCAATACTATAATTTTTAAATCTAAGAAAACAGGAAAAAAAATAGAAGAAAACTCCTATATGGAAATACTCTTCTCAAATGACTTAAGAACCAACATTGAAGAAAACATCTGTTATCTAAAATGACACATACAGGAGACAAAGGATAAGGACGTCCAAAGACTGTTCATCAGAAGTAACTAATGGTGCAGACAGGCAAGGACTGGGCTTCAGGGTATTGGCACTCATCTGAAATCTCAGTGATTGGGAGGTGGAAGCAAGAAAATCAGGCAACCAGGTCATTTCTGGCCCCACAGTTAGGTTATGACCAACCTGTGCTATAAAACCTCAGGAAGAGCCTCATGGGACTTGTACGTTTCTTTCTTTCTCTCTCTCTTTTTTAAAAGAATGTTTTGATTTACATTTTATTTTATGTGTATGGGTGTTTCCTCTGCCTGTCTGTGCACCACATGTATGCAGTGCCCTCAGAGGCCAGAAGAGGGCATCGGGTCCCCTGGGACAGGAGTGGCCTGGTTGTTAGCCCACACATGGGTGTGGGTTCTTTAGGAGCGCTGTCAGCCACTTAACTGTGAGCCCTCTCACCAGCCCTGAGGGCTCATGTACCTTTCTGCCTAGGCTTGGAAGCTGCTTTTGAGTTTCATGAGCCTCCTAAACCTCCCTTTTCAGTGGCTGCAAGGGAATCCACGGTTCAGTGTTGGAGCTTTGTCCGGAATGCGCAGATCGACCAAGCAGATTTCCTGGGCCCATGGCCCAGCGTTAGCTCACTTCTGAGAATCCAGACTCAGGAGGCAAACAATGTCAGGCTGTCCTCTGTGGTTTTATTTTATTTTTTCCAATCTCCTGCTTCTTAGAGGTCTTCTCTGTCTTCAGAGTCAACTTCTTACCGTCTCAGGAGGCTTCAGAAATGAGTCAAAACAGACCCAAATGGCAGTAGTAAGAGAGTTGGAATGATTGTGTCTTTGGGGCCAAAACAGTCAGTTTAATAGAGCATAATCGTATTAATCTTGAGTGTAACTTAACTGGGCACATGAAAAAGTAGAAGGGATGACTTTATGGTACATGTGCAGCTGAACTATGAGGGCAAATTTGGAGACAAATTTGGAAATGCCTCTGTAAAAAAAGCAAATTCTCACATTTGTATTTTATTTCTACTCACACTTACTTATTCAGCCATCTAAAATGCCCGTGAAATCCAGTGCAAATTACTACATTTAGCTGTCTACTGAAAAAGATATTAAAGCAACTTTTTAAACACTGAAAATAAGAAGTACGAATAGAGGCTAATGTACAAAACTATGCTTCTTTTTTTTTTTAATTGAAGTGAGTAGGTGCCAGGTATGATGCTAGACACTGAGGATTTGAAGACAAGACACAAGTCCATCCCCAGCAAAGGAAAACCAGACAAGTATTGACATAAGCACAAGGAAGAGAAAGTTCCAGAAAGGCGGTCACTTGTGTCTCTCTGTGTTAGGTTTACCTGGCTACAGGAACTAGCCTTTTCCATTACAGGGATCCAATTATGAGATCATCTGTGGTAGGAACTTCGGGACCTTACATAGCTTGTCTTGAAGGTGTCATGTCATTTCCAATGTTAGGCTCTGTTGGTCACACACCTTCACCTTGGTACAAAGAGCATGACTTCTAGGAGTAGGGGTTCGTTGGGAATCCCTTGGGAGACTGGCAGTCACAGCTCTTGAGTGACAGGCAGGAGATGTGAGAAAGAGAAAGTACTGCTTTTAATGAATAGATTCATTGATCCAAATCTTGATCATGGACTAATAGAAGGCCAGACATGATGGCACACACCTGTGACCCCAGCAGCTCAGTGGTCGAACAGAAGGACTGCAAGTTCAAGTCCAGCCTGGGTTATATACAGTGATACTGTCTCAAAACCAAAACAATGGACAGAAGCAGAATTTCTTACTCCTAGATCCCTAAATCTGGATCATAGATCATTGTGCCTTCTAGAAGAGATGCATGGAGGAAAGATGACAGGAAGACAAATAAAGTGTGACAAGTTACCTCTCTAGGTTCCTGCACGACAGACATGGATGCTGAAGGAAATGGCTGAGCTTGCCCACCAACTGCGCAGACAGCAAAGAAAGCATCATTCTTAGGTTGGCAACCCTGCTCACTGACTACAAGGCTCTGACTCTGGCCACAAAGCCTTGACACACCAGATTAACAACTCAATCTCCTTGAAATGGTGAGAATGAGTTCAAAACCCTTTTCTCCTGTCCAGGAGGTGTTATTGTCCTTGCTTTTCCTACGAGAAAACTGAGCTATGGAACAGTTACTGAAGTCAAGTATGGCCTGTTTCTAAAGAGCCGCAAAGGAGACCACTGGCCTTTGCTACCAGCCCTGGTGGGCACAATAGGCCAGAGATGTCACTACTGCTGCCTTAGTGATGAACTCCAGATTTATCTTCTAGACGTTTCTTCCATGCCATGGCCATTTGTGTTGTAAAGTACAGTGGCTATGGAGCCACATTCAGGGAACAGAAGCCCAGTGGGCGCTTGAATGCATGTATTGTTGCCTGCTCTTTTCAGCTCAGCCCTGGGGTTAATGGTTGGGAATAGGATATAAGTCCCCCCCCTTTTTTTCAGTTTGCTACTTTGTCCTCAGTGATGTTGACAAGGGCTTTCTTTGAGGTTGCTTGGGGAAGGTTGCTTTGAGGTTGAGGGGAAGGAGTGTGGTAGGAAGAGCCTTGAGCATAGAGAACAGCCTCAAGCTCAATCCAGCTCCATCTTGCATAGGCTGGTGTGATTTAGGCACACACCCCTCAGCTGCTGCTTCTGGGAAATAACAGTTGTTGACTTTTCGAGATGGAGGTAAAGCTAAAAGGAGATACTAGCTATGGAACATGTCTGTAGAATCAAACATGTTGGGCAGGATGGGAAACCCATCTTTGGACATGTAACTGCCAAAGGAAGACCGCCAGACCCCTTGCCTCTTACCTTGGTCTCGGGAGTGTATCAGCTCTCTACTCGTGGATATTTGATTCCTTCCTGTTCACTTGACTTTGTTTCCACTTGGATTTTGAGTCCCTCTCTGTGATTATAAGGAGGAGAGTTGCTTTTGAGATCAGAAAGCAAACAATCTTGTCCTGTACTAGGAATCTCCAAAGCTTTAGCTGTTGAGTGTGGACATCATGGCTGACTGGCAACCACAGCTCACAGTAGAGATTTGTCATCATAGAAAATTATCTCAGTCCAGAGAGCTTCCCTGGGGACCATCATATGGCTATAGTATAACAAGTAGAGGAAGGTCTGGGAAGAACGTTAACATTAGCCACCGCTTGTCACATCATAGAGAGTGAGGTGTGAGGCTGCTTGCAGACCTTGCAGAGAAGAAGGCTAAAGTTCCAGAAGGTCAAATGGGTTGCTTAAGGCCACACAAGCTTATGCATGGAAGAGTTAACATTCAAATCCGTAACCTTTGCATCTTTCCGTAACTTCAGTGCCAAGGGGTATCAAATCTAATCATGTATGTTTTGTAAATGAGAGCAAATACACAGGAAACCAGAATAATTACACTGTCTTAACCAAAGGCTGAGATCGCAAAGGCCTGTAGCTTTGGCCTTTGGGCAAAGGTGAAGTCAAGCAGCTGATATAAAATGAAAAAAAGAATTCTTATGTTTCTCCTCTTGATAGGAGGTGCACAGGTGCTTCTTAACAACAGTCCCTTTTCAAAAATGCCCTCAGGAGATGTCCATGCCCAGCAGGGCTATTAATCAGTAAAGGGCAAGAGACACACTAAGATATGTTGGCCCTAAAATGGGGTTATGAAACCATATCAGTCTGGCAAGAAAAATAATTAAAGGAAACACAGAATGTCCTCAAATACATAGAAATGGATTTGTGTCACAACTTCTCTAAACAAATTCTAAAATGTGTGTACTTCTAGGAACCTGGCAGCTCCTGAATGCCCAGCAGCTCACACGAGCTTGTAGCACCGGCAGAGCATGACCTGACTTGTGCACCTGCCATTCCCAAGCGAACACATACTTTCCTGGTAGTGATTCTTCATGTTTCTGCTAGAAGGTGACTCATGTCACTGCTGCTTTGGGCAGTTTAGTGGGAAAATAGATTTCATTGAGCTCGTAGTCCGCTGTTACCAAGTTTCGAAGGCTATGCATGGAGTCACATACCAGCTCTCATGGGGTTTATAGCCTGACAGGAAAAGCAGGCAAGTCATCAAAGAGTTATGGGTTGTCTATTGGGGTGACAGTTGCAGTAAAAGTAAGCCAGGGCACCTATGAGAGTTCCACAAAGGATGTCCAACCTCATGCTGGAAGGTCAGCAAAAGGTCAGCTCAAGTGTTATCTAGAGCGAGGCCCCAAACGTGGGGTGTTTTCTCTACAGAAAGGGGAAATGTATGAAAAGGGGCAGAAGAGAATACATTTCCCACACAGGGAAATTGAAAAGAGTTTCAGTGTGGCTAGTGGAGATGGATGAATACTCAGGCAGAGACTTGCCTTATATGCCGCGTTAGAGACGTAAGGCTCATCAGAGATTTAAGGATGAGGTTAAGGTGATCATGTTTTATGTTTTAGAAAGATCACAATTCTTGGCATGTGTAATCCAGAAAAATTTATGCTCTATAGCATGAGATATAGGTCAAGAGCAGAAGAAGGAAGCATTCATTATGGTTCAAACCCTAGATGGGCATGGTCTAGTCCAAGTCACAGCACCAGAGCTGGGAAGGAATGCACTGGTTTAAGAGCTCCATAAAGGGGTTCATCAGATCAACAAGACTTTGTGTTGGATTCAGTGTAAGGATCATGTAAAGAAATGGTTCAGGATGCGTGTGGTACCCAGGTTTCTGGGATGTAGATGAGATCAATTCTTTAGTTACTAAGCACTGCAGAAGGAACTAAGTGTTAGGGAGCAGTGGATCAATTGCTTCTCTTGTTGCTCTCAAAAAAAAAAATCAACAAAAGCAACTTAAAGAAAGAAGGTTGCCGGTTGTGGTTGATGAATGCTTGTAATCCCAGAACTCAGGGAGGCAGAGGTAGGTTGAGCTCTGTGAGTTTGAGGCCAGCTTGGTCTACAAAGCAAGTTCAGGACAGCCAAGGCTACACAGAAAAAAAAAGTCTTGAAAAAACAAAAAAAGGAAGGATTTATTTTGGCTTGCAGTTCAAGGGGCCACAGAGAAAGCATGCCGGCTTGAGCAAGATGCAGCCAGTCACATTGCATACACAGTACAGAAAAGGAAAGTGATGCTTCCTGTTCCTCAGCTTACTTTCTCCTTTGTGTTCATCCAGCCTACGGGACAGGGACCCTCACATTCAACACAGCTCGTTCTTACTCCGCTAAACCTTCCTGGAAACACTCTCAGGACAACACAAACACAGAGATGTGTTTACATGGTAATTCTAAATCCAGCCAAGGTGGCAACGAAACTTCATGGTCACAAATCCAATTTGGAAAACGATGCTGGAAAAGTGTGGGGCGACCAGATGGAGTTTCCCATAAAACTGTTATTAGTGCACTGACTACCAACAAGGATGTCACGACTCCATGGGTCCAAACACTGGCTGTTTGTGTGCTGTAACCATGGCCCAATCATACTCACAGGAGCTACCAGAGTGATGCAGTAGGACGGGGAGGTGTCTAGATAGGAGAGTGAGGGCATTCTCCTGCTCATGCAAGGAGTCACCCCGTGCAGAGCAGAGGTTACTGGGACTTGGGACCTTGCACTCTTTTTGCTTCTTAGCCAGGAAACTCTTTCTGAGAGTAATCTTAAATGAGATTCCAACTCAAAAGAAAAATCCCCAACTAAACAGTGGCTTGATCTTCCACTTTTCATACTTTATTATGATTATGGAGAAACAATGCACATGCAGTTTTAAAAACTGAAACATGAATGTTTAGTGTGCATCCTTGCCTGGGCTAGTGATGAGAGGTGTGGTCCTCTGTTGATGCTATGCTGAGCCAGTGTCCACAATTCCTAGCCGGTTAGGAATCTACGGGGTGCCCTTGTTGCTCTACAGCAGGGGTCCTCAACCTGTGGGTCATGACCCCCTTGGGAGTGTTGAGAGCCCCTTCTACCAGGGTCACCTAAGGCCATCGGAAAACACAGATATTTACATTGCTATTCATACCAGTAGCAAATTTGCAGTTGTGACGTAACAAGAAAAATAATTTTTTGATGGGGAGTCACCACAACATACGAACTGTGTTAAAGGGTCACAGCATTAGGAAGGTGGAGAGTCACTGATTTGCAGCAAACCATGCTGCTAAGCTGTGAAGCTCCACAGGCTGTGTGTGTCGCAGGAATGAGTCACTTAAGATATGCTAAGTCCACGAGCCAGGGGCATCTATATACACAACAGTTAGAAAAGACATGTGATGCTTGATCTTCATTGTCAGCTTGAGAGAATTTAGTACCACCTAGGAGTCAAACCCCTGGGCATGTGTGCAAGGCTATTTCCAGAGATGTTTCACCAAGATAGCGCTCCAACCTGGGTGTAGCTGCACCAGTTAATGGGCTGTAGTTCCCAACTTGAGTACACAGGAGAAAACAATGGAACACAGATATGTGTTCCCCTATGCTTCAGGGTTCTGGTGCAACATGATCGGCCGCCACGGTGCCCAGAGGCCACTGCAGATATGCTAGAAGGGGTTCAGGCTGCATCTTGGGAGCTCAGTCAAAACTCGAAGCAGCACCTACACAGTACTTACAAGGGCAAAAAGATGCAAGAGTTCTAAGGGGTCGTGGGGCCTTACACCAAGTTTTCAGAAAGCTTCTGAGATGAGGCAGGGTCATATTCCATGCAAAGAGGCTCGGAGAAGCCATGGCATTGAAGCTATGAAAAGGAAGTCTAAAGAGGACTGGAGAAACATAGATTTTGTAGATGTCAAGCCATGGGACAGCATCAAGGAAAAGTATAGGCAGCTAGTGAAACTTTTCCCAAGCAAACAGACCCAAAGCAGGACCCAGTCCATGAGAGAGAGAGAGAGAGAGACAGAGACAGAGACAGAGACAGAGACAGAGACAGAGACAGAGACAGAGAGACAGAGACAGAGACAGAGACAGAGACAGAGACAGAGAGCCTCCACACACTGGGGTGTAACAAGAGGACTATAGTTACCAAGGCCCTTTAGAGCTCAGATGAGTCCATCACCAGCCACAGGCTTACAGGAAGCTACAACATTTGGTGTTTGCCCTGGCTTGCTTTGGTCTAATCATTCCTTGCTGTGGCCCCCACTTCTCTCTTTTGGAAGGTGAATGTTTAGTGTCTGTCATTGTTTGCTGGAAGTGTCTAACTTGATTCTGAGGTTACAGGGTCTCACAGTTAAGAGATTGTTTGAGTCTCAGAACAGACTACACATGCACATACTATCAAGTTGGGGGCTATTAAGACTTTGAGGACTCTTAGAGATGGACTAAATACATTTTGCACTATGGGATGAACATGAGACTTTAGGGGGTGTGGGACTATAATGATGATTCCAAAGTGATGTGTTCTGGTGTCAGGTTCACAAAGGGTGGTCTTGCAAGAGTTAATCTAGGTTGTCAGTCAGTTGGGATTTAGAATCATTTAGGAGACAAACTTCTGAGCATGCCTTAGAGGGCATTTCCAGAGGTTTAGTTGAGATGGAATGTAGGCAACACCATTCTGTGGGTGCCTGGGTTCCTGGACCGAAGAAACAGGAAAAGGAGGAGATAGCACCAACATTCACCTCTCCACTTCGTGACTGTGGGGAGTGCCATCATCTGCTTCGGGGCTTTGGCTGCCACATCTTTCCCACCATGATGAGCCATTCCTGAGAACAAATACCTCTGTAAGGTATTTCACCACAGAGATGAATAAAGCAACCGAACAGAAACTAACAAAGAAGAGAGGAGAGAGAGAGGACACAGAGAGAGCTAGCTGGTTGACAGAGATGGAGCCTGGGAGCTGAGCCAGCCTCTGAGGGTGGGTGGTGGGGTCGCCCTCACTCCTATGTATACACATCCCAGGGCCACTGAAGCCTCCTGGAACTCTGATAGTCAGGGACTTAGTTCAGACCACCCAGCATGGAAGCCAGCCAGGTTATCAGCCAAGAGATTATGGAAACATTATTTATGTATGTTTTCTGAGCTGCAGACTTTCCCTCTGAATATGAGAATAATGAGGATGGCATCATGAGGAGTTAAAAGCAGAAACACTGAAAGCCTTGAACTCTGCTAAGATTTAATGTGTTATCAGTAAATGGGAATGATTATTAACTACTTTTTCAGTTGCCAAATACAGCAAAGAAAGAGAGAAAAAATAATCTTTTAATCAATTGCTAAACACATTTTTAAGGCAAGATGAATATTTGAGTTCTTAAAGATTAGTTAAAATGTGGATTGTTTTTATAAGAATCTCCCAATGTTTGCAAATAATTAAAATGTTCTCTCTCTCTCCCTGTGCGAGTGCATGCATGCACATACACACACATACACACACGCACTCACGCACATATCGAGTGCTATGACATAAATAAGATACCTTCCCACGGTCAGCTCGGGACCTTCACATGAGTCCATAGAGTAACAGGACTGGAATGTTCTAGACGAGAAAAAGCAGGCGCTTCAGAAGAGAAGGTTCTGGGATGTGCTTGGTCCTTTCCACCCTTCTCAGGAGCTTGTGAGTTTGATCGTTGAGAGCCTGTCATCCAGATGTGGGCAGATACGGTGATGGGGACAGTTTCTTCCCCGACCTGCTAAGGTAGTGCCATATTTTCCCCCACTAAAGAACTTGGATCTGATGGGGTGGGCAAGATGGCTAGGCCGATTAGGTACTGTCTGCCAAGGCTGATGACCTGAATTCCATCAGAACCCACATATCAAAGGATAGGCCCAATAACCTCAAGTTGTCATCTGTCCTCGGCACACATACCATGGCACACACCCACATATGCACATACACACCATAAATGAATGTAAAAAAGTTAAAACAAAACAAAGGCTTCTGATCGTAGCCTTTGTGCATCTACTTCCCAGATGCACTGAATGAATCTTTTACAGAGATCTTGTATTAATTTACTTACTTATTTATTTATTTCTTGCAGACAGGGTTTCTCTGTATAGCCTTGGTTTGTGTACCAGGCTGGCCTCAAATTCACAGAGATCCTCCTGCCTCTGCCTCCCCGAGTGCTGGGATTAAAGGCACAGAACACCACAACCAGCTTGTCTTTATTTTAAAATTCGTATTTTGTTCATCGTGGGGTTTTGCAGTACTCTTTCTTTCTTTTCTTTTCTTGAGTACTGCATTATAACATCAGTTACCCTGACTGCTGATTTTTGGTGTCCTGTGAAATTTGTACCCTAGATCCCAGACCTTGAGTTGTGGACTAATAGGTTGACCCTGCAGCAGGCTGTCTGGGGAGGCCAGTCCGCCCTGGCTGCTGCCAGAGGGGCAGCAGTAGCTGCCCGAGAGCAGATGGGTGCTTGCCGAACACAGACCAATTTTTGTAGCCAAAGCAAACAGTCTCTAAGAAACACATCTACCAGGGAGGAAGGACACATTCCAAAGACGGTCAGGAATTATTTCTAGAATATTTATTCTTTTAAGTTCTTGGCACTTCCTCCTTCTTTGGTAAGGAAGCGCACAGGCTGCCTTCCAGGGGATCATCTGTCAGTTGCAGCCCTCCCAGCTTACAGCTTTCTCTCTTTGTTCTACCGCGAAAGGCACAGGGAACCCATTCAAAGGAGCTCCGCCTTAGAGGAGAAACTGTTTTCCCTGAAGTCTCCCCCTGGGCCTTTGGAGTATGGCAGCGCTAGCTGCAAGGCACCTGCCTGCTGCCCGTCTCTACGTGCTCCACCCACTCTCAGAATCCCACTTGCTCTTAAATCAAACAGCAAAGCCTGGAGGTATGGCGTGAGTAGGGGGAAAAAATGATTTCTTTGTTCTTTCCACCTGAGAGAGTAAATTTTCATTAATATGATAGAAGTCTCCTCAAGTAGTATAAATAAATGTCAGCCTTCAGGACAATGGATGAAAAGAGTAGAATGCTCTAGAAAAACAAATGAATCTGAGCTCTGTGTGTCAAATCTATCATTGGGCTCAATTCTTTCCAAAGATGTTTCCAGGGAAACTAGAGCTGATTTGCTGTCTAAGAATCCTGAATCCAGGATGGGATCTGATGTACTCCCCTCTTCCTTTTCTTGGTCCTCTTCAAATTCCTCTGTAAGTGTCCTTCTCTGCCCCTCTGGTTCCTTTCCCCCTTCTCTTCCCCTGACAGGTCACATTTGGCTCTGTGTGTGTACACATGCCAGCAAACGTCAGAGATGTACACATACACTAGCTTCGTGTAGACAATCCTTCTCAGGACATCCCATTATCCCACGAACCTCTCTCCCACTTTAAGAGTAGACAAACTGAGGCTCATAGAATTTGGAAGATAGATACAGGCTCTGTCAACTAAGGCTAAGGCACCTAGTGAGTCAGAATCCCAAACTCAGCCTTTTCCTATGTTCCTCCAGACATTTTCCTTTGCACGCCTGGAAGGCCTCTCGCAGGTCCGAGCATGGCGAACATGTCACCCACAGGGTTTTTATTCTACTTCCCCATTCTCTCTGCCTTGCCAAACTAGACTACATTCCTTAAGTTAGCCACCAAGGTCTGTTCTCTTCTTGGGCCACTTCCTCCTCCTAAGGTTGACTACCAAGATGTCAAAGTATTGAAGTTCAGTAATCAAAACCCCCTTTTTGTCTACCCTAATTAACATGCCCAATTAAAATTAGCCAACTCACCCTAACACAGGGGTTCCCTTTTCCCACTTTAAACTGCCGTTTGCTTATGGGACATGTCTGTCTCGCCTCCATCCAGAGGCAGTCCTTTGTCCCTCTGATGCAAATATCCCTTCCCTCTCCTCTGACGGGGTCCGAACTTACCCCTTTCCCCTTCTTCCTCTATCTCAAATCTTTGTTTCTTATCCCTGCCCTCTGTCCCTTGGGGGGCAAATAAACCTCCTTTCTGCTGAGAACTTGGTCTTGGGGTGTCCCGTGCTGACAGTCTTTTCCCCTCCCTCCACCCTTCCTTACCTTGCCTTTTCTTTCCTTACTGTCTAAGGCCATCTCATGTGACCCATCACTCCCTGCATCATTGCACTTTGCTATACATTCTGTGGCTGCCATTGGTTATGGTTTATCAAATGCTCAAACTTGATCTTCATAAGCCTGGTGAAGGTGACATGACCAGAGCAGCAGTCAGAGAGCTCGAAGGCATGTTTGCATCCGCATGCCTTTTCGTCTCAAGATCTAGGGCTCTTTTGATGTTCCCACTCCACCAAGCTCCTTTGTGGAGACTTTCCAATGTCAAAGTCTAGAGCAGGTCAACCGCTGAGGAAAGTGGCTACTGACACTTTGAATGTTAGAGATTTTGTTCACCATGGGTTTTAAAAAGCTGACTTATTTTTATTCTTGTTGACAGGGTTTTCTGTGTAGCCTTGGCTGTCCTGGACTCGCTTTGTAGACCACACTGTCTTCGAACTTGCAGAGATCCGCCTCCCTCTGCCTCCTCAAGTGTGCCACTATGCCTGGCTCAAAAATGAATTTTTTACTTAAACAATTTATAGTAACATTATTTATTTGATTTCTGAAGTTATTTCAGCACCCGGGGCAATACTTCTTCTGTCTCTTTGCCTCATCTCATTGGCCCTGCTCTGTTTTCACCTAGGGCAAGAACCTCCTGAGAGGCCAGTCCACCTGTGCAAGCTGGCTGCAGGCTCCCAGCAGCCTGTCTTCTCTGACCCTTGTGCTCATTGTTTGGTTCAGTCCCCCAGAGGTTCCTGGAAGCCTGTTTGATCAGAGTGGCCTGGAGAGAACAGGTGAGTACCCAAGTGGGTACAGGGACAAGACAGCCTTGCTTGCTTTTTGCCAGAGGGGCCAATGAGGCTGCAACAGACCAGCCTCGGCCCTGCTGCTTTGAGTGAGTTCGCATAACGAAGTCCTTTTCTGGGAAGGAGGACTCTTCAGGGCCCAACTTCCATGGATCCCTCCTCACTGGCCTTTAGGGAAACAGAAGGAACATTTTGATCAAGGTTTTTCTTAGAAAAGCCCTCCGTGGACCTGTTATGGGAAGCGAGGCTGGTTTTGTTTTCTTTGATTAATCGCAGCGTCCTGTTTCTAAAAGCAAATGTGGCCTTGGATCTTCTGAAAGAGCACAGCCTGTGCCTTGAAGAAGGCTTGAAGCTGTCCCCAGGACCTGCGCAGCCCTGTCTTCTTCAGCCTGTACCTTCCAGGGAGTTCAGGTTACCCTGTTTTTCCTTTGTGGTCTTCTGCCAGTAGGAGCAGGAGATATCTTTCAAGATTTCTCTTTTACAGTTCCTTGAAAGCAGGAGGGAGAGGCCAGCAGTGAATTATATAACAACAAAACTGTTTTAAAGCAACAGTGTCTTCCTATAGGTACAGGGCATTTCCTGGCCAGTTCCTGTTTCTAAGTATAAAGAAAAATGTACGAATTTTGTGAAGAAAATCAAGGAGACCCTACTCACCCTTGGATCCCTGCTGTCACTGCTTTGCCAAAGAAATACAATTCCTGGGATGGTTGTGGGTGGGTGAGGGGGCAGCAGCAGCAACAAAAAACAAACAAAAAGTTTTTTTTTTCTAAGAAAGGGGGTGGGTGGATCTTGCTTACTAGCCTTAGGAGGACACAGAATTGTTACTCTTGTTTAAAGTCAGAGGAGAAAACAGAAGAGGGAGAGAGAGCTGTCTAGAGCATGTTTGTTTTCACTTACGAGCCAGGGAATTTTATAAATAGGCAGCCTGGCCTTTTCTTTTCAAGGAAGCCCCACCCTTTGGTTTAAGCTCTGCAGAACCCTCAGCTGCTTTCTTTTATCTGTAGACTAAACACTCCTCAAAGTGTGACACAGGTCCCAGCCTCAGGAACGCCTTGATTCCACTCTCTCTTTGTTCCCATTTTAGAGATGAGGAAACTGAGACCCACAGATTCCATGACTTACCTGGTATTCCAGTACCCTGTGAGACCAGACCCTGAGCTGGCATTTCCCTCTCTCTGGCATCACACCTCAGGGGCAAAGCTCCTTGCCTCCAGATAGTGATTTTTCAACTAAGGGCAAGTTGCCCTCCAGAGGGATATCCAGCAGCATCTGGAGTGTGTGTGCGTGCGTGTGTGCCTGTCTGTCCGTGTCCTGTTTCTAGAAGAAAACGTGGCCTTGGATCATTAGAAAGAGCACAACCTACACTGTGAAGGAGAGGGCCTGAGGCCCAGTCCCCAGGACCCACATAGCCCTGTCCTTGGAGATTAGCTCTTCATCCTGTACCTTCCGGGGAGTTCAGGATGCTTTTTCCTTTGTGTGTGTGTGTGTGTTTCTACCAGTAGGAACACGTTGCCAGTGCGTAAGTAGAAGGAGGGCAGAGATGCTTACACGTGGCCCCCAACACACAGCCGGACTGTCCCCAGTGCATGCAGTGCTGACCCTGAGAAGCCTAGGTCCACACTGTGCTAGAAAACCGAGGGAAACTCTCAACTTTGAGGGTTGCTAAGAGCCATTCTGCCCTGCAGCAGGCTTGGCCTCTCTCTCTGTTGGCTGCCACAAGAGTCAAAGCTGCTGTATCAAATGCCCTCAAGTGTCCCCCATGGAGTTTACTGCTGGGACGAACAGCAAGCACATCAGCTGGACCCGATGGTTTATAATTTATAGTCACAGGGCGCCTGTCTTCATTTAGCGACAAGCCGGCTGGCAACTGTCCTGCCAGGGAGGAAGCAGTTATGCGGAGGCCTGCAGCCCCAGCCAGCTGACAGCCCGTGGTATTTGGGGATGGCTGGTGCTCAGAGGCACCTGGGAATAGGCCCGGCCTAGATGGCGCTGAGCATGCGGTACCCCTTCAGACCCATCCGTCAGCAGCAGGCCTTGCCAGAGGATGGCCTATTGAACATTTCCAGGAATAGCACTGCCAAGCCTGTCAACTGCTTTCTTGGAAATACACTCAATAAGAATGGCTGTCCTCCAGCCGGCACAGCAGAAAGCCCGGCCTGGACCACAGCTCCAAGAAATGGCGGCGCCTGGAGGCTCAGGACCTCGGGAGTGGGCTCTGTTCTTGCGGGGCCTCTTGTGGGACTTCTGGCAAGTACTTGCTGGAGTCGCTCAGGGTGGAAGGGGATGCGGGATGGCCTGCAGAGGCTCTTGGTACAGCTTCCTTCAGATACCAGCAGGCAGGAAAGTGAGAGGCTTGGATGGCCGGGTCTTGTCAGCAGTGAGATCACCTGACAGTGTGCGCCTACAAACCTTCTCATAAATTTCACTCCCAAGGACACCCAAAGGAGTCCCAGAAACGGGGATTCCTTCTTTACAGCCCCCATCTTCTGGTCATTCTGGGAACATATCAAATACCAGAAATAAAATAAAAGAAAAAAGCTTATAATTTACCTTATAATTTGCCTTACCCTTTCTGTATGCAAAATTAACCTTTTCTTTCATGGAAGCTTGATAGGTCTGTTGGCATTTGACCACCCTGCCACCTCCCTTGACCTCTGCAATGGTTCATGAGGGGCACATGTGGTGATGTTAGATTCAAAGAACCCCTACAGACCCAGGCATAGGTGCACAAACAAGAACCCAAAACCCTCTGGAACATTCGGGAACTGTAGTTCAATAATATTTTTAAAAATTATGAAAGGATTACAAAGTTTATAGAAGAGCATTTTATTTTGAAGAATCACAAGAAAACATTTGAGGCCTACACAGAGCTACCATGAGCTAGGGATCATGCTGCCAGATACTATGGAATTACCAGTTTGATTTAAATTTTGGATAAACAAAAATTTGCTTTTTGACACATGTCCCAAATATTTGCTGTTTAGTCAAAATTCAAATGAACTGGGCATCGTTTGTTTTGTTAAATGTGGCTGTTTGGGGAGAATGATTGGCCTACTTGTTAAATTATGACAGGAAACAACATCAAGACAAAACCAATTAAAAAAAAAAAACATCCCAGACAAGCAAGGGGGAAGAGGGAGAAGGGTAATAAGGAAGAGGGAAAGAAAGAGAAAGACCAAGAAAAAAACACAGCAAGGCAAACTGAAAGAGAAACAGTGTGCTGAGGAGACAGATAGAAATGAGAGCCTCTCTGGAGGATGCACACCATCTGGAAAATGATGGTATTTGTAGAGTACCATTTTCCTGGGATGTGCTGTTGGCTTGGTTAGACACTGCTCCTGCATCTCCTGATGTTCTTGTCCGGTGAAACTCACGGTGGCTGCTAGAGAGAGGGGAGTCTCCAGGCTTCTACATCAGTGTTACCACAGATTGGGTTGTTCAAGAGACTGGTCTCCCGTGCTAGAACCCTACAAATCACACCAAACCTGAATGGCACCCCCAGTGACAGGTGCCATGTGAGCAAGTTGAACTCTGTAAGAAGACAGTTTCCCCAACATAGGCAGACTCGTAGTAACAGATAGGCAGAGCCTGTCTGAATTGGCATGCCCAGTTCTGTTTTACCTATAAGGAAAGCAGCTTTGACTGGCAGTCCCCTTGTTAACGCTGATCTGCGCCGCTTTCCTAAGCCCACTACCTTCCTGTGATTCACTCACTAAGACCCTGTTTAAGAATTCCTGATAAAAGCCAGTGACCTTTAAACTCCTTTTGCCTAATATTGCGCTTTGAGAGGGCGAGACCAAATCTTAGACCCAATCCAATGGCAGATCAAAGCCCATTCTACCTCTCCCCCACCCCCACCCCCCTACAAGGTGTGGTCATTTGTAGCTTGCAGATTTTCAAAAGATTGGAATCTGAGCAATAAAATGGATTCGGTTGCCACAATTGCGTGGAATGTTTTCCTGTTGTTGAAGACGATTCAGGAACACTATGACAGCTTCTCCGGTTTCTGCATCACCATCTTGAGGAGCAGAAGTCCTGGCGTTCAACAGCAGATGCTCCTTGAATTGCTAGCGCCCTTCTCTTTTACCAGATGGAGGTCAGGGTGGCCTAACCCGGAGAGGAAGGCTTGGCAGATTTCTGAGGGTGGAGCTTTGAACTGGGCCTTCTGACAGAAAGCCTGCACAGGCTGAGCCTGCCAGCGGCTGTCCTGAGACAGGAGGCTGCCTCCAGTTAACCCCTGCTATTCGGATGGTAAATGTCTCCCCTCCCAGGCCCTTGAGGACTTGCCCGGAAAGGAGACTGTGGAACCTTTAGTCTGACTCTCTCTCTTCCTCCCTTGACAATCCCCTCACCGCATCCCTGGGTGTGTGCACATTTCGTATGTACAAAGGCATACGTGTGCACTTTAAGCTTTATTTCTCAGACGCCATCCACTATTTTGTTTTGTCTTGTTTAGACAGGATATTTCACTGGCCTGGAACTTGACAAGTAGGCTAAGCTAGCTGGCCAACAAAGCCTAGGCTACCCCTTGTTTCTCCTCTCCAGGCCTGGGATTACAAGTTTTTTACCACCATGTCCAGCATTTTTAAAAAAGAGGGTTCTGACATCAAATTCTAGTCTTTGTGTTTGCAAGGCAAACAATTTACCAGCTGAGCTGCCTCTTCAATGCCCACTTTTTCTTACCTTCCTTTGCTTCCTAGTCATGGGGTGGAGAGTTTCCTCTGCCATCCACATGCCCCCATTGCAAACCCAGAAACCCTTCAACCCAAGGCCAACAGCAGTGGGACTCTCTGATAACAGGCTAAAACTTCTTCACTTCATGAGTAATTTGTTCTCATGACAGCAGGGTTTCATAGTCTGTGTGAGAACGTTTGCTGTTATAATCCCAGGCCTGCCATTTCATCCCCCAGCACACTGGATACCTCCTGTTCTCAGCCTCTCAAACATGAAGAGGCTTTGGAATCACCAGGGAGACTCATTAGACTACTGTTGTCCCTGTCTCTACATATCTTGCAGGGGGCTGGAAACCTGAAATTCCAGCAAGATCTGGGGGCTACAGTCTCTGTGCCTATGTCCCTGCCAAATTCACATAGTGAGACCTAGCCCAGTCTGGTAGTGTGTATTTGACTGAATCCTCATGGATTTGTCCTCAATAAATATCCATTGAATGAGGTAAGTCCTTTGAGACATGACAGCTAATGAAAGCAAAGCCCTTCTGAGTGGATTTAGCACCACGGAAGTCCCGGAGAAGTGGAGAGATGGCACAGTGGCTGAGAGACCTAGTGTTCTTGTAGAGGATTAGAGTTTAGTTCCCAGTGCCCACATCAGGCAGCTGATACCCCAGCTCCAGGGGTCAGATACCCCTGGCCAACTGGGGCATGTACACAATGGAAAAAAAAAGTCTTAAAAAAGAAGGACAGAAGGAAGAAAGGAAGGCAGGCAGGCAGGCGTCCCTAAGAGCAGCCTTCTACCATATGAGGATGAAGAAACTAGACACCATCTATGGTGAGGAAGACAGCAGTCTTCAGGCACAAAACCTGCCCTGACTTCAGACTTTCCAGCCTTCAGGACTGTGAGGAGCCTTTGGTGTTGAAACCACCCAGTGAGGGGGTTCTGTTCCAGACTGACAGAGACCTCAGGGCACACCCACTCAGGGACTCCACTCTGAGCCATAGCTCTGGCAGATGAACTCCATCTTCTCAATGAGAATTTCTCATTTTACATGCTTGGGTTCAAACCCAGGGCCTCACATGTGCTGAGCAAGTGCCATGCCACTCAGCTCCACTCCAGGTCCCTCCTCGTTTTAGGCCTTCCTACTCCCCTCAGACAACCTGTCCTAATTCCTACAAATAGTAGCTATGCAATTTACAAGGCCTAATGCAAAACCACAAGTCCTCGCTCAAAAATCAGAGGAGAAATGGGCATTTAATAAACTGTAAAGATTGTCAGTGTGAAATATTTTACTATCAAGAGTCTATAAGAGTAGTATCATTAAATCGCTGCAAATTTTTAAAAGGAAAAGAAGTAATCAGAGCTCATAATTTTGTGCAATAGACAATATGTCATTGTGTTGACATGACAAATTATAATGTTTCAGGCTTTTTTTTAAAAATTCATTCAAATGGTCAAGTTTGTACTTTTAGCAAATTAATTTACAATTGGTGTTGAAAGCAATTCCAGTTGCTTTTGGGAAAGGGGAAATCAATCAATTTAACGTTGATAAGGAAATCCAAAACGGTTGTTGTTGGGACAGGTGCCACGCTTCCATAAGCTAATGATATTGGGATAGAGTTCTGAAGAATTACTTGAAATATACATTTTAGTAAATCTAGAGGTGATGAAAGTTTTATCTCTTCTTATAATTCAACTTCAAATCTTTCAGAATGAATTATATTTCCTGATTCTGAGACATGGGTGACTTGGGGGGGGTGTTCTTTGGGTTTTTATATAATTTAGGATGTCTTCTTACGTTCTCAGTGGCCCTATCTTCAGGCACAAGGGTAATTAATTTGAAGGTTATTTTAATCAATAACTGTCAGGTCATCTGAAACTCCGCATGAAGTTAGTTTCATTTTGTCAAACAGAATGATCCTCACATTTAAATTCTATTTCTAAGCCTGTAGAAATGTGCTTAGTAATGTGCCATCGGTGTTCAAGGATGTTCTAACAACCAAATAACCAAGATAGTCTCACTATGTAGCTCAGACTATTCGTAAACTCATGCTCCTCCTGCCTCAGCTCAGCGAGTCCTGGGGTTTCGGATGTGAACCACCCCACCCCTGGTGTCCTTTATTGGACTGTGCTTCTGAACACTCTTACCTTATAGTACCTTACTGAGGAGTGTTCTACCTGGGCCTCAGCAGTCGCTGCCCTTGTGTTGACTGGAGAGTTACTATTTGTATAGATGCCTGAGCAGACAAGCTGTGCCCATCATGTGCCCCACACTGCCCTCAGAAGATGGCCTCCCTTCTCCCACAGCTGTGGGCTGCTGAGCCTGCATCTGCTACCCTTGCTGCTGTAATCACTGCAGACCTGGGCCCCACTTGCTACTCTTTCATATCCCCGTGTTCCCAGCTTACACGTGGGTTCAGAGTCACTGAGGCAACCATCAGTCATTGTCCATTTTCATACTTGCAACATGACATACTTACATGTGGAAGGTAGCTTTCTGTTACTAGAACACAATGTCTGCTGAAAAGTTCATTCAGCCCCCCACACTTGGAGTTTCCACTCCCTTTCTGGTTGGCCCCATTACTTTGGACCGGTGGCAAGACAGCACGTAATAGTGGAGGCATGTGATGGAGTAAATGTGGTTTAGCATACACATCCACAGGCAAGCACTTACTACAGTCAAGCAAGTTAATGTAACCAGGCTCTCATCGCAGGGGTATGTGACAAGAATACATTAAAGACTGCTCTCTTAACAAAGTTCTGGGGCATCCAGCATCATTCATTAGAGTCCTCACGGTGCTCATTAGGTCACTCAGCTCATTCATCCCACAGTGAAACATCATACAGCTTGGCCTTCTCATTCCCTGTTCCCCTGTAACCACTGCCTTACTGTGTCTTTTTTTCCCCCTTTGTCTGTTTACTCATAGAGTTTTTATTGGAAGCATCACCATTGGCTTGTTGTATACTGTCCATCTGTGGCTGTTCTGTGTTACAGCAGTAGGGCTGAATAACATGATGAGGAATGTTTGGCTAATGAGGCCTACAGCACTTACTGTCTGGGATTTTACACAATAGATTTGCTGACTTCTGTTCTAGACTATAAACCCCACGGAGGCAGGGATCAAGTCTGTCTATGTCGTAATTGTGTTCTTCAGGCCTAGTGCTTACATGCCAGTACCTAGAGTGTAGAGTGTGCTCAGTCAAGCCTTGTTGAAGGAAAGAAAAGGAGGGAGGGAGGAAGGAAGGACAGAAGGGAGGGAGGGAGAGAGGAAAAAAGGGAAGAAAGAAAGAAAATTAACTATGTAATCACACTAATATTTTTGAAGTAATTTAATTTGTTTTAAGTGACATGTAAAGCCAGGGAAGGTGGCCACACCTGTAATCCAGCACTCGGGGAGGCAGAGGCAAGCAGATCTCTGTGAATTTGGGCCTAGCCTGATGTACAAAGCAAGTCCAGGACAGCCAAGGCTACACAGAGAAACCCTGTCTCAGTAAACAAACAAATAAATGAGTCACATAAATCTTATGTTTGGCTACACTTTGAGGTGGCGGCATAAGAAAGATGCCTAAAATGGCTCACCTTACTGTGGAACCGGTTCTTTAGGAAAGTGGCAGGTGTTTGTCTTGTGGCTTCACACATCCTCTGGCACATTGCCCTGCCCAGTCTGAAGAGGCCTAGCATCAACTATATGTCACCATAGCTCAAGATTTATTGAGCAGACCTGGGGCCAGGTGTGAGGACCGAGATTACAATGATGCCAACATGTCTGACCCATCAGAGCAAACTGAGCCAGAAAGCCAAAGGGAAGCAGACTCACGAGCTATAACGTATGAGCTCACAAATCTGTAACTACCTGAGAAGAGGTGTCACGTGTGAAGGAAGAATCCTGGAGTGAGTGCCAGGGGTGTCCAGAGCCAGGACATAGTTCTCTTGACTGTAGGGTCAGAAAAGGCGTCTGCGCAGGGCCTGTCTGGTCTCAGATCCAAGATAAGGTCTGGAAAGGGAGTGTTCTGTAAAAGGAGTGTTACCAACCTGGCTTTACAGAATTTTTATTATGGAGACCTAACAAAACCTAAAGAATGGATCAAGAGACTAGTAAAGGATTAGGAGGAATTAAAGAATTAGAATGGTGTGATCCAAAGCATACATACTCAACACTCAAGAAAGCAGACTTAGGAGAGATTGGGAGTCAGTCATCTGTAAACAATGGTGTTAGGAGCTCTCTAATTTGGAAAAATGTGATATACAGAACTCTTCAACATGCTGTGGTGGGCATGGGGGTCTGGTTTTCAGCAGGAAAACACATACATACAGGAAATTAGGCAAGAAAATCATCCCAACCAGTACACATTCAGGTCTTACAGAGAACTGGAACACTACTCAAGTCACTTGACCACCATCTTGGGCTTTGGCTATATTAGATGCCTTAGGCATGGGCTAGCTGGTGTGGCTGGCCCAACAGTGACACCTGAGGCAGAATGGAAAGGTCACCCTCCTCAGAGGTTGCTGAGGAGCCACTAGGCTTCACAGCCGGTCTGGTGAAAACATTGTGGCATGTGAGTTTCAAAGAGCTAGCCATGACACTAAGCAGGGAGATTTTGTCCTGAGGAAGCCTTGGGAAGACCTTGTTACCTTTACTTTCAATCTTATACATTCTACGTGAGTTTATTTGTTGTATGAGACCAACAATCTGCCCGAGGTTTTTTTTTTTGTTTGTTTGTTTTGTTTTGTTTTTATATGTTTGTTTTCAGCAAAGACGCCAGAGATTATTTATGATCAATTTTTCAAGAAGCCCCAGAAAGCCGATTCACAGAATAGTTACTGTTATTTATTTATGTATTTTTATTGCTGTCTTTTATGGGGACTTTACTCATTTCTTAGAGGAACAACTGTGTAATTGTCCTGAAAGAGGGCTGCTTGTGGTGAGGTTGGGGTTTCTTGACTGCTTTGAGAGTGAATTTGTCTACTGCTGAGAAAAACAAGCCGAAGAGCCCAACCCTCTGTGACTCTTTCCAGAACCCTGCATGGGTATCACGTGTCATAGAATTGCAGGAGACTAGAGCTTACAGGACAGGGATTTGTTCATACAGCTCAGTTGTGAGAGCCTCTTGGTTTAAGAGAGACAGAAGACAAAAAGAGATTGGGTTGTTTTTGTTTTTGTTTTTGGCTGATGCTTAGAAGAATCTACTGCTAGAGCAGATATCTCAGGGACACAGTGATGCTTGCTCTTCAAGTTTCTGCTGGGGACAAACAGGACATCTCTCTGTAGGGAATGTTTTTCATTTAACTCTTACAGGAGAAGCACACCAAAACTCTATAAGTCATTTTCTTAAATTTATTTAAATGGAAAATAATGAAGCAGACATTTGTAAATGAAAGAGAAGCAGCAAGTATCCTGTTCTCTTGACAGTACTCCATATGACATAAATTGCAATTTTAATGTAATATTCTTTTTTAAGCTTTAATAATTTGTTTTTATTTTATGTGCATTGGTGCTTGCCTACTGTATTTCTGTGTGTGTGTATCGTCACCTGGATCTTGCGTGAGTTTGCTGCCATGTATGTGCTGGGAATTGAACCCAAGTCCTCTGGAAGAGCAGTCGGTGTCCTTAACCACTAAGCCATCTCGTCAGCCCCTGTAAAGGTCTTTTGACAGCCCTGGACTCACAGTGCAGACCCACTGGATTGGAATGCTGACTCTAGCACCTGGCATCTGTGTGATCTGGCAAGCGTCCTAAATGTTATAGGCTTCCATTTTCTCTTCTGAGAAATCAAGATAATAATAGTATTCATTTAAACACTAAATGAGAACATTTATGGAGTGGCTAGCTCAATGCCTGACATGTACTGGGTCACTAAAATCAGGGAGCTAGGAGTTAGAGAGGTGGCTTGGCAGCTAGGAGCACATTGCTACTTTTGCAGAAGACCTGGACTTGATTCCTAGCACCCATGTGGTGGCTCACGACCGTCTGTAACTCCAGTTCTGGGGGAGCCATTGTCCTCTTATGATACATCCTTGGGCATCACATGCACAGGGCAAAACACTTAAAGACATAAAATCAAAACAATCTAAAATCAGGGAGTTTGAGGGTGCTCGTTGGCTGGGAGAGGCTAGTGTGGAAGTCCTCTTAACAGCCAAGCCACTCTCCAGCCCCTCCTTTGCTCCATGAAGAAGTTTCTGGAGACAGCTGGTGGGGATTTTTACTCAAGCAATGTGAACGTATTTTACTTAAAAGAGGGAGAAGGATCAGAAAAAGTTCAAAGTCATCTTCAGGTATGTAGTGAGATGAAGGCAAGCCTGGCATACACGAGACAGTCTCAAAAAATATCAAACAAAGAACTAACGGCAGAAGCACATTGTAACCCACTGAATATAAAGTGGGAAATCACAAGTCCACATAGCTAAATGACTAAGTAGAAAGTTCATGCAAAAAAAGATATTTATGTAGTTTAAACTACCTCCTCCCATATACTTACTAATCACAATAAGCAACCACAGCTCTGGCAGATACAGCTTTCTGCCAGAGATTAAAATAACATGGCTGGCTAAGTTCATGGTCCATCTGACAGGATGCAGCAAGAGGACCCTAGCATCACCCCGGTGCCCTGACTGGCTGAAGATAAGCAGCCTGACCATAGTTATGGGAACCACAGAAAGTCCCAAATGGAGGATCATTTTGCAACATGAGTGGCCTTCAAGAGTCAGGGTTATGAAAGACAAAGACCTAGAAACTTTCAAACTTAAGGATAGAAAATGACAGAAAAACCAACCGTAAACTCTTCATTCCATATTTCTTAACTGTGAAGGACATTGTTGGGACAATGGTATACCTCATATGGAGTCCAAAGTGTAGACGGTTTGTTTGGTTTCCTGGTGATGGCTAAACTATGATTATGCAGGATGGCATGCTTGTCTGTAGTATTCACATACTGAAGTGTTCAGGGTGACTGGACATGACAGCAGCAACTTCATACCCAATGACTTAAGAAAAAAATGTATATACTGAGCTATCAGTTTTTAATAAGTATTATCGTGTCTCAAAATGAAAGAGAGAGAAGGAGGAATGAAAGAGGGAAGGAGGCACCATCACAGTGAGCTTCATTCGGATGGTTCCAGCTTCAAGCCTTGAACTCTTCTTCAACTTGAGAAGCCTGTTTAATGATTTCCTGTAGGAATATGTTTCCGTTACTCTCACATTACTGTGATAAAACACCTGATGGCAGCAACTTAGAGGGAGGGGATTGCTCCGGTACATAGTTGGAAGGTGCAGTACATCATGGCAGAGGGCACAGAAGCTGAGGCAGCTCTGTCTGTGGCAACAAGAGTTGGTGGTACAATTTCTTTACCTGTGAGTCAACCAGGAAACAGAGAGCACGATAGTGTATGTTTCAAGGGTACCCTTGGTGACCCATCTCTGCTAGCTAGACCACAGGTTCCACAGCTTCCCAGTAGTTCAAACCTTAGTAGAAGCTGAGTAGAAACAGGTAGAGGCAAAGAAAAAGAGGGATGCGGAGGAAGTACAAACACCAGATGAATCAGATGAATGCTTGTGTTTAATTTGGCCACTTGCGTAGAAGGAGCTATGATCCTTTATAAGAAAAATCTTATGTATATACATATGCTCCTGTGTATAGAAACTTTTTAAAATGAAGATTATACCATATGCACAGTTTATAATCTTATCTACTTAATATATTCTGAACATTACCTTTTTTTTTTTGTGAGACAAGATCTTATTGTGTAGTCCTAGAACTTATTGCTAGCCTAGAACTTTCAGTGTAGACCAAGCTAGATTTGAACTCACAGAGATCTACCTGCTTCTGCCACCCAAGTGTTGGACTAAAAGATGTGGTACCACACCCCGTGTGACACATTATTTTAAAGATTGCTTAATAAATAGCCATCAGTTGTGAATCATTGTAATTTATTTAACTAACCCCAGCTGTGGTTTGGCTTAATATTCTGTTCCACCCTCCAGTCTTCAGATATTGGCATATATTGTTGTCAATATGAGAGCAAAAAGGAAAACACCTATAAGATAGTTTCTAGGAGACCCTTTACTATTTCCACATTCCCATGAACAGAATGGGTTATGAAGAGAAAATTTTAATAAACTGTAAAGATCATCTTCTCCAACTGATGAGCTGAATTAATTTCTTTTATTTATTTATTTATTTGTTTGTTTGTTTGTTTGTTTATATGGTGGAAGACTTTACTGGAGACTGAACTTAGGGTATAATGCATGCAAGGAAAGCATTCTCCTCCAAACAACAGCCCAAGCCCTCAAATGAGCTGAGTTCAAATCCCAGTTCTCTTCTTCCCAGAACTCTAGGACATGGTCCCTAGTATCTCAGTGCCTCGGTTTCCTCATCTGCAACATAGCGGTGAAGTTAAATGTGCCCACTCACCAAGTTATTGAAAGACTGGCAACTTGCAAAGGGTTCATGCAGGGTAAATGTTCATTGCTATTGGCCATTGTTACTATTATGAATAACTGTAAGAGGCAGCTTTTAAGGTCCAAAGAAAAAGAAAGCAAGTAGGTCAGTCCCTTCTCCTGGTGACAGGAGTAGTATTGATGGAAAAAACAGTTTTGCAAGGTCCAGAGCTGACGTACACTCCTTATGACATTTTAATCTCTGAGTAATAGATTCCATTGCCTACAGAGACATGGCATTTCCATTTATTGCTCTTTCCTCTTCTCTCTCAGACCTGGAGACTCCTGTTGACTCTCTTTTCCCTTCAGCCACTAGGAACTGTTTCTGGACAGTACTCAATACCATGCCAGGTCTTACTCAGGACAGAGGGCCTGAGGGCCCAGCAAAGCACCCTGTATTCCTTAATGGGATGCTGAGAGTCCCTAATTCCCCCTATATTCTTATATTTTCTCCCAAAGGATATATTGGGTTGTAACTTTAAGATCAGTGTATTGGATTCAACACTTCATAATTCTGTTGAAGTCACTATGCTGTGATTGTGAGCATAACCGTGGTGTTACAGAGCATGGGCCCCCTATAGGCTTAGAGGCTGCATTTTGCATGTTTCAATGGCTTTTTATTGAATCAATCTGAGAAAGCAAACATCTCAATGGGAGAAGTTGGGTAAAAGATGAGGGGACTGGGCATGGGCACTGTCTTAGTCATGGTTTCTATTGCTGCGACGAAACACTATGACCAAGGCAAGTTGAAGAGGAAGGGGTTTATTTGGTTCATATGTCCCCATCGATAGTCTGTTAATGAAGGACAGGAACTAAAACAGGGCAACCACTTAGTATAGAGGCCATGGAGGGGTGCTGCTTACTGGCTTGCTCCTCATGGCTTGCTCAGCCTGCTTTCTTATAGAACCCAGGACCACCAGACCAGGGACAGCACCATCTACAATGGGTTGGGCCCTCCCCCATCAAACATTAATTTAAAAAATGCCCGACAGGCTTGCCTACAACCAAGTCTTCTGGAGGCATTTTCTTAATTAAGAATCTTTCCTTTCAAATGACTTTAGCTTGTGTCAAATTGACATAAAATTATCTACAACAAACACCTATGACACACACTTACTGGGAACCTCACAGTATGACTCAAGGCATGCAGAGTGAGGGTGTGGGCAGCCTTCCTTCAAAATGTGCATAATTATTCCCTTGATCCCAGTATACCCATCATGAAGTTCTAACTGTTTCCATTCTCCTCTCACATCTTTAAGACTTGGATCTTTGTATTCATCTGCCCTGAACTCCTCTGCCCATCTTTCAGACATAAAGTCAGTCACGGGAGAGAAACATAGATAAGAAGAGATGGTCTTCCCATTCACGGGTTCAGTATGACGAGGGGAAGAGAATGTTTGCAGCCCTTTTTCTTTTTTTCTTTTTTTTTTTTCCAGCTGTGAACATCGGGTGGTTAGCTAATGAGCTATGGACTCTAGCTCTTCTTCTTCTTCTGCAGGGTCTGCCCTCCCTGGCAGCTTTCAGGCCTGGTTTAATCATCATAAGTGTCACGTGGTACAGAAAAATAACCTCACCTCAAAGTTTCTGATTCAGTCCTGGGAAAAATGCCGTCTGCACACCTTCAGTGTCAAGGTCATTGTTTATCTTATCAGCAAAAATGCCATAAAACTACAGTGAAAACCTTGACTCGTGTTCCGAGAATTCTCATAAGCTAGAGGTGTGGCTCCTTTATGCCTTGAGAGTAAAGATAAAATGAATCACTTATTTTCCAGGAAAGTGAATGATGCTTGGGCAAGGAGTAAGGAAGAAGAGCAGCCAAACATCTATAAGCACAGCAAGGACAAGTCAAGGAAAAAGGCATGCTGGATGAAGCCCTTGGTGGAGGGTTCCATATGGGTGCCCTGGAGGAGGCAGGGCGCCTCCCCCAGAGGAGACCATAAAAGGCCAACTCCTTCCTGCATGCAGAGCCACACAGAGAAGCCATGTCATGTGGCAGTTGGCTAGTTTCTAGAACCCCACAGTATGTTTTCCTCTCTCCAGGGTGTTTTCCGATACTCAGCAAAGCTTTGAGATTTTGAATAATCTCTATCATAGAAAACAAACGATCTTCCTTTCCATGTTTGGGACCATTGCACACGAGGCAAGTACTCTCAATGTGTTACACCCTCAGAGCCCTATCTCCCAACTGTCTTTTCTTCCCCACTATAGGCATTTACCAATAAAAATGGTTTTCCTATAATTAAACAATATCACTTAACACATACACATGGAAAAAATTAAGAAATTAAGGTAAATTTGTAAATATATATAGTAAATTGTATATGTATATACATATACACACACACACACACACACACACGCACACGCATTTACTCATACCTGAGCTGGTCCCTTTTTTCCAGAAACTGTTTCTCTAAATTATAACATTTTAAATTTCATGCTGGTTACCTCCACAGTTATTTTTTTTAAATGCTATACTGACTTTTGTGGTTTATTCTATTTATTCTTTCTTTATTCACTGACTTGCTGGTAAAGTGGCTTTTATTTACTCTCTCTTCCAAGTCCCCTTCCCCCCAGCATATATCGTTAGTTTCAGTGAGCACGTTTTACAACTTAAAACTCTACCATGGAGTCTCTATGGATCTTACTATATATTATCTCCTGAAACCAGATTTTGCTAACTTATAAAAGAAAAAAAATCAATATTTAGCAGAAGAGCAAGGTGAGATGAGCACGGTCCTACATGCCTGTAATCCCATCGCTCGTAAGGTTGAGGCTGGGGAATCATGACTTGAGGCCAGACTAGGCTCAGGTGCCAGATCAGCCTCAGTGATGTAGTGAGACTCTCAAAAAACAAAGCAAACGAAGCACACACACACAGAAAAACAAACAAATACACACAAACGAAGGAAAAAAAATCCAAACCAAGAAGTGTGTAACCTGTCATTTAGATATAGAGGTCACAATAAAATGGTGTTTGTGCTTTTCACCCAAGTGCTGGCCTTTGGGAGGCTGGAAGGACTGTACTGATGTACCTGCCTTCTTACAGGGAAGCAGCGAAATGGTGAGCTAATCCTCAGAACACAGGGCATGCACGCTTAAGCCCAGGTAAAATTTTTCTTCTTTTTTGAGTAAGGAGATAGACAAGACACTACTACAAGACACTATAAGACACTGAAGGTCCTAAATGGCATGCTGCCGAAAGTCATTGAAGAAGGAGCAAAACATGTCTGAGCCTAGGCCTGTTTTTCCACATTGGCCTTTTTGGGAGTTCCTTGTCTTTGTGTCTTAGGCTCCAATTGAAGCAGCATTGGTCACACAAACTAAGTTGACATCAGCAGCCATCTGTGTGTCCCAGTCCTCCTGTCTGGAACATTCACTGCCTTGTCTTGTCTGGTTTTGTTTGTCTTTTTAAAAATGATTTAATTATTTTTTGAGATTATAATATATTTAAATTTTCAGTTCATAAGTGGCTTGAAAAACAGTGTCCTTCCTTATTCACACCGGGTTACTGCCCTTGACACCGTGCTTCATTTTCGTCAGCTGCCTTCCTTCTGAGAGTTGGCACAGTCATATGTTCTGTTAAATCTTGGGAACTGCTGGGGAGCGGGTAGCAAGGGTAATCCTCAAGGGAAAAATTCCAGGTTCCACAACTCAGTTGCAGAATCCAATTTTCAAAGACTTCACCATTAAAACATTCTGTGACCTAGTCTACAATCACAATAGCTAGCATTTGCAGGATGCTTCTTTATGGGTCCATGGCTATGTTGAAGTTTTACATTCTCTTTCCCCTGTCATTGGCACATCGCCCTGACGTAGATTCTCTTATTGCCAGTTGAAAACAATAAGCTTTTGAGTGGTAAATTGTTCAAGCTTCGTTGGCTAGGAAAGCCACGGTCAGTCAGCACTCAGAGCAGTCAAACCCTGAGCCACTCTGTGCTTCTGTCTGGCTTGCAGAGTTGGAGCTTTAGTTTTGATACTTTGTCTTTAACCTGTGAAATATATTATGAATGATGCTTAGTCAAATTCCTTTCATGAGTAGGCAGTCATCAAGTTCTGAGCTTTCTCTGATTGGCCTGATAGGCATGTAAATAACAACATTGTTAGCTCTGAAATAACTCGAATTATAACAGAATAACTGAAAGAAAAAAGTAATTAATTTTTTCCTTAAATTTTTTATTGTTTTATTTATTGGTTGGAGTATGCCAAGGTGCAGGCGGAGGTCAGAGGCCAGCTCGTAGGAGTTGGTTCTCTCCTTTGATTATGTGGGGTCTGGAGATCACACCCAGGTTTGCAGAAATGCCTTCACCCACAGAGCCATCTCTCCAGTCCAAAAGTAATTAATAATTAAATATTGTGACTTTATCCTAAGTTACCATTGTGTTGCATTATTTTGTGATGTTTATAGATTTCCTATTATTGTTGCTACCACATATATTAAAATGTCAAATATAAATGTATAGATTATATACAATATATTTTAGAAATATACATGTGAACAATATTTAAGTTTCCGAGGCACATAACATTTTTCCTAAGGATGCTTTTCAGCCTTATTCATGACCCATCTTCTTTCCCACTCAGCTGCAAGAATCCCAGTTGGTGGAACTATTTGGATAGGTTTGGAAAGTAAGGCTTTTGAATAATTCTCTATTAGGTCTGGAGAAAGTGTGTCACCCAGGGTAGGTTTTGAGGTTTCAAAAGCTGTGTACCATTCACAGTTCACTCTCTCTACTTTGTGCTTGTGATTCAAGATGTGAGCCTTCATCTTCTGTTGCAGCTATCATTTTTACTGCTTACAGCCGTACTTCCCCACCATGACAAACTGTTATTCCTCTGGAATATAAGCCATAAACCTTTCCTTCCATGAGTTGCCTTGGTCATGATCCTTTATTACAATAGAAAAGTAAGTAACTTGACTATCACCTAAGGCCCTTCCTGCACACATGTCTGTCATAGAATTATTAATATTTAATATTGATTCGTGTAATTATTAAACCAGCAGCTTTTCCTTAACTCTCTATTATATAAATAAAAGACACAGAAACCTGTTAGATTTTTTAATTTTTATTTATTTTTTAATTAATTACAGTTTATTCGCTTTGTATCCCGGTTGTAGCCTCCTCCCAATCCCATCCTTCCTCCTTCATCTCCTCCCATGCCCCTCCCCAAGTCCACTGATAGGAGAGGTCCTCTTCCCCTTCCCTCTGACCCTAGCCTCTCAGGTCTCATCAGGACTGCCTGTATTGTCTTCCTCTGTTGCCTGGTACAGCTGCTCCCCCATCAGGGGGAGGTGATCAAAGAGCCAGCCACTCAGTCATGTCAAAGACAGTCCCTGTTCCCATTACTAGGGAACCCACTTGGAGACTGAGCTGCCATGGGCTACATCTGTGCAGGGGTTCTAGGTTATCTCCATGCATGGTTCTTGTTTGGAGTATCAGTTTCAGGAAAGACCCCTGTACCCAGATTTTTTGGTTCTGTTGCTCCCCTTGTGGAGCTCTTGTTCCCTCCCAGTCTTTCTATCTCCCCCTTCTTTCATAAGATTCCCTACACTCTGCCCAAAGTTTGGCTATGAGTCTCAGCATCTGCTTTGATACCCTGCTGGGTAGAGTCTTTCAGAGGCCCTCTGTGATAGGCTCCTGTCCTGTTCCCTGTTTTCTCCCTCTACCAATGTCCGTCCCATTTGCCTTTCTGGGTGAGGATTGATCATCTTACTCAGTGTCCTCAGAGGCTTCTTGCTTAGCTTCTTTAGGTGTGCAGATTGTAGTATGTTTATCCTATCTTATGTGTCTAATCTCCACTTGTAAGTGAGTATATCAGTTAGATTTTCAATAAGCCTTAAACATTAGGGCTGGGCATATATTAACCCCATAAATACTTGTACATGCTTTCCATTTGGGCTGCTTCTCTCCATCATGTCAGTTCTCATGGCAAGCTCCTCCCAGCAACGTGCTTCCAGTTCACACTAACCATGGTGACCTGCAATTTTCTCCTTCTTCCTCTCTCTCCTCATGGTCTTTCACTCACTCCTTCACTCAATTCCAAAAGCCCTCGAACCTAGGCCTACCTCTCTCCTGCCCAGCCCAGGTGTAGGCATCTTTTTTGCCAATCAGGGGCAATTTCAGAGGCAAAGTTTACACCACATCATTTTGAATACATGAGGTTGCTCTCAAGGATCTTGGAGAGCAAGCAATTAACATTTGAATAGATAGCAGCTCCAGATCAGCCCCAACACATCTCCTCTCTGGGGCATTATTAACGATCTTACTGCCTTCCTAGATCCTGGACAGAAATGTATTCTCCCTTTCCCCTGCATTCTGCAACTGTACAGGTGCTCACAATGCCCTTACTTATTTTATCCCTCTACTTAAGATAGATCATAAGGTGCAGAATGCCTCAAGGATATGCAGCTAGAGCTTAAGCATGGTTAGACTACTTTCCTTCAATGCTGGGGATGTGTCTCCGTTGGTGAAATGCTTGCCTAGCAGGCACAATGTCATAGGTTCAATGCACAGCAGCACACAAACTTGCTGATACAGGCCTGAATTCCTCTGTGCCAACCCTTTTTAACAAAGTCTTATTTACCACCTCATTGTCCTGCCTCAATACTAGCTGCTGGGTGTTGAGCCACTGGCCCAGAGCTAGAATGCTGACCACATGGTGTCTCAATAACCTGAGGTCACGGTTGTCAGTACAAAAGAAGTCTCACTTGACTGCCTTATGTTTTCTCTCTGAGCAGAGCAGAAGAATCCTCAGCTGGTAGGTGAACCTCCCACCCTAGCCTCAGCTGGTTGGTAACACTCCCACCAAAGAATAACATTTTAAATAAGTTTTCTTCTTTCTGGTGATTTCTTCCAAATCGATTGTTCATGCTGTGAACATACATGTGTCGTCACTGTTGTCCGTCTCAAGGGCTGAACCTTTGAGAGGAGAAATCAGTTAGCACAGCGACTTTCTTTCTTCAGCTGTTCAGTTCCATTGCTCAGACAACAATGAAACAATCTCATGTGAACAGTTGAAGGGCCACGATATGAAGGGAAAGGGTTTCGGCTATGGTTTCAGAGCGTTTGTGCTTTTAAGATTGTAGACCTGCTGGCTCTGTTTCTAGAGCTCTCACTACCACATGGGGTGGGGGGTTCAAAAGGTAGAGTGGAACTTTCCCAGAGTTAAAGTTCTGAAATACCCCTGCTCTTAAGGTGGGGTGCATCTCAGTGGAGATGAGAGTTAGATAGAAAAGATTCAGGTTTATTCAAGACCCACAAGCTTTGGAAATAGGGAGGCTACTGCCTTAACACTCCAGCATGGGGCTCAGGAGCACAAAGGGTTACACAGAGAAGAAGGCATGGGGTAGGATCCATGTCCTCTTCTCTGAAACATCGCAGTTGGCTTGTAACCCTGGGGCCAGCTCTCGGAACTCTCCTTTTGAATTATTGTGCTTTGTGTTAGTTGAGACATAAACCCCAAACAATATGTTTCTGTGAATCTGAAGAAAAACTTAACTGTTAGCATCTTACCCATCTTCTGGGACTTTTCCTCAGAATTTAAAATGTCCTGTAAGAAGGAAGGGGATGTGAAAGGAGGAGGGAGATGAGAAGGACGAGAGGAGGGAGAAGCAAAGAAAACCTCCAAAGCAGTGGTCCTCCCAATACTTGCTATGGTTGCAGCCCCAAAGAGGGAGCAGATTTCTCTCTCTCTCTCTCTCTCTCTCTCTCTCTCTCTCTCTCTCTCTCTCTCTCTCTCTGTGTGTGTGTGTGTGTGTGTGTGTGTGTGTGTGTGAGTTCCTTCTTCCTCAGTTCTGCTGTCCAAGCTTTCACCCATCTGGATGTAAACCACAGAAGTTCCCTGACCTCCAGATTGGACCTTCTGAGCTCAGACCAAAGAGGAATCATGTTGTCTTATATCTGCTCTCACACTCGCTATGGGGGTAGAGGCAAAGGGGAAGAAGAGGCATTTCCCTTGAGGGTGAAGATTTCCTGGAGAGAAATACACTTCCTAACAGCAACATAAGCATGATTTATGCAACACTCCATGGCCAGGTTTCTTTTATTTCTCTCCAACTCTGAAGCACAGGCTGGAGGTCCCTGCTTATCTTCCATCCCAGAAGGAGACTCTGAGCAGTGGAGGAGGGCTTGGTACTATGCCAGGATCTGAATTAGAAACCACAGCCTTGAGATGGTGCCAAGTGGGCCAATTAAGAAGGTGTTGACGACGCTTCCCAGGAACGGGTTTCTAGATATTTTAACTTTGATGGAAAAGTTTAAGCCTCTAAAAATCCCCAGGAACCTCATATTTTCCAGGGAATAGTGCCGGGCCTCTTAAAGGCTTCCAAGAAAATGGGATTCTCAGAAGGCCTTTCAACCTTCAAGCTCACTGGTCCAATCAAGAGGTGCATGGAAAAACAAAAGCAAAGAAAACTGGGCTTTCTCATACACCCTGGGAGATTTAGATAAGTTAAATCTTTAAATAAAACGTGTACTGGCTTTGAGAAATGAGTCCAGTGCTGTTCTCTTCATTTTGGTCAGTAAAAGGTCAGCATAAGGGGCTTCGACTAGGACTTCCTCCACCTGGAATTGGCTCCGAATCCTGACGTGCTCAATCATCTTCAAAACTGGCATTCAACTAGTTATTACAATGTAAAATCTAAGTGCCCATCATTTCTGTGCTCTTACTGCAAACCCTTCAAGGTAGTGCTTACATCTGTCTTGTAGATGAGAAAGGTAAGACTCAGAGGAACCAAGAAATTTATGGTAAGTGCAGTTGCAAGTATGAAGCAGACAGACTTGAACTTGGGTATTCTAATCCACACTTGGAAACTGCTAAGAACAGGCGAGAGCAAGGTCATGGTGGTTTGGAGAGTCCTGCTGTTCCCAGCATTAACCCTTCAGCTACTGGACCCTGGTGTTGATGGAATCCTGCCATAGAGATCGGACTGTAGGGGGAGGGGATTCCAACAAATAGAAAAAGAAATGGTGAAAAACAGCAAAGAAATTTAATTGGTGTAGCTATGCCAGCAAGACAAAGGAGATCACACCCTTAGCTCTGTTCCCAGGAATACTGACTTAGGCTCCCAAGTTACAGCAGAAAGGGACAAAGTGTGGTGCAAACCCATGACATATACTAAGTCTTAATCAAATGTTGGTTCCATTTATCATTAATCTAAGCGTGGGTTAGACAGGGCCTTGTTGCAATAAGAGGATTATTACTTCCTCACTGGTAGATGTGACCCTTGTCACAAGATCTAGTGATATCTGAGGTAACTACAGAAGAGAAAAATTAATTACAAAAGTGGCATATGCAAAATGGAGCCAAAGATCCCAAGGTTTTATGTTTTCAGTTATCCACTGGGCATGTTTTAGGCCAAGTGGGAACGAGTTGATACTTTTAGCAAAGGTAATGTCTAAGTCACTAATTCTCAACCTGTGGGTTGTGACCCCTTGGGGAAGTTGACTGACCCTCTCATAGGGTTGTGGGGGAGTCATCTAAGAAGTAGCAACAAAAATAATTTTATGGATGGGGGCTCACCACAACACGAGGAACTGTTTGAAAGGTTTGCAGCATTAGGAAGGTTAAGAAACAATTGCTCTAAGTTCTTGTTCCCTTGGAAAGGTTTGGAATAGCAGGAAGACAGCATGCCAGGTCTTGAGAAAGTAGCGTTTTGTTAACCTGTTATTTCAATAATCTCAGAATCAGCACAAGCCTGCCCTGGCACAAGATGACCGAAGACCGGAGATGAGTCCCAGTCAGAAGTGGATTAAGGGAGGAGGGTGGCTGCTTCCAGGCAGAGTGAGAGCATTATGGGATGGTCCATTAGGCCTTCAGAACAACAGTGGGGAAGGGTGTGTCAGGGAGAGAGAATGTGAAAGTGTCGCATCAAGCCACAGTGCCTACAGCTCACTCACTGTAGCAGATCAGAGGGTGAGGTTTGGAGCGGGAAGCAGAAAGGGAAAGCCATGATAAATGGAACTGGAAGAACACACAGACAATGGGCACCTGCAATGCTCCTTAGCTGGGAGGTTAGATAAAAATCAGGTTATGTTTTGGACATATAAACACTGATGAGATTTTTAATCCTAAAATATAAATTATACAACTTTCAAATCAAAATGTTAACCCAGTATTGTATGTAGCAAACACTTTCCTTGCACTACTGAGATAAAACACGTATGTGCCGGCTATCTGCCCACTGAGGCAGAGCCACATTGTCACTCGCTGGTCACTTTTAGCAGAGGTGGTCTTTTGCACTTGAATTACAAGCACATTTTATCTTCTAACAATTTTGCCAGAACTGGGTGCTTTTTTTGTTTTGTTTTGTGTTTTGTTGTTGTTTTAACGCTACACTGCTTAGGCAAATACCTGAGTTCTGCCTACATTTTCCCAGGAGTCTTCTCTGGGGCAAGGTGTTGTTTCTCTTTCTTGGAGGTAGGCTATGGAATTGCTGAGAATTAAATCATCACTCAGAATCACAGCATACATTCCCAATGCCTCCGGTACATCCCTACACCTGGATTCCCAATGGCGTCTGCTGATCTAATGGACTGAATTCATTTATACACCCACAGCTGCGGGAAGACCACCTGCAGTCAATAGAGAGCCGTAAAAATGTTGCTATTCCCTCAGGGGGTCAGCACTGTAGCCCAGCAAATGTCTTTGGCCCTTCATTCCTGTCCCACGCAACCCCAAATTCCCAAGCATCCTAACCTCCTGTGAATGCAGGCTTATGATGAACCATGAAAGGGTCTCATGGAATTACAGCAAGCAACTGGAAAGGTCCACCTCTCAACACAAATCTTCGGAGAGTTTTAGTCTTCACTAATTTGATTGCTTTTGGAGGAGATCCTCCACAGCATTTCAGAGATAGTTTATGATCCAAGTGAGACACATTTTCAGGGCGAGAAGGGATCTGATCATGTGCTTGTTTGAGTGTGTACGTACATATCTGGGCATGCATAAGATGTCTGTTCATCTTCAGCTGTAGTGACGTAGGTTTGTTTCAAAGAGGGATGGAAGAAGCCCTTGGCTGGGTGTCATGAAGTTGGAAGTCTACTCTTAACTATGTACAACATTGTTCCTCCATCTTATATCTCTTCCCATCCTAGACCTTTAGCTACCTTAGCCTGGAGGTTTATAGCTCTTTCAGAAGGGTCAGTTCATATTCTCTGTGCTTGAAGCTTGTTTTCAGTTAGCAGCATAGTTGAGAACGTTCTTTAAGTACATTCCTGACTACAATATAAGTGTATCTCCCCATTACTATATCACTATTATATTATGATTACTATCCCACCCACAGTTATGGGTCCATATCTGGTTAATGAGTACTCTTTCTGTATTCTCCTAAATAATCCAGTACGAGAGGCTTCCCTCAGTAACCAGTCATTATTCCCATCCTCCCATCATAACCACGCCTGATAGAGCATACTTGTTTCAAGTCTGTGTCTATACCTCTTAGTGTCCCATCTGATACATGAGCTTGGATGATACGAGAGCCAAAGCGGTTTTTAAGTAAATTAAGCTAAATATTGAAAATAACTATTTCAAGGTTTATGCTTGGCAGAAAGTGTTACAGTTTTCAAAATTAGAACAAAACATGTTGAAGAAAGAGCTGGGGCAGCACCATGGTTTGAGTGTGTCCTGGAAGGGTTCACATTTCGGAGGACCGGGGTTCAGTGTTGCTGTGCTGAGCGTATTGAGGTGTTGCTTTGGGAAGAAGTTAAAGTAGTTCTCACATGACTCCAGTTAGTTCCTTCCAGGGTGAGAGGTCGTAAAAGGGTGAACCTGATGTTTCTCTTGGTTTCTGACTAGTTTTCTCATCCTCTTGTGCCTCCATCTTCCAACATGACGTCATGATGTGAAGTAGCCAAGGGATCTGCCAGCAGAAGCTGAACCAAGAATCCCGCTTGAACTTGGACTTTCAGCCTCTAACTCTGTGAGTCAAATAGACCTCCCTTCTTAAAAAAAACAAAACAAAACATGGAGCTTCAGGAATTTTGTTGTAACAATTAAAAATGGACTACTTTATGTAGGCTACTTACTTGATTAAGTCTATTAAGTCTTAGTTAAGTCTATTTAGTTGGAGAAAAGAATCCTTACTGAAGAGCAAGGGGGCTGGGAAGCCTTTGCAAGGCCCCGGAGTCTGCAGAGCTTTGGGGGAATTGCCAGAGAGTGGACAGAATGCCTCACACAGAAGACCAGTAGCAATGAGCTACAAGATCACTTTCTCCCTGTGTCTAACAGTTACCAATTTTTAGAAGGTGACATTTAAGTTTCCTTTGTTGTAGGAAGCAATGATTTTTAAGTACTTAAAGATGATTGCTGCAGAGGGCACTGAAGCATTGGCTCTGTTGTGTTCCTGTAAATCACTTTTCATTTCCTCTAATGTGCTTTCCAAGCATGTGCTGGTTTGCTGTTCTGGGCAGAGAAAATGACGAACAGATTCAGATCCTTTGTCAAAGAATGGTTAAGATCAAAGCTCTTCAGAGGCAAGCAGCAAGCAGATCAAAGGACATCTTTATCACATGCCTTATGGGGTGTGGCTTTAAACACCAGAAAATGGCCCTTTGGAGTCCATGTATTTATCATTAAAATGTGTCTTATTTGTAGGGAAACAAGGTCCTCAGCCCCCAGTCCACATTTTGCCAGGAAATGGGTAGGTGTAACAGTCCTGTGATCTTCCCTTTCTTCTCTAATGAGAATCATGCATTAGAGCAGTGCGTTTACCTTCTGCCAGATGTGTGCTGAACAGTTCAGATACTGAAGTGGGTGTGCTGGACCCCTGCCTTCCTGGAGACCCGTGTGGAAGTCATGCCACAACGCAAGACACCTTAACCCGTGCTGACTCACACTGAGCGAGGGCCATAGACCCCGGCTCAGCGTACAGAGAGGCCTGTGTAAAGCAGCACCTTGGCACCAGGTGTTGAGTGAGTGAGGTGTGGCCGTGGGGCCGTGTGTATGGCTCCCAGAAGAAATGAGTGCTGCTAAATGAGGGCAGAGGACAGAGTGCAGAGCGATACCGGCATGATGCCAGGACCCAGCGGCAGTCGGCAGTCAGGGTACACGTAGGCGTGTAAGCCATATCGGAACTGACTTAAGAAGAATGCCTGGCGAGCTCTGCCCTCGTGGGTATTTTGTTGAAATTGCTTACTACACAGTGTCATCAGGATGCTTCTGCCCTGAGACAGATCTTTGAAGGAGACTGGATCAGTCTTTTCTTGCTTTCCCTTTTCCCCCATCCATATCTCATGAAGTCACCAGCTCCTGGTGAAGGGCAAGATGGGTGCTGATTTCTTCCCATTGTATAATGTTTTCATCCCATCTTGAGCTCTTAGAAGAAGTCCATTTTTCCTTTTCCTGGTGTTGGGGGTTGATCCTGAGCACACTGCTAAGCCCACATGCCACTGCTGAGCTACATCCTCCGGGCTGCAAACAGAAATCTTCAAGGATGATGTGGAATATTTCTTCTTCCTCTAGTTGCCATTCTCCCTCCTCCTCAGTCCCATTGGAGCCGGATAAAAACAAGTGCTGTCAGTATCTGAACCGTACATGCAAACCTAGCTCACAGGACAGCAGTGAAAACGAGGCTGGTCGTTAAGCGTGTGATTCAGTAGGGTTTAACTGGTACCGCTGCTGTGTAGATGCTGGGTTTTTGTTGTTGTTGTTGTTTTATTTTTTTGGTTTTTGCTTTGTTTTTGGTACAGATTTAAGCAAAGTTTCTGTAAGGATCAGAGTTGGGGAATAAAGTTGGAGCCAATCTGCATCCCATGTTTAAAAAAAGAAAATAGACTCTTAAGAATGACTCATAGACTCACACCGAAGGCAAATACAAGTGGCTTACTGGAAGACGTTATGGATGAATGAATTCCCGCAGCTCATACTGCATCTGCAGGCATGGAATAGAGACAGACTAAAAACCTCAAGACCCCAGCTCAGCCCAACCCATGAGCCTCAGCTCCAAGTAAGAGACACTGTCTCAAAAATCAAGGTGGGGAGTGACTGAGGAATGACCGCACGCGCACACACGCACACACACACACACACACAAATCTATACTTGCAAAGATGTCTCCTCACTGCATTCAGAATGGTGATTCTGACTCTCTATAACCTCATATTAATTATAGGTGACAACTTAAGTCTTCACTAAAACCAGGTGCTCTGGTGCATGAGTGAAAACCCAGCAGTTCCAGTCCAGCCTAGGCTACATAGAGGAGTGTGAGAATGTACTGGATAGTAATACAAACTAGAGCCTTCAGACAGGAGGGAGCCTCAATTGAGAAAATGCCTCCATAAGATCAGACTGCAGGCAAGCCTGCAGGACATCTTCTTAGGAAGGGATCGATGGGGGAGGGCCCAGCTCATTGTGGGTGGTGCTGTCCCTGGGCTGGTGGTCCTGGGTTATAAGAAAGCAGGCTGAGCAAGCCAGGGGATGCAAACCAGGAAGCACTACCCCTCCATGGCCTCTGCATCAGCTCCTGCCTCTAAGTTCCAGTTGCGCCTGAGTTCCTGTCCAGACTCCCTCCAGTGGTGAACAGCAATATGGAAGAGCAGGCCAGATAAATCAGTCCCTTCCCAAGCTGCTTTGGTCATGGTGTTTCATTGCAGCAACAGAAGCCCTAACTAAGACAAGTTGGTACCAGGATTATGGAGTATTGCTGCGACAGACCTGGCTGTGTTGTTTTGGAAAGGACTGTGGAAGAACTTTGGAACTTGATGCAAGAAAAGCCGCTGAGTGTTCAATGTTTGCAGAGCTGTTCTGTAAGAGCTTTGAAGATGTTGAGGGCAAGGCAGAAGATGGACACCTGGCTTGAGAAGTTTCAGATAGGAGTTTAAAGACTCTATTGGGGCCATTTGCTATTTTGAGTTAAGATTCTGTGGTTCTGGTTAGCTTGGGCTGAAGAATCAGCCAGAACTATTAAAGTGAAACTTTGCTTTGTTGGCATGCTCGATGCTGGTCAGCTGGGGAGGAAGAGACAAGCGTGTTGAGGTGAACTCTTCTGCGAAGTGTTACCTTAGAGCACACAGAAGCTGTGTCCCAGAGGAGGGTAAGGTTGTGCCTCATGCTGGTCGCTGAACTTGGTAGTGTAAGAATCTCCTGGGGTGATACAGGTTTGGAAGGTGTTGAAGGAGTCATGGAGAGAAGCTGAGGCTTGGCACTGTGTGGCAGGGTTAGAACCCCTGAGGAGAACCCTGGAGAGGCTATTGGCGAATGTGCAGCCCAGTTACTTCAAGGGAGACTCCAGTGCCGTGGGATGACCGTCAAGAGCAGCAACAGCAGCGGCGTGGAGCTGTCAGAGCTGAGAAGACAAGCTGTGTGCGCTGTAGAGGACAGCGCCTATCCAAGTGACCCAAGTCCTTTGGAGGAGCCCAGAGCTGCTGTGTAAATCCCAGATATTGGACATCAAGTTATTTATGCTGTTGTATTTTGGTTTTGCTTTGTTCAGATTGTGACTCTGCCGTGGTTCTTTTCTGTTTTTGGTTTGTTTGTTTGTTTGCTTGTTTGTTTGTTTTGAGACAGAGTTTCTCTGTGTAGCCTTGGCTGTCCTGAACTCGATTTGTAGACCAGCTGGCCTTGAACTCACAGAGATCTGCCTGCCTCTGTCTGTCTGAGTGCTGGGATTACTGTGCACCACCACACCTGGCTGGTTCTTGCCTCTTAAAAAAGTATTGAACTTAATTTTGAGTTTTAAGGAGCCCACCACAGTAGAAAGACTTTGAGCTTTTAAAAGAGAATTTTGATATTTTTTTAAAAAGGGTTTGGATATCTTAAAGACACTAGAGTTTTTAATGTGTCTGAATTTGTAAGGACTGACTGTGGGTCTTTTAAATTTATTTACATTTTATATTGTGATGCTAATATTAATGCGCCATCTTGGTGACAAACGAAAAAGGAAAGGTTCTAATTAAAATGTGATGTGTTTGTGTGTCAAGTTGACAAGGGGTCAGTTGTAACGGATAGTTTTATGTCAACTTGACACAA
>CM053766.1:75220678-75324557 GCA_028658305.1 Pachyuromys duprasi
CTAGAGTGGGTTTCTATGTCTTCAAAGGCTCGGCATTAGACTGTGAGGGCCTTCAAACAGAATTCTGTTCTCCTTTAAAGATGAAAAAAAAATCCATTCTTCTCTTCATAAATTATGAAGAAGATATTTAGCTAATCATGTTTAAAGTGTGTGCTGTTGTGATCATCAGCGGGATGGCCGTGGCAGGGGGAGGACTCAAGAGCAAAAGGAGGTTACTATCGTGGTTATCTTCCTCATTGCTCTAAGTCCTAGGCAGAGTGGGATTCCTTCAGTCCTTAACATGTTTTAAAACTGTATGGGGTGGGCGGGGCGGGGGGAGGACCCCTCTTCTTGATCGTCACCAATGTCATTTTCAAGAGCTCACAAGGAAGTTTCGGTGAGTCCTTTAATTTGTCTAATGGAGATAAGAGCTACTTGCCTCTTAAGGGTAAATGACCACGACAAAAGACAAAAGAAACCTCACTTGACTGACTGCTTTGAGGAGAGCACCCACAGAAGACTTGAAATTCAGTTCCTAAACTCCGCAGAAGAAAGCCCATGGGCTGCTGAGACTGCTCAGGTGGTAAAGGTGCTTGCCAACAGGTCTGACAACCCGGGTTTGATCTGCAGGTCCCGCCTGGCTCCTACTCCACATCCAGGAATGTACCATGGTGAGCGTGGCTTCGGCTATGGTTCCAGGAGCTTCCGGTATCTGGGACACTGTGTTCCTTATCAGGAAGCTGAGGGAGGTGACTGCTGGTACTCAGCTTACCTTTTCCCTTTCCCATTTTTATTTTAGCCCATGAGATGGTGCCATCCATATTCAGGGTGGGTCTTCTGCTTCCATTGACCTCTACCTCCTAACACTCCCGTAAACTCACCCAGACATGTGTCTTCTGGGTGGTTCTAAGTTCAGTGAAGTTGACAATTGAAAATAACCACCACAGATCACACAACTCTTTTGTTTAAGTCAGTGAAATTTCACTTCAAATTCCAGCCAAAACACTGACAAAATGCAGTGTGTGGCAGCCATGCCCAGTGTAGGAGAAATTGCACCAAAGCTGCTTTGCCTACTTCATAGCTTCATCAGTAACCATTCTGCTACAGTGTCAAATAGTCAAAGCCATTTTTATATGAGAATGGTATTTACATCAAACTCAGATTTCTTCTTCGTAACATTTCTTCGATTGCTGCTTTTTTTTTCTTTCCTTGAAAAGATTTAGTTTTAGTTTATATGTATGACTGTTTCACCTATGTATATTTGCGCCCCATGTGCATGAGTTACCAGAAGAGGCCAAAAGATGGTGTTGCATCTCTTGGAATTGAAGTCACAGATGGTTTTGAGGTGCAATGTGAGTGCTGAGGACCAAATCCATGTCCTCCACAAGAATAGCCAAGGCTTCCAACTGCTGAGCTAGCTCTTCAGCCCCTTTCTTTTCTTGTTGGCTGAGTTGGGATGAATGACGAATGAGCCAACTGACTGTATGTACATAAGGAAATTAAAGTCAAAACTGTTGGCTTTTCCATTCTGCGGAACTGTTAAGCAGCAGGGTTGGCTTTAAGTGGTGGCTCCCATCTAGAATCTACGATGAGCGCATTTCCTAGAGATTGCAAACTACTATTATGCATGTAATTATAAAGCAAATACTGTTTCTTTATTTTTCTTCCCTACTGGTAAGAAAAATATATAATGTAGGCATTATAAATTTTTCCAATAAAAAAAAAGAATGGAAGGCAGGAGAAAAGGTTCTTTAAATGTTGGGATGGTTAATGCTGATTGTCACCTTGAGGAGATGTGGAATAACCACAGGAACAACAGCTGGGTGTGTCTGTGAGAAGCTTCCGGACTGAGTTCATTGAGGCAGGAGGAACTACCCTAAATTTGGATGGTACCACTCCAGAGCTAAGGGGCCTGGACTGAAGGAGGGGCAAGTGTCTCCACTGGGCTGGACACGTGGGTCAGTGATTAACAAGGCCCTTGCAGAGGACCTGAGTTTAGATCCTAATGCCATGGGAATCGGCATGCCCACAATCACCTGTAACCTCAGTTGCAAGGGGTCCAAAGCCTCTGGTCTCACACATGCTCGCATACACTCATACACACACACACACACACAAACATGCATACACACATAACACACACAAACACACATATGCACATGCATGCACACACATATACATGAGCATTCACATATGTAAGTGCCCACACACCCTTGCTCACTTGTGTGCTCACAGACACAAACACACATACACAATTGCACATATACACATACACACATCACACACACACACACATGCACACTGACTTTAGATTCCATGTGACAACTTTTCTCAAGCTCTTGTTTCAACAGCAAGCGAGCATCAGATCTTCTTTCCTTCGGTGGCTTTTGTCAGGTGCTCTATCCCAGCAACATGAAAAGGAATTAATACAAACAGCACCTCTTAAATGCCTGGGATCTGCTTTTTAGCCCTGCCTGCCCAGGAGTCAGAGGCCAGCAGGATGGGTCTGTCTTCTTGTGGGAGGTAGGTAAGGGGAGCAGACCCTTCAAGGTCAAGCCGAGCCTTCATACAGCACCTGGAAAGTTGCCAGAGTAACCGCTGTTGTTAAAAGAGCCTCCACTGTTTGCCAAGTACTACGTCAGTTCTTGGTTTTCAGTTCATTTTCTCCTCATTAAAGCCTTTAAAGTACTCTGGTATTTCCCTGTCTCTTAGGATGGAAGGCCTAGGCTCAGAGTTACTTGCTTGCATCGTATACTGAAGACTATACGAGTAGTACTCCACCCTAAATCTCTGGGACTCCCCAGCCGGTGGACCTCGTGGAAGTATTTCTTTTCTGAAATATAAAACAACTGATTCTCATTTTAAATTTGAATTTCTTGAAAGTACTGTACATCTTGGATAACTTTTGTTTTGTTTTTCTTTTAAATTTGTAATTTTAATGTTATCAAAATAATGAAAAATAGGGGATTAGAGAGATGGCTCATTAGTTAAGAGCATGTATTACTGTCTTCTAGAGGCCCTGAGTTTGGTTCCCAGCATCCAAGTCAGGGAAGCTCACAACTGCTTATAACTCCCGAGGATCTGACAGCTCGGGCATCCTGATTCATGTGCACATCACGTCATATACTCTAAAATAAAAAATCTAAACTAAAAAGTTTTAAAGGAAATGATTTAAACTCACCCGCATTCCCCATCCCCTCTCACTGTTATTTTCTCTCAACTTAATTTGATTAAAAATTTTAAAAAAACACCAAATCTACTTCTTGTTGTTTGTATTGTATGTGCACGACTGTAGGGCCTTCTACTGGAGCATGGAGAGTTGCCCAAGGACCACATCTTTGAAGAAGATTGCCTCTTCCTGCCTCCCTCAATTCCAGTAGTTCCTCAGCTAAGGGGAACTTGGTGGCCCTCTCCCTTGTTTATACTGAGATCTTGTCTGGTTGGTTTGCACTGGTCTTGTGCATGTAGCCAGAGCTGCTGTGAGCCCATGTGTGCAAAGCCCTCTTAGGTCCCCCAAACACTACCTCACTGTAGTCACCAACTACCTCTGCCTCTTAAAGTCTTTCCGCCCACTCTTCTGCAATGATCCCTGAGCCTCATGGGAAGGGGAGTGATACAGTTACCTCATTTAGGTTTGATCACTTTAATTCTGCAAATTTTTTTTATTAATATCACCAAGGGTATTTTCCCCTGTTCTTCATGATCCTCCTGGTATGAAACTGAGAAGACAGAGTCTGTAGAAGAGTTTTACTGGAGGCCTTGAAAATTGTGTAGTTTGGGTAAAATGCGGAATTTAAGACACAGACCGTCGTAGGCTATTCCATGTCATAAACTCAAAGACATAAACCCATACATTCAAATGCTCTCTACATTTAAATACCTTTTCATAGTTTTCTCCCTCGATTTGGGACCTTAAAACTTACAACTCATAGCGAGCAGCCATTATAATCTGAAGAAGGCTGAAAATGCAACAGCTGGGATGCGGGCATCCATCCTAAGTAGGTCTCACCTTGTAATTTTACCTTCCTGAGTTTCTTCAGCCTCTTGCATGGTACATCCCAAGGCTCCGGATGTCTTGGCTTCAAGGACATTTGGTTTTCAATGTCAACCCATCCCCCAAACTACATAAATCTGAAACATGCTGGCTGACCTCTGTCATCAAAATGCGCCTACAGCCAGAGACTACAAAACATTTTGCGGAAATAGAATTTGGACTCCTATACAACATGGGTAGAGCATCCTCCACAGGGCTCAGAGAAGGTAAGCACATTCCATGCTAGGTCAGTGCAGATCTCAGCTTTTTATCCTCAGTCTGTTTCCAGTGAAAGGGCATTTATTAGATCTCTGTAACAGATACTCCTATTTTTGTGGCTCTCAGCTACTTTAACATTGGAATGGGGATACAAGTCCTTCCTCATTCTGGCTGTTGACACTGCTTTTTTTTGCTACAATCTTTTGATTTTTGATAGAGATAGCCTGGCAGCCAGTGTGTTCATATTGTCCATTGGAAATCAAGTTTGATCATTTGGGGGAGTCAAGTGCTCCCCAAATACAGGTTGTTCTTTGCTCAGCTCAAATTGCCCTAATAGTTTATTTAACTTCTGCAGAATTCAGATATAGTTCACCTCTAGTCACAGCCAAAGTTCTGGCTCATACTTTACTCACTTTCTGACCGTACCATTTTGAGACCCCTGGCTGCTCTGTCCATTCATCTGCAAGAACTGATTTGCCAAAACTCTGTGGCCTGTTTTAAGGTTGTTTTGTTGTTGTTGTTTTCCAATTTCCCTAAGCTTGTTGTTAACCTATTATGTGATCAGTTTCCTTGACTCTTCTTTAACCTGGAGACGGTCATTTTTAAAGCTGTGTCTTACTGGAGGCTTTTAGGACCTCCCATTTGATAGGGAAGATTCAGGCTTGGGACTGTAGTCTGTTTCTCATAAATTTCCCTGATCAATTTCCCCTTCCCTTGGTGACCTTCTCAGCTGACATCATCTTTGGGCTGGCTGCCTCAAGAAACGGGAGAGGTTGAACATGACAGCACTAAGCAAGCATCCTTAAGGCATGCTAAGTTGTAGAGTAACTGAATCTCAAGGCTGGGTGGGTACCAGAAAATTGGTTAGTTCTATATCCCTCCCCACACAAAAATTTGTTCTCTAATATCCACAGTCCTCCTCCTCTGCTAGAATCCTTCCAAGCAGAGAGATCATTAGTTGGCTGGGCAAACTGTTCTCTGTTTCAAGTTATAACTGCTGGGTTATTCATTAAACCAAACTCTGTTTTCTTTCCATCAGTTGTAGATCTACTGTTGGGAGTGATACAGGTTATGCAGATTGATATCTTAATATGCCCATAGTAACTGATGTTGTGTGTTAAGTTCTCTCTGTGGTCTTTACCAACTGTCTTACACTTAGTCAGGGTTCTTGTAGTTTCAACCAATAAGAATCAACTCTGGTTAACTATTTCAGCTATCTTTGGCCAAATAAGAACTACTCTAAAACTTGGTGCCTTAAGGAAATACTCACTATCTCACAGTTGTGCTAGGCCAGGGATCTGGAAGCAACTTACTGGGTGATTCTGGGCCAGGGCTTCTTATATGGTTTCAGCCAAAATGTCATCCTGCTATAGTCATACGAAGTCTTGGCTGAGGGCGTGGGTCCCCTTCTGAGTGCTCTAACATTGCTGATGGCAGTAGGTCTCATTGTCTTTTTAGTCATTGTCCAGAGCCATTGTTTTCTCTCCCTTCCTTCCCTTCCTTCTTCCTTTCTGTCTTCCTGTCTGATGTGAGCCAGAGACACAGTGATTATTTGGTTAGAGACTATTTTGGTAGCCCTTCCTTGTGTTTCATTAACCCCCAGAAGGGACGTGAGGTGACAGGCTGATCTTGTGCAGGTAGAGGAGAAGGTCTGTTCTACATGACAGGGATTTTGAAATTGCTAATTCAGACCTCATCCTCCAGCTGCAACTTTTACTCCTCCTCACCACAGATAAGGAGACAGGATTTAGAATAGAAAAATAATAGTCTCTAGGGAGAGATGGGAAGCATTTCTGTCCAGGAATATAAGCATGTGGCTTTGAATAGAAATCATTGGCACTAGCTGGACAGGTGGTGGCGCATGGGTTTGAGCCCAGTACTCAGGAGTGGGGGGGGGGGGGGAGTAGAGGCAGGCAGATTATGTGAGTTCAAGGCCAGCGTGGTCTACAGAGTGAGTTTCAGGACAGCCAAGGCTACACAGAGAAACCCTGTCTTGAAAAACAAACAACAACAAAGAAATCAATGGTTCCCCGAAGGGGTGCTTATAATGCTATTGGAATGTGAGGAGCAATTTTTTTTCTCTATTATAGCTCAGAACTTCTGCTTCTACTTCCCAAGTGCTGCTATCACAGGCTCCCACTACAATGTCCAGTCTGATGCAGAGCTGGGGACTGGACCCAGGGGTCCATGCATGTGAGGCAAGTACTCTACCAATGGAGCTACACTGCAGCCTTTAGAGAGCGTGTCAGCTTCCACTGCGCAGAAAGCTCTGCTCCGTAGAAACATGGGGAGATTCACACTGTTTGCCAGTATTATTGCTGTTCCTTGTTCTCTTTCTTCTTTCTTTCTTTCTTTCTTTCTTTCTTTCTTTCTTTCTTTCTTTCTTTCTTTCTCTTTCTTTCTTTTCTCTCTCTTAACCTCCTTCTCTTCCTCCTTTTCCTCCTCCTCCTTACTAGAACCAAGTCACTACATCCAGCCCATATTCAAGGCAAAGGGAGTCAGGTTTTCACCTCTTGAAAACAAAACAAGTAATATATATATAAATATATATATACATATTTTAAAAGTGGATTTTTAAAACCATCACATTTTATAAAAAAAACCACAACTAACAAAAACACAAAAAAATCACACCATACAGATTACAGATTGAATATGTAATAAATATATAAATATGTGTAATCCCTCTAGGTTCCTGCAAGTGACACCCTATGACATGTCAGCTTAACTTAACAGAATTTTCACATGCATGAAGACCAGCTGACCATGGGGTTTTTCGTGGTAGCTCTTTAAATACACTTCTAATTAAAGATCCTTCAGCTAGAGTAAAAGCTGCCTTCTTTCCTCCTCGAGCACACACCGTGAGACAGGCACTGACTACCCAAAGTAAGTATTTCTGCTCCCCAAACAGGAAAACAAGAAGCTGGTCCTTAGCAACTTTGAGTTCCAACTGACAAGGATTAGAACTTCTCAGTCCAGTTGGGAAACGTTAGGAGTAGACTAGGGCTCAAGGTGAAGAATTAGCTTGCCGTAACTCTTGCCTCTTTTTTAGGGTTCTTAGTTCTATCATTTAAAGCCCATCCTTCTGGACCTGGGCTGAACAGGTCACATTGTGGTGAGTGCGATGCCAAGACATCACCGAGTAGAGAAAGGTTTATTACCAGCAGCAGGTGAGAAATACAGAGGGGATTTCTACGTTCTGCCTTGCTAGAACAAAAGCAGCTTGGAGTGATCAACCAGGTAGTCACATATTTCTAAGCATGCGTAGTTTAAGGTTATACTTAAGAAAAGACCGCAGGCATATTTTGCCATGCTTACCTCATGGAAAACATGTTTAAAGGATTAAATATGATGGCGTGGAATTCCTCTGGGCATTGCACCATAAAAATTTCAGCTGGAAATGACACCATGATGGTTAATATTGGCTAGACACAGAGGTGGGCAACAAATGGCTTTAAAAGAGTCTAAAATTAGCCCAAGATAATTTGTCTCTGACTTACAACATTTTAACTCCTTGTAAGCACAAAGTTAGTTACTTGGCTTTGTAGAATCTCCTGGGGCATCAGTTTATAATAGATTAAAAACATACAGCACACTTGACTTCACGTAATCTTTCAAGTCAGGAACTTTGGAGCAGGTGAGCTAGGTAGTTCTGACTTCAAGCTCTGGATGATGTTACAGCAAAGAATTGGTGGAAACACTGAAAGGAAAATTATTGGCCCAGGACTCCCAAAACCAAGTTCTCAGTGCAAAGGAGATTTATTTGCCCCAGAGAAACAGAGGGCAGGGAATAAGGGACAAGGACAGGAGATAGAGGATGAAGAGGAAAGGAACAAGGGAGAGGGAGGAGTATTTGTCCTTGGGGGACAAAGGACTGCCTCTGGAGAGAGAGAAGACTGGCCTGGCCCATAGGAAAATGGCAGTTTAGAAAGGTAAAGGGAGAACCCTATATTTTAATCGAGCATGTTAATTAGATGAGCCAAATGGGGACTTGCGATTGCTGGACTTCAAAACTTTGATAGGTGGACCTTGGCAGTCAGCCTCAGGAGGAAGGAGTGGCCAAATAAGGGAATGGACCTTGATGGCTAGCTAGGAATGTAATCTAATGGTTTTAAGGAAAGCAGAGGGAATGGGAGGAGGGTAGGGCCTGCTGGGGCCATGCTTACCATGCTTGAGCTGGCCCAGAGTCCCTTCAAACGCTGACAGAAAACGACTCTGGACCTAGAACCCCAGCCTCACAGATGGAATTCAGGGGATAGGTCAGGGAGGGCTACAGCCCTCACAATGAGGAAACACTGCCCTTCAAAGCCACCGGGAGCTCCTAGGCCAAGAAGCTACCAGCTAGTCAGGAGACAGCAGGTTGTGACTGACATGGTGAATGAATGGCTAAGTCTGTGAGTAACAGAGCATTAGGCTGGGCAGGATTAGGCTCCCACTGACAGTGCTTAATCTACCACATCACATAGCATTCAAATTCTTCAATGGTTACTGGCCTTTCCAGCCACATGCTGGTTCACTGAAGTGTGTGTCCTTCTGACTATGTGGCATTTAATGCCTCCAGCACAATCTGTCCAGTTCAGAGAACAGAAGGCTCATTAACTACACCTAGAAACCCTGCCCAAGGCTCTTGTTTGTGGGATGAATCAAACAAAAGGACATTGTCACCACAAGAACTAAGGTGGAAAGGGAGACCTGCCTCGGAGGTTGGTAGGAACACATCTACTTGGGTTCAGTCCTTTTCTAGTCCTAGAGCCTCAGGATGTGGACACGTTTCCACACATCCAGAACAATTAGCATCATTTGCTGTGAGGATTGCCAATATACAGATAATATTCCTTCCATAAAGAGATGTTTTCTATTAAAATAGCCCTGGACCAAGCTTAAGGTCTGAATATATATAACCTCACTCCTCTCCAAGACAATTTCTGGGAACCTCAAACAGGACTGTTAGCTTTGTTTACACTAAGGACATCCTAATGCCCTGCATCCTTGGCATCCAGACTTTATCCTAATCAGTTGTAATCCTGTCAGGTGCCCTTGGGAGCCATATTGTAATTTCATATGTTTCCTTAGTAATCCTTTAAAGATAATAGCTTTAAAACCCAACAAAATAGTTTCTAAGTCTATTTTAAAGACAATAAAGTAGGACTCTCTCCCTGAGAAGCACACACCCATGCTCTGGAATATGTCTTTTCTTAACCCTCGTGTTTAAAATCTACACTGGGGAGTGAGGGGAATCGAAGAACAGCTCAGTGGTTAAGAGCACTGTCTGCTCTACAAGAAGATCTGGGTTCAATTCCCAGCATTCACATGATGGCTCACAACCAGTCGCAGGGGATCTGATGCCCTCAAATGGCCTTCTCGTACACCAAGCATGCATGTGGTGCATAGATATGAATGCAAGTCAAACATGCATGTACATAAAGTAAAAAGAAAATCTGCACTAAAAAAAGTATTTCCATAAACTCTAACTCTGCTTCATACTGGCTCATCCTGAAATTCCTTTCTACATCAAAGTCAAGGATCTGGCTTGAGTTGAGGTCCTTAAAAGGCAACAAGAACTCCTTGGGCTGACAGCATCAAGTGCCCTCCTCACCAAAGCCGACACCTTTGCATGTGTGAAGTCTCCATCAGAGGGTGTCCTTTCTCCCGACTTTTTTCTCCCGACCAGCAACCTTTCTACACATCCATGCCCTGTTCTCTGAGGCCTTCCTCAGCTCCCCTAGTGACTCCTCATTCACACCAGAGGATGCCTCAAGAACTGTAATTCTCTTGTTATTTGTTAATACTTATTTTTCTCCACCAGAAAAACAGCTTCTTTAGGGAGATCTGTTCCCATTGTGTATAGAATGGAGTCCAACGCTTGGCTGATGTGCTAGCTAGGTTTTCGTTTGTTTTGTTTTGGGGGTTTATTTGTTTATGTCAACTTGACACAAACTAGAGTCATCTAAAGGAGGGAACCTTAATTGAAAAAACGCCCCCATGAGATCCAGCTATAAGGCATTTTCTTAGCGATTGATGAGGGTCTAGCCCACCATGGGTGGTGCCATCCCTGGGCTGGTGGTCCCGGGTTCTACAAAAAGGCAGGCTGAACGAGCTATAAGGAGCAAGCCAGCAAACATCATCCCTTCATGGATGGAGCTCTGCATGGAGCTCCTGGCCACAGGTCCCCACCCTGCTTAAGATCCCGTCCCGACTTAGTTAAATAAACACTCTCCTCCCCAACAAGCTTCTTTCAGCATGGCAATAGTGACCCTGACTAGGACCCAAATTGGGACCTAGATTGCTATGACAGACGTGATCATGTTTTGGGAGGATTATTAGAAAACTCTGGAACTTTGGGCTGGAAAAGCTACTGGGTGTTCCAAGCTTGGCGAGCTTTTCCATGGGAGCTTGCAAAATAAGCGTTGAGAGCAGTGCAGGCCCTGGAGGCCTACTTTGTGCGTTTGCAGAGAGAAGGTGGAGAGAGTTCACTTAAAGTCTCCTATCAGAGCTGTCACATATTTTGAGGTTCTTGTTAGCTGCAGCCGAAGAATCAGCTGTGATTAACAAGAGACCAGAACCAATAAATAAACAAAGCTTTGCTTTTCTGCAACAATAGGTGCAGGCCAGCTGGAGCTGAGAAATCAGCGGTGATAGAGGAGACCAGCATCACCCAGGTGGAATCTTCTGGTAAGTGTTTTCTCAGAGTCTATACTCAGAAGCTGCGTCCCAGAGATGGCCACGGTTGCACCCCTGTGCTGACAGCTGATCGTGGTAGTGGAAGCATCTCCGAGGCAGTACTGGTTTGAAGGCATGAAGGGGTCATAAACAGCTGAGGCTGGATGCTGTGAGAGGCCAGGAGAGGCCACCGGTGAAGGTGGAGCCTCAGTACAGTTGAAGGCCCAGGACTGAAGGTGTCATGGAGAGAAGTTGAGGCTTGGCGTTGTGAAGAGAGCTTCGGAAAGGCTATTGGTGAAAGTACGGCACAGTGACCATCACAGCGATAACAATCCTAACTAGAACAGCGGATAATGCCAGCCTTCTGACAAATAACTTTGAATTGATGCATATTTAGGCATCATTTACATAACTTGAAAAAAGAAGTACTTCCTTAGGAAATATGATATTCTATGATTAAATTGATCATTGTGAGGAAAACACATCTTAACTGCGTTTTCTTTCCTGTCCAGCTTCTGTCCCCATGAAGGTTGATGGTAATAACATTTTCCTCTGTGAAAAAGTTCCAGTGTCTGAAGACCTGTGAGCGGTTCTTAGGGTAAAGATGTCACCCAGATTTCTGAATTCATTCACAAGAACCAAGATAACTGCCATAACCAGGGCTGCATGAGCTATTAGTGTGCTAGCCATGAGTGGCTGACTCAGGGAAGTCAAGCTGGTCCCTCTTTGGAACCCTGAATCTTATTAGGTCATCAAAGACCCCGTGTGAAGCTCTGCACTCACCTTACAGCATTTAATTCACTCAGTGACCGGGGGAGGGTGCACTGTGCTCCCCTTCCCTGGGGGGTGGGTGCTGGCCCTTAGCAAGCAGGTCTAGCTGGCTGGCTGGCTCTAGAACCCTCAGAGAATTTTCTGAGGGCAGGGAAGATGCTCAGTGTTGTCGTTCCTGTTTCATAGTCCAAGCTGTTCCAAGGTTGTGCCTTATCCTTTCTAACCACCGTTTCTTAGCTTTCAGCGTGACATTTGGCTCAGAGGGATGCACCTGGTTTTTCTGTGAAGTCTCTCCATTTCATACCCTCTTATGTTCTCCGATCTTTTTTCCATAATACCACACACTCCATACAGACTTCTGGAGCATGTTTTTACATATCATCTTGGTTCACAGGGTTAATGTTTCCCTTGGCATTCAAGGTGTCTGTTCCAGGGCTGTCTTTCAGCAGCTGTGTCCTTGGGCAATGAAACTAATTTATGAGTCTTCTTTTTCTTGTTTCTAAAAGAAAATGGATTATACTTACTTTATGAGGTCATTAAAAGGATCCCATAAGAATGTCTGTGGGTCTGAACAGGCGAGGCTGACACGAAGACCCTTAAAACCCCATGGTGCTGTGTGGTCACAGGGAAGTAATGAGCTTCACTCCTGCCAACAGGGTGATGGAGCAGCCTTCAGCTGAGATGAAGAGCATACGGGGAACCAGTGACAGACATCCAAGAAGCTTCTTTATGTAGATCCTGTGGGATCTGTGTTTAGATACCAACCATACTTAATGAAATCTTTAGATCTCCTGGCTTCCTAACCTGGGAGGGTTGCTATATTTGTTCCCTGGAGAAATCATGACAATTAACCACAAGCATGGCTGCTTAAAATAGCATAAATAACAGCTCACGATTTCTGGAGGTCAGAAATCTGGACTAAGATGCTGGCAGGGTCTCCAGAGGAAGGTCAGAGTTTTGCTTCTCACATCGTCTAGTGGCTATGACATCCCTTGACCATTGACCCCTCGTTCCAGCCTCTGTCTTCTAAGGAAATTTGTCCTTTAGGATCTTTAGGACAGATCTGGATAATCCAAGGTGACCTCATCTCAACTTACTTAACTACAACTTTAAAGCACTTTCTTTGAAACAATATCATAGCCATCGGTTCTAGGAAACAGGACACAAGAATCTCTCTGGAGGCCAGCATTTAACCTACTGCAGTTACCGAGTGGGTAGGTAAGTTGCTGGGTGTTGTTTTAAAATGAGACTGGCTTTATACATAACCTTTTTCTTTTGATGACCAAGGATTTAATTGACATCTAGACATCAAGTGACAGACCCAAGACCCCATGTGTCACTGAGAAATTTCCCAGTGATGTGTCGGGTTCATATGTGTGCATATATATGTAGGATTGATACAACTTTTTCTTGAGGTTGTTTTCAGACCGCCAATGTCTCTATCATATAACCATACACTAGAGAATAAAAACTCAGAAACAAAAAGGGAGGGGGAACTTTCTTATATAACTCTGGAGTGAGGATTTCTAGGAAATTCTCTGGGGCAGTCTGTACCCAAAAGACAAAGTCATTATGAGAGGTGCTCCATAAGAAAATCATTACAATTCCTAAGAAGTTTTGCCTCTGATTAATTATGTTTTAAAATAAGTTATACTTGCTTCCATGCTTTGGGGGAAGAATTACAAGTAATTGGATATCCGGGAAGAAAATGTCAACCTAGTCCTGTCCATTCTCTTGTTGTCCTCCCTGACTCCTGATAAAAGTTAATGAGACACACTTTCCTTGTTAACACACGTCCCTACTCCTGGTGTAGAAACACATTGATGCTTGCTGCCCCTTTCATGTCATGTAATGAAGGCCAGGCAAAATAAAAAAAAAAGCTGCAATTTGTTGTCATGGAAATGAGTTGACACAGAGCATCAGGCTTGAACTTTGCCCTGAGATTCTTAGGAAGGGGAAGCAGAAGGATAATAGAGCTATACCATTAGGAAGCCAATGTCCTCAGAGAGATGGGGGTAAGGTGTGGACAGGTTTTTGTATGGTTCTTCTCACTGGGTACTCTAAGCCTAACCTGATCAGGTAGTAGACAAGTCCCCAAGGGCTTTTACCTCCTCTGAGTATACTGTGAGCAGGTAAGAGGTTCAGATTTAGTATCCAGGCGCTACATTTCTTGGATAAATGTGATCCTGACTTTAATAAAAAGACTGAACCTGAAGGCGTTTTAAGCAGCTCTCTTTACTTCCCACAATTAGATTGGCTGCAGCTTCCACCCATGCCTTGGATTCTTGAACGGCACTAAATGACAGAGCTGACCCCTTTGACCATATCTGGATTATTGGTCCTAGCTGTCCCTCCCCCTCCAGCCTTTAGATCTCTTTCAATTTGATCAGTTATGGTAATTAGTCCTTCCAGACGTTATTGATTGGTCCAAAGGTGAACTTCTGAGGATTACCAGATCAAGCAGAGTCAGTCCTCAGAACCTTTCAAGTGGGAACTAAAGAAAGAAAGTTGGTTTCATTTTGGTGGGGTACGCTGGCCTCGAGATGTGGTCATGTGGCTCATGTCTTCAAAGAAACCCTGGTTAGAGAACCAAACAGAACAGAAGACACAAGATGTAAAGAGGGGACCCTGAGGTGGCTGGGAGGGGAAGAGGACACTGTCGTCCCTGACAAGTTGAGTGCTGTTCCTGACACGCACATAACAGAAGGAGAGAACTGGTACCTCGAAGTTGTCCTCTGGGACCCACACATGCAGGTTTGTCCCAGCCCTATAAACGGCTTTGTTTTGTTTTTTTTTTTAACCTTTGATTTTATTTTTTAATTATTATTATTTTTATATTACCTATAAATGTTTTAATTATAAAAATGGAAAGAAAGCCTACTGGCTGGAACCATGTCCTCAGCTGACTTGTCCCCGTGGTCCAGTTTCCCTTTCCCTCAGTCCTGAGAGCCCATGGCTGGGCTCCATTGTTGGCAGTTGGGCTTCTGTCCCCAGAAATCAGGAGTCTTAGCTGACACATCCTTTTACTTTGACTGTGACTAGAGCACCCTCAGCCGAGTCATCAGCTTCTGAGAAAAGCTATGGGTTTGGGTGATCAAAGGAAGAAAGTCATAAGCCCTGAGGATACCCTTGTGTTACGTGAGCAGGCAACTCAGTGGTCCAATGCTTGCCCAGCATGTGTAAAGCCATGAGGTCAAAAATAAAGACAGATAAACAGACACCTTTCACCCTACCTCCTCGTTATCAGGCCAAAGCTGGGTTATTATATATATGCTTGTAAAAAGGCTGAAGCAATATCAAGAGTTTAAGTCCAGCCTGGGATACATAGCAATATGCTGCGAGCATGTTATTGCATTGCCTGCTTTCCCCTCCTCTTGAGAGCCCTGGAAAGTGAGTGGGGTCAAATATAAGGAATTAATATCACCATCCCAGGACAAAATATTTAATCAAAGCTGCCGAGTTAGGCTAGGACAAAACCAGTCTGGAGACAGGGTTTTCTGGTCTGGCCAGATGGTGCAGCAGGTAAAGGTGTCTATCAGCAAGCCTAAAGACCTGAGCCTGGTCCCTCGGACCCACATGGTGGAAAGCAAGAGCCAACTCCTGCAAGCTGTCCTCTGATCAGCACACCTGTGTCTTGGTATGCATGTGCCTACACGTGCACACATACAAAATGATAAGCAATTCATTAAAAGAAACTAGGGAGCTAGAGAGATGGCTCAGCAATTGGGAACCCTTGCTGCTCTTGCCGAGGACCCAGGTTCCACTCCCAGCGCCCACATGGCAGTTTATTACCAAGTATAACTCCACTTCCAGGGGATCCAACGAGGCCTTCTGGCCTCCAAAACCACCGGGCACATTCGTGGTACACAGACACACATGCAGGCAAAAACGTTCACGCACATAAATCTATTTTTCTTCTCTAAGTAAATGGGATTTCTTCATTCTCCAGACTTTAGTTTTGCTCTATACACACTTGGTGAAAACCAAATCAGTTCTGTGACTTTTCTGGCGTCGAGTCTGAGGAAAGTGGAGTCAAGAAGCTGAGACTACTGCGGGCTTTTAGGTGGAAGGCTTAATGGAAAACAAGATGATTTTGAAAGTTCTTGGAATTGGCTGGGCTGAGAAGGGTAAGGGGTGGATCTGATAGTCATGGAGATGGGGGAGGGGACGTCAAACATTGGTAGCGCCTGTTAGAAACCTGTTCAATGGAAAGTAGCCTCACTCAGTACATTTGTAACATCTTTCCTACTGCCCAGGCACATCTAGAATTCACATCCTGTCTGAAAGAATGTCCCTTTGTGGTGTGAAAGGCGCATGAACTTTCTTACTGCACTGATTTGATGTAACCTTCTGGTTAATCTAGGCTACTTGACCTGGTATCACACTCAGTCTTCAGCTATGATTTAACTTCTTCAGGGAGATAAGGTATCGACACTCAAGCCTTCAGATACTCTTGTCCTTCTGAAGGTGCTTTTCTCAGGCAAAGGGTAAGCTGATTTCCCCACCAGCCTCCTGAACATGATTAACAGGAGCCTGACTTGGAGAGAGAGAAACTGCTGGCGTGCTGACAAGGTCGGGTTTTGACCTTGCCTGATCATCAGAATACTGGGGTTATAAATTTGTATGGTGATAAATAACACCAAGCCCAGGTCTTTAGCCAAGCCAGCCAGCCAATACTTTTATAGCAGGATATGCTGACATAGCCATCTGATTTGAGAAGGCACACCGAACTTTTCCGTTGAGTTCAATTCTTAAATACAGGAGCTAGCTGTTGCCTGTCTGTCTGTCTTTTTCCTACCTTCCTTCCATCCTTCCTTTTTTTTTAGATAGGATTCACTATGGAATCCTACTTGGCCTGGATCTCACTTCATAGTTCAGGTTGGCCTTGAATTCACAGATAGCCACCTGCCTGACTCCCATATGCTGGAATTGAAAGTGTATAGCACCATGCTTTGCCACATTTTGAAGTTGAATACATTCCTTTTTGGGAAAAATAGTTAAAGCAAGGTGAAAACAGAGTCTTGGTTGCAAGGTTGGAGATGATGCCAAGAGTGCTGGTGGAATGAATTTGGTGACTGAAAATTGTGCCTCATAGGCTGCCACCCACAGGGAGGGAGGTGTGTGCTCTGGAGCCCATCACTAGATCTTCAGAGAGGCTGTACTCTTCCCAGTTAGGGACAGAGCTCAGTAAGAATGAGGCAGCCTATCCGAGGAGACAGAGGAATCCTCAGATGTCTGGCTTCGGCATGAGAATTCCCATCAGCCTTGCCAAACCTCTTCTGGATTGTACAGTAGTCTACAATGCTTCCCTCCAGTGTTTCTTTCCCCTTGGCTTCTTGGGGTTGTGGTTTTACCATGTTGTACTTATTAAATTTTGTCTTGGCATCTGTTGTTCAAATGCCTCAGATGGGCACAATGAATTTGCCTTGTTGGGATCCAAACAGGAAAGAGAAGTAGACTCAAAGTGGGATACCAGAGAACCATAGATAGAACCTATGGTTGCTTGTGGTAAGCAAGCAAGTGGAGAACCAGTGTTTCCTCATATTAGACAAGAAGAAACAAGAGCAGGGAACACTTTCTGGAATCCAGAGACTCGTAGGGGTGGACTGCCTTAAAGGAGCTGGCAAGTTTCCACAAGGAATACAGCCCTAGGCAGGACCCCAGGTACAGGAACATCAGCCTTAATCCGTTGGGATCTAGCACTCAGATTCGCTCAACTGCTTCCCCCTTGTCTTGTGTTCAACTCAGTTGGAAACTGTGGGGTTCATGGGCATGTTGGCCGCTCATGTGTGCACCTTATAGGAACCACACAGGGAGGACAAAACTGGGGCGGTATCTGGGAAGCCAAGTGAAGATGTCTCCAGCCAAAGGAAAACAGCCAGCTTTTGTGTGATGGCAGCAAACCTTCCCCCTGGAAGGTTAGTTAGGAGCAGCTGTCCCAAAAGAAAATACCAAGTCAGCAAATTAAGGAGCAGCTTCCTCTCCAGGGTCTGCTTCAGGGCAGAACGTCATCGGCCACAGGCTTCACTTCCCTCTGTATCTCTTAGTCTCAAACTCCCCCAAGTGGCCAGATCCCTTCCTGGTGTCATACTTGGTTTCTACATTTCAGAGATAAGACAGTCATCTCTTCTGTAGTGCTTCACTTAGGAATGAGAAAACCTAAAACATCTCGGAAGATTCTCCTTAATGGCCACAGTTATGAGAAGAGAATTCCGAACAGACCGTGGGTTCTGTTAGAATGAGCCTGCTATCCACATTCCTTCCTTCCTTTTTTTTTTTTGTAGGGGCTTTTTATGACATCCTGGCTGGCCTTGAGTTTACCACTCTCTTGATTCTGCCTTCCAAGTACTGGTTTAGAGGTGTGTGCACCCCACCCCAACCCACTTTATTTAATCTCTACATTACAAACTGAGTTATCTCTCTAATGCACACATCTGATTACATCATTCTTTTCTGCTTAAAACCCTTCAATGGCTCCAACTACTGCCATCCATCATCTAGTACCCACTGTTCTATGACCCCAGTGAAACTCCCCAGCCTCTTTTCCCTAAGGACTCCCCATCTGCATTCATAAGAGCCATCATGCCCTTCCTGCGGCCATTTTCTTTGTAGGTTCTTTTGTGCCCTCAGTCTGGAGAACACAGCTCCATCTGTATTCCTCAGCTTGTCGTAAGAAACACCACATGCACACAGCATCCCGGAAGCCTTCCCCTGGCCTGCCGTGTGCACCATGACACCCTGTGCTTGTATGGTTTCTGTCTATTCCAATGACCTAACTTGTAGTCAGCCTCTCCTTCTGGTGTCTAGTCTGGAAGGAGAAGCCTGTACTTACAGGAGGGACCGCAGGAGTCTGGGGTCAGCTCTCAGCTTCTAGCATCAGGCAAGCCTGCATTTGGCTCTTGGTTTCATTGGTCTTTTCTAGTGACTCTGGGTCAATTATTTAACTCTTCCTAAGCTTCTGTTTCCCCCGCTTTTCAGTAGGAACCAAATAATAGCAAACCAATGGGATTTATGATGCGTGTCAAACAAGCTGACTTACCAGTACTTAGCAGTGCCTGGAACAGGGCAGATGCACAATGAGTATTTGCAGACTGAATGCTGATGTGATGAGACTTGTTAAACAGAGCCAAGTCTCTCCTGCTATCCTACCCTAATACACCTGCCCAGCTAGAGGACTGTCAAGGCCAATCTTTTATATGTGACTGGAAGGAAAGTGTAGCTGTTGGCTGATCTCCTAACACCTTTACCAACTGCTGCTCAAATCTGCCATCACAGACTGATCTTCTCGACAGCAATTAGCCAATCCTTGCTAAGCAGAAAACCAATTTGGGAGCGTAGCACAGGACTCACTTCCCGCCACTAGCACTTGTTCAGCTAAGCCAATGTGTAAGCAGCAAATGCTTCCAAAGGAGAGCTTTCCGGTGACCCGGTGAGCATGGATGGCACTCAGACAGTGGAGAAGGAAGGAGAAGAGTAGCCGATGACGGGACAGAGCTGAGGGCGACCTGCACGCCGAGTGACTGCAGGGTCTTGAAAGAAGGAACTCTTGGACCTCTTCCCCTTAAAAATGTGAGCTACTTTAAATAACTGTTTTATCACAGCAGTTTTAGAACCAGAAGGAATTTTAAATCCCCTTGTTTGAAGAAACTGGAGCCCAGGCATGAAGTTTGACCAAAGTCACCGAGTTAGTTGCTAAGAAACATGACACAAACACACCCAGATTCTATTTCCTTGGGCTGCAAAGTTCCTTTACCTATACTAAACTATCTCTTAATAGTTTAGAAAAATTTTCATTTGGGGGGTGGGTTTTTTTTTTTTTTTGAGACAGGGTTTCTCTGTGTAGCCTTTGCTGTCCCAGACTCACTTTGTAGACCAGTCTGGCCTCAAACTCACAGAGATCCACCTGCCTCTGCCTCCCGAGCGCTGGGATCGCAGGAGTACACCACCTCGCCAGTCTTAGACAATTCCACTTCTTAAAGAGACGCTGAGGTAATTGGGTGAGGAAGAGTGAGAATGATGTAAGCAGATACCAGGCTTCAAAAGTAAGGAGGCTGCTGGAGCAAAAAGTCTCAGGCTTTTCTAATGTTCTTTTTCTTCTGTAAAGAACCTGAGCAACATATTCACACTGATGTCTAAGTGACCCAAAGCCAAAATCAAGAACACCATTCTCAAATGGCCTATGCTAGGAAGGCTTTGTGTAGTCGTAGGAACTAGCTCAGGAAGGCTCATCTCCAATCCCATCTGCCACAGAGTGATGCCAGCCTTGAGAATCTACCCTGCCAAGGGAATCACACAGAACATTCTAGGGGGATAATTCTTAAGATGTTTGAGGACAGGTGCCATGCCACAACCCTCGTCTAATGCCTCAGTCATTTAGAATGAACTAAACATAGTTCATTCTTTCTGCTTCTTATTTCCAGTTTACCACTGTTGCTTTTCTCTGGGTGGGTGGCCATCTGGCAGTGTCTATTTCAAGGCCCCATGAATGGTACGTAAGATTCCAGTTGTGCAGGAAGGACAGTCCTTCCCACTCGGCCACCCCCACGGTTCATGAGAGTTTTCTATTAATGGCGTCTGAAAGGCAGGGCTCTTCAGCAGCTGTGGCTAGCCTGATAAGCAAGCACTTACCAGCAGACCCTGAGCTGCAAACAGAAGGTTGGAAGTGTGAGTTTTGCACCGAGCAGGGATACACGCAGTTGTCCTCCTGCAGTTCCACTTGGACTGGAGAAGAACAGACAGATACTGGAGTAAATGTAGCGGCTGCTGTCACATCCCAGGCCGCTCCCCACTTGCGCTTGCAAGGACACTTCCATTCTCCCAGATCTGAAACCACAGTCATTTCTACATGTACTTTATTTCACACTTACAACATTCCATTGCTTTTCTTTTTGAATCTCATCTATTTTCACTTCTTAAAATGCTTTTTAACCTATCCCTTCCCGTGTCCACACTCACTTCCATCGGAATAGTTGTACTGGTACTTGGTTGCCCCAGCCTCAAGCCAGATGTTAACACAGATGGCCTTCCTTCTGCTCACTGCGAGGTGGGAGGGGGGATGGTATAGGGTGTGTCACTGGGGAGAACCGAGGATATAGTTTTCTGCTGCCCATTTATGGTTGGGCTAGGGATGTAATCAGTATTCTGATTGTGTTGATCCTCCTCAGGAGAGAGAAGGGACTCCACGTCTACTGTTGTGACCTTCTGCCGAGGTCTGGCTGCTCTCAGCTCAGCCCTGCTGGCTGTCCCTGCTCAGCCCTGCTGGCTGTCCCTGCTCAGCCCTGCTGGCTGTCCCTGCTCCTCCAGTGTTCACGTCACACCCTGAACCTTCAGGGTGTCTTGTCATTTAAGAAGAATGTAAGAGTCTCTCCCCACCCCATATTATTTTTTGTTATTGTTTTTTTTTTTAAGGTAGGGTCTCATATTGCCCAGGCTGCCTTCAATTCACTGTGTAGCAGAGGATGACCTTGGGCCTATTTTCCAGCCTCGACTTCACAAATACTGTGAACAGGTGTGCACCACCATATCCAGTTGAGAGAGTCTGGGAGTCAAACCCAGGGCTCTGAATATGTAGGCAAGTACTCCACCAACTGAGCCATATCCACAGCCCCTATGACAGACTTCTACTTATTTCTTTGAAAGCATATTATCTGCCTCCAGCCCATTCCATGCAGAGCCTAACTGGTTCTTTAAAAATAATAATTTCATGTTCTGAGACTCTACTTAAAAAAAAAAGTCTCCAGATAGCATACCATCATTTCATTAGGGATGATGAACTCGTCTTAAGTTGCTCAAAGCCAATCTTCCTAATTGTTCAAGACATTCTTTTCTTCTCTGCTCACAAGAGGAGTCATTAGGCTCCTCCTCCAGGGTCCTTCCCACCAGCTTCCTGGAACTAGCTTGGGAGAAATTCTTTATCTTCTTTAGCCTACAAAATTACCAGCACAAGTTGGGCTTTGGTGCCCCCCCCCCGAGTATTCTTGTGGTGTAGTGTGCCACCGTTGGTCCGTGTATGCAGGCACTGTTTCCTGAAATGGACTGTGAGTGCCACTTGTGCTTTTGTTTTGCCGTACTGTTGTTTAAATGATTGGATTCTGCTCACAGAGTGAAGGCAGACACTGTTTGCAGGTGTTCTGAGGTAAAGAGGAGCTGCCAGAGGCTGGGGTTGAGCTGGTAGAAGAAGAAAGGAAAGCCCGGAGGAGAATCAAGGTCCAGGGGTCAAGGCAAGGTCATGAATAAGCAAGGAGAGCCCAGGATAGAGAAGCGCAGGAAGAAATTGGTATGCAGAGTGCAAGTTAGAACAGGGCAGACTGCTCAGAGCCGAGGCTGGAGGAATGCTCCTGGGAGCTGTCAGACCTGCTTCTGTACAGGATCAGCCATTAAAACAGAACTATGTGTGTAATCGGCATTAATGCATAGAGAAGCAAAAGCATAAATCAAAGAAAGACTGGCTAATCCTATGTTGAAATGTTATATTAGCAAGAAATTTCTATGGCTTCCTCAGTCTTCTACATTCAGTTTTATATTAAAATACCAGCTTGGCAACTTTCCCTTAAACTAGTGGGGTCTCCTGAGGTATCTTTAATGTCACACTTAAGCCAGTGTGGAAAAGATCGCCTTTGCTGCCCATACTAGTAATACAGCATGGCTTACAAATGTGGCAGATGGAAACGGAAAGGCACCAACTGGGGACTGCTGCAGATTAGATCCACAGGAAACCTTGGTTTCCCCCCTGCCCCCATCAAATCTGAGGGACAAGCCTTCTTGCCACAGCTGCATTTAAAAAAAAAATTAATATCTGGCTCCTGCGAAGAAAGCAGGTGACAAGCTCAATGGCTCTCCTTGGGTTTGGTGCTGGCCACAGAGGGAACATGGACCTTCTGACTAGGCATTTGTTTGTGAAACTGGAAGTATTATAAGAGCAATGGCAAGTAGGGTGGGGGGAGTCAGGAAGCAGAAAGTGGTGCAAACAAAACACCAAAAAAAAAAAAAATCCAGATAGGAACAAGGGCAGATTGCATTCACCCGAGTGCAAACACGCTGACTCATGCAACCCCAGTAACAGCTGAGAATTTTTGCATGCATGCCGTGAATCATCTAACGAGGAAGGCAAGCCACCAACTCCAACTGACCTTGTACATGAAAAATAAATCTGAGTGTTTTGATCAGGAGCCACTGAAATTGATCTCTATTGCCACACACCCTGAGAGGTGAAAAACTGCCTTAGAAACCGGGGGTGGAGGGTAAGGGGCAGAAAGGACTTTTCTTTTTGAGATGCACTCCCACCCACGGTTTCCATGTCAGGTGCTGTGGGTATTCTAGTCCAGGCTGAAGGGATTTGTGCCGTCCATGCTGCTTTCCGGCATCTCTGTTTTCAGGGCTTACACAGAGAGGGATATTTATAGTTCTTTGTATTTGAGAATAAACGGTCCTTCTGGCTTGCAGAATCTCAAGTGCTAGGATGGCCAACTGCTGATTGTTAATTGTTCAGACTGGCAGTGGGCATCTGTTGGGTTTTAGAAATTCAGGATGGGTACCACATTCCCTTACTGACAGTGCCTGGTTTCTGGTTTCTTGGGGATGAGACTTGTCCTCTTGGTGACAATCTAACAGTTTTCTCACCAGGTCCCAACTCTTCCCAGATGAGGAGCAGGCCTGAGAACCACAGCATCCATGACTTCCTTCTCTGTGTTCTCAGTCATGTTTGTTTGGTTTTTTATTCTGATTTCTGGTTTTCTGAAACAGGGACTCTCTAGGAAATCAAGGCTGGCTTAAATTCACTATGTAGCCCAGGCTGGCCTCAAACACATGTTCGTCCTGCCATAGCCTCCAAACGTTGGGATTACAGAAGTACACAACCACACCAGGTTCATGCATAGTACTGACCAAAAGGGCAAAGAGATTGAAAACCAGTAAACTCATCCCACCCACCAAGATGTTCCAGAAAATAAAGCTGGGTGTTTTACAATACCAAGATCCCTAAGGTCACTTTGAGGTCAGGCTGTGCTCTTCAGCCATCTCTTGAGTTTGATCTCTGAGTCTATTCTTTTAGCTTCCCTATAATGCTTTCAAACAACCTTTCAAAAATGGCTGCAGTTGACAAGAGCATGTTTGCTACCTCTGTCCAAAGAACTTTATTTAATGCAGATTCATATCTGTCAAAGTCTCTCTGATAAATGTTCAAAAGGAATTGCAATTATCGTGAGCCCAGTGGATTGGTTCATGAATGTCGGTTCAGAAAACTCTCATGCCTTTTATAAGGCTCATTACTTAACACCGTATCTTGTCTTCTTCATCTTCTACTGCCTTGAAGTTCCTCTTATGATTAATTTGTTGTTTATCTTAACTCCTTTCTCAAATATCCTCAGTGTATAATAAATTAGTGATGTATTATCTACAGTCCCTGATTACCCAAAAACATAATTCACCCTGTCAACTCTCACAGGATGCAAAGTTTTTAGTTTTGTTGTTTTTTTTTGTTATACAATGATATATATATATATATATATATATGTATTTGACTACCAATATTTACAAACAAAGGTAATAATTTGAGAAGTATGAAAATAAAGTAAAATATCAAAGGTAATCGGGGGGAGTGATTTCAGCATGAGCAGAGCCTTGAGATAAATAGAATTCCTGTACAAAATAAGATGGTACATGCCACTTCCGCTCTGTCTACAAGGATGGTTATAGCAGGGAGGTAAGTCCTCACACTCAATCCTCTGGTGCTTCTAGCCACCTTGATCTTAGGTTTCCCAACTTCCAGAACTCTGAAACATAATATTCTGCTATATAGTATTTTTGTTTATGTCTATGTGTGGGCCTGCTTGTCTGTATGTGTACCACATGTGTGCAGGTACGTGTGGAACACAGAAGAGGGCGTTAGATCTTCTGGAGCTGTAGTTACAAATACTTATGAGCCACCTGAAACGGATGCTGGGAACTGAGCCCAGATCCTCTGTAGGAGCAGTGAGTGCTCTTAACTGCAGAGCCATGTTGCTAGCCCCCTATGGTATTTCCTTAATAGCAGCAACAGATGGACTGAAAAACATTCTAAGTACAGAGACACATTGAGAAGGTACATGGACTCTGGCAATAACAAAGATAACCAAATCTATGGAACTTTAGCTAAGTAATAGACCACGTTCTGTTTCCTCCGTATAATTAATTTATCCCTAACAGTTTGACTAGGTATATGTCATTAACACAAGTAACACCCATAATTAATGAAACAGATGGCTTACACTTAATGTCAATTCAAAGTGGGGTTATTAAAGTTTTATTTGATCTGACACATTCATGTTTCCATCAAAGCAACAATTAAAAGTGTGTGTGAGCAAATACTGCTCTGATGATTTTCCTTTCATAAAATAAATATCTAAAATGAAGCCTTGTCTTGTACTTAGAAGTTAATCTGAAATTTTGTGCCAACCCCTAAATTTTTTTAAACGTCGTTGTTTTTGCACTTTGCTCCATAAATGATAAAAAGTCTTTAAGAGAAAAGAAAAAAAATGTTTTATTTAATTTCTTATTCTTATTCTTAAGTTGAAAATGTAGTTCTATTCAGCACTTCTCTGAGTATATTTTATGGAATGTTGAAGTCATGTTTTGTAGCTTAAAAAAAAAAAAAATCCCAGGGGAGGACTTTGCAGCCAGCCCAGAGGAGACAGGATAAGCTGGGGTTGGATGGAAGGGAAGGAGGTCCTCCCCTGTTGGTGGACTTGGAGGGGGCGGGGAAGAAGGAGATGAGGGAGGGAGTGGGAGGGTAGGAGGGAATGGGGGAGGGGGCTACGCCTGGGATTCAAAGTACCTAACCTGTGATTGAGATAAAAATAAATAAATTAAAAAAAAAATTCCCAGGCTTCAGCTGGCCAGTCTCAAGAAAATGAATACATGCACAAAAGCACATCCACTAGTCATGTGTGATCACAACCTTTACTCTTTCTTTCTGCAAAGAAATTTAAAGACTTAAAAAATTATTTATAGTGTGTGTTCTTAAACCCTGTCATCCTTCATGGCCTCCTCCTAGTTGCACGCCTGGCTCCCCACAGGGACTTAAAACTGAAAGTCTGTGGCACAAGGTGGGACTACACCATGCCTTCTAGCCTGGTCTGCTCTCTCTCATCATGCAGGAAGTTCCTGTCCTCTTATTCAGTCACTGGGTCTGAGCCCTCTTCACAGCCAACTCTGCAAACCTTTCAAAAATGAGAGAGTAATGGCTTTCCTAGTTCATCCATTTTTGTTGTTGTTTCTTAGATTCCTGTAAATTTTCAAGCTGCCCAGCCATTCTTCCAACATTTTTTGAGACAAAATATAGGAAAAAAAAAAAAAAGACGACAACAAAGAAGAAACAGAAAATCCCCTCTGGGAGCAAAACATGGGTGGGGGGGGGAAGGAGGGGAGGAAATACCCAGCAGTAATGGCTGCAATAAACTTTGCTGACATACTGAAACAGAATATTCATCTCTTCTTCCTTTGCTGCCTCCTCTACGGCATTAGAAAATCAGAGTTCCCATTCTGCCAAGCCCCTCAACTGGGCACCACTTGTAACTATATGTTTTGGCTACTTTTTCGGGTTCTTATATCTACAACAGTTCTCCGTTCCAATCCCTTCCAACCCCCTAATACTAGGTAGGCGAGAAAGAAGGTTAGAGGAGAAAGGGGATCTTTTTAGACTACTTCCTACTGATTAGGAGCATCAAGTTCCTTGAGACAAGTCCAATCCTCATTGTCAAGATATCTCTAACCAGTAACCAGCAACAGTAAGTGATAATCAACAACCAGCAATTCAGCAAACAGCAAAAGCAGTGGCAGGAACTAGCATCAGTGATCCACAGAAGCAGGGGGAACAGAAGTTGCCCAAGCCTCTTAGGGCTCGGGTGTTTTATACCCTCTCAAGAGTCCCCAGAATTCCAAACATAAGTTATCTTCAGGGGGCAGAATCATGCCCCTGCTAGAGCATGAGACAAACTATAGTCTGCTGCTATGGACAATCCGAAGCAGCCCCATATCCCACACCTGGGATTAAAACAAAGACATATTCACAGTTTTAAAGAAACCAAAATTCTCACTACAACCTTTAGAGGCCAGGGAGGGCAGTGGCCCTCCCAATACTGGCCTTTGAAGTAGTTACATGATAGCAGAAGAATTTGTGTCATTTGCAAGAGCAGTGCCTACTCTTAACCATTGGGCCATCTTTCCAGCTCTCAGGTACAGCACTCAAAAACAGCACCTTTTTGTGATTAAAAACAAAACAAAAAAACAAAAAACAAACCAAAAAACAGACTATCCTCAAACTCATGATTGTCCGGCCTGTATCTCTTTGCCGTACCCTACTAGCATACTTCACCACAGTCAGCAAGGAAACTTAGAGGAGATCCCATTCATAATCCACAGGAACATTTCTTGAGTTGTTTTTCCTCGTTCTTCTACTTCAATAATTATCTCAATCTTGATGTCCCTCTAAGACTGCTCTTCCTCTATTTATTGTGCCCAACTACCCGCCTAACTCTTGAGTGCCCCCTACCCTTTAGAGTCCATTCTTCATCTTTTCCCTTCTTTACATCATTTTAAATTTCTTTCAGGAAAGTCTGTCATGTTTCTCATTCTAGACACAGGTTCTTTCAGCTGTAGTTAGCTGAACCATTGTTGGAGTAATCTTTTTTCACGTAATATGAAGGTGTGTCTGTGTTTTCAATTTTTTTATTCTGCACTGGTAGAACATGAAATAAGGGCAGGGTTCTGGCACTGTTATTTCTATGGCCCATCATTGGGTTTTCTATTTTGTAAATATTCATCTTTCTTGAACTGCCTAAGGCTATCTAGAAATGTAGCAGTGCTTGCCTTACTACTGATTGGTTGTAATGAAGACTGACGACAAATAGCTGTGCAGGAAGTAGGGGGCGCAACTTCCAGGCAGAGACGGAGACAAAGCAGAAGCTAGAGATTCAGAGAGTAGACACAGGGAACAGATATAGACTGCAGCAGAGTAGAACAGTATAGAACCAGGCATGTGCCAGAGCATAGGCTAGATAGTCTTGTTAAGTTGGAGGAGCTAGCTGGGAGACTGCCCCAGCAAAGGGCCTAAGCTTTATATTGTAATAGAAGTCTTATGTCATTATTTATACTGCTGGTGGATCTGAGAAAGCCCTGCTGTAGAGGGCTTTAAGTGGAGAAATATATATAAACTTTGAAGTTTTCATGGAGGTTACATTTCAGAAAGAGGCAAATTAGTTACTCATATATAAATGATTCTTTGAATCTTTATTTGAAAAAGATGTACTAAGGCCATTTGATAAAAACCAGACAGCTTTTGACAATTTACCATCACATTAGCATAAAAAGGCTCTGAGAAGCTATTTAGAAACAAAGAATCCTATTCCTTTCATTCCATCTAATATTTTTCTCAAATGGATCTCAGAATGAATCCTTTTGATCATCTCCTACCCTCTCACATACAAAAGCACCCATGAAACACAGTTTGAGTAAAATGGCTTTAAATAGTGAAAGAGATAGCAAAAGTGATTGAAGTCTCTCATACACACAAGTGGCTGGCTGGCTGGTCTCCTGGATACAGCAGCTGTCCGAATGCGGTCTGCATCTTCCATATGCCATGCACAGTATGGCCATTTCCCCCATCTTCCGGTTGTGACCTGACATATCAGGCAAAATGGCCACCACCCAAGTGTTTGGTTAATATTTGGAGGGCCAGATCCACCTGCTTTGAGTAGCACTTCCCCTTGGATAGGTTTTCCTAAGGTGTTTCGTCTTGCCGCCACCCAGGTGTCTTGACTTGCTTTGGACATTAGCCAACACTCTAAACTAATACGGCTATTAACTTACTCGCTGTTGCATAAGTACAAGGGCACCCGTGAAAAGGTGTGCTTAGGGTACACGGACTTGTCCATAGCTAGTGTTTGTGAGTAAGCTAGTGTGCTTGGTTGTTCTGGGGAAGACTGAGGAACAGCGCTTGGGCCTACATGTGCTTGTGTAGTGTGTAGAACCTCACTCAGATTCATAATTAGGGGGCAACAAAGGATGAGTAATTTACACCATTTAAGGTTTCAGACAGACCTGATACAGTTTGTGAGTCTTCCAGAAGTCTCCTCACCAACAGAAAGACACCATATAAAAAAGATTGTAAGTAATAAATAAAACACTGATTTTTTTCATTATTGGTATCTAATTTACTTCGATCTATCAGAATTTGAATCGAGACTAGATGTCAAGATTCAAGTCCATTCTCTGAGTTTGGAATTTTATCACGTCTTGGCCTTTTGCCTAAGATCAGGTGCAAAGTTTGAAAATTATAATTTGTTCAAAGTTTATCTCATAAATGAGCATTTCTACCTAAAGATATTCAACTTATAAAAGAATACATGTGCCTAAAAATAAATTTCAGTTTTTATATTATATCCAAAGGTGGTAATAATTATCCAACAAACATTTCCAATTCTTCATCTGGATAGAGCTGGGATGGCCTGCTCCCACCACTTTATGGTAACTAAAGCCACATGACTAGCTTTGGCTAGGAAAATATGAAGAGAAAAGCCATCATGTGGCTGCCAGGCAAAATGTTTTAAGCACAAATGCATAATTATCCATAGAGTGAGCAAAAAATTAAAAATGTTTGTTTCATGACACCTAGGGTTGAGAATGCTTGTTACTGTAGTCTTTGCTAACTTATGCTGACTAGTTTAACACAGTAGAACACTAATTATATTGTCCGTGGACATCACATGGGAGAAAAATTAACTAAGAAAGCATTAGATGACATGTTAAATGTGCATTGCAATATATTGTTCAAGTGTTGGAACTCATATGTGAATTGGGGCTATCAGGGTATACTGAGCCTTCAGAACTTTGAAACTGGGGGGAAAAAGAAATGAAAAAAAGAATGTTTATGGGTATATTGACAGATGAATGGCTATGCAAAACGTGACATATTCACACCAAAGAATATTACTCAGCCTTAAGAAGAAAGGACACATTGACATATGTTGCAGCATATGAAGACATTATACTATGTGAAGTCAGTCAGTTACAAAAATGTAAACACTGTATAGTGGAATTACTGAGGATATCAAAAATCATAGCGACAGAAGACAGACCTATGGATGTCATAATCTGGGAGCGAGGAAACGTGGAGTGTTTATTGGATATAAAACTTCAGTTTTACAAGATCATAAAAAAAATAGGAAGACATATATGTGTTCAGAGCTGACCACTCAGCAGGTTGTATGTATGTGTATGAAACAATAAAAATTATAGAGTAAAAGGTCATGAATTTGAGAGGGATGGGAATGCGGGAGGAAGTGAAGTGAGAAATGATGTAAAAACTGTCATCGTATGTGAAATTTTGATCCAAAGGAGGTATGCAGATGAATGGTAACAACAGTTGCACAGGATACTTACAAGTGCATGAACTGCCGCTGAACAGCGAAATAGGTAAGGTTAGCATTTTGGCTGTGATCCCTCTCCTGCTCTCTTTGAAGACAAAGAAGGTGGCAAGGAAGGGAAGGCTTACCACACAGGGAGCTCTTCTCTGAGACTGCAATCTTCCCAACAGGGTAGGAGAGAGCACAATTCTCTGCAGAGGCTGCAATTAGTGGTGTCAGCTTTAACCTTTGCTCTGATGTGAGAGTCCCAGGCGGCACGCCGCCACCTAAGACCTACTGCTCTGTCTGTGACAAAGGTTTTGTCCCTCTGTGTGGAAGTCAGGGCTTACCACATGCTGTGCCTGCATTCCCAAAGGACACATCTCATTCCCAGACAGGATGCAATGACACCAGAAGGAAGCAGGGGCCTATGACACCGTCATCTAGCTATTACCACATTCATCCCTTTTGCGCTGCCCCTCGAAGACTCTACTTCTGGAGTTCATGAGAAGAATGTGTGGGAAATTCCCCAGTGCTGAGCTGTGGGGCAAAATCTTCAAAATGGAAGAGAGAAATCCAGCTGCACATCACACTCAGGTGAAAGCGACAGTGGGGAGTAGAGCAACAATGCATGTATGCACACTCAGGTGCATGCACGGGTGCAAGCTTAAGTGTGAAATCTTCACATAAGACAAATTCCATTGCAGCAGCCTAGAGCATTTGTGTGTTGGGGGAGTGGAGGGCAGAAGTGAAATTCACATTTTAGCAGTGTGTTTTTCTTTTCCTGCTTCGCAGTCAACTGCCATTTTTTTTTTAAAGCATCTGTTCTGTGAGCCAAAGTGGGCAGGGGTGTACACCATCAGTAAGTGCTTGGAAAAGGAGCTCTGGACAAATGCTCCCCACTTAACTCCTCTTAGCTCTGTGAGTGATTACAGCGTTTGGGCTATTTATGGCCTCATCTCCTTGTCTAGGAAAAGTGGAAGTAAAGTCGTGTTAAGCAGAATGGGCATCTGTGCATTTAGTAATTCGCCTTGAGTCAGAAAGTCTAGACACATCCCCCTGGGGATGTGAAACACGCAGTATGTTTCTACGACCTTCAAGACTCTTTTGTAACCTAAAAGGCATTGAGCAACCAGATCTTGAAGTAAGTGGGCTCCGGAGCTCCTGGCTAGGGTGTGGGAAGCATAGTGAAAGTGCGCTGAGCGGGTGGCTGGATACAGCCAGTCTTATCCTGAGTAGGTGATAAGCAACCAGAGCCACTGATCAGGCAGAGCTCAGTGCCATCCGAATGACAAGGTTTTCCTATCACAATAACCTGAGGACTAGACCTGCTGGGTACTACAATCACATCTCATATTTACTGGGTACTATTGGTGCCAGGCACAGCAATCCCTTCACTTGTGCTTTGCGATAACACTCTGGGGTAGATGGAGGACACTGGTATGTTTCAGTGACCCTGTGACATCCATTTCTCTTTTGTTTTGTTTTCCTACCTTTTAGCATTTGCCATCCCAAGTCATGTCATAGAACTGATGAAGAAGTATATAAATCACGGCAGACCTTTTGCTGTCACATCTTTCTCAGTGTCAGTTAGATTCAGTGGGGAAACTGAGGCAGAGATATGGAAACTGAAGCTGGGGTGGGATTGAATAACTCATCTAACTAGAAAATGGGAGAGCTAGAATTAGAATCCACATTTCTGAAGTGGACTTTCTTGAAAGGATTCAGACTTATTGGATTTGATAATGAAACTAGTAGTTTTGCATAATTATTGTATACCAATTAAAAAGGTGTTGGGGGGGGGGAAGGGAGTGGTTACTGGGTTTACAATCCGGTCTATGTGCTAGCCATGTGACTTCAGGCAAGCCTTGACTTTCCTATGCCTCAGTCTTTTCAATCTGTTAAATGGTACAATAACAACAGTAATTTATCCACGGGATAATAATCAGAACTAAACAAGTCTATAGACATAAAGCCCTTAAAATCATGTCTGACATCTGGAGATTCGCCATTAAATTTAGCTATGATTAACTCACATGTTTTGAAGAAAAGCGACTAGGAAAAAGTATAACAAAAGAATGTGTTAAACAACACATCTCCTTGGCCCAAAAATTATCTTGATGCCAGGAGAGTTATGTGCCTTAGTTAGATTTGGGGAAATTCATTTTTTGTTCTATTTCTTCAAAACCAAGAGATCAAGTAGAATGAGATAAGAGAATATTCTGAGAGGAAGTGGCTAACAGAGGTAAGGTGCAGGGCAAGAGGATGGGGGACCCTGGAGCAGTGAAATCTGGGGTTGCCTTGGGCAGCAAGGTTTTGGGGGAGGAGGTGAGAAAAGAAGGGGTTATGCTAAGGTTGGCCAGAGAAGTGGCTGAATGTTGTGCCCCAGAAAACAGTGGCAGAACTGGGGGACTGAAATTGAAACAAGGTTTTCAATCTCCAGGTCCTGATTCCTTCAGGAACTGTGGAATGAACTGTCAGCTGGCAAGTCACAACTGACATCTGTGAAATGCAAAAGGAGAGAAGAGAAGCAGGTGAGCTCAAGAGAAGATGGTAAGACAGCATCCAGAGCCTCTGAAAAGGAAGGATGCTCAGACAGGAGGGAGGATGTAAGACAGCATCCAGAGCCTCTGAAAAGGAAGGATGCTCAGACAGGAGGGAGGATGTAAGACAGCATCCAGAGCCTATGAAAAGGAAGGATGCTCAGACAGGAGGGAGGATGTAAGACGGCATCCAGAGCCCACCTAACACATACAAATATTGTTTCATGAAATTTGGCTTCCAGTTGGGGAAGTAGAGACATGTGTCATGGACTATGAAGTAAAGTGAATTTCTTTCTATAGGTTTTGCAGCAAAGGCCTGAAAATGAATGCGTTAAAACAAAGATGAGAGCAGCTCCGGACTGAAAAGAAATGCAGACTACACACTTTATATGAGCAAGTGTGTTAGTTGTCTCACTGTTATAGCAAAAGGCTTGGCAAAAGCAACCTAAGGAAGGAAGGAAGGAAGGAAGGAAGGAAAGAAGGAAGGAAGTTTAGTGTCTTTCAGTTTCTAGTTTAAGGGCATGCAGTCCATTACCGTGGTGGGAATGTAAGGCAGGCTGGAATCCACAGTCAGGAAGTAAAGAGAGATGAAAGCTGGTACCCAGCTTGTTTTCTCCTTTTCCTCCATTTTATTCAGTCCAGGAATCCAGCTCATGGCTTCACCACATTCTATTAGAACTTGCTAGAAACACCCTCATCGACATGGGCAAAGGTGTATCTCCTGAGCCATTCTAAATCCAGGCTCATTGACAATGAAGATTTACCAATGTAACAAGCAAAGACCCATGTCTACTTGCTGTAGGTTCTCAGACATGCAGAATCAAGACAGGTGTTTCTGCTGCTCTGTCTTCTGGCCCTGAGACTGCTTCCTACACAGGTGTCCTCAACCTTCCCTTAAGACTGCTCTTTCCTTGGCTCAGCCACTTTGCCTCAAAAACAATTCCTGTCCCGCCCTCCCACTTCCGTCCAGATGCCATGCCCTAAGCCTGACCTTCCCCAGGATTAGAGCCATCTGGAAGTGCCACACAGAATGTCTGGTCGTTTTACTGTCAAAGAATAAATGACAAAGAATAGTCAAGCAAATGGGCCAGTCACACACCATGGTACTCATATCAATGCAGTCCATCCTGGGACCTTACCAAGCAGTTTGATTTCACACTCAGACCAAGAGTCAGGTGGAGGAGAGGATCCAACATACCAAGCCCCACTCTGGATTCTGCATAGAGCCAGGATGACAAAGAATGCCCGTGTCTCGAGAGGACTGACTACGTTCGGGTGAACCCTAGAACTCAGCAACGGAGTGACAGAAACCCTAAGCCACAGAGACGGTGGCCTAGTGAGGAACACAGCACACTGCGGCAGAGACCCTGGCTTCCTGCTCCTACATATACACAGCCGGGGAGCAGTAAAGTCCTGGACCCTGTTCTCGCCACCAGAGACTGCTCCAGTCCCGGCAGACTTTAAACACTGTCCGCACAACTGCTTTGCTCCACAGAAGGAACACATGGTGAGTCCAAATCCCTAGAGCCCAATTTGCTATAGCACAGCGCCATTTCAATGGAAAGGAATCATGGCAAGATTCCACCGTGCCCTAGAGTCAGCAGGCAGCCCTTTAATCAGAGCAGCTGCTCACAGAATCCCTGAGCCGTCAGGGCTCTCCTTGTACAGCCTGAAGACGTGCCCCTTTGCAAAGCACGGCCCCAGTGCATGGCTTCCACTGTGTCTCTGGGGCCCAAGGACAGGTTCTTCCACAGCAGGTGTCATCTTCACATTGGTAAGCTGTGGTACAACAGGGCAGACCAGTATAAAACTGTCAAGATGGATAGAACAGCGGAGGATACCCAGAAGTGAATCCACACACTCACAGCCAAGTGATTGTCAACGAAGGTACCAGGAAGGCACGGGGAGGGAAAAGCGGTCTCTTGGCTAAGTGATAATGGGGTAACTAGATACACAAAAGAATAAAATTCTATTACTACTCCTCTCTACATACAAAATACAACTCAAAAGTGGATGAAGACTGTTAGATGAAGACTATGAAGCTGTTAGAAGAAAACAGGGGAAATGCTGTAAGCCATCAGTACAGGAGAAAGACCCGCCCAAAGCACAGGCAATTACAGTAAGAATAAGCAAATGGAATTGCATCCAAAGAAGATGCTTCTGCCCAATAAACAGAAGCATGAGCAGAGTGAAGCAACAATGATGAGCGGAACAGGAGAAAATATCAGCAAACTGTCCACCCAGCAAAGGATCAATATTCAGAATATATAATTATCTGATTTAAACGCCAGGCAAGTGATTTCAATCTCATTCGTATTTCAGAAGACATAGAAATGGGCAAGAAGAATATGAAAGAAAAATACTCATTATCACTAGGCGCCGGGGAAATGCAAATCAAGGCCAATGTGCTATACTAATTTCACCCTAATTAGAACTGCTATTATCAAAAAGTCAAGAACAAAAAATAACAAATGCTGGTAGGGATATAGAGAGAGGGGCAGCTGATGTGTGCTGCTGGTGGGAATGTAAATTAGTGCAGTCACTATGGCAAACAGTGTGGAGGTTCTTCCAAAAACTAAAATTAGCCTACTGTGTGACTCAGCAGTCCCAGACTCACAGGAATGGGTTTCATTTCCTTTGGGTTTGTAACTATGTAATATACTTATGTTAGAATTATGTATATGTATTTACATTATGACTATGTTTATACCATATAGACTAGATGTTATAACTATGGTGGGAATGTCTAAGAGATCCATGGGCTCCCAAGTTCACTGTAGTTCTATCCACATTAGCCAAGACATGAAATTTTCTAAGGCATCTATCAGCATATGAACCAACAAGGAAAACATGCTAAGCATACACTACGGTACATTCATCTAAAATATTAAATATTTTCATTTGCAGCACTATGCATAGCATCAAAAGACATTAAGAGAAATAAGCCAGGCAAAGAAGACAGCCACTGAGTGTTCTAAATCACTGGTGGAGGCTTAAAAAAAAGACTGCATAGAAAAACAGAGTGAAATGCTTGTTATTGGAGAGGGAACAGGGAAGGTGGACAGGGTCAAGGCAGCATGTACCAGCACACAGCTGGTTGGGAAGGATCAAATCCGATGCGCAGAAGGGTTTGAAGAGGTAAAAGTAGTAAATATCCTGATATGATTTTTATAAACTGTGTAATGCACAAAATCCTATGCTCTACAAATATGTATTAAGTCTGAATAAAATTAACACTGTTTTAAAGTGTTCACATGCACACAGCTAACAGTAGAACATGGGATCAAACACCTGATTAAATCTGAGAGACTCCATCAAATGGGGCCAGGACAATTTGTGCAGAGACTCTAAGAAACATACTTGGCATGGTACCAGCCAGCAGCTAATGGCTGCACTGTTTAAGGCACATGAGCCTGTGTGTGTTCAAAATTCAGTGTCAATGTAAAAAAAAAAAAAGTGACTGGAGCTCATTGATAAATATTATGTGGAAGCTCCCAGGAGAAGAAAGAGACACTGAAGCTCAGCACCATGCTACTAAAGTGGATGTCAGCTTGCTTTGAAAGTGACAAATGAGGTAATGATGTCAGGGCTGGATGTGTGTCTGTAAGTTTCACACTTGAGAGGCTGAAGGTGAGGACAATGCGTTTGATGCTAGCCTGAACTATCCCGTGAGACAAAACAAAACAAACAAAAAACCAAGCCATTAAAAGGTTCAAAATAATTCATTAAAATTCTCTCAAGATTAAAGAAAGTGCTAATCTGGGCACCGCTGATTGTGACAAAGACTTCACATACAGAATTCTCAAAGTGGAGTCTGTAACTCCAGAGCAGAGTATTTGCCAAGGGTTCTGGGTTCAATCCCCAGCACTGCAAAAGAAACGTACACACATGCCAAAGGGAAGGGGGAGAAAAAAAAAGAAATGAAAGAAAACATGAGCATGTAGAATGTGTCTAGAGGGCTGAGAAATCTGAGGTTACTCTGGGCTTTATACATAATGTCTTTTTTTTTTAATAGCAAAATAGATCAAAACACATGGTAGTTCATTCCTATAACCCTAGAAACAAGTAGGTTGTAGCAGGAGGGGCAGGAGTCCAAGGCTATCCTCAGCTACCTAGCAAGTATAAAACCAGTCTGAACGACATGGATTCTGACTCCAAAAATGAAACAACAAATAATAAACAAAAAATTCCACACCGACAGCATTCAAAATCCAGCTACTACTTGTAAACTCATGTCATCTGCAATTCAGTTAGACATGCGGTCCTGAGGCTTCCATTTTGCTCACCATTGCACGTAGGCTTAGATTGTTCAAAAACCTACTTTGGAGTTCTTAAAGGCTTCTACCTCCCTTTCAACCCACCGACCAGAGATACAGAAGAAAAAAACGTTATTAGGAAAAGGGGGTCGTGGACCTTTTTAAACATAGTTCCACTCTTTGTTGCCCGGATACCTTCAGACCAATCAAACAGCAAACACCAAACAACAACACAGATCCACAGCTGTGGCATAATTTAGCAGAAACAGCAAGACTCCACCCTGAGACCCAGCCGGGGTGCCCAGAGACTTTCTCTGGAGCATTTTTCTGAGAAGTGAAGTAGAGTAGAATGAAGACCAGTGAAGCAATACGAACCTTACAAATAGTGGCAAGTATTGCCTCACTGTCCGTGGGCTCCTACTTAGCCCTTCTCAGAGTCCACACAAAGCACTAGCTGTCAAAAACCATGCCCCTTGCAGGAGACAGCTTCCGGCAAAACATCACACACCCGCTCACATGTCTGTTTTCAGCTGACCAAGATTGCATGCCCTCTCAGGAGTTTTTCAATTGAGGATGAACTAAAAGCATTTCCACATCCCACATTTAGGACCAAAACAAAAATCACGTAGAAGAACCCAAAACTTTCACTACAATTACATAATTGACTTTTTCAGCTTATTATTTTGTTATGTATTAATACTAATCATTATATTAATAGTGTATTACATTAATACTGTTCGTTATTACATACATATGTTAATATATTGTTAACATTATTATTTATGATACAATGACTATTCTTCCTATTAATATATTAAAAAAAAAAACAGCTGCTGGAACATATCCCTTGCTCTCAGTTTCTGTAGAGAACATGGGTTTTGGCAGGAGCGTTAAAATTTTCCTGCACTTACATGAATCTAACGAGTAAATTCAGAAATGAGTTCTGTACTTCTTAAATATTACCAAGAAACCTAGGCAGAACCCAGCAAGGGGTCGAAAGAAAGGGGGGTCCAGCAAGCCTCAGCCTAAGGTTCTGTCCCCTAAAGACCAGCCAAGAGGAGGCCTGGGTTTTTTTGTTTTTGTTTTGCAGCCATTCTTCAAAGCAGTCTAGACTTCCTCATTTGTGAGGCTCTTCAGGGCTTGTAACACTCACTCCGTGTGGAGCGCGCGCTTGGGGGGCGACAGCTTTCCTGCTTTGTGAAGAGGCTGGGAGTCGGCTGTGGTCAGATGCGATCCATCAGATCATGTGTGTTTGAAAACCGCGCTGAGTCTGAAAGCGGCAGCAGGTCTTTCTCCGCTAGGTCTGAGCAGTCACTCCAGGAGTGGTTATAGCGGCTCATTAAGGTTCGTAGGAAATGGTGGCGGGGAACTATCAAGGAATCTTAATGACACGCGGCTATGATTAGAGCTAATAAAGTTGACGCTGCAAGAAAATAAAGCCGCCTGTAAATCTGCTACCAAAAAATAAGCATCTCAGCTGTGTATAATGGTCCACCCCTTTAATCCTCTTACTGCAGAGGCAGAGGTAGGCGAATCTCTATGAGTTCAAAGCCAGCCTGGTTAACACAGGGAATTCCAGGACAGCCAGGGCTACTTAGTGAGACCCTGTCTCAAAGGCAAATTTAAAAACCTAAAAAAAAAAGACAAGAAAAGTAAAAAGATACAATATGTTAATTTATTTTGGTGTATCATTTTCAAAATGTTTATGTGTAAGTTGTTTGCATAAATGTAATTTTCATACGTACATGTAAGCAGTCATCACTCAAAACATTTTTCTCCCAAATGGTATACTATAGATTCTTTAATTTTGTTTTCTTTTGACAAGAAGTGAATATGGCACATGCTGATAAGTGTATTTTACCATTATAAATTTCTACTTGCTAGTATTTTCACGGTGGACCATAGTGTATTAACCAAAGTCTTACTCTAGTTTTGTTTTCTCTTAACAATAAATGAATATGGCACATGTCGATAAGGATACTTTTTCATTTTAAATTTCTGCTTGCTAGTATTTTCATGATGGATCATAGTGTATTAACCAGTCTATTTTTAGACCTTCACATTTCGACAGGTTCTCGTGATGTTTTGAGTAATGTGAGATAGCCCTGCTCAGGCCTGCAGCTTCAATCTTTTCTCCAATGCCATCTTCCCACAGTAAAGAGGGCTGTGTTGCTTGTTTCTTGCTGTGATCCAAGCCTTACTTTTCTAAAGGTGAAGCCTTTATTCAGGAAGGTAGAGCTTCCTAATTGAGATTAGTGGCTTGTGAAAGAGAGATCTCTCCCCTGTTCCCCAAGAAGACACAGATAAAAGATGACTGTCTGTGAACAAGTGTATTTTATTGGTCCTCATCTAAGGTGTCTCTATATCACCTTAACCGTTGCGGATTTCATAGACTTCAGAATAGCAAGAAATAAACTTCTATTGTTTATAAAGTAGTCAGTATCTGGTGTTGTGTTATGGTATGTAAGATGCTCCTGGTATCAACTGAGCACATTTACTGCAAAAAAAAAAAGTTAATATATTAAGGGGGAAAGTTAGTCCCATGAAAGAGTAACTAAGTGAGCATCTTTGCAGTAGCTATGTGTTGTGTATAGATAAGTACACTAGCATATGCCTATAGTAATGTGCGCGCACACACATCTGAAGTTTAAGGACATATTCATTTTGTTTTCAGCAGAGTGGATGTAGAGTTATGAAGAGAAAGTGAGAAAGAACTCATGAGAATGGGAGGGGTTACAAGGAAGAAAAACCCTTAAGGACATCTTTTCAAAGGAGTCAGTGATATATAACTCTCTGTATTTTCATAATGTATAGCAGAAATCCCTCCAGGCCAACTAGTATAGGCCATTAATATTTAATTCCTACATAATATTCTATCCTAAGGATTGCCATAATTCATTCAGGTATTCTTTAATTAACGAATCCTATCAACTTTCAGTTATTAAAACTAAGTTTACAGCTGTCATCCCTGTACATATGTACTTGTACAGTAGGAGTTTAATTTTTATAGTTTATGGTCCCAGGAGTGGAATTCTAGGTAGAACTGCATGCGCGTGTAAATTTTTTTCTTTTTCTTTTTTCTTTCCTTTATGGTCAGGGGGTGGCAGTGCATGTAAATTTTTAACAGAGGTCATAAATCGCTTTTGCATTTCTGTACCAGTGATATATGATAGTGCCCTTGCCCAGACTCACATCCTTGGTAGAAATATGTGCTATTACACTTTTATGCTTGCTACTGCGATGGGTATCATTGTGATCATTTTAATTTCCATTTTTCTGCCCATTAGGGGAACCTGAACATTTATCTTACTTGCTCCTCTGACAATTGCCTTTTCATATCTCCAACCCATTCTGCTATTGGTTTTGACTGTTCTTATCTTTTTAAATTGTGAAAGAGCTGTTCTTAAACTGTAGATATGAACTTGAATTCATCACCTGAATTTAAAGTATTTTCCCCAATGCATTTGCCTAGTGACTTTATATTTGGTATCTCTTGAGCTACGAGATACCTGAGAATTTTATGAATATATACATGTAATATACACAGTACATATAAATCCTGGTGTTAATTAAAAACATTTCTTCTGGGCCAGGGAGATGGCTCAGTGGATAAAGGCACTTGCCACAAAACTTCAGAACCTGTGTTCAATCCCAGGATCCCACAGATTGTCCTTTGACTTCCACACATATACTGTAGCATGGACATGTGTGCACACGTCCACACTCATACCGCCTCCTCCATAAATGAATGAATGCATTTAAATAAATAATAACAAACATATCAGTTAGTGCCACAAAAGAGCAAGTGGTTGGATCTTGCCATGACCTTTGCTCTGCTTGCTTTCAGCTCCATCAGAATTCAAAATGGCTGGTGGTAGGGCTAAGGACTGCAGGGGTAGTTGAGTCTCACATGGAGAGTGCCGGCTGGCAGTTGCTTGTGGAGCATACCCAGGAACACAGTCCTCTAACTTGGGTATTCATGCAGTCATGGAGGATTGGGCATCATTGCCATTGGGCAGCATGCAGTCCTTCTACAGTGTGTCTTTAAATTGCTCTCATCTGGAGGGCGTGTGGTTCCTTATTCTCTCAGGGTTCAGAACTCCACAGCTGGCCAGCATTTGGTGATTCCAGTGGACTACACCTCTGTGACAGCCATAAGGGCGCCTTCTTTTCAGTTCTACATGAGCACATTGGAGGTTTAATTAACTTCCCAAGCAGACAGATTTCTGAATTTCAAGTATAAACCATACTTAAGTACAACTTGGCCTCAAGGACATTCTAGCTGCTGAAGCAGTGGGTTTGATTGATGTGATTATTTTTAAAAACTTCTCCGTTCATAATTGTGATAGAGAAACTATACTAACAAGCATTTGGATTTATAGAGCCATTATTTCTAGTCTGTGGGCAAGCTCAGTAGAGGTCATGACTTACCCCCTCAACCTTCCTCTACAGAAACTGTTTCTTCAACTCCTAGGTGTAAACAGTGTTCTATTTTTCAAAAACAATTACTTATTTTTACTTTCAGGTGTCAGTCCATCAGAATTAACCAAAAAAAAATTTTTGACACTGACACTAAATTCATATCCTATCTTCAGGAGAACAGGATTTATTTCTCCTTAGGAGAGGAAAGGGTTTATTAGACTTACACTTCTAGGTCATAGTCTATCACAGAAGGAAGTCAGAGTATGAACTCAAACAGGAAGTTGGAGGCTGAATCCACAGAAAAATGTTGCTTTCTGGCTCACTCCCAGGCTGGTGCTTGGCTAGCTTTCTTATGCTGCTCAGGACTACCTGCCCAGGGAACAGCGTTGTTCATAGTGGACAAGACATACCCCCCCAACACACATCATTTGAGGCAGTCAAAATAGTCTTCCACAGACATAATCACAGGCCCACTGATACAGAAAATCCATCCAACCACTCTAGGCTACGTCAAGTTGACCAAGCTAATGGGAACAAAGGGTTTTAAAGCTTTTTATAAATTTTATTTTTTACATAATGCAACTTTTGTAAATGCTTCCTTGGTGGTTCATACTATCTAATGTTTTTATCACTCTTCTGTAAGACTAGATAACATTTTGAAAAACTGGTCCTATTAAATGGTTTGGAGATTTTGTTATGCTTGTGTATCTTGAGTCTGTCTCAGTGTATACATGATTTAGGAAATTTCACTAGAGATTGCAAGATTAATGATTAAACAATTTCATAAGTTTTAATTTTGCATAATGAAGATTATCATTTAATTATATATTTCATCTGGTTATTAGAAATCAGAGTTTATGTGATAATGAATATTCCTTTTTAAGAACATAGAATGGATTCCATTTTGTTCAGATCATAGTTTCGCTCCATAATAGGTTCTAATTTTCACATATTTCTGATTTTCATCATTAGTGTCTTTTGGATGTTTCTTTTATTTCCATGTATAGGTAAATTTTGTTTATGTAGAAAAAGTTAATGATTGTACCTCTTTATTTTGTGTCTACACAGCTTATCAAATTATCTTTTTACCTTTTTGTTTTTTTAGTAGAGTTTCTTGGTTGAATCAAGCATAAAATTATATTACCAGCAAAAGTTTCACCTCTTTCTTCCATATTTGTACTTTACATATCATACAACATATCCATTGTGTGTGCAATAATTTACTAGGATATGCAAACAATATTAAGTGATAATGGCAATATTATAGGTTCTTATCTCGTTCTTTATCTTAGCAGGAACGTTCTTTTTAGGGAGAGGGTCTCATGTAGCTCAGGCTAGACTCTAACATGCTAACAGCCAAAGATGATGCTGAATTTTTGATCCTCCTGCTTCCACTTCCTGAGTGCTTCAATTCCAGGCACGAGTCACTACATATGTGATATTAAATATTGAACCCAGGGCCTCATTCATGCTAAGTAGGTACTTTACAAACTAAGCTACATCCCAGTTCCAAAATTTCATTTTTAATAAAATAACTCATGTTGATTCTTAGCTGTAGGGGTCCCATGCCTCTATTTTTGTTTTCTCATTCGAGGATCCAGGCTAAGCCGAGATCTCTGGAGACAGCTGCCATTTCTATAACAGAGAAAGTTGTCACTACCAGTTCATTCAGCTCTAAAGAGTCCATACCTATTCCCTTTGTGTTTATTGGTCAAGACCAAATAAATGGCCAGATGAAGGCCTCGTGGTATTGTGATGCCAAGGTTGTGGAGAATTATAATCCTCCCATGGGCAAGGCAATAAGTAACAAATAACACAGTGCACTCTGCCACAGCTCACCATCATGATTGTGTTTGCTACTGCTTTCTCACATGTGATCTTTATAGTCTTTATTGGGAGTTGGGTACATTTCTTCTATGCCTATGGTCCTTGGTGTGTGTTTTAAGTAGGTATTGGGTTAATCCTACCTAACACTTCACCATCTATGGACATGGTGTCTTTGTTTTCTGCCTTTAGTTTGTTGATGGAATACAAATGATTTCCTCATAATCAACTCTCCTTGAGTTCCCAGAATAACTGTATTGAGAGCTGTGAATGATTCCCCTGGTAATCCAGTGAAATCTACTTCAGAAAACATAGAACTATCATCTTTTCCCTCATCAGTGTAATTAGCTGATAGTGTTCTACTGTGACGTAGTTTCAGGTTTGGCTTTTCGGTGATACACATTTCATAATGTGACCATGGCTGTTTTAAAATTTTAATTTCACAAATTAAAATAATTTATTAGACTTAGTTTGTTAAAATATTTCCTATTCAAACCTAATTCTACATCATTAAATTCTAATCCTTTTTTTTCTCTTTCTCTTATTTATTTTTTCTTTCTTTCTTCTTGAGAAACAGAATCTCATTATAATGCCTAGGCTTATCTCAAATTTATGACCCTCCTGCCTCAACTTGCCAAGGACTAGGATTACAAGGGTATGGTACCACTCACAGAAGTCTAATGCCTTTTTTGTTTAATGATCTATAACCTACAATTTCCCAGCATTTCTCTAGTAAATAATCTAATAAAGTTTTCTACGTGTGTGTGGGTGGGAGACGTGTATGTGGGTGTGTTCATGTGGTGTGTTCTTATGTGCACATGAATATGTACACGCATGTATTTGGAGGCCAGAGGTGAGCATCACGCATCTTCCTTGATCACTCTACCTTATTTTTTGAGACAGTCTCTCAATAATAATGGAGCCCACCAATTCAACAAGGCTAGCTGCCTAATGAGCTCCAGGCGCCATCTGTACCTGTTTCCCCACCGTTGGGATTATAGATTCACTCCACCCAGCTGGCTTTTTGCATGGGTGCTGGATCCTGACTCAGGACCTCCTATCTGCAGAACTGAACGGCCTCCCTAGACCCCAAGCTTGTTACTATTTAGGTTACCCTTCCAACTTAAGTTCATGTGAAAGTCCTTTGTTTAGCGATAGTTTTCAAAGGTGTGGAAAGCCCACCTTTATTATAATCTTTTATATTTTTGAGTGTGTGCAGTTATGTCTCTTAATTAATTCCGACCTTATATTTTTTCTATAAATGTGTGTACAATTTATGTATCTGTATCACTGATTGAGAAGTAACCTTTAGCCCTGCAAGCACGGGGATCTCTGTATGATTCACAGAACCAGATACAGTTCTAGAAAAGAGCCAGACACGGCATCGCGTGCCTATAATACCAGTGCTGACAGGTGGAGACAGATGGGGCTCACTGGCCATTCAGAGCTCCACAGGATGAATTCTAAGCTAGCTAGATACCCCGTCCCAAAAGAAAGGTATGGGGACAGTATTCAAAACAGTGCACCCGAGGCTGTCCTTTGGCGTCTACATGTATGTATACACAAATGCGCATCCACCTGTACACCCCCCCCCCCGACACACACACACACAGAGTACTCTCAGATCTTCAAAGGCTGCGGTAGGGAGATCACAGATTGGAGGTCAGCCTGGGTCATATGCTAATATAATGCTTTAAAAAAAAAGAAGGAAGGAAGATAGCTTTTAAATTGACATTCTTTTCACTATTATTTCATTTTCTGATTCATCGCTTTCAGCTTATGTATAAATTTTATTCTTAGTTTATTTCCTTGTACCTTCTCAAGTAAACACCTGATATTTTTCAGTTTTTAATCATAAATAGCCAAGACGTCTAAAACTAAATTTATCTCAGGCTGTCTTTTTCGTTTCACAAACAGACCCACTCTCATTGCTTTTCAGACAGTAGCACATGAGCTGTCTTCACACGCTCACATCCACTCATGAACCCCTTCTTACTGTGGTTCATCTCTATCTCCTCCCATGATTCGGACTAACAGCTTCCTGATTTCCCAGAAGCTGCAAGCTCACATCTCTACATTTCCTCAATACACAGCTAGCTCCACAGGCTTAGCCTTGTCAACATTTCTCTAGATCAACAAGAAACATACTTTTCTTGGTTACTCTTAGCCCTATCCCCCAGTATAGAATGCTAGGGTTCATTTTTCTTCTCTGCCTTGCCCTTCATGCCCATTCTGTTTAAACACCAAATTGTAGTCGCCCGCGACTACCAATAGTAACCGCCTGCACAAGGGGCTGGGAATTAAAAGAGACAGAGAACACAAAGAAGTGACGCCAAGACAGTACTCTGATCAAGGCACCATTTTTATTACAGAGTAAACCACTTATATAGGTTTCTGAGTAAACATATCGAAGCAAAACAGGAACATTAACCAAGCAAAACAGGAGGTTTAAGAGCAAAACAGGAAGTTTAACTGAGCAAAACAGGAGGTTTAACTGAGCAAAACAGGAGGTTTAAGAGCAAAACAGGAGGCTTAACTAAGCAAACAGGAGGTGTCTGCTAAAAACAACAAGAATAGCAAGCCAGCATGACTTGCGTGCAGATGACCATATCAGGTCCAATGGAATGGCTACCTCACCAAATCCTGATTATTTTATCTTCACAATGAAGCTTACCCTCTTGTCTCTGTCTCTGCCATCGCTGCCTCACTTTGCTCAATGAAAGTGTATTGGATTCTCTCCTTTTCCAAAAGCCAAACCAAACTAAACAAACAAAAAACAATATATAGTTCAGTATAGTCTACACACTCTTCTCCTTCCCTCCAAAAGGGAAAGGCAGAAACAGCACGAATGATATTTTTTACTCATTTGATAAACTCTTCTATCAATGTGCCCTTAGCCTCAAAAATTCCTGAGTGGAGAAAAGCACTCTTGTGTATTACTCTTGTGTATTATCCCAAATCTTGTGCTAGGGTCTATCTTTGTTTTATTGTTATTATTATAAAACACATGGGACATTTTTAGCTGTGAGCATAACTATCTTATTGATGGTGGCTTGCACTAAACACAGAGTGCATTATCTTATGTTATAATAAATTTTAAAGTGGAAAGGCTCCCAGACCCTGTTTTTCCATTTTGCTATACTTAGCAGATTGGCTTTTATGTGTACACATATTTCATCTTGAAAGCAAGGTGACTGAAGAAGCTCCAGATAACAGAAAAGGAAAAGAGCCCCATCCTTCTACAAGGATACGAACCATTCTGCCTGAAGGGCCAAACAAGTCTCCATTTACACCTCATTGTCCAGAAGCAGTCACCTGACTCTTCCTATCTGCAAGCGCTTGAGGTTTCCAGCTTCTGTAGTGAATGGAAACAAGAGGTGGGGTGGGGGTGGATAGTGGGGAGGAAGACCAAGAGATGGTCCCAGAACAGTCATGACATCATTATTGTCTTCTGTTCATAGATGAGACCCAAATTACCTGAAGTCCTGCTATTGGTAATAGATGGATCTTGGATTGGGTACCAAGTTCCCAATTTTACACATAGTTCCTCATATGATCTGATGACATTACAAACAGGCATGACCAAAGGCCAGTTGTGTTTTTTGGAAATCACATTGCATATGTTCTCATGCACAGAATTACAAGGTTCTGGACTGGTTTCCTTTTTTTAAATGGAAACTTTAGGGACCACACTAAGGCTGCCCAGACTGTCTTTCAGGTACATTACATAGAAAGCAACCACACACATAGAAAGCAACCACACACTGTCTCTGAACTTCCTGACACCCAGTTGGGAATCCTTGCCAAGTTTCATCTTTTAGCTGTAAAGACAGTTTAGACTCAATCTTCTTGACCTTTGGCCACTTCGCTCTGCCTAATGAATAGCTTGTCACTTGGGAAAGACAGTTAAACCTCCTCAAATATATCAAAGAAAAGAAATGAAATAACTACGGCAGGAGGCGGTTCGTTTTAACAGCGGTTTCTAAGGGAAGAAAATATGCATATGAGACTCTGTGCTTCATGTTTCTTTCATCTTCCTTTTAATAAATGAGAGGCCACGGGGCAAGAGTCCAAGTCTTCACTGGTACAAAAAGAATTTAAACCTCTTGTTAGTGACTGTGTGATATTTGTGACACTACAAAGGAAACATGGTGATTTCAAGTCGTAAGTGAGGGGATGGAAAGCATTAAATGGTACTAATTCTAAACCCAATGGAATTCATTCTCCCCTGACAATAATTTTCAGTTCCACCTTATGCAAATTCAATTTCTACAGAAGTAAAGCCATGGGCAGCCTAGCAGCCAAGGCCACAACACAAGATCTGAGAAATATGTAGGTGAGAGAAGAAATTTATATATATATATATATATTCTTTTCCAATTGAAGCAACCCAACCTTAGCTACTAAAATGGGCTAAAAAGGTCTGCATTTATCCTCAGAGGCTGGATAACCAAGAACACTCATGCCAACCTGAGAAATATTAGACCAAAGAACTCCATATTTTTCCCAGCCTCATTATTGCTTTCAATGATGCCCTCATAGTTTTTTTTTTTCAAGTTCAGGCCATGAGTTTTGCTGTGGTGGAAACATGTTAGTCTTGAAGAAATAAAACAGCTCATGTTAAAATTTTTTTCAGTTTGGAAGAGGAGACAGTCTGAAAAAGCTCCTAAAAGATTTGTGTTTCTGCTGGGACATGAATTCAAAGATGAGAAAAATGTAAAATATTTTTATAATTGTAATGAGTAAATAGAGTTTATAATATAATTTAGATATAGCAGTATAAATGGTCCCTGACTTAAATTGTTCAACCTGAGATTTTTGGACTCTATAATGGTGCAAAGTGGCAGTAGAAACCATACTTCAAATTTTGAATTTTTATTTTTCCCCCCTGAGCTGGTAATATGCATGATAGAACACTGTCGTGGGATGCCGGTCAGCAGAAACTGGTCACAGCTTCATCATCTATTCAATGCACAGACTGGACAACCCACATGCTGCCATACACCACATTTCTGAGTTATGATGGATATAGTGTGTTTATCAGACTACATCGTAAGTAGGAGTGTTTCTGTACATAGGCTTAATCTTGAGACCCTTTCTACTATATGGAACCGAAATGAAATATGATGGACAGAAGCAAACCCAGCAATGCTCTTCATACTTAGCTTCTGCAGTAACTGTTGCTATGGAAACATTAAATCTTCAGCAGATTTCCTGGAAGTTAAGGATCTGCCTGCAGACTTCTTTCCAGATGCCAGCTTGTTTGCTTGTTAAATACAACTTGGCATTTATCACTTGGGAGATTTTTATCTCAACCCCCGCTAGGCTACCTACCCAGGGATCTGAGTGCAGTGCTCACAACAGGAAGGGTGTTTAGGTTAGTAAGGGGGGGGGGCAGTTAGATTCAAGGACCTGTCAACCTGATGGCCTTTCTCTTCCCTCATCAACACTTCCCCCAAAGAAACAAGTCTAAAATAGAATCAGCTGTTGGTGGTCAGATGACAGGAGCTCACTTTGTCAATGAAGTTGTCTGTCTATGTAAAGCAGCTTAGGTCTTTCGGGATGGGAGTGAGAAAAATCACATTTTGCTGTAGATGGTTCGGGTCGTCTCTTTCAGAGTAATTTCCCCCTAGCAATTAGAAAGCAGTTTGCTCTTAGAAAGCAGACTAATTAATTAGGAAGCAGTTAAATGAGTTCTTTTGAAAAAATGTCTTAACCGTGTTCTTCTCTTTTCCTAATCCCCCTCAACTTAGCTAATGGCTGTTTGAAACAATCCCCTCCAACAGCGAACGTGATAATTACATTGTCACGCTCACCTCTGGCCTTAGTTTATGAAGTGATTTAAATGGTAACAAAGACTGCTCTGTGCATTCCCAGGCCGCCATTGGTGCAAAGTTGCCCACCCTGACACAACCCACATCTCTAGCTCCCTCTGGAGATATGATTGTGATATCATTTGGCTGTCGTGGCCATAGTGGGCAAAACCAGCCTGTCTCCACATGGGCACGCTTGTGCTGCAGCTGTAGGCTTGGCCTTCTACTGAGGTGTTTTCATGTTTTGCTAGTCCCTGATCATTAATCAAATGAGCTCCAATCTTTACTGAAAATATGGAGATACAGGAAAAGGCAACATCTCCTCTGTCCTTAAACAGGTGGAGGAAAGGACTCCCTGGTCCAATTTGTGGGTTGTTCATGGTGCCCTCCTTCCGAAGAGTACAGCATGGAGGGAGGGGCAACAGAGTGACTGCTATCCAACGCTGCCTCAGCCAGCAGATCAGTGTCAACCGCAGCCATGGTAAACCACGCTGGTGGCTCAGACCTTCAACGGATGTGATAAAGGGCACTACACTTCTGTGATCTTCTGCCCCCAAATCTGTCAAAAAATACATCAGATGCTCCACCCAAGTAGTGGAACATCCCAAGATGTCCCTGACTGGTATTCCTCAACTGTCAAGGTCATCAGAGACAGGGGAAGCCTCAGCTTCTGTCACCACCAAGAGGACACAAAGGAGACAGGATAAGTAAACGTAACAAAGTATCCTGGATGTGATCCCAGGTTAGAAAAGGACTGCTACATAAATACTAGGAAAACTGGAGTAAACTGCAGGTTGTATCATTGACTTGTTCACAGTAACAGTATACCACAAGATGTTAACTGTAGGTCACAGAGCTGTCTATGTCAACTCCACACAGCCAGCTGATTCATATTTTATTTAAACCTAAAAGTTTAAAATAAAATAACCCCCTTTTTGTGTTTTGAGACAGGACCTCATGTAGCCCAGTCTGGCCTCAAATTGCTATGTAGCTGAGGATGACCTGGAACTCTGAATCTCCCCTCTCTACTTCCTGATTCCTGAGTTAGAGGCTTGCACTACCGTGCCTGGCTTTTGCAGTACTGGAGCTTAAACCCAGGGCATCGCGCATTCTGGATAAACACTACAGCCCAGGAATAAATCCCATTGCTAAGAGGGAGGTGATTAAAGGAGTTAACAGTTTCACTGCCCCCCCCCCAAAAAAAACAAAACCAACCAAACGAACAAGCCAAGTTGGAAAAAGGATTATTTTGAACTGAAGGCAAATGAGAAGTAGCAAAGTAACTCTCCACCTCCTGTCTTGCTAGACTCTGGCCCGCCTGGAGATGGCCCCAGAGGAAAACACATAGCTGACATCATGGAAGGACCCTGCTCTTCCATTATCTACCTCCATCTAGAGACCTTCCCACATCTTCCCACCAGTAAAGGCGGGTGTGTACTGTTTTTTCTTTGTTTTGCCATTTCTGAAAATGTGTTTTTCTTTGTTAGAATGCTATATAGGCCCAAGGTGTGCTCTCTCCTCAGATGCGGATCAGTTTCTCTTTGTGTGTGTGCATATTTCCTTCCCCAGGCCATCTCTCTCTCTCTCTCTCTCTCTCTCTCTCTCTCTCTCTCTCTCTCTCTCTCTCTCTCTCTCTCCCTCCCTCCCTCCCTCTCTCTCTCTTTCTCCTGTCTTTTGTCATTCTAGTTTTCAGAGTCCCACACAGGGAACCAGGAGAGCAAAGGAAGGGGATGGGTTTCTTTCCCTCCCTTGAGTGAAAAAGGTGCAGGGGCATGGTGGCTACTGAAAACTACACCTTTGATTTTGAGAATTATGATGGGATTTGGGGAGGGATATGGAACACCAAGATCTAACAGGAATCTTGAGAGCCATGCCTTCCCCTTTGTGGTTTACAGCCATCTTGGTGTTTTCAACCCGAGCAGAGCCATAATCGGGTCTGCATCAGCCTGCCTCTGCCATAAGTGCCTTTGCTGCATTATCCAGAGTAGGCGTTAACTCAGTTTACAAAAGGAAAACTGAAGCCTGGAGAAGTTTACAGCTTGTCAAGGATGCCTAGGCACCAAATGGCACAGCCGGGATTTGAACCTGTGCAGATTAACTTTAGAGCATCATGCTACCATCCCAAGCACTGTGTAAGGATAGGCAGAATGAAACTGAATTACCTTCTCACATGCTGCTTTTAGGGATGAATCACTGGTTTTGTGCATTTGAAAACCCTGAGCTGGGTTTGGCAGATCCTGTTTATCCTCAGCACTGGGAGATTTATGGATCTGGGCTTCACTATGGGAAGAGTCTCCTAAAAGTCCATGATACAGAGTAATTTATAATGCTGCTGGGACAGGAACCATTCTAGCAAGGCAGGATGGCCAGATTCCATATAATTACAGGGTTTTTGAGAACTCCCGTCTAAACCCCCGTAGAAGCTGTGCCCTGGACCTAACCTACGGAGCTAAGATGCCAGCAGCCAGGTATTCCGCTGGACAACATGAGTGATGCTAATGACAGTCGCACATGTGAAACTCTACTATTCCATCTCCTCAGCAACATCTAACATATATGTCACTAAATAGGCATGAGCTTAGATATCATGGTGAACCCAGGACAAGTCTAGCTTATTACCATTGGTAGCTCCTCCTTATCTCTAAAATTTATGTTTCCAAATCCCCCGTTGGATGAGAAAAGCTGCAGATAGTAATGGGCACTATATATCAAGAATGGGGATTATATTGGTAAAGTGTCATGTCTGTTTAAGTTTGTTGAAAGTAGACTATGGAAGTAAGGAGGGTTTCCCATGTTTCTTCCAACCCCTTTCTCCTCTCCCAACCCAGTCCTAGGGTCAGGGGGGCCCCTGGCTTTGTGACAGGGAATGAGGGGAAAAAAAAGAAAATAGGCAGCTAAGAGTATTAAAAACATTGCATCCTTGGGAACAGCTAGAAGTTACAGCATTTCCAATAGATATCTCTGTTGTTTATCCCATGCTTAAGCACGGCAGTGTGGGGGTGGGGGGAAGCCAGGTGCTCATCCATCAGGAGAGAACTCAATCAGAAACTCCAGCTGACTGTCCTGACATTATGTATTTGATTTCTCTTTAGATGTGTATAAGCCCTGATTTGATGATGTGCCTGGTTTTTCTCTCAGACTGCTCAAGTCTCCTGTGCTGGCTGCTGAAGCCTCCTCATTTAATGATGTTTTGCTATCTCTTGCTGTTTCTATCTGTCACTCGCTGTTTGTCCTTTTTTCTTTTTCTTTTTTTCTTCCTTCCTTCCCTCCTTTCTTTGCTTCTAATATACTTAATACATTCCCTCATTCGAAACCAAAAGCATTGCTATCATGGATCATTTTCCACACTGTTTCTTCTACATGTCCTGTGGTGTTGCCACATAATGCCAAGAAAATCTGTCCTTCCATGTTTCACCTTCTGGTGCCTCTGTTAATCCAAAAGGTGAGGGGAGAAAGACCGTTGACCCAAATCATCATGGCCAAATTAGTTAAAGCAAGCTTTTTAATTCATGTACATAGGCTACCTTCCCCTAAGAAGGTCAGCATTGGATGTGAGGAAGACAAGGTTTTTATAGCTTGGGGTAAGGGATTTCCAGATGGGGATTTGGTGGGCAAAATAAGTGGGGTAACAGGAACAAAGCATCATAACAAGTTAACCTTAATGCCCTTCTGAAAGAAAGCCATAGTTGTAAGTAGGGCATAGAGGGTAGTCATAGGTGGTCATATAACCTTTCGAAACAAAGATAGGGCTGCAAAATGTATAGAAACAGCTTTTTGAAACCAAGACATGATTATCGAACAGGTAGTGCAGAACCATTTGTAGTTAAGGTTACAGGTGGGGCACAGCCCAATCCTTGAGAAACAGGATTCCATCATAAACAGGAATGAACCTAGTTTGTCTTTACTATAAAATGGCTTTCAAGCCTAAGATAGAAACAGGCTGGTTCTTCACCCCTTCGCTTTGTACCTTTGGGACCTTATTAAACAGTGTAAGGGGTTTGGGCACAAAATGATGGAGATACTGTGACAACCAATAGTGCTACAAAATGGCTAACTTGCAGGTAGTCTATAAAGTATGGACACATTCAGCAAAGGATGATTCATGTTCCAAGTAGAATAGGACTTAACGGTATGAGATTTCATTGTGTTGCCCCAAGCAGTGTGCTTTACAATTTATGGATTGGGGATTGAGAGATGGCTCCATGAATAAAGTATTCACAGTACAAACAATAGGACCCAGTCAAGACTCACAACACATGGAAAGAAAGCCACGCATGACCATACGTGCCAATGATATAGAAGTAGAAAACAGAAACAGGAGGATCCCAAGATTCAGTGGCCTTCAAATCAGCCAGTTGGTGAGCTCCAGTTTCAATGAAAAACCCTGTCTCAAAAATAAACAAACAAACAAACAAGCAAACAATTACAGTGGAGACAGAAAAAGAAGACACCAAACATTGACCTTTGACCTTCACAGGCAGTGTGCACACACATGAATACCACACACACACACACACGTGAATAGATAAATAAAAAGTAAAAATACATAAATAAAATTTACAGACCATTTAAAGTTTTTCAGACTAAAGTTAGATCAGGGTGATAGGAACTGTGGGGAGCCAAGCCATAGGTAAGGGGGTGGCCACTATAGTTGTTAGTAGTGTCTTCCTCTACCCTCGAGATGCTGTACCCTAACTGTACCATAGAGCCTCTGAGGCTTCCAGACTGAAACCTCCAGAGACCACGCTTACTGCTGTTCTGAAATGTCAGGGATGTAGGGATGCCCTGAAATGTCAGGCTGTCTGGAAGAACCATCAGCTGTGACCGACATGACGATCCCCAGGAGGTGACTGCTCACTCACTCCACATGGGCAATTTCCCAACTCGATGAGTTTCTAGAACACATCTTTTGCTGGGGGCAGGGGCATCATTTAAACAGAACAGACCTCTGACAGCCACCTGCCCTCCAAAAGCTAGGTAAGTTGCCCATCAGAACTGACAGATGGCATCTCCCTCTATGGGGTCTGTCAGCATGGTCTCATGAGACACCACACCAAGCACCGATAACTAGCCTCTTGGAACAGGGCCTGAAGCAAGAAATGCTTTAGGTCATCCCCAACTTTCTAGTCATTGGCTATTTACTGCAGCTCAGCCTTGACAAGCGTCCTCAACTACCTCTCTGGCCTTACAGGGCTTCTCTTACACGAAGTCCATAAAATTTAGCAGTTCTGTCTTTAAACTCCTTGTTAGTTCTTTGCACTCTCTTCTAACTCATTTTTTTTCTTGTTTATAAAGTGGGCACAACCCACTTTTAAATCGTCGTTTGCATAGTCTTTCACCCTGTGGATAGCCAGTCATGGCTGGAGAAAGGGTTCACAGGCCTCTCGCCCTTACCACTGAGACACTGACCTACCGTGAGGTCCTGGGAGCGGAAGGGAACCCGTCACCTTCATTGTGTACCCACTGCTGAATCCGCTAGGCGCCAGTGGATAATCACACACCTGTGGTCACGTAGGTGGCCCGGCCAAACTCAGCGGACCATAAACAAAATAAAAAGTCACGAATGTGGGAAAGAGGTTAAAGGAAAGAAGAGAGGCAGCTGGGAGTGGGAAGGGGATCAGGGGGTGGGGCAGCGAGAGCACTCGGAATGCATTATACACATGTAATGAATTACGGCATCGGCCCCCAAAATAATTTTTAAAAGAATATGGAGTCTTGCCTCCAAAAACCTCTTAAACTAACTGCCAGTTGTTAGTATTATTGGGGTTTTTTTTCTGATGAATTCTATGATTTATTGCAAAAATTCCATTTTCCCAGGGTCACAAATCTCTAGCTGCTATGAGAAATTGCAAATACGCGCTCAGTCCTAAGCGTTCACTAAGGCCAGTGCTAACGTGTGGTCTTCTGAGCTGCTGTGTCCAAAGTCATTGTGAAATATTTAGGATGGATCAAACCCTGGCTGGAGACAGCAGGGCTGGCTGCTCAGCAATATGAGCATGTTTCAGGCCATTTTATTGTGCATTCAAAATGGCTGGCGGTAAAAGTTACATAATACGTACGTGTACGCATGTGGGCGTGCGTGCGTGCATGTGTGTGTGTGTGTGTGTCTGCTTTTATGGATTACAGGGTGTGGGTAAAAGAAAAAAAATAAATAGCTAAGAGTTAAAGAGGAGAGCTACAGTTTCTGGAAAACTGGTTTCCCATTTGAGATGGTCTAAACAGGTTGTGGGCGTTTGTGAGGATAGATATGTCATAGCCTTGCTATCCAGCCAAAGAATTGGTGAGGAAAATTATCATGGAGCCTCAAAAGACAAAATATTTTTATCATCCAAAATATAGAAGTAAGTGGCAAAAATATTCATTTATTCAACAAATGGCTACTGCACTCCTAAATCATATTTCCTCATACCTAAAACAATGTGAATTATTAAATCAGCTATGGATGACATGTGTGGTGATTATGCATCATTTTATTTTTGTATATATAAAATATATAACTATTTAAGGGTGCTAATGTTCCCCTGTACATGTACTGTAAATCTATTTCATTTATAGGAGACCATGACAGGAATAGTGGATGGCAGATCAAGCTGGGCTTGGAGAGATGGCCCACTGGCTAAGAGCTCTTTCTGCAGTTTCAAAGGACAAGAGTTCGGTCCCCAGCACCCAGGTCAGGTGGTTCACAACTGCCTGTAATGCCAGCTCTGGGGAATCTGACACCCTTTTCTGGTCTCCGCCTACACAGACAACAAAGCTGAGAAAACCTGGGAAACCACTGGAAGGAGGCTTGAGAGAGAGCAGGTAGCACACAGTGCCTGTGGTTTAAGCACACAGTGATGGTCATCTGATGCCCACGTGACAAGATGTTACTGTCACATCACAAGGACACCTTTCCTCTGCCTGCCTCTCTGTTCACCTTTCCATGGAGAAGGAAGAATCTCACTGGCCTTGCTTCCTGACAGAGACTCGTCATTTACTGTTGTGCATGAGGACTTGGTAGTATGCTAAAGGGTCACACTCACACGTGTGGGGAACACAGTAGTCAGAAGCCTCCACATGGCAGCTTGCTCCGCCACTTGCATGTCACATGACCTTGACCAGCATGTTTAGTCTATCATAGTCTTCCATCTTCTCATTATAAAGGGGGGGAAATGCAGATTTGAATCATAAAATAGGCATGATAAGATATTATTCATGGAAGGTGCTCAGCCTGGCACCTGAGACCTGACAGGCATCTGCTCAGTCCCTGTCACCATCCCATGTCATAAGCAGGCCCTTCAGGCCCACTCTCCTGCCTTCTATTTCCTTGCCAACTGTGTTCCTCACTTCCCACAGAGCAACCAGAGTTGGGATTCAGATTTAAGAAAAGCACAGTTGTACACTTTCTGCTGATCAGTGGCCCCAGCCCTATCTTTACCAGAACTCTCTAGCCAGAGTACCCAGCAACTGCCCTCATTGTAGCAGGCTTTTAATCATCACTGTAAAGCATCAAAAAGCTTTCCAAGGTGCCAGAGAAGGGCTTGCACCACAAGCACGGGAACCTAACTTTGACCTCCAGCACCCATGTAAAAGCCAACCATGGAGGAGTGTATTTGAAATCTCTGCACAGGGAAACCAGATCAGGAGCATCCCCAGGGCTCCTGGCTACAGCATACCCCATTCTGCAAACCACAGGTCCTAGTGAGAGATCTCAGATCAAACAAGGCATGTTCTGAGGAATGACACTTGATGTTGACCTCTGGCCTCCACACAGATGTGTTCGTGCATACTTGTGCACCTCTACATCACCACACACACAACACACACCTACTCTTATAGGGGAGGATAGAGATAAGAGAATGAGAATATCTAGATCTGTGGCCTAAATGCTAGTTGATTATTATGATTTGAGCATCACAGTGTGACTGTTATTGCTCTGGATACGAAGATCCTGCTGAGAAAACACAAAGATGACGCCTTTCACATCTGCTTAATTGGTCCTTAAACCTAGATTATTACAGTCCTTGTCATATTAGGTTATGAGTATCGGTTTTCTTCTCTGTCTCCTTCTGATAAGCCATGGAGTCCTAAGGTCAGGTCCTCTAGTCCCTCTGAATGTCAACTGATGTGGGAAAGATGCAGGCATGAAGCCATCCTTCAAGAACAGGCTCTCCTGCAAGCTCTCCCCGCCTTCTCTGGGTCCTGTTCTAAGTAACTTAGTCCTCTCTGTCGAAATTACTAATTCTCACTCTAGCTGTTGAACCTGCCATTAGCCCTTCCACTGAGAATTTCATTTCTGTTTGCTCTTCTGCTGGGCCTTCTCTAAATCGTCTCTAAATCTTTCTAGCCTTCTTTTATAATGTCATGTTACTTTGTGTTTTCAGCTTAGTACCGTCTACACTCTATCTGGTAATGCCATCACCTGAAGTTCTTGGAGAAAGGGCAGACCACCTGTTACTTCTAGTAACTTGCCTAATGTGTTTGCAATTTGGGGTCTTGAGCCCAAATTCACATACGTGGTTGCTCAGAGGCTTTCATTCAAAGTTTATTCCTCCAGGAAGTATTTTTTTCCTTCTCTCACCAGGGCCTTGGACTCACTTTATATTTGCTCCTTGCTTTGGAATTTCCAGGGCTGTGTAAATATTGGTTCAGGCTGACATGCTAACAGGTGTATGGTCATTATTTTGAGGGAATGTTTTATTCACTCAGAACCTTGGCCGGGACATACATTTCCGTTATGAAGCACGTGTTTTTCTAGCCCATGTTTTCTCCGAGTGTAACTTTATCTTTACTATTTAAAATTTGTATTAATTTTTTCCAGTCCTTTTTGGTTCTACCTTTTGTCTCTGGGCTATCCAGGCACAAGTTCCTGGCCATCCAGGGGCATGGGCTCCCTCTCGTGGGGTGTGGGCCTCAAGTTGAGCCAGGCATTGACTGGCCACTCCAACCTGTTCTGCGCTACCATTGCCCCAGCACATCTTGCAGGCTGGACAGACTGTAGGTGGAAGGGCTTTGTGCCTGGGTTGGTGTCCAGGCTTCTCTTTCCACAGCCTGCAGAGTACCACTCATCCCAAAAAGACTAGACTGTAGGTGTGAAGGCTCCAAGCCCTTGCTGCAAGTTTCCACACTGCCCCAAATGCCCACCAATCCCAGCTGTCTCTCCCTGCACTCCCGCCCTCCATTCCCCCCAACCTGATCCCTCTCACTCTCATCCCCATCTGCCCTTAGTCTACACACAGAATCTATGTTTCTCCTTCCCAGGGAGATCCATCAAGATCCTCTCTGGGTCTGTAGATTGTAGCTAGATTATCTCTTACTCAACAACTAATATCCATCTATAGGTGAATACATACTGTATTTGCCTTTCTGGGTTTGGGTTACCTCACTCAGCATGATTTTTTTTCTAGTTGGAGCCATTTGCCTGCAAGTGTCGTGATGTCATTTTTTAGACTAATACTCCACTGTGTAAATGTCCCACATTTTCTTTATCCATTCTTCAGTTGAGGGATACCAATGAACAATGATTGTTTATTCCTGTTGTTTTGTTGCTGTTGCTGGGGGCGGGGGTAGTGCTGATGCTGTGTGTGTGTGTGTGTGTTCGCTTATGTGTGCACACACATACAATTCTCTTCTTTTGGTTTTGCTGGTGTGAGATTATTATTTCTGTGTTTTCATGTGTGTAGTTAACCTTTTTAGTTTTTTTTTTTTTTATTTTAGCACCTTTTGTAGGGTTGGATTTGTAGATAGATGTTGTTTAAATTTGACTTTATTCTGGAATATCTTATTTTCTCCATTATGGTGGTTGAAAATTTTTCTGGATATATCATCTGGGCTGGCATCTGTGGTCCCTTAGAGTGCAGCACATCTGTCCAAGCCCTTCTGGCATTTAAAGTCTCCGTTGAGAACTCAGGTGTAATTCTAACAGGCCTGCCTTTATAAGTTACTTGGTCCTTTATGGTTTTTAATATTCCTTCTTTGTCCTGTAGGTTTAGTGTTTTGATTATTATGTGGTGAGGAAATTTTCTTTTCTGGTCCAGTCTATTTGCTGTTCTGTATGCTTCTTGTACCTTCATAAGCATCTCCCTTAGATTAGAAAAACTTTCTTCTATGATTTTTATTGAAAATACTTTTTGGGGCTTTGAGTGGTATTCTTCTCCTTCCTCTATTCCTATTTTTCATAGGTTTGGTCTTTTTATAGTGTCCCAAATTTCCTGTATGTTTTGTGTCAGAAAATATTTTAGATTTAACATTTCCTTTGACCAATGTATCCCTTTATTCTATCATATCTTCAGTGCCTGAGATTTTTCCTTCCATCTCTTGTATTCTGTTGGTGAAGCCTGCCTTTGTAAAAAAAAATTCCAGGATTCCTTCAGTTTGTGTTTTCTTTTTTTGCTTCTATTTCCATTTTCAGGTCTTAAACAGTTTTGTTTGTTTTCTCTTGGTTCTTTTTTACTCTAATTGTTAATTTGTGTTTTCTTGGCTTTCTTTGAGGAGTTTATTAATTCTCTCCAATTGCTTGTTTGTGGTTTCCTGGATTTCATTAAAGGATTTATTCATTTCCTCTTTGAAGACCTCTATTATCTTTGTCTGGTTGGCTTTAAGGTCTTCTTGTGCTTCAGCTAATCTAAAATATTCAGAACCTGCTGCGGTTCAACAGTTGGTGGTGACATATTGCCCTGGTTGTAATTGACATTGTCCTTACACTGGTGTCTAGGCATCTGGGTTTGGGATGATCACAGGGATAGATGCTGATTTCTGGGTGCATCTTGGTGAGAGAGAGTTTTGTTCCTTGGTTTCTGTTTCCTCTCTGGGTTTTCAAAGTGTGCATGCTTAGTGTTTTCGGTTTTATTGGCCTGTATAGTTGGTGTGTTCATGAGGGAATGCTTGCTGATGTTGGAGGCCAGGGCAAGGGGAGGTTAGGGGGAAATGATGGTCTGAGGGATCCACAGGTGGTGTGTACAACAGGGAGGGGTGTTAGAACCAATGAAATGATGATGCGCACAACAGATTTTATAGGAAAGAGGTTTATTAGATGGAGATGAAGAGAGAGAGGAGGGGGAGATATGATAGGGGCTTCAGGACAGAGAAAGAGGAGAGGGAAAGAGAGTAAGAGGGCAAGAGGGCAAGACAGCAACAAAGTGGCAGGTTGATCCTTTTAAGGAGCAACTTAACCAAGCCTGTCAAGTGTGGCTACCTGGAGGGCAACACATGGTGACATCATAGGTTGCTAGGCAACCCAGAAGCAGGCTGCCTAAATACTAACATTCCTCCCTTTTTTATAATTAAAAAAATAGGAGCTTGGGCTGCTTCTCATGTAAGACAAGTTGAAGTATATAAATTTAGGGTCATTGGAAGCAGCTCTTGGTTGTCATGCAAGGAGTAAGAGAGAGAGAAAAAAAAATAAAATAACATAGCAACAACATGTCCAGATTACATGGTCAAGAGGAGGATGGGAAGCCTCTGCCCTGGGAAGTTCAGAGTAGAGGGTTGCCAGTAGAGAGTTGCACATGCAAGGCAGCAGGTAAGGATTGAAGAATGCTGGGAGAAGCTGGCTACTTGTCCTGGGCCTGAAGCACACCATTCCAGGTTTTTGTTAATAAGTGAATAAGGGAATTAGATTCTCTTCTGGCTACTTCCTGCTGACACTGGGGGGCGCTGTAGAGAGGTCAAAAGTCTGAAATGCTGGCCAAGTCCAGGAAGAACAGGCTGTTTTGATGCTGCCCAGGGCTATGAGAACATCCATGGCTGGGAGGGAAAGTGCAGGTCCAGCTTGACAGAAGTCTGTGAGGTCAGACTGAACACCTGTGGTAGTTGTTTTGGCACTATCCTGGATGTAGGAAACTCCTGGGTCTGGAAGATACACACACATATATAGGCAGAAGACAAAGTTAAGTAGAGAAATTTTCTTTAGGTGTACATTTAAAACTTTTGGGAGAGTGAACAGAGGTAGACGGTTTGGATCAAAGAGACTTGAACATGGGAGCCTCCATTTACCTGAGGGAACTTCCATTTACCCAATCACTGGCAGCAATTAAAAAGGCTTTTTTTTGGATCTGTCATCTAAGGAAATTGAGGCCAAGTTTGGTTACAGAAGTATGTAAGCTTAGACGCCCTTAAAGAGGGCACTAGGTGTAGAAATCTGAAATTCTCCAGAAGACATCCCAGAGGAGAATCTGGGGGAATGAAAGAATGGACTCTTTCCATTGGGCAGATAGAAGTCAGTGACCTGTCAAGGTGTACTAAGAGCAAGGTTTGAATCAGTAGATTGGTTCCAACAGCTTGTCAGCATTGGCCAGAGACCAAGGGCACAGTTGCCCATAGCAGACAAGATTTACCTAGTGCTAAGATTTTCATAGACAAGCTAGAGGGGGAGAAGGAGAAACCATGCTGGGACAGGAAAAATCTTACCCAAGGGAGAAGACAATCCTAGATGAAGGGTTTGGATGCAGGTTGGTGAGAAGGGGAGGAAGTGTTTGTGCCAACCAGAAGTGAAGACCCACCAATCGGCTGGTGTTGGGTGTAAGAATGTAGCAATCAAGTAGCCAGGAATTGATGCCAACCAGGAGGGAAGACTCACCAATCAGCCAGTGTTGATTGTATGAATTTAGCAGTCAAGTAGCCAGGAAAGGGAAGTCCCAAAACCAGGGAAAGGGGAGGAATCCCACCCTCTGAGATAGGCAATAGGTGCAGTACTTATCTGGAGCCCAATTGACCTGAGAGGTAGATTCAGGTGAATTTCCTGCAGTTTACAAGAATTACTTTTAAGTTTAACAAAGGAGATAAAACTTTAGACATGCTAGCATCACAATTGTAATCTGCAATGAAATATACATTGTAGAAAAGGCAGTAGACGTACACATTTGTGTTAATAGCATAAGCATTCTTTAAAGTGAGCTCTGAAAAGGCAGAAGCCTTTTGTGAAGTAGAAGGGACAAGAGCTCACTTGATCTTAAACTTTATAATGATTACACATTATGGAAATTTAAAATCTTGAACCATGATAGAGGGTGGTATAGTGGAATGTTTTTATATTAGAGTTAGATTAATAAATCAGAGCTCTGTTGGTAAAAGTCAAAGCTCTGGACAGTCAACATAACAGCAGGATAGCAACAGGAGGAAATATTTAGCATTTTTACCTATTTAGGATACCTTAAATCACCTTAGACCTTGTAATCTTTATAACTTGTATTTACCAACCTTAAAACACTTTCCTAGACCCTCAAACAACATTTTTCTTAGGTCTTTGTATCTAGTTATTTACCATGAGACATAGGTGAGTCTGCTATGAACATTTGTTGTCCTTTAGCTAAAAGGATGGTGAAAGGTTACATCTGAGGCCTGTTTCTTGAGTCTGGTAACAACATATTGTGTCTAGGCTTGACAGTAGCAACTCTAAGGCTCAGGCTTAAAGCCTAGTCTCTGCATATGAAGAGAACTGAGAAGGCATCTGAAGTCTCTCAAGACAGAAGTTGGCAATATGTCTGTGGGGTCCAAGTGTGAGGCCAAAACAGACCTGAAATGTTACCCTGGGCTGGGTAAGGGTGGTCACTGAATCAAGGAGCCATTTGTCCTCTGCCAGGCAAAGGAGCTAGAAGGCTGTAAGTGTCTGTGGTTCTTGCGCTGGTTGAGCCTCCATGGCTGGGCACAATGCTCCTGCATGGGAGCATTTTGCCTTCCAGAGGCCAGTCTGCCAGCAGGCAGCCATGGCTTCTGAGGCAGCTATGGGACCAGTGTCCCCTTCGGCTGCATTTGAAACAGCTACCTGGCAGAATTGACTTTTGGCTATACCTTGACAGGTGCTTGCTGGTGGGATGGCTGCCCTGGCCCAGTTCAAAAGTCTCTGCATTCATGTGGCATGGCTGATGGGAAGGCTGCACAATTGAAAACCCTCCTCTGCAAGCCAGCCTCTTGCAGCCAGCATTCTGCAGGAGATTTAAAACCTCACCCTTCGGGCCTGAGGCAGAGGCACTCCAACAGAGAAAGGGGAGAGGGCAAGAGGGCAAGAGAGTTACAAAGTGGTGGGTTGATCCTTTTAAAGAGTAACTTAACCATACCTGCCAGGTGTGGCTACCTGGAGGGCAACACATGATGACATCATAGGTTGCTAGACAACCCAGAAGCAGGCTGCCTAAATACTAGCAAGGGGAAGCTACCCTTGGTGTTCTGTTGCAGCACTAGGGGAAACCCTGAGAATTGGGTCTGGGACAATAGAGAGTATAGGGGAGCCTGCCTGGTTTTCTGGCAGGCATGTCTTGTGGTTGAGCAAGGGGTGTCTGTCCGGGTTGGGAGCCAGGACACAGCAATCAAGTGTGCAACTTTAAGGACCCTTTAGGAAGATTTAAGTCCTAGCTTGCTTTTGTTTTCCTCCAGAGAGCCATGAAAGCCATGTTTCTTGATTACAAAACTGAAAAGATACTTCAAGATTTAGATTTCTTCATTCAAGGTAAACCCCAAAATGAACCTACCCATCTTGCTCCCTCTTCGCCTTTTCATTTATGAATGTTTATTTTTCTGTGTGGGAGAGAAAGTATTGTGTGTATGTTTGCATGTGTGTACACTAACATGTGTGTATGTGTGCATGTTTTCACATGCACTCATGCCCATAAACATACAAAATGAGAAAAACCGGAGGAATCCTTCAGAACTCATCAACACTCCTCTACCTTATTCCCTTGACAGAGTCTCTGACTGGATCTGGAGCCAGGCTTGTGACACACAAGCCCCACTGAGCCTCATGTCTACGCCCTCTCACAATGCTGGGGCTACGGGTGCACCTAGACAGCTTTTTAGGTGATTTCTGGGGATGTGAACTCATATCCTCGTGCTTGTACGGTAGGTCCTCTTCTCTGCTAAGCCGGTGGTTCTCAGATTCACAGATCGTTGACCCCTTTGGGTGTTGTCAAATAATCCCTTCACAGAGGTCACCTAAGACCATCAGAAAACACAGATATTTACATTACAGTTCATAACAGTAGCAAAATTACAGTTATAAAGTAGTAATGAAATTAATTTTATGGTTGGGAGGTCACCACAACATGAGGAGCTGTACTAAAGAGTCACAGCATTAGAAAGGCTGAGAACCACTGCGCTAAGCCACCTCCCAAGCCTGAGAATATGTTTGTTATATTTTATTTAATGTTTCTAAGTGCGTTCTATTGGCTTTCAAAGTACTACTGCATTGCAGGTAATGGAGAATAATGCTATTAGGAAGAACAGGCATTTTATTGTTACTTTGAAAGGTCTATGATCTTTTTGTGGCATTTATTTGGAAATACGTTTAGGGAAGACATAAAAAATCTTTAGACTCTAGAGAGAAAGCTCTGAGGTTAAAGCACTTCCTGCTCTTACAGAGGTCTTGAATTCAGTTCCCAGCACCTACATTGGATCACTCACAACAGCCTGTAATTCTAGATACAGGGAATCCAACACCGTCTTCTGGCCCCTGAGGGTGACTATAATGAGAATTCTGAAACTTTGGTTTCTTAAAAAAAAATACAGAAATAGTATAATATGTTTTTGTTTTAATCCAGGCGTGGGGACATGGGGTTGATTGGCTGCAGCTGACACCATTTGCCTCGTGCTCTAGCAGAGTAATGGTTTTGTGAGCTGCAGGTAGTTTCTGTGATTGTCTGATATTTGAAATGCTGGGAACTTTTCAGAGGGACCCCAAGAGGCGAGGGTGGGTGGTTGTTGGTCGTTCAGGGGGGGTTGGTTGTGGTTTGTCAGTAGTCATGCTCAAAGAAGAAACAAGAAGAAAGAAATTAGGTTCAGAAATCTCTCTCATTCTCTATCCTTCGTTCTCTCCTACTTAGTGATGGGGGGTGAAGGGTGGGAAAAGAAGAACCCACAAAGTAGCAAAGGCAAGCAAAACTGCAGTGAAGCACATGTAAGAGCTGGAGCAAGGAAACCACCCAAGGCAATGGTTCTTAACCTGTGGGTCAAAACCCCTTCAGGGGGTCACATATCCTGCATATCAGATACTTATATTATGATTCATAACAGTAGCAAAATTACAGTCATGAAATAGCAGAGAGATAATTTTATGGTTGGGGTCACCACAACATGAGGGACTGAATTAAAGGGTTGCCGCATTAGGAAAGTTGAGAACCACAGCTCTAAGGGAACGCATCTGAGATGTGGAGGAGAGACTTTAAACATCCCTCAGACTGGAAGTAGGGGAACCCCATTATACCATCTGTCAGATAGACCTCTAGTCAACAGTCTTCAAGAAAGGGCTGTCTAGCCAGTAGTCTGAGAACCATATACAAAGCTTATTTGGAAGAGTAGACTTGGAGGCTTCTCTCTCCCTTTTGATAGAGTTGTTGGAGGTGGAGTCTGGAAATCTGTGTTTTTAACAAGCATCCCCAGTGACTCTTAAGTATACTAAAGTGGGGAAGCTCCAGAGTGTATTTTTATTTGAACAGAGTCTGTTGCCATAATTCCAGGAGCCCCACTGATTTGCACAGCTGGAATAAAAAGAGGCAAACCAAGATCTGTTGCAGCACTTGCCATGAAAGCCTCCAGGATCCCATTCCATTAAACCAGCAGAGTTGAACAGGAAAACAATAAAGACAGACAAACCTCCCACTATAGTTAGTTCTCAGTCTTCCCATAAATCCATACCTATCTAAACCGAAATGCTCACATTTCGGTGCAGAAATGCCTAACAAAGCCCAGTGAAATAGATGCATTAAAACAAACAAACAAAAAGCCGCTTAGAATCAAAGAAAAGCTGAAACTCCAGACTATGTCTTGGTGGAGAAAAACCTTTCCCACTGCAATTTGGGAATGGACTGCAGCAAGAGACAGAATCACGTTGCGTCTGCAGCCATGTCTTGCTTGCTATTGCACACAGCATCTTTCATTTAGTCGTTATTAGTTACATCCATTTCCTCTCATTTTATGGGTTTGGTTCTCATCCCTAAATTATCAAATCCAGTCCAAGTTAGAAGACTACCTTCAGTGACTGGGAGCAGAGCTCAGAAATGGAGAGCTTGCCATGTTGGTCCTCCTCCCAAGGATCCAGTCGGTGGGTGAAGACAAGAGTTCCGAGCCCCGGTGAGAGACACCGGGAGTCGGGTGAGTGCAATCCGAGGTCTTTATTCCTGGAAGAAAGAGCATGTCATATAGCTTTGGGCGACCCCCACACCATCTCCCAGCGGTTGGTTGCTGGTCTCGAGGTAGGCTCCCCAACGTCAGGCCACGCACCCTCCGCCCAACTAATTCTGCAGTTGTCAGTGAAGTCACCCGGGGCTGGGATCCCCAATGGTCTCCAGCCAGGAATGCCTACATTGCCAGACATGAAAAAGGAAGGAAGGAAAGAAGGAAGGCTACCTTTGGGAAATTTTATATAGACAGTTCTGCTGCTTGGGTAGGTACGTGTCACATCCATTCAACTAGTGACTAAACAACCCCCCCTGAAGTGCTAACAGGAAAAAGTACTACCTAATATGGTAAGCGTGTGTGCAGCAGGGTGATTGCAGTTTATGGAGCTAGTAAAATAAGTTAGGATTAGCAGAGGATTTGGCTGGGGGCGGGGGGCGGGGAAACACCAAGTGCAATCAGTGGTCCTGGCCCTTTAAGTCATGTTGTGAAGGTCGCCTGGGAATGTCTTTTGGTGGGGGGAGGGGGGCTGGAATAGCACATGGAGGAATTTCAAATAAAGAACTTTTCCGTAATTGTTTCTTTTAAGCATCATTTTTGGTTTGCAAATTACATGCCATTTTACCGACAACTAAAGAAATATGATCCAACTGTATTCTTCTGCTGTCCCGTGTTTGAGCATTTCCATATGGCTAACATCAGCCTGGAGATTTCTTTAGAAGCAATTAAAGATCTTGCCAGATATTCGAGCAGAAACCACGTGAGCATATTTTCTGCTTGTTAGTGACATTTTGTCCCCTCCCAACCTTTGAGTCTCTGAGAAATCGCACGGCCTGCTGGAACAGGACCTCTCAAAGACTGGGAAATGACAGCCTGTGTTTGAGATATCTCCCTTCCCACAACCCAAATTGGGCCTTAAGGAAACAGAAACACAGAATGTAGTCTGTTTGGTTTCTATGGCACCATGACAGCAGTAGGAAATGAAAACAGCTGGTGGGGCCTACCACTCAAGGTAAAAGAATTGACAGTAAGTTAAGAGAATAAGCATAGCCCCTCTAAGGAGACCATATTGATCAAGCAATATTAGGTACAGGAAAGGTAGTACCCATTTGAAAATTTTAGTGGTGTAAAGTCTCAGACTCATTTCTCATTCCCACTGTTACTTGAGGTAGGAGTAAGCCTGCTTTGATGCTCCCATTCCAACTTTCAGAAAAGGAACAGCAGAAATCCCAGTTAGGAGTGGGAGATCAAAAACCCCTGCAGCCAGCTTCCATCAGAGTGAGGCTGGCCTTGTGGACCTGTACAGATGTGGTCTCAGGAGTGAACTCTCAACTGAAGGATAGTTAGGACAGAGAGCATATTGGTGAGGGATAGATGGGACAGAAGGACTAGTCATGGCTCCTCTCCATCAGATTGCCTAGGGGTGTGGAGAAGTCATTAACTAGTAGAGATTTGCCATGCCCTACTAAACAAACAAGAAGCTTGGAATATAGGATTTACCCTCTCACCAAAGTTTTCTTATAAACTCTTCTTGCCCTACATCCCCTCTATACACCTACACACATGCACAGGCACACACATGCACATACAGGCAAGCATGCAACCATGCACACCACTCATCAACTTGGAGAGAAATCAATTGAGATGTTATGCATCTCTGAAAATGTATTGCTTTGGAATAGGTTTATTTATTTTTTATTTTTTATGCTTTGTGAAGGGTGAGATGATGAATAAATCACTCTCTGTGTGATTTCCTTTTATTTTAAATTCTGGGTATGTGTTTGCATCTGTGTGGGGATATGTACATGTAAGCGCAGTTGCCAGCAGAGGCTGGCCAGAAAAGACCACTGTGTCTAGACAGCGTCTCCTTGCTTTATGCCCTCCAGGGAACAAGGACAGAGATGATGGGACCTGCTGATCTCCAGTCCACATCTGTCCCCTCTGTTACTTGAGAATGAAAATCAGCTTCTAATTTAGAACTCTTTGGGTATCACTACTTTCCAATTTTCTCCTCTGTCAGGATATTAGTATCAGGCAAAGATTTATATAGCAATTTTCATCTGAGAGAGATCATTTTTTTAAAGCAGAGTGAGTATCTTAAATCACCACTCACTATCATAATGGCCTTTCAGATGGGTCACATGCATTTACTGCATTGACTTCCTCTGAAGATCAAATCCCAGCGGCCTTCAGGAGCCTCGGCTCTACTGGGGACAAAAGAACTGTAAGTCCAAGAAAACTAGGACAGTCTTACCTTTAGATGAAAAATGTAGGGATCCCAAATGAAACATTCCCTTGGGGAATATGGAAAGAGAGTTTGTCTTACCTTCCTAGGTCTGCTTCTAAGTCATTCCGAAGTGAATCCTGAGACTCAGGGCATTCTTAGAATAGCATAGAAAGCCCCGACTTCTTTTATTTGTCTGTTTTGTTTTGTTTTTTGGAGACAGGGTTTCTCCATGTATCCTTGGCTGTCCTGGACTCACTTTGTAGACCAGGCCAGCCTGGAACTCACGGAGATCCACTTGCCTCTACCTCCTGAGTGCCGGGATTAAAGGTGTGCACAACCACGCCCAGCTTCAAGCCCCAACTTATCAATTTCTCTGTCTCTGTCTCTCTCTGTGTCTCTGTCTCTTTGTCTCTTTCTCTCTGTATGTGTGTTTGTAGTGTGTATGGTACATGTGAGTTCATGTGTGCACAGGTGCATGTGAACATAAGTGTGGTTACTAGAGGTCCACACTGTCCTTGATTGATTTCCACCATATTTTTCCAGACAGTGATTTCCACCAAACCTGGAGCTTACTAATTAGGGTTGGCTAGCTGGCTAAAAAGCAAGGATTCCTTTATCTCTAATCCCCTCTATACTGGAATTATCGATATGAGCCACCCTGCCCAGCTTTTATGTGACAGCTGGAGAACTGAGCCCAGGTCCTCATGTTTGCATGGCAGTCACTTTTACCAAAAGAGCCCTCTCCTTAGCCCTCCAGCCCCAGTCTTACTAGTCAAAATGAGCTTGTTTTTGTTGCTGTAACAAACAGTTCCCAAACCTTGGTGTGTTGAGGCTTATTTCTAGCTGGAGACACACGTCATGTTTTATCAAATGTCCTCTCCAGAAAATTTTCACTTGAGGACATAGGCCGATGTTTTCAGCCTAACAACAACAGAGAAAGGGTTTGCAAAGCTACTGCTCTAATGTGACCCCTCCCTCACCTTCCTTTGGCTGGAGTGCATGTCATGGCTACACTTAACCTCCTTAAACTCAAAGTGACATGGCACTGAGTATCAACCAGGTGAAGGTGGTGATGTTTACCACATCTGTTATGGCACCCAAGCATTGAATGCCTTCCACCTTTGTTCTGTTTTATTAGACTGGCTGTCAGCTTTTGGAACATGATGTAATTGTATTTTACTTGGTCTCTTCTACCTTGGCAGCATCCCTAATATCATCTGAAATCTGTGGGTTGGAGCTAAACGCTTCAACAGGACAATTTTTTTCCCTCCAGCTCTGGCTTTTTCTAAAACAGTGCCTTGTCAAAAAGTAAGTCTGTTTTTCCTCCCGTGTTTTCTGCCTTTCCCAGCCCCCACCTGGGTCTAATTGTGAAAAGCATCTGCATGTTTTAAAGGCTCATTATGTAAATGTATCAGAGTCCATATCCATCAGCAGATAATTAAGAAGGCTATATGCATATTTATGAGATAGCTTAATATTGCTTTAATGAGGAGGTTTACTAGAAATATCAAATCAAGGAGGCAAAAAGAAAAAAAAAGATCAGAACAAAAAAAGTGTACAGGCTTTCATCAGTTCTTGGGAGTTTTGAGCTGTCAGAACATTCAAAGAGCTGTCAGAACTCAGATTTCCGATCAGCCTACCATACACAGTAAGAGGCAGCCAGGAAGATGGGAGATAGACTCACTCCAGACTTCTCTGAAAGCAAAGCTTTCTTGTTTCAAACCAGACACATTTCAAGGGGCCAGGGCACCTCATGTTTCCACACCTGGGAAAGTATTTGCCACAGGGAATGGCTACAAGTCTCAAATGGCGGTCTCTGGCGAGTGCCAAAGGGGCGGGGGCGGGGGGGGAGGGAGGTGGGGGACATGGTCCTTTCTCAAGCAGGCAAAGCCTGCAGGTACGTGCCTTAGGGAGAAGGGTTTTGTCCAGACTCCCAGAGGCCTCTTGTCCTGGTGCCAGGATGCAGAGAGGTGGGAAGAGCATGAAGAAGAGCTCAGCTTTCCCTCGCCTTGTGGGTCAGGCATCTTTGGGTAGCACACAGTGTGCCCAGTACCAGCCCTGGCCAGAAAGCCCCTTTATCCTCACCAGGAGCTAGCCTCAGTACGCAGGAACAGCACTGCCCCCTCACTTTATCCAGCACCGCGTCCCTTCCATTTGCCTAACCTCTGGGGCACCTCTGTCTGAATCAGTCTTTGGTCACACTGTGTCACCAAAATACAAAGAAAGCTGGAAAACACAGGCTCGCTAGGTGGTTGGGAAGAAAAAGAAGCGGGATTTGTTCACCTCGTAGCCTTGTCTGTGACATAGTCTCCATAATACCATTTCTCCAAATACCCATTTCTCTCTCTGTCCTCACACCATCACATCACCTGAGAAAACCCAAAGAACCTCTGCTTACTTTATTTTTTATATGTGTAATTTATTTTATTATTTTTTTATAATTTATTTATTTTTACTTTATGTGTATTGGTGTTTTGTGTGCACGCATGTCTGTGAGAGTGTCAGTTATTGGAGTTACAGACAGTTGCGAGCTGCCATGTGGGTGCTGGGAACTGAACCCAGGTCCTCTGGAAGAGGAGTCAGTGCTCTTAACCACTGAGCCATCTCTCCAGACCGCCATCTGGTTACTTTAAATAGCTCAGAGTCAAGGACCTCCTGGCAGGGCCAGTCCTCACCACTGGGTTTGGCCTGGCTTCCTCTGCTCTGGAGACCGGTGAACTGGAAAGGCAAATTATCAGTTCTCACCCATCCTGACCCATACGCACTGCTGAAGAGAAGTACTACCCCAAACTAAAGCTCCCATTCAAACAGGGGAGCCGTGGAAGAAGCAACCCTTGTCCACACCAGCTCTGAATTGCTGGCTTAGGGGGAATTCCTTGATTTTGTCCAGTACGTGTCCCTGGGACACTGCTTTGCCTGCCAAGCTTCTTTGTGTATCTGAACTAGATGCAGACAACGGTGCTTCGTGGGAAGTGCTGGCTCTTCGGGACCGTGGTCTTCTTTCTACAGCAGACTTAACAGGTTCAAGGTGCTTTAATAACGGCAAGAATCCGAATGTTCCGTTTCTGTTTAAATCCATGCTTGTGGGTTCTTTGGCTTAAATGATCCCCTAGCATTGAGCTGGTAATGTGTCAGGAGTGCCTTCCAGCCTCCTCCCTCTTCACCCTCCTTATCCCTCCCCCACATACTTTCACAACCCACGCCCCAGAATAAACTGCACAAGCATCTGGAAAATACAATCTCATCTGGGTGCTCAAAAAAGGAAAAGAGGCAGGGTTCAAATGCCAATCATAATTTCTTCCTCGCCTGCAGACCCCCATGGCCCGGGAGGTGAATTATTGTAACCAGCAACCCACTAAGAGGAGATCTTTGGAGTGAGGTGAAGTCTTTCCGAATCAAAAGGCAGGTATTGTTTCCAGAAGAAAATAAGATCTGAAATTGATCAAAAAAAAGAATATTCTAACTAGCAATTGCCTCCACTATAACAGAATTTTATTCACAGATTGTCATAAGCTTCTTTTTTAAAAGATTGTGTATAATGTTCTGCCTGTATGTACACCTGTAGGCCAGAAGAGGGCACCAGATCTCATAGATGGTTGTGAGCCACTATATCCTTCATTGCTGGGAACTGAACTCAGGACTTTTAGGAAGACCAGCCAGTACTGTTAACCTCTGAGCCATCTCTCCAGGCCCCCTGTCATAAACTCTATCAGACAATTTGGTCAAGTACTTTGCACAATATCACATAGAAGGAACTACTAGAATACCACAGAATGGACAATAAATATGAGACAGAGTCCATAAACCCATCTATGTAATAAATTTAACTTCATTTTTTTTATATTGGTACTTAACATTGTTAAGTCCGTTCCTTCTGGTGACAGAAACTGAGTCCATTCTCAGCCAAGGTCTATGAGGTAAATCCAGCTCCAGTTCAAGGGCAGGGGGCGGGGCATCTTCTGGCCTTCCTTGCTATTCCCTGCCCATTGAGATAGCCTTGGCTATTATCTGGTTGCTGGTTTGCATGGATCATATCTTGTTCCCACCTCTAACCATCTTGGGGTCTGTAAATTCCACATGCCATATCCAGATGACACCAAAGTATACAGGAATGCCCCATAGATTTCTCAGACCATTCTGGAACCTCAGAATCCTCACTGAGGCAGCCTTGCCCTTGACTCATTTCAGATATGCCTTCTGCTCTCACACCTCATTGGCCTAGGGACTCAGGATTCTTCCCACAGCCTAATAATGCAGCTCAGGGGTGTTCTTTCTTTTAGATCCCCAATGCTACCTGGGTATTCCTTCCTTTAACATCAACCCCCCCCCCCCATTCCCCTAAGAAAGGAAGAGAGAGTGAATTCTCACAGTGTCAAGGACTGTGCTTTCCAGTCCTACAGACATTAGCCAAGTGTGGCTATCCAAAGGCAAAAGCAGTGAAGGTGTGTTCACTGATTTGTACTGGCCAGATTTCAAGGGCTCCTTAGCTGTGTGGACAGAGGCTAGCATTCTAAAGAAGGCTTGCACTGTAGAGGATTTCCCTTGCCCAGGGAGTTGTATTGGATGGCGCTGGTCTACCGTTGCTTCCTTGGGTGACCTCTGCTCCTCCTGCCTTCAGAATCTTTACTGACCTGAGGAAGAAGGCTTGCTCTTACATTGTCTCCTAATCTTATATACATCCTGCCTTGTGTTTTGTACTGAAGAAACTCACAATCCAAGAAGTGAGCCTTGGGTTTTCCATGTCTTGCTGGGCCACTGGACACACCGTAAGTGCTGTGTCTTTGTTGTAAGTAGGGTGACTGGTCACGTCAGCTGGCCAGGCCAAGAGGATTTGTGGGACATGAAGGTATGAAGGAAGTCCCAGGCAATTGTACAAGTCAGTCACCCTAGCTACAAAGAAGCTCGGCTCACCAATGTCCATGGGGAGAAATAGTTATTTTTAATTTCTTAAAGTGTACCTCGGTCTTGTAGTCATTATTTTAACAAAAATGACACATTAGCCTCCTAAATTAGATTCAAATATTATATTTCTTCTTCTCTGTCTTGAACAGTGGTTCTCAACTTTCCTAAAACTGTGACCCATTTCCTCATGTGGTGACCCCAACCATAAAATTATTTCATTGCTACTTCGTGATTAATTTTGCTACTGTTATGAATCATAATGTAAATATCTGATATGCAGTGTATCTGACACATGATTCCCAAAGGGGTTACCAGCTCCAGGTTGAGAACTGCTGCTCTAGACGTTTCCCTGAGCCCACTCTCCCACACCCTTCCCTCCTAGCACTGTGACTTCCATACATTCTAGTTGTTTCCACCTGATGTTAGTACTGCAGTGCTCGCCTCATTTCCCCCTCTCACCAGGGAAACTGTTGGAGCGTCAGACATTTCACCCTTCTCTTGGAGAAAAATGCTTAGTCCTGGGATCAGCTAATGAGCCCTATGTAGGGCTTTGCCTGGACACACAGGCAGAACTCACTCCACAGAACTCCTATGAGCATTAAACTCAGCCCTTCCATGTGCTGTTAATAGCTGCCTTTTGCTCCACTTCTAACTGACACAGCAGCAGTTCCAAAGAGAAGAGTGGCTGGAGAGAAACCGCTGTCACTCCCCCGCTGACTATTCCTTGTCCCCACTCAGCCCTCTCCCTGAAATCTTCCTGTCCTGGATGATTAAGTGTGTGAACCACCTAAAAATATCTTGATAGAAGCAGGTTGGAGTGATGACAGAGAGAAAATGAACTGTTCATGAGAAAGACAAATGGTCTACTTCCACCCCAGGCAGTCTCTCATGGGGTCCTTGGTTAAGAGCTACCACTCATGTGTTCTCTTTCCCATGAACATGATTCCTGCTCTACTCCTACGGTGTCCTCCTCCTTTCGTCAACTTACCCTATAGAAGCTCCTGAAAGTGTAGCCTCCTCCAGGTAGCCACTCAGGATTAATGTTGGTCTCCATTGTTTCGACTGCCAACTTAACAGAAGATTCAAAAAAAAAAAAAGAAGCAGTTTTATGTATTCCAAACCAGACTTGAATCAAACCCTTGGGGTGAAAGATCTACATGTACAGGTGAGTGGGACTGGAGTCTGGAGCCATGTGGATGCTAGGCAAGCGCTGTACCTTGGAGCTGCCTCTTCAGTTCTCCTTTCCCATTTTATTCTGAAACAGACACTCTCTGAATTGCCCCGCCCAGCCTTGGCCTCATCCTGTAGCTCAGAAGGGCCTTGAACTTGTTGTGATCCTTCTGTTTCAGTATCTGGGTCATTGCATAAGCAGAATGGGCACAACATGTGGCCCTGCCTGTCTTCTGCCACTTAGATGACTTTTCAAGAGTTATCTACATTGTAGTCTCGTGGACCCGTTTCCCATTTCCTTTTCTGTCCAAATAATATCCCATTGTATGTACATGCCAACTTTTATTTTCCCAGTCATTAGTTGCTATACATTTGGGATGTGCCTGCTGTCGGCTATCACGAATAATGCTGCTATGAATATTCATGTACAAATTTTGTGTGCGCATATGCTTGGCTATATGCCCGGGAGTATAATTGCCGGCTCCTACAGCAATTCTAAGTTTCTGAAGAACTGCTAGACTTTTCCACAGCGGCTTCACCATTTTACATTCCCAGCAGCGGTGTAGAAGGGTTCTGTTTCCTCATCCAACAGTTACTGCCTGCCTTTTATTAAAACCATCCTAGCAGCTGTACAGGGTTATCTTATTGGTGCTTTGATTTGCAAGTCTTTGATGGCTAGTGAGGGGCTTTCTTACGCCTTCTTAGAGTTTGGAATTCTTTGGTCTAATGTTCCTGAAACAGTGATGGAGGTACCTGCCTCATGGACCCTGCTAGACGGTCAGCTCCCAGGAGTCCTGGTACAAACCATCTCCTCTTAATAATCCCCCAGTGCCAGTGGTATTCATGTCACTCATCATAAATCAAACACTGTGTTGCTCAAACCTCCTAGCTCTGTCTAGTCTGGATGGAAAAACAACAACAAGATCCAGCAACATGACTGACAGGCCCTTTGGCATCATGAAACATGGAAATCAGCTAAACCTAGATGCGGAAGTCAAGCCAAAGCTACCATTCAAAACCAGACTTATTGCTCTTGACATCAGATGGTCATTGAGGAGGAGCTAGCAACTAGGGAACTACTATTAGGTATACACAAGTCACAAACATTAATTCCTTGAGCCATCGCAGCTTCTCTGAGGTAGGGATGATTGCTTTTTACCATTTTGCAGATAAAGGAACTGAAGCAAAGAAGAGGTTAATAACCATCTAGAACTACCCAATACTAAGAAGTACAGTCCACACTGAACTGAGGTTGCCCAGTGCCAGGCTGGACTGCCTCCTGTAATGAACACAGGGTGAGTAAATGAATAAAATAAAAACCTTATCCTGTCTCAAAAAACAAAAACAAAAAAAGATTCAATTATTTTTATTTTATGTGTCTGAGCATTTTGCCTATATGCTTATCTATGTGCATTTCTGGTGCCCATGGATGCCAGAAGAGGACATCAGATCCCTGGAACTGGAATTACAGGAGATTGTGAGCCACCATGTAGGTGCTGGGAACCAAACCTCGGTCCTCTGCAAGAGCAGCAATAGCCTTTGAGCCATCTCTCCAGCCCTGAGGTTGGGTTAAAAAAAAAAAGACACCAATCCTGAGCCTCTGTACCCATCAAGAAATATTGTTGGTAAAAACGGAAACAGACTTACTGTGCTGCTGGCATGTCTCAACGCATGCTCCCCAGGGTTGTGGAGATTTACTGATGGTGAGGTAGAAAGGAGAGAAAAGCTATGATGCCTCTGAACCAAGCTACTTCTTATTTGAGGTCTAATATTAAGATCAGTTTGGAATTAGAGCTGGTGAAGAGAAACCCTTCAGTATAACTTGCCAAATGTAATCCTGCACACCCTCCGATTCTGAACAAGCTATGCACAAAGTAATACATCTCCCTGAGAAGGGCAGATGGCTTAGTGAGCTGACACGGGCTGCATGTCTTGGCCGGATAGCTCTTGTGGTACCCTGAACAACCCTGCAGGGTATACCTGAGCCATCACCCTGAATTCCAGAGAGTCAGCAACTGCTGTTTAATCACTAAGCTGATGTGGGTGAATAGAGGAATCTTGGCAATCAAGGAACAACTTGCCATAAATCTAAAAATGGGTTGCCAAAAGCTCCTTGCTCTTTCTTTTTCAAATGAAGAAACAACCGCAGGAGCCAACAACAAATGACTGAGAGGATCTTTGTCTGGCATCATGAGAGGTAGAAGCCAATGAAACCCAGACACACAATTCAAGCCAAAGCCACCATTCAAAAACAGACTCATTCATCTTGACATCAGTGTCTAATTCAGAGAGCCAGGATCCTTTGGAGGCTCGAAATAGAAGGGAACAGAACGAGGAGGCTGGAACGCTGCAGCATGGGGCACAGCCCGCCTGATCATGCTGTGCCTGGGGCATCCCCAGTGCACACTGGGTCACGGGCAGATGACAGAGCCGCCTGAGACACTGGCTTGGGACCTGGCCTACCACTGCACAGTGTCTGCCTCGAAGTACAAGGTAAGTGTGAGAGCCCTTAGTCAGGGAATGAGGCTACCAGGAGACGTGGTGACACCAGTCACCACATGTTGATTGCGTCCCTTCAGCGCCCAAGCCCTGTAACAAACAACTGCAAATGATGTGGCATGGTAGTCACTTGACCTGGGACTGTGGTCACAGATGGAGGAGCGGCCTTGAGAAAGAACAGGAGACAGCCAGCCATATGGGGGCAAAAAGGAAGGAAACACATGGCAGGTAATCCATGAGCACGGCACAGGTCTAATCACACTGGTAATTATTGTTGCTGCCAAGTGTACCGATGAAACCTCTAAGCTTCTAAGCGGGTACTAGGCCTCTCCCTTATACCATCTCACTTTCATTATTAAGTCGCACAGCAATCCCTGGAGATGGTGAATCTTCATGGGAGCATCTTGAAGGGCTCTAAAGTACAGAGGAGTGACACATCATCAGAAGGTTCTACAGCTCCCACCCAGTGGCGAAGCTGGGTCTGGAGCTCTGCAGCCTGAATCCAAAGCCCAAAGCTTTCCTCCCAGAGGGACTAGCCGCACGTAAAGATGAAGGGTGGAGGGATTTGGACCACCTGTGTGTCTGCAGTCACAGTGGGTCTTGCACTGGGCATGCCCCCACCCATCTATGCAGCAACACACCTGCACACATATTTTCAAGGAATAGTTGTTAAGCTCTATTCCTGTCTTCCTTCTTACACTTAATATTCCCAAATGCTTCCAGCAATGAATTCTAGCAGATTGCTTCTAAAAGTGGCTTCAAGAATACCTTTCATTTCTTTTGTCTTTGTGGGGGGAAGTGTGTGTGTGTGTGTGTGTGTGTGTGTGTGTGTGTGTGTGTATGTGTGGTAGGGCAGGGTCATGCCTCAGACACCATGCACCTTTTTTCTTTAACAGGGCCTCTCACTGTTCTGGAACTTGCCAGGTGGGCTGGAGCCTCAGGAATCCACCTGTCTCTGCCCCATCATAGGCTGTGGGGATGACCAACTGAGCTATCTCCTCAGCCATCTCTTGTCTTTTACAGTGAGACTTTCTCAATTCTCTCTCTAAGAAGTGGGTTCTATGGATCCTCACTTTGGCTTTGGCCTGTTTGTGACTTACTTTAACTAATAGCATGCAGTGAACGATTAGTTGGTAGATTGTTCATAGGCAGGTCGGTAGATAGGCAGATAGATAGATAGATAGATAGATAGATAGATAGATAGATAGATGACAGACAGGTAGACAGACAGACAGACAGAAGACAGATAGATGGACAGATAGAGATAGGTAGATCTGCAGATAGTTATATAGAAGGAATTATCTCATGTGGTTATGGAGTCTGGAAAGCCTAAAATCTGATAGTGGCTAACCAACTGGACCGTGAGGTAAGGGCCAACGTTTGATTCAAAAATTCAGTTCCAAAGACCATCTACTGAAGAATTCTTTCTTGTTCAAGGGAAACTGATCTTTTATTCTATTCAGTTTTTAGCTGATTGGGTAAAGCTTACCACCTTCCATACTGGAAGGCAACTGACTCTATTCATTGTTTACCAATTTAAATGTTACTTCATATGAAAACCCCTCACAGTAACTTGTGGCCAAGTAGCTAGGCTCCATGGTCCAGTCAAGTTGACATATAAAATTACCCATCACACTGAACCCCAACCACCAACATACTGCACTGGGGTGGTACTGATGACATCATAGGGAACATAAGAACCACCCAGCTGAGCTGTGCCCGAATGGCTGGCTTCCAGAATCATGAGAAGTAACAAATTCTTAGTTTCCAGCCACAATGCTTCAGGCTGTTCAGTGTACAGTACTGTAAGACTGATAACTGCTGATGGAACTCACTATTATGACTTGATGTGCTGGCCACCCAAGTTGGTGTGGGGCACTCCCCTCTTCTGAGAACAAAGGGAGGGGACATAAGGGGACAGAGTGGGATGGAGAGACCAGGAGGAGAAGAGGGGGGGACTACGACCAGAATGTAAAGTGAATATATAAATTAAAATAAAATTTAAAAAATAAAATACATATACAGAATAAAAATTTTTAAATGTAAATAAAAAGCCATGTGTGGTGGTGCATACCTTTAATCCCAGCACTTGGGAGACAGAAGCAGGTGGCTCTCTCAGTTTGATGCCAGCCTGGTCTAAAAAGCGAGTTCCAGGATAGCCAGGGCTACACAGAGAAACCCTGTCTCATAAAACCGAGAGAGGGAGGAAAGGAGGAGGGGGAGAGGCATTTAGTTGTTGCATTGCCCTTGAGTGCCACTACTAAAAAACACAGGACAACATTCCTACGGCACAAACTGCCTCTTTTCCTATTCTGACTCATTGACAGCAATATCTGGACACATCACTGAGCTGTTCTGGCTTTCTGTTGGGAGCTACGCAGGAGCAACAGCAAAACAGCTCTAGAACTCATGGAATGGGGCCCGCCAGTTAGCACAGGCATGATGGGTGTGTCTTTGCATGGCAGGGCCCCAAGAACTACATGTCCCGAAGACTTTATGCTGCTACGAAGCATGGCTCTGCTTGTTAGCCTTGCAGGCCACATAATCCTCCTAATATATAACCTGTGTGAGAACTCTAAGGGGGCTTCCAGCCCCTGACTGCGCGGTGTATCTGGCACTTACAAACAACAATGCTTGATCTCATTCAGGCATCAACACCGGAGCAGATTGATGATTTAACCACCACTCTTGAAAAGAACCCACAGACGTAGATTGTTAACAATGGCCACCACTTAGGAAGAATTCGGAGATTGTTTAGCAAGGTTAGGTGGCTCTGATGTAGAAAATCTTAGAGAACAGTTTGAAGTTCAGGCAGGTACACTCTTTAATAGGAAAGCCAGGTCCTTGTTGAGGTTGGTGAGCGAGAACAATACCCAAATTAGGTCTAGCTGACGCGACTCACTGAAGCTGGGCTGGTGACTGAGAAAACTATTGATTTCCTCACACTTGTTTTTTGCCCTCAACTTCCTGATATGACTTAATAAAAATTATTAATGAGTATATGTGCACCTTAAAGTTTTTAAGTATAGGTAGATGATTGTTGTTTAGATTTGTGATTCTTTTAAGATTTTTATGAGATTGCTTTTTAAGATAATTGATTCTTTCTTTGTAACCACGAACTGCAGCCTGCCGGTAAAGAAAAGTTGTAGAGAAATCACCTTGCTTGCTCACCTTGTTAATATAGAAGCAGGTTGCTTAGTTACAAATGTATATGGGTTCTTGGAAATAATTTGTTTTTCACACATAATACATAAAACATTTGATCGTGGAAGGATATCGGGGACCATGTTTTTCTTACATATACTCACTGTAATCATTCACATTAAGAAAAATAGAACGGAACCACATTGTGATTTTTGTACTACTTGAAAGATTCTGCTGGGATATGTAAGCTGTGGGGAAAAGAGGTAAAAGTGTGGTTTGGAATTGGCCCTTTGGAGTTTGTTCCATCCACCAAGGTGTATGTATGTAGGGTGGTTTGGGCCTTACTCTTTGTAGTTTCTTCTATCCACCAACATATGTATACGTATGTAAGGTTTGGTTGGAGCTCGCTCTCTGGAGTTCGCTCCACCCATCCCATATATACATGCATGCATGCATGTATGTATGTGTAAAATATAAGATGCCAGTAAGAGAAGATAAATTGAATAGGGTAAAGGAAGAAGCTTGTTGAAACCTACCTGCTGGAGTCTGTTTTACTTCATCATCAAAAATAAATGGTGTGTGTGTGTGTGTGAGAGAGAGAGAGAGAGATCTTTTTCTCTCCTTCTTTTGCTTTTTTCATAGACACTCACCACAATCAGTGGAAGACCCGCTAGGAGCCAACACCCCTAGCCCCCGCTTACTTGGTAGATGTAAGCCCCAGCCAGGAAGCTGGCAGCACTGGCCCACCACCAGGAATTTAATTCTGGCCCCTCAGTTAGCCACTCTCAGTGGCAGCCACACTCGGTAACCGCTGGTCCCAGCCCTGGAAAATCACCCTCAGAAGTCTGCTGGGTCACCAGCCAGGCAGCCAGCCGAGGGAATCTACGCTCTGACTCAGTCTCCCCAGTTGAAAGTCGAAGCGGTCTTCGACAGATTTCTCCATCTGTGAAGTGGGCAGGACTGTGCATTCTCTCTGTTGCACCCACTCCAGTGACAATGAGGAGAAGAACAGAGGAACAAAAGTGCTGGGATGGTGGAAAAGTCCTGCAAGCTGCTGCGCAATCAAGGTTCCCGTAGGCCCCAAATGCAAAATCGCTTTAGCAGGCAGTTCTGAAAAAGAGACATCTGGCCCAGGAAACCTAAAGGAAGCCTCGACCTTTCTGACCAAAGCAATTTCATCTAACAGCTGGTCCCGGGAGTCTCCTCTTGCCATTCTGGCTCATCCACCAACTCAAGTCCACTTAGAAACACATCAGCTTTGCTTGTTTGCGCAACATCTGCGATGTCTATTTTTACTTTGGCCAGAATAGAAAAGGAAGCCTTTCAAATACCCTTCTAAATCCCAGCTTACCCCCTCACCAGACATTCCAGCAAAAAGTACAGAATGTCTTACTTAATTGCAGTTACAACACAATGTGCTCCGGAACAGAATTGTGGAGGAATTTTAGACACAACCTCATTAGGCTACAGTGAATCTACACCTGGGTGATGAGCCAGCAAACCCAGGAACAAAATTCAGCCACACCTCGTCTTTGTTTAGAAACTTCTAGCAACAGACCAAAGCCCTGAGTGAACACTGCGGCGGCCAATATTGATTGTCAAGTAGACACGATTTAGAATCTGCCATGAGTCAAGGCCCATGGACACACCCATGAAGGATTTTCTTGATTGGGTTATTTATAGCAGGAACCCTCGCTCTAAATGTATGTGTGTGGCAGGGGTGGGGGTAGGAGTTGGAGGTGCCTTCCACCAGTGGCCCAGAAATAAGGAAGTATGAGAAAACAGATGTGGTTTTGGCCTGCTTGCCTTTGCTTCTCACTGCTGCTTTCATGTACCCTGTTTAAGAGTTCATCTACTCAGTTGGCCGCCTGCTGTTACCATCCTCGCTGTCTGCTGTACACTAGGCCTCCATAGAACCGCTGGATGAGGTCATGGCTTTCCCTCTCCTGCTCAGGAGCCCTTCCTCAGCGAGCTTGCATCTCCCCAAGAACCACATTCTCAGTGCTTGGGAATCAGAGCAGCCATCTAAGTGTGGGTCTCTCTGCCTCCCCAGCCAAGTGTTCCCTATCACTACGTCTGTGTCCCTACTACATGAACCCAAATAGCTGTCTGGTGATGTGGTCCGACAGGCGAGAATAAAGAAGCACGGAGAGTTGGAAGATAGCCCATCGGATAAAAGGCTTGTCACACAACGGTGAATGAAACCAAAGATGGATCTCCAGAACCCATAAAGAGGTTAAGCCCACATGCTAGCCACCTGTACTCCATTCCTGGGGAGTCCAAGATAGGAGAGCCTGGGCAAGCTAGGTAGTCATACCAGCCAATCACTGAGCACTGCATTTGAATGAGATCACAATAAAGTGGAGAGCAATGGAGGAAGACACCCAAAATCAACTTTGGGCTTCCATAAGCATGTACACATATGTGCTTATGCATCGGCCCACATTTCACACAAACACACATACATGCACACATATGCACACACGCACGTGTGCGCACAGACACAAACACACACACACACAGATGGGGGAGGAGCGGCAGCTTAGAAGTGTGTCTCTGGTACTATCTCCAGGCAAACATCAGCCTTTCTCCTGTCAGAGGGTCAACCTGTCTCTCATCTCAGGAGGCAGGCCAGCACCTTGCCCTCTGGCTGTCTGCATGAGGTCTCAGCTGTGTTCTAGAAGGACAGAAGTCATTCTGTACCTGCTTTCACTTCCCAAGGATGGCCCTTGCGGCTCCAGGCATGTTGCTCGTTCTTCTAAATGGTTCACAGAGCAGCCTGCTTTCCTCATAGACAACAACCCTGGATAATTTTCATCAGGACTCATCTGTGCACTTAAAAGGCTTGTGTTTGAGAGCCGGGCTAACTGGCCATATATGTGACTTGTAGAAGACAGGTGAAGCAGAAATGTGAGGGTCAGGGTACATTCAAAACACCTTCAAGCTAGGGAGACTCTGAACAGGTGTAAAAAGAAAGAGGAAATAGGGTGGGTAGGATGAACACTGAGACTTTACCTCAGGCCATGGCCAGTTTTGAGAGCTGAGAAAGTTCAGAAAGCAAGGTGTTATCTGTCTTCCAACAAAGGCCACAGGAAGGAGCCTTAGACTCCTTGGCTAACTGATGGATTCCTGTCACTTCAGGGGAGGTGGGGTGGGACAGATAGGAGATGGGCTAAGGACAGTAGATAGAAAGACAACAGAGAAGGAAGGAATGGCATCTGGAGAACCGGAAATGATGTTGGGTGCATGTGGAATGCCCGGCTTTTCATCCCTGGGTCTTCTCTCCAGCTTGGGCTTCTCTTTCCCTCCCCAGGCATCCTCCACTTCCACCCTTCTAAATACCAGACCATGGGGCTAGCTAGCTGGCTACTTACCTTCTCACTATGAGCTTACAAGCTGCAAGCTCACTCTCCCCTCCAGCAATACTCACACACTGCAATGACTGATCAGCCAAGAACATTTTCAAGAACTTTTAAAAATACAGCAGGGCAAGGGGAACACACCAGAACTGTTCTAGAAGGATCTCGGACAAATCTAAAACCCACTCCAGGAATGAAAGATCTCACCTCTTACTTAGGGTGAGCTAAGTGTACAGTTGCACAGGGGTTTCTGCTTCCTTCCAGAGAAAAAGGGAGAGGGAAAGAGCATGAATGTATCACTAAGAGTCTTCGCATGGCATATAACAAGTGAAATTGGACTGAAACTATAGGAGGTTTTCGTTTTGTTTTGTTTTAGTTTGGTTTGGTTTTTTTCCTCATGTAACAGTGGTCGGGAGAGTTGAGTCAGCAGTTCAACCACCAGGGTTTCCCTCAGGAGAGCTTGATAGTGTTTCTCATTTGGCAAGATGGCTGCCAAAGTTTCATACATTTTGCCTTGACTATATATATATATATCGAGATGCTAGAAGGAGATGTGATTTTCTTAGTATATACTTGTTTACCTAGATTAGATCTTACCCAGATGCCCTATAGCAGAGTTCTCTTCAAGAATAAATCACCAGTGTTGCCAGGAGAGTGAGAACCTGACTTTCCTGTCCCTGTGATGGGAATAAACCCTGTTGGCTAGAAGAAGGGGTGGGAAGGCAGCTGCATGATGGGCAATGTCTGCAGTGCCTGCCACAAACAGCCTTCCTTAGACCTTTCTCTGAGTCATGCTAGCCCTGCCTAGAATATGATACAAAAGTGGCTCCCAATGACAGACACAGAGAGATCTAGAGAGTCCCTTGGGTACATTCCCACAGAACTGTTTCCTAAGTGATCCTAGATCCTCCCAAGTGGATAATCTATATTAAACCATTCCAACCGGTTAGCTTATTTGGAGACAGAATAGTTATATAGGTAAATAAAAGTGGGGTCATTGGGGTGTTCTCTCTAATTCAGCATGGGCCGTTTGGACAGATATGCCCATAGCTGAAAGACAGTTTGAAAGCACTGAAAGACAAGCATGTATACATACCCAAGAGAGAGGTTTCAGAGAGCCCCTCCTTCACAGTCCTAAAGGGACTCAACCAACCAATGTCTTTTGGGGTTTGTTATTTGTTTGTTTGTTTTTGATACAGGATCTCACTAAGTAACCCATCTTACACTGGTTTTGTGATCTCCCTGTCTCTGCCTCCCAAATACTGAGGTTATAGTCCTATAGCACCATGCCCAGTTTCTATAAACATCTTGCTCTTATATTTCATGTTTGTAGAACAGTTTTCTGAAGCTGCCAAGTCTACATTCTTCATTACAGCTGTTCTGGCAACCTAACACATGGAATACAGGCAATCACCAAATAAACATACCTGCAAGTAACTTTTAAGGGAGGGGGGTTGTAGCAAGTACTTTGAAGAACAGACTGAACAGAGAAGAGAACAAAGATGCATTAACAGACACAGAAGGAGCAAGGGGGCAGGGCAAAGGACAGTGAGGAAAAGGGTGATGTGCCTAGAGTCTCCTAGAGGTAGGAATATACATGGCATGTTCAAGGAATGACAAAGGACCAGTGAGGTTGCAGCAAAGAAAACCAGGTCCAGAGGGACAGGGCAGGATAGAGAGAGAAAGGACCAGAGGACATGAACTCATGTCATACACAACTTTGGATTTTCCTCAGAATGAGAAGAGAACATCTACAAGGTTTTGAACAGAGAAATGACATAATGTGACATAGTACTTTAAAAGCCCTTATCTGGCTTGGAAGGAGAGAAAGATGGATGTGGAAGAGGCAAGGATGGTCATGATTAGCGGAGGGACAAAGAGAAGAGAACCATCAGGGTGGCTGACATCAGACTGGAAAGGGTGCAAGTATATATTGACATCAGTATAAGCTCCTGGGGAAATGGTGTTTCTTCTGCCAAGTGAGGAATGGCAATCCTCTAGACACACAGGTGGGAGGTCAAAATGGCAGACAGTTGGATCCGGGAGTCTACATAGGAGAGAGGCATGTGACCAAACATAGGTTTGCAGAATCCCTGGCTCCCAGATTTATTGCTTCTCTGACCTTGCCACGACTCATAGAAATCTCTTTAGGCAGAGTTTAAAGACCTCTGCTGCCTGCAGTTATAGCTTTCCATGACTTCCTGGAGTTGAGATTCTAGGTGGTCCATGCTCTCTCCAAACTGGCTGGCTGCCTGTGGGTAGCCTGGTGCACTCCCCTGTCCAGAGGCCATTTTTCCCTCTGCTGAAGAGCCAGTACCTTCCCTGACACTTGTTGGTCCTCCTCACAAGGGTCCAGGCTGTGGGGGAGGGCAGGGGGTTCAGGTGGAGGGAACAAGAGGTGCGGAGTCACCACACGGACACTAGGAGTGAGAGCAAACTGAGGGCAAGTGGCTGCAGACTTGTTTCCCCTGCCCCCTCCCGGAAGAGCCGCAGGTTATATGGCTTTGGGCAACCAATCAGGTTCCGCCACACCATCTCTGAGCCAGCCATTGGTTGTTCGTCTCTGGGCAAACTCTCCAAAGTCATCTCCTGTACTTTCCTCCCCACTACTTCCATAGTCAGTTCTGCGGAAGCTGCCCCAGGAGGAATGCTTTCAACACCCTACAAGCCTCATCCAGCAGATATCAAAAGAATACTTCCTGCAGCGCTGTGTAGTAGGCACTGAAAAAAACAACAAAAAAACAGACACGAGGCTTGTAATCCAATGGCTAAAGATATACATACCAAAAAAAAAAAAAAAACCAAATAGATAAATGTGTAATTAAAACTAATGAGATGTTGGACGCCAACGCCTGTCTCTGTCACTTCCAGCACAGCGTTGAAGGTCTCCTTGGCTCTCCTACAGGATTCAGCCCATCTGTGCGCCTCTGCCTTCTGGATGCCATCTTGTTTCCTCATGCCCTGAGATGCTGGAGGTAAGGAGGCTGTGAACTCAGGAAGCTCTGTAACCCTTCTATCCTGAGCTTTTGCCAGGAGCTGGGGTGTCTGTCTGTAATGCACCTGTAATGCATCCAGCAGAGTGAGCCAGTAAGTCTAAGATGACATTTTCCTTCCAGGAGCCTTCCCCAAAGCAGGGCCACAAGAAACCACTTCAGACTGGCTTTGGCTGGTCTCAGCCCTTTCGTGAGTCTTTTTTTTTTTCCTTCACTGTGCAAAATACATTTGAAAAAGTCAACAAGAAGCCTCAGTGGATAAAGGCCACCAATCCCGAGAACATGAGTTCAATCCCAAATTCTCATAGATTTACATGGTGGAAGAAGAATCAACTGCATGTGCCCCCATACACACACACTAAATAAACAAATATAAAATTATTACAACTTAAAGGCAGAAGGACCTGTTTGGGCTCATTGTTTCAGTCCCTGGCTAGCCAGCACCATTCAACTGGCCTGAGTTGAGTCAGAACATTGTCGTAACCCAACCAATTGAGAGAGGAGGCTACCCACCTCTTGGGAAGCAAAGACAGACAGAAGAAGGGTTGAGGGACAAAATAGACCCTTAACTTCCTCCAATCAGAACCCACCTTCCACAGTTTCTCCAGCGCCCGACAGTTCATTCAGCTTCTTGTGGGCCCATCTGTGGATTAAATGTCTGATGAAGTTAGGGTCCACATGATCCAATCACTTCTCAACAGAGCCACTTTTGGACCAACACTTCAGCATATGAGCTTTGGGGGATGTTTCATAGCCAAGCCACAGGATCCCTTTCTAGAAGTCCTACTTTGCTGGCCCTGTCTATAGGTGAGGGTGTTTCCACCACTCCATTCATATGGGGGTGGAGGGGAATGGATAGTTCTGGTGTCTGCAGAAAATAGTTTCCAGCTTTGTAGCCCAAAGTTTGATCATGACACAAGCTGAGAATCTGGTCTGCTTCCTTGCCTACACAATGGGAGAGGACAAGTAGAGAAATCAAAATCACCCATCTTTGAGATCGCCATTCTCTCATTCTGTTAGTTAAAAAAAAAATGTGCCTCAAGTACTTACATGTAGGCATCATTCTATGGGCTGCAGTCCTGGGAAGAACAAAGAGAAGAAGCTGAGAAGAAGCCGAGATGAACATCAGCATGTCTTTGCTTCCTCAGGAAGGATGCAGCCTTATGTTCTGTTGTAACGCCTGCCCACCATGACACACCACGTCCTCTCAAATTCTAAGTCATCGGTTCTCAATCTTCCTAATGCTGCACTCCTTAATGTATATCTCCACATTGTACTGACCCCCCCCCGACCATAAAATTATTCTCTTGGCTATTTCATAACTTTAATTTCACTGCCGTTATGAATCTTAATGTAAATATCTGATATGCAGGATATCTGATACACAGCTCCCGAAAGGGTCTCGACCCACATGTTGAGAACTAGTGCTCTAAGCCAACACGTACCCCCCCCCCTCTGTAACGTGTTGTTTTGGAGTATTTAGTCGTAGCAATGAGGAAAATAATAATCCTTCTGAGGCATGGATTCTTAGAACTTCAGAAGCTGGGTTTTAAAAACACAACTCAACCTTAAAATCACCTTACAATAAGAACTTCTTCCTCTGTTGTAGAGGAAGCACTCATTAATCTTTATTGAGGGAATCATTATGCAAATATCCGCCAGTTTATTACCAACTGCATTGTCCCTAGCAACTGGAAGCCTCTACCAGGTAACTGAGAGCTGGTATTAATAATGATGTCCTGGAAATATGTAAAGCTTCCACGGGCCGCTTGAGCAACTGCACAAGATTATACGAAGCTTGTTGTAATTTTAATGCTGGGTCTATTTTGTTGTGTCTTACTAATATAAAAGTCAGTCATCGATAAATGGGATTTATGTTAATCACCAAATATTTGCAATACTTGTTTCTACTCTAGTCCAATAGAATGTGGGGCATAAGTAGCGTGCCTAAAATAGGATTTCAGCAGAGTAAGAATAAAAACAGGCAAAACTGAATGAAGCAAAGCAAAGCCCATGTGCTAACTGTGGGAGTCATTGCAACTGCCTACTGTAGCATGAAATTGTATTTAAAATTATGTGTAACCCCACAGTGATGAATCTAATACCTCAGAGGCTGGCTTACACCAGTGTAGAAGACAAAAGTGCGTGCCTTAAATAAAATGCCAAGATTTCCACACGGGCCATCTAGAGAGCACAGTGGTCTGCCACGCCATGCAATATCTTCTCTGTGAGTTCTGAGTACTCAGGGTGCTTCTCACAGCCAACGTCAGAAAAGCCTGTTGGCACCATGGAAACATGACTTAATACAGGCTGGGTTGAGGTGTGTGGTCCAAATGCCAAGCTTTCCACCTGAGAAGAACATGGAATGTCTAGGGGGTACTCATCTCCTTGACCCCCTTGCATTTTCTTTGTAGACCTCCTTTCTGTTCCTGAGCCCCTTGCCATTATAGGCTCTAGAATAGTGGTTAAAAGGAGGTGGCCCACTAGACTTGAATCCAGGCTTCACCTCCTGTAGATAGTGTGATAAAGGACAATTTCTTATGCATAAAATGTGGGTGGTTTTAATTCCTATTTTGTGGGTGTGTGGTAAAAATCAAACAAGTAAAATGTAGGTGAAGCTGTTAATGCAATACCTGATGCATCTAGGCATTTGGTAACTTAGTAGCATGTTGCTGGATCATGTGAATGTTTGGGAGCATGGATGCATGTGCCTACATGTGTGTGACACTGTGTGAGTACATGGTCAAGCTAAACAAGGTTTCTCTCCAGCTTAGATGAAAAGTGCCATGTAATAGGGTGTGTGCTTTTTATCCTAGTTCCAAGTGCCTGGAATAATGACGCATGAGACCCAAAACATATTTACAAATACCTAGGCCATAGAGGTCTTCTTTGACTAGCTCATAACTTAAAATAACTCATTTATACTAATCTGCATCATGTGGCTATTTACCTCTGCTCATGGACCATTCGTCTGTGTGCCTCACATCTTACTGGACAAATCTCCAACACCTGGATCTATCCCAGAATCCTTTCTGCCTACCTGATATCTCACCTTCTATTCTACTCTTTTCTATAGCCCATAGGTTTTTATTATTATTATTATTGACAGGTGTTGCATTTATAAAATACACAAGATACCCTCTCTCTACTGTGTCATTTATTGATCATGGTCCCATTGTTTAAGTTGGCACTCCATTGAGAATATACATATATATATGTATGTATGTGTATGCACACACAGATACACACATATACATATATATGTATATATATTTGTCTTTTATTACAAGGGTTACAAAATATGAATTGACCCCCTTTTTGACTAAAATCATCATGTTTCTTATGTGACTCTGTCCCCTGGATGTTCCTAGGACATGTGGGAGTGGTGGCTTCCAAACTGTGTTGTCTCAAATTGCTCTGTCTGCCTGTGTTTCTTGCACAGCTCTTGGTTCCCCTGCTGTCACTTGTCATTGCTGATAATTTATTCCCCACAGAGCAGTCCGAAGCTGGGATCAAGCCCAAGCCTGCAACCTCCTTTGAGTACAGTACAACTACATCTCTGTGGGCCATTTTCTTTGAACTCAGGGTAAAGTTCTGTGGTCTAAACGATTGACTTTTCTAGAAATGTGATCCTGGAGAAGAACTGTGTGATGAAGATGCATGGTAGTTCACCTACTTGACAACAACAACAACAACAAAAGTAACGCACTCAAGTCATAGACTCATTTCACAAACTCCTCTTTCTTTAAGTGATTAGGCTTCCAGGAAGCTCTGAAAAACGGAACCCAGAAAGCAACAGAACAAAGGAAACAAAGCTAGAGACTATATTTTCTTCTTCTTCTTCATGCAAGGCATGCATGCCCCTGAGGTTCTCTGAAAAAACAAAAACAAAAACAAAACCAAAACCCACTCTCACAGCTGAAAGGTGGTTCCATCATTACGGCTTTAGCAGGCCTCGGATCCCAGCACCCACATTGGGTAACCTCAGATGCTTGTAATCCTACTCCCAAGGGATCTGACATCTGCTTCTGGCCTCCATGGATACATACACACATAAATAAAGTAGAATAATTTAAAAAACCCATTATCAACACTGAGTGCTGCCAGAAGAATCAGAATGACCTCTGAATCTGTCTGGGCCATTAAAACTGGAGATCGAGGGCTTCAGCTGGGCCATGGTGAAAGGTGTATTGAGGTGAGTTTCTTTCCCTAAAGGCAAGTCAAACAGTGGGCAAATTGTATTTAGCAAAATGCCAAATATAACAGTCTTTTTAGGTTCTTTACTATGTGTTCATTTCTATTATTTTAATTTTTAATATTTTTACAACCCTTTAAAATTATAAGCATTATTGGCCTAAGGGACTATACAAAGTTGGTGCAATCAGGCCTGTATCTGCAATCAGGCTGTTGTTTGCCGGCCTGAGTCTTACCTTAGACCATTAAGATGTGAGTCCTGTTTTGCTACCCGGAGCTGTATGAGCAGGAATGAGCAAAGTGAATGTGCCTGATCTTGGACTCATCACCTGTAAGTGAGAATCCAGGCCTGGTTCTGCACGACTATTGGCCAAACTGCTTTCTTGCTGGGTGCATCCATACCAGCTGGAACTGGTGCTTCCTGCCTGGGTGACCAGAGTCTCTGCTGTATTCAAAAGTCACCTCAGTGTTCAAGGTAGGACCGACATGGGAGTTGCACCAATCCCAGGGAGGCCTGGAGAAACAAGGTGACCTCTGCAGGAATAACTGAAAGTCTTTCCTGGCAACTGGAAAAGGGCATGTCTTCCATGAGAGTTTCTCCTTTGCCACATGATACCACATCTCCATAATCCTCTTGGTCCCTAGAGGAGATGGGAGTTGAGGCACCTGGCCAGACTCAGTATTCCGAAGCCCAAGCTTGTTTAGGAAATTAGCTCATCTCTGGGCAGACCCTGAGGGGAAAGTCCACAATGATGATCTCACTGGCTAGAAGACAGTCTGTAGAGAAGTCAGAGCATGTGAGGAATGAAGCCTCGAGGGAAGGCACCAAGAGGAAGACAGGAAAGCACGGATGGCTGCTGACCCAGTGTTTTGGCTGTTCTGAGGCCTCTTTCCCACTCCCAGACTCTGGTGCTAGCTCCCTCCATTTTTGTGTGGGAAATGTGTGTACTTTTCTGACCCCAAATCAAGGTAGCCATATCTGTCTCTAGGACCTTTCCAGAATTTACCCGAGCAGTCTTTGCTCACTGACAAGGCAGCTTGTGTTACCAATCTTCTGGGCTTGAAGTGAGTGGCAAGTGAACTTACTTTTCATTTTTTGTGCTTGTGAAACCTAAGAAAGAGATGGGGATGTGCATAAAGCCTGAACCACACTGAAAGAAACCCATTTAAGTCCCTTCTCCCCAACTCCAGTGACATGACTGTCCAGGAAGTCACAGCATTCCCTGCCTCACTCTTTTTAAACATACTCTTATTACCTAATTGTGTATGTTCAGGCAAGATCACTAACTGTTGTCTGTTTATAACTTTCATGAGTAGGACTGTACAATTTTACAGACACACACAGGCCTAATGTGTGTGTGTGTGTATATGTGTGTGTGTGTGTATATATATATATACACACACACACACATATATATATCTTGTTGATGTTCACCATATATATGTGGTTTCTTGTTGAATATCAAATCTTATAAGGCTCCTTATCTGTGGGCGCCTGACACTGGCTTGGTTGACTTTCATTTCTGTACAGAATTCCACCATTTGAACATGCCCAGGTTACTTTTCCTCTACTGTTAACAGACATTTGAATTATTTCTACCCTGCGAACAGTGCTGCCCCCATGGTCATTTTAACCTTAAAGCCTGCTGACATCAACTTCTGTTTCTGATTCTTTCAGGTGTGGGATTGTGGCAGAAAGCATGTGTATGTGTCCTCCCTTGCACTAAGTGCCACCGAGCGTCTTTTGCTCTTTACCTGCACTTTTCTGGCAATGGCCTACTTGACTCACACAATTGGAATAAAGAAAGTTATTTTTCACATTAAAAAAATTACCTATTGTCTTAGTTAGGGTTTCTATTTCTGCAAGGAAACATCATGACCAAAAAGCAACTTGAGGAGGAAAGGGTTTATTTGGCCTACACTTCTATATCACTGTTCATCATTGAAAGAAGTCAGGAAAGGAACTCAAATAGGGCAGGATCCTTGAGGCAGGAGCTGAAGCAGAGGACAGGGAGAGGTGTTGCTTACTAGCTTGCTTCCCTTGGCTTACTCAACCTGCCCTCTTGGACCACCAGCCCAAGAGTGGCCCCACCCACAACGGTCTAGGCTCCCCCATCAATCACTAATTAAGAAAATGCCTTACATCTGGGTCTTATGGAGGCATTTTCTCAACTGAGGTTCCCTTCTTCCAGATAACTCTAGCTTGTATCAAGTTGACATAAGACTGGCCACCACAACTGGTCCCTTGTCAGCCTGACACACAAACACATTTTCATTAAGCCACACCTTTTCTTTCCTGTCCATTCCCAAGCTCTCAGTCTTTATAATCTGTCTTTAAAATCAGTCTTTATAAGTTCAAACACATTAAAATTTCAGTCCCTTTAAAATAGCCAATCTCCTTTTAAATCCCAAGGCTTTTAAGAATTTGAAGTCTTTCAGCTGTGGGCTCCTATGAAACTCAAAATTAAATTAAATATCTTTTTCAAGAGGGAAGCACCAGGGCACAGCCACGATCTGAACAAAGCAAAACCAAACTCTAACAGTATAAATGACTTGATGTCCAATTATCTGGGATTCACTCACGATCTTCTGGGCTGCTCCAAGGAGCTTGGGTCGCTTCTCCAGCTCTGCCACCTGCAGCACACACAGCTTGTCTTCTGGGCTCTGGCTAGCCCCATCGGCGGCGGCGGCTGCTGCTGCTAGCCATCCCATGCTACTGGCAGCTCCAAAATTGCTGCAGTCCTTTGCTGCAACTGGGCTGCACTTTCACCAGTAGCCTCTCATAGGACCTCTTCATGGTGCCAAGCCTCAACTTCTTTGCATGACCCGTTCAGTCCTGAGCCTTCAACCACCACCGGGACTGCACCTTCACCAATGGCCTTTCCTGGCCTCTCCTAGTACCAAGCCTCAGTTGCTCTCTATGACCCCTTCATGCCTTTAAAACCAGTACCAACTGAATGACTCTTACAACATGACCAGGTCCAGCTCCCAGCGTGAGGCATAACCTTGGCCCCTTCTGAAACAGGCTTCTCTGTGCTCTCAGGAAACACTTCCAGAAGACTTCACCTCAGTGATGCTGGTTTCTTCTTAATCGCTGTTAATTTATCAGCTCCAGCTAATCAGCATCAATTGTCCCAGTAATGCAAAGGTTTCACCTCAAAGGTGCTTGTCTCCTGTTAATTATGGCTGACTCCTCAGCTCCAGATGACCGGAACTATGGAGTCTTACTTCAAAATAGCAAATGGCCCTGATAGAGTCTTTACATTCACCTGTGAAGCTTCACAAGCCAGGCCTCCATCTTCTGCGCTGCTCTCAACGTTCTGATCTTCCAAGCTCCTAAAGAACAGCCCACTGGTGTCTTCACACTTGGTGGCTCTTCTAGCCCAAAGTTCCAATGTTCTTCCAGGGTCCTCCTAAAACAACATGGTCAGGTATGTGACAGCAGTATCGCGTTGTGCTGGTACCAACTTGTCTTAGTCGGGGTTTCTATTGCTGCAATGAAACACTATGACCAAAAAGCAAGTTGGGGAGGAAGGGGTTTGTTTGCCTTATATTCCTATTATATCATCGTACACACCATGATTCATTCAACAAATATAATAACATCCAATTGTGCCTAACACAGTGCTAGGGGCTGGGCTTGCAACGATGGAAAAAATGAACAGACATTTCTAATTTTAATCCCTTGATAATATTATATGAGAGACAGCTACAAATAACACTGTTGTATTTTTAATTATTTATTTTAAGACAAAGTTTCATATAGCTAAGGATGATCTTGAATGTCTCATACTCCTGTCCCCCCTTTGCAAATTCTAGGATTACAAGTGTGTGCTGTAGCCTGTGCCCCTGGTTTATGGATGTTGGGGATCAAACCCGGGGCCTCGTGCATGCTAGGCACGCACTCTAACCAACTGAGCCACATCCCCAACACAAAACACCCTGTTAAAAATGTACCAGGCGTGATCTCAATGTGTTGGCTCAGACCTATAATCCCCAAACCCAGGATACTGAGGATCTTGCGTTTGAAGCCAGCCAATGCTACATGGTGAGAATAGCCACAAATTCAGTTAATTAACCAAATAATAAATTGTAAAAGTTTTCCAGATACAGAATACATAAAGCACTCCTACAGCTTACAGCAAAATTCACTGCACAGCCGGACTTTAAAAACAGGCAAAGGCTGGGTCTGGGTCTCAGAGGACTCACCGGCAGCATGTGGTCCTAGATTCCACATCTAGCACCACACATGCCCACATACCCCCAACACACACAAACTAAAACTAGGCAAAGGGCTGAGACATTTCTTCAAAGAAGATGTGCAAACACCCACGAGCACAAAAAATTATATTCAGTCCTACTAATCATCGGGGGAGGGAAGGGAAGCAAAATAAAAGTATAATGAGCTATTACAGCACAACCGTTAGGATGACTGATGATGATGAACTAGATTAACAAGTGCTGATGGGGAGGGCGGGGAACAGGAACCTGTGTTCACCGTCAGTCAGGACATGAGCTGTCACCGCTGCAGGGCTGACCAAAAACTGAAAGGAGAGGAACCACATGTCCAAGCCTTCCACTTCAGACTGTGCACCCAGAAGATCAAGCAGGGTCTTGACATATGTGTACGCCCATGTCTACAGCAGCATCGCTCACAACTGCCAGAGGGCGGAAGCAACACGGTCCTTCAGGGGCAGGCATATGATGCAGTGTTATTTGGCCAAGAGAAATAAGAAAGACAGTCTGACTAATGTGGGAGGATCTTAAGGACAGTGTGCCAAGCGAAATAAGCTAATCCCCAGAAGGCAAATACTGGATGATTCCAATTAACATGAATAGTCAAATTCACAGAGACAGAGAGTTCATAGAAAGAAATCTTCCAGAAGGCCAGGGAAAGGTTGTTGTTTTATAGGTGCAGAGAGCCCATTCTGCAAAATGAAATGAGATTTGGAGAAGGGAAGTAATCATCCTCTGTTGCTGTGAATCTATTTAATTTCACTGTGAGCTGTGTGCCGCAAAACTGGTAAAGTGGTAAATGTGACCTGCATTTGTAGGATAAATGCAAATAGGTATATATACAAATTAGATATAACAGCATATAGACACATATGAGATAGACAAATAAGATAGGGAGGGGTTTCAGTTTTCAATGTCGTGAACCAAGGAGGTGTATTAGTTACGGTCTCCTTGTTGTACCCAAATATCTGACAAGAAACAACTGAAGGAAGGATGGGTCTTCACATCCTTGGCTCACAGTTTGAGGATACAGTCCATCACAGTGCGGAAGGGACAGAGGCCAGAGCATCTCTCAGGACGGTCACATTGCAACCATACTCAGGAGGCAGAGAGGTAAACACCAGCACTCAGCTGACTTTTTGCATTTTCTCCCTCGTAAGTTAGAGTCCCAAGGCCATAGGATGGTGCCACTCACATTCATTAGAGATGGGAAGGTCCTCCTTTCTCAGTTAAACCTCTCTAGAAATGCGCAACACAAACATCCGAAGAGATGTGTCTCCCAGGCTACTCTAAATTCAGTCAAACTGAAGCTTACCCATCACAGGATGCATTTTTGGAAAGGAGATAGTTAGGGGAAAGCCTGAGGGAAGGAGGATTGGGGAGCGGGGGGAAGGGTGACCTCAGCTCTGAAGTAGAAGTGTGTCCAGGATATCAGTGGGCTGGAGCAGAGCTAACAGGGAGAAAATAAGATTGAAGAAGGTCGAGGAGAGGCAGAGGGAGGACAGTTGTGCAGGGCCCATCAGACAGCCCTGAGGGCTGGGTGTCTGAGTGTGTGGGTGTCTACTCCATGGAATCACAAATCACAACTTCTGTGAACTATAAAATCTTTGATGACAAAATAAGAATACCTGCCCCTGCATATCAAAAAGGTTCCAGAAAGATCATATTAGAGAAATTATATTAATGTAATATGATGCAGTAAGTTGCAGATTACAATATTAATTATAATATTGTAATACAATATTAACTGTAATATCAAAAAGTGGATACCATAATACCAGCCATCTTCTATTATATCCCATTGTGTAGTTTGTGTACCTCCTCCTAGGGGGTCACTCTGTAGTTTCTTAAGAAAATACCGAACTCTGGACATAATATCAGCCCTACCTCACCCACCTCCACAACCAAGACATCCCTAAAGTGTAACAAAGTTTGGAGCCACACATCCTAGAGTTAAATTTGATAAAACAGAAAATAGACATCCTACATCTTCAGAGAGGTGCTAACCTTTAATATACACGAAGGACTGGACTTGCAATGTTTGGCTCCTCCCAATGCTTGAGTGGCACAATCAACCCATGAAACCAGCTGGGATAGACCACATATCAGCTTTCGAATAGGTGATGTGGATTTTCACATGTTCCCCTTTCTGAAGAGGCATCTCTGATACAGAGATGAATTCTTAATGTTCTTACCCTGTGACTCCAATCCTAACAGAACACTCACCATTGGTATCCCTTGATACTTTGATAAATGCCACAAAACAGAGGACTTGCTGCTTTTATGGCTGCGTTTCAGCCCTCCCCTCCCCCTCCTCAGCCATTCCACCACTAGAGCCAAATGAGCTACCACACCTGTGGCACTGATCTCATCAGTGTCCGGCACAGGTCCAGAGGACAGTCCGTCCTAGAGGCAATCAGGCTCTGAAGTTCTTGATGCAGGATTCAGATATTTCCACACACCAGATGGGAACTGGGAGTTTCTAAACCCTCCGCCTGCCATCTAGTTAATTCAGATAATAGACCTGCCAGATGGCCACCCAGTCCTAAAGTTTCAGCTGCACATTTCTCCATCCACTCAGGAGACAATCAGCCTTGTGGACACATGGACGATCCAGATACCATTGGAACGAGTTGGGGCTGTGGTGGGGGAAGAGGTCAGAGGAAGTCTAAGGATACCAGCACCAACCAGTCACTTATCATAGACTTCACTGCAAGGACATACACACTCACACTTAGAGCCTAGTGTTGTGAGTTGAAAGGAGGAACAGTGGGTGTTCCATTGGCTCCTAGCATCCCCCTCACAGCGGGTGCCCCATTGGCCCCTAGGGTAACCCTTTTAGTGGGTGTTCCATTGGCTCCTAGCATCACGATTACAGCTGATGTCCCATCGGTTCTGAGTGTCACCCTTATAGAGTGTGTGCCGCTGGTCCCTGGTGTCACCCTTAGAGTCAGAGTTCTGTTGTCCCCTAGAACTGAGTAAGAACAGAAGTGCTGTGGGTGAGGTGCCTGAAGTGAGCTTGAGAAAGCATCACCCCTTTACCCAGGAGACAAACTTTGCAAAAAGCTTGGAATGCATGTTTGTACCAAGGTTATTGCTATACCTGGGGTGGGGTGGGCAGAATACCCCAACAGACAGCCCATTTCCATTCTTACTTGTTCTGTTTTCCCTTTTTTTTTTCATCCCAGACCCTGCCTGTGTTCTCTCCCTTCTGGAGTGCTCTTGCTAACCCTAGCAATGCTTACCCTCTTCCTCCCAGCTCACCTCCTCCATCCAGACAGTCTTCTCAGGCCGTCCAAAGGCCTCGCTCACCTCCCGCTTCTATGAGAGCTCCTAAGAATCATCTCCCTTGCATTAATCTATGCACGTGCCTCTTACACCCCTTGTTCAGTTTGATGGCAGGTTCAGCACCACACCTGAATGTCCTTGATTCTTCTGCCTTATCACCTAACCCAGTGTTGATGACGCACAGTGGGTGCCTGCTGACTCATCGGCCTGAGCTCAGACGTACAAATGATCTTTAAAAACGAAATTGGGTACTATAATATAGTTGGTGAAAAATAAGCTTTTTCTTGAATGGATGATGAGAGATGAGCTTTGGCAAAAGAAGACATCATTCTGTATCTTTAAAAAAGTACAAAATGCCCAGCACTCGGGAAGCAAAGGCAGGTAGATCTCTGAGTTTGAGGCCAGCCTGGTCTACAGAGCGAGTTACCAGGGTCAGGGTTACATAGAGAAAGAAAGAAGGAAAAAAAAAAGTACAAAACGAAAGAGAGAAATCAAATGCAAGTTCCCAGTGACATCAGCTTTGGCAGTCCCCGATGGAAAGTGACCTCGCCAGAGCCCTGTTCCCTCATTCAGTTGGAACATTTTCCATTAACGCTATTAATCTGGCCCGGCGGTCTGAGGCAGAGCTGCCTGGGCCAACAACCCCTCCTGCTCCAATCCAAATGATGAATCAGCTCCATCTCCTAACGCCGTCAAGAATTAGAAGAATCGAAGGAGGAAGAGAATGGCCCTGAGCACCATCCACACCCTCAGACAGGCAATGGGAATGTCTGAGGCCAGGACCTTCTGTTGCTCTCTCCGGGAAATCTTTCCATTAGGGTCATTTTTTTTCCTGTCGTGTCCATGTTTTAGATTTCGTTTTGTTAGCCTCAGCCCAGAAGAAACTTCTCACTTCCTAACCACATACTATACACAGTTTCCTTCCAAGGGCTTCTTCGCTATTTTTTTTCTTCAACTTACGGCTATATTGCTTGGCGTCAACCAAGAAACCCTGTTAACAGCCTAGCCTCCCAAAAGCAACGCAGAAAAGCTGAAGCCCGCCAATCTGCCTCCTGGACTCGGCCTGATCAAACGACACCAGGAGTAGTAGAAATGTTAAGTTGAAAAAGGCATTAAACATAGAAAAGACACCTTAAAGGAAGCAGAAGGCAGACATAACCAAGAAGCAAGCAAATACGATATTCTCTGAGGTAGAAAACAAGAGCCAAGGGAATTCTATTCTCAGCGGAGGCTCCGCCAGCTGAGTCTCTCCAGGGGCGGGGTGGGTTGCAAGAAGGCTACTGCGCCCTCTGTCGGAGATCCATCAGCATGCAGCTAAGGGCTTTTCTTTTCGTTCCTTTGTTCGTTTGTTTGTTTTGTTTTTTGTTTTGGTTTTTTGAGACATGGTTTCTCTGTTTAACAGTCCTGGCTGGCCCGAAACTCTCTGTAGATCAGGCTGGCCTTGAACTCACAGAGGTCCATCCGCCTGTCTCTGCCTTCCTAGTGCTGGGACCAAAGGCTTGCGACACCACGGCTGGCTTAGTTAAGGGCTTTTCGTTCATGATCTCTTGTTAGTCATTGTACAACCCTTGGGAGGTCTGATTGTCTAAAAAGAACTTAAAAGCAGAGCGGTCAATCGGCTGCACCAAGGTTGAACAGTTTGGAAATGACATCAGTAAGGATGCTAAGTGACCCAGATTTTCTTTCTTTATGGTTACAGTTTAGAGTTAATCTTTCCATACTAGACTCACATTGTTTCATGCTCAAAGGCTTTGACAGCCACATCTCTCTAGTATAGGTGTCAGGTCTCAAAGCTACTGGACCACCTAGAGCTATTTGGCTAAGTGCCTCCCAAAGGCTGGCATATCAAAGACTTGGTCTCCAGACAATGCAACCACTAAGAGATGGTGGAATGTTTAAGAGGTAAAGCCTTCTAGAAGGAAGTTGGGCCTTTGGGGACATGCCTTTAGCCAGCCTGGTCCGAGAGAAGATGCTCTAAAGGGGAGTCTTCACTCGGCTCTTTGGTTATCACAATATTGAAACAATGGTCCCCAAGGTATTAGATTTCCCCAGGAGCCTCAAACTGGGAAAAGGAACATGCTGAAGCATAGTACCAGCCAGAGGAGCACTTGACTCTCTGGAAAAGATTTCACACGATTCTGACATCGTGTCTGAACACCTTTAAGAGAGAATGGGACTGAAACAATGATGAGTCAATGTGGTTCAGTGATGGGCAGAATCACACTTCAACTATGGGCCGCTGAGTTATGCAGGTAACATTTAGTTAACCCTATACCTCTCGTCCAGATTTGGGTGTCACTGGATCTCTTTATTTGTTCCCAGTGGCGCTACATTGAAGACATGTCACTCTCTGCTTCCCGCTGGTCACTTCAACTCGCTTGTTAGAGCAGCCCAGGCCCAGGATTGCATCTCACCACTCTGCTAGTGAAACTTCTAAGGGAAACACGGACTGCTGGTCTCTCCTCTTTTTGCTAGCACCTTGACTTTAGCCCACTGAGGCCACCTTTGGACACCTGGCTTCTAGATCTCTAGGAAGAAATGGGTTTTATGTTAAGCCACTGACCATATTTCTTAGATCAGCAGTAAGAGCGCACACAGATGCTGCACAACTCATTCATCGCCAGCTTCGTTTCCCAGTGCCTGAAGTGAGACACTTGTATCTACGTCAATGGGATATTTGTGAGGACTAAATGCAATAACTGTAAAGCAACTAAAGAATACAGTAAGTGCTCAGTAAATGGAGCCCACTCCTTGAACCACAAGTAACATTCCTCCGGAAGCCCCAAGCTACCCACATGGCAGAGACAAACAAGGCAGGATGTGGAGGGCTGTGAGACGTGAAAAGAAAGGAAGGCTTCTGGCTGAGCCCAGTTTGTTTCTACTGGATGACTGATGAGGATACGCAGACGTCCATTGGCAAAGGTTGTCTTAGTTAGACATCACAAGGGGAGGCACAGCAGAGGGAAATGGCTCGCCTGAGGGCTAGAAAGCACAGGGAGACAGAGCTGAGGCAGAAACAAGACATATCCCTACAGGCAGCCTCTCAGGAAGGTACACTTCTAACTAGGTACCCCCACTTCAATTTCCATTGCTGCCCAACAGTACATCAAGCTATAAACTCATCCATGAATGATAGCAGAAGCCCCGGAGTCTATTCATCTCCCTAAATCCCACCACCGAGCCTGCTCCACTGAGTTGTCAACATAGGAAAGGGACGTTTCAGTCAAACTCAAATCTGTAACAGGGGAGTGATATCAATTGCAGTAGTCACCTCCATGAGATCCAGAATTACCTGGGAAATGGGTCTCTGGGCGTGCCGTAAGGGATTATCTTAATCTGCCCACTGTGCGCAGCACCATTTCCCAGGATGGGATCCCAGACAGAACAAAGAGGAGCTGAGCCCATGCAGCCCTGTGCGTCTCGACTCCTGCCCCTGTGGCTCCTCCTCCATGATAGACTGGCTGCACCCTAAATCCGTGGGCTGAAATAAGCCTGTCAGACGATTGCATCAGGGCGTTTTACCAACAGAAGCAAGAAAAGTAACTAAGACAAAGGAGTCCAATGAACAAGAATGCCAGGTAGAAGATGTACACGTGGAAAGCCCAATGGACTTCGCTCCTTCAGGAGAACAGCACGTTTGGTTTTGTGGGAGACCTTTGCAGAGTAGAGGTAAGATGGGAGTTGGGGTACAGTGTTTGGGTTACTTATGTTAGTATGGAAAGAATTAGAAGTGTTCAAATGTTCCTGATAAGAACAAACAACATGGAGGAAGGCTTGAAAGTTCAGGTCTTTGTGACTACTTAGAGTCCATATTTCCAAACTTCTCTCCTCACTAAAACTTAACTGTGTCCCCAGATCAGTTTTTACCGTCATTCCCAGCATGCTCATGCTCAGAAAGGTATTAAAATTAAAAATATCTTAGCCTTAATTTTTATTTTATTGTATAGATGTTTTGTGTACATGTATCCCTGTGCAATGCAGTGCTCACAGAGACCAGAAAAGAGTGTTGGATCCCCTGGGACTAGAGTTACAGACATTTGTGAGCCATCATGTTGATGCTGGGAATTGAACCTGTGTCCTCTAGAAGAGAAACCAGTGCTTTCAATGACTGGGCCATTGCTCCAGCCCCAAAAGGTGGACATTTTAAGTCAGCCAATGCATGTATCTCCAGCAAAGGGACCCTGCCTGGCATGTAACCATTCTGAAAAAGCCATCATTATGACAATGAATGGGAGGCTCTCTACCCTCATTGGAACCATAACCCACACGGTTGCTTCTGCAATCCTTTCTAGTATTTTCCTGTTTGTTTTACTTGTGATTTTCCAATTATAAGTTCAGGTTGCCCTTTTCTACCTCTATGATACTTTGAGCCTTAAAATGTCAGCCATATCCATCAGGCATAGCAGCCCATGCCTCCAGCCCCAGAACCTGGAAAGTGAAGAAAGCGTGAGCATCAAGACGAGTTTTGGTTTCAAGGCAAGGCCGAGGCCAGCACAGACTGCATGAGATCCAGTCTAAAAAGATGTGCTGTTTTTTGGGAGGCTTTGTTTTTGTTTTTGTTTTTTCCTCTTCAGCTACTTCCTACAGTTTGGTAACTTGGGCCAAGATCAAACTCCCCAGTTTTTTGGTTTTTTTTTTTTTCTTTCCACTCTATAAGGTGATTCAAAAGAGAGAACCATTTCCCTTAAAACAATAGTTGGATCTTTCGGCTTTCAAAAACCAAATTCACAAGGATATGGACATGTCAGTATAAGAGTCTGCCATAAGTCCCAGGAGAGAATGGAGCACCGGGAAGGGTCAGGAAGCCAGAGCAAAGTTCACTCCCTGGGCTCTGTGTCACAGCAGAGCTCTCCACTTTAAAAAGCATCACGTTATTTCCCTGAAGAAATGTGTTCAAAGAAGGGCAACCATATATCATAGGTGCACTCTTTTTTTTTCTCTTTAGCATCTTTTAAGTTAAAATGTTGCTTACAGATCATAAGAAATCATCATAATTTACTGGGCAGAGATTTCCCTATCGTTGCCATACATAAAATAACAGCATATCTATTATTAATGATGTCTTAAATCCAGCAAAATGTGGTATTTAGAATTTTGATTCTAGACTTTTCCAGGATTGATATTATAAATAAATATTCTTACTCGGTGCAAAACAATTACTATGCACCACGTGCTTTCTGGGTAGATGTCACTGAGCTCCGTGCTAATGAAAGGCCACGTCTCTCTGGTGGAACTGCTGCAGGTCTCCTCCTGGGCAGTCGTAGAGATGGGTCCTCTAGCCGTTCTCTTTACCTTACAAGGCCAAGAAGCAAGACTCCCCACATCCCTCCAACCTAAGCCTTCCCTTCTCATCGTCCTTTTTTGTTTTAATTATGATGAAGAGGAGCATATTTTTCCTCTTCATGAACAAGCGGGGAACAATTAAGCAGATACATGGGATGCCCTTGTTTTTCACAATGCGTCAGCTGTAGATGTTTTGCGCTCCTAGATGCGTGATTTTCATCTTCTTCTTTTGCCGCAGACTGTATTGCCTCACCTCTCTATGAGTTAGGGCTGATGACAGGCTGCGGAAGGTGCACATTCACTGGAAGTGACATGAGACTCCACTGAGACTATGACTCAGGCCCCGTGTGATTCTTTTTATTTAATCTTATTTTATTTTTATTTGTGTGTGCATGTGAGAACAGGAACCCATGGAGAACAGAAGTGTGAGCTCCCCTAGAGCTGGAGTTAGTTACAGGCAGCTGTGAGCCACCCAGCATGGGTGCTTGGAACTGACCACACAACTTTCGAATGAGCAGCAGGTTCTCTTAATGGCTGAACCTCCTTTCCATCTCCACCCCATACGATTATTCTAATCTACATCTATCCCTGCTTTTAGTCATCTT
>CM053766.1:75325057-75440755 GCA_028658305.1 Pachyuromys duprasi
CTCTCCCTCTCCCTCTCCCTCTCCCTCTCCCTCTCTCTCTCTCTTCTTCTTCACTTCTCGGTTCTAGACTCCTGTATGTTGTCACCCAGTGGTGTATATAGTGAATGATGTGCTTTTGGTTAAAGAGCCCTGCTGTCAAGCAACTTCCCTGAGGACCCTGGGGGTCCTAAGAGGCAGTTTCTTGTCCAGCTTCTTAAGCTGGTTTGGATGCCTGAGGGGCCAAAGGTTCCACAGCTGATTGACTCACAGGATGCTTAAGGAACTCTTCTATCCACTGTAGGGGATTTTTTTCTTTTAACTTATAGGTCTTAAACTGTCTGGCTTCCCAGGAAGGGTGGGATATTCCAGAGGGAGCCAGAGAAGTCCTGATGTTTCACACACAGGTGCTACCTTATTAAGCAAACACTGTCTGTCCCCACCCCCCCAGGGCTGCTTCCAGGCAGTCAGGGAGAACCAGAACCCACAGGTGCCAACCAGAGCTATAGACAAATGTCCCGGGCTGCATAAGAGAGATGGTGATCTCAAAATTGTGTCATCTTCCCAAACTCCGTGGAAAAATGTCCTTTCAAGGATCTCTGACACATGCTCTTGACCCACCTAAGCTCAAGACACCACTGACTCCCACCCGAACTGAGCTCACCTCACCTCTTTTTCCCTGTTCTTGACATTATCACCCCTCTGGTGGCTGCCATCTTCAGTCTCCCTGGACCTTCTCCTGCGAGAGTTCTGCTATTGGCCAAGGCAACCCAGCATGCCACCATCCTCTGGACATCTGCCCTGATCTTTCTGGACAAACACCCTGTCTCTGTGGACACGCCACGTCTGGGTCTCTGTCCACTTGTATGCTTGTCTTGCCCTTCTCTTTAAGGGACAGCTCTGCATTCATGTTATAGCTGCTACACCAGTGGTTCCCAACCTGTGGGTCACAACTCGTTTGGAGTCGAATGACCCTTACACAGGGGTCGCCTAAGACTATCAGAAACACAGATGTTTACATTATGATTCATAACAAAATTATAGTTATGAAGTAGTAGTAACGAAAATATTTGTATGGCTGGGGGTCACCACAACATGAGGAACTGTATAAAAGGGTCGCAGCTTTAGGAAGGTTGAGAGCCACTGGCTTACAATATCTAGGATTGTGTTTATACCTATTAACTACTCAATAAATTGCCATCGACTTGAGTTAACTTTGGAATTAAGACAAAATGTCTTTATCTTTATGAACACCGAAATACTAATAGTCCCAACTATTCTCTATTCTATGTTCATAAGTGATTGCACCGAAATAGTTTTCCAAAATAGTTATAAATATTTTTAAAAGCTCAGGCTGATCAATTTTTAGAACAATTTCTGTTTGTTTGTTTGTTTGTTTGTTTTCAGATTTTAGGAATCATAGTCTGCAATAAGCTGCGACAGGTCAGGTCTAGTAACTGAAAACAAAAAGTTAAAGTTTTGAAGTTAAATCTGTTTGCATTCCTTAGGCTCCATAACCTCCCTGAGCCTGGCTTTGTCGTCTCTAAAATAGAAAACAACCTACATACTTCGCAAATTTATTTGTGAAGAGTGAGTGCCTTGCTCAGTGCTCAGTGTACAGAAAATAAACCACAGTTCTCACTTCATCCTGCTTCCACCGAGGACCAGTCTCCATCAGCATCCTTCTACACACACTTTGCTTCAGAACTGAATGCTAAGCGTTTTAATGAGTGTATACTAAACACCCAATATCACCTAGCACAGTACTATGTAAAGAGACTAAGAGATAAAAATGGAGACAAAAAACATTAACTATGACAAGATTATAATTTGAATCAGGATACTAGCACAAAAGGGCATATATTAAATAGTTCTAAGACAGATGTTTGAGTATGTTGGGAAGCAAGGAAGGAGGGTTAACTTCAGTCAAAAGGCTATGCAATATAGTAGCCACTATGCTTGGCTTCATTTTCTGTGGTATCAGTTATCTGTGGCTAACACAAATCTAAAAATCTTAAATGGAAAATTCCAGAAATAAATAAATCATACATTTTACATTGCGTTCCACTTTGAGTAGAGTCATGAAATCTCACTCTGTCCTTCCTAGGCTAAGTCACCTTTTTGTCCTGTTCTCATTCTGTCCTACCTGGGCTGAGTGACCTTTTTGTCCTGTGTATCTGCATTGTAAATACTACTCACCATCTATCACTTAGTAATTAACTCCATTATCAGGTCAAGTGACACAGAATCAGAGCTTGTGTTCAAATAACCTCCATTTTACTTCATAAATAGCCTTAAAGTTCAAAAGAATGGGCTGGAAATCGGGATGTGCCAAAGAGAAGCCATAAAGTGCTTCCTTTAAGTGAAAAAGTGATCCCTTTAACAGAGATGTGTATGTACGCATGCATGCATGTATGAACGTACGTGAGTAAATACTATGTACACCATGTTTAGCCCTCTCTATGGTTTTAAGGATCCTGTGGGTATCCTCTATAGATAAAAGGGAAAAATCCTTGGTCATGTTTCCTGTTGCTATGATAAAATAGTCTGACAAGAAACATTAAAGGAAGAAAGGTTCCGTTTGGGCTTATAATTTGAGAGTACCATCCATCATGACACGGGAATCATGGTGGTGGGAGCTTGAAGTGGCCAATCCTGTTGACTGTGTAGTCAGGACGAAGAGAGCAATGAGGGATAGTGCTCCTCCACTCACTTCCTGTTTTTAATACGGTTCAGGGCCCAAGCCCAGGAAAGGCTGCTGCCCTCCTCCACAGTGAGTCTCCTCAAGTTAATCTGGATAATTCCTCAGAGATGTGCTTGGAGGCTTGTCTCCTAGGAGATTCCTATTTTTGTCACGTAACAACACTTTCCGAGACAGGAAGGCTACCACATAACTATGCCAATGAACAGCCCTTGGACAAGGCTGGTGACCCTCCCCTGACTAAGGCTTCCCATGGAGTGATTCAAGCCCCTTGGAAAACTTAGAAGGGTCCTGAGATTGGTTTAATGCAGTGCTATCGCTACCATGAAATATGCGTGTCTTTGTGCAGGTTTGTGCGCACTATGGCCAGAAGAGGGCACCAGACTCTCCAGAGCTGCAGTTATAGGCAGTTGTGTGCCTCCTGGTGTCAGTGCTGGGCCCCAAACTCTGTCCTCTGCAAGAAAAGTACACACTCTTAACAGCTGAGCCATCTCTGCAGCCCCTGCTTTGAAATTCTGACTCATCATCTAGTAAGACCCACGTCTTCATCTATTCTGAGCTGTGCCAATTATGTCGCCCACCCTGCTTATACAAATGGAGATGTACGCATCTTTATTTTTGTCTCCTGACACCTCTGCCCAATAGCTACCTCTGCTAGAAATGAGTGACTTTTAGTCACATGGTCATGTGTCGGTGACAGATGCTTCACCTCAAGTTTTATGTTTTGAACTTACAGTATTGGATGCATTCCTACCCTTACAGTCTTCCCCCCCCCCCAAATAAGATATTCACAAATTTTCTTCAAAATCTGTCTGTGGAAAAAAAAAACAGACTAATAATCAGCTGGGTGACCTCTGTCTTTCTCAGCCACCATCTCCTCAGTTTTGTTCATTCTCTGTACACGAGTAGTGAAAGCCGCCCCTCCCCCACCACACACACACACACACAAACCGTTCCCTGCGATTTCTTTGAAATAATCAATTTTATAGCCTATGGCACACAAAAAAAAGTCTAACGATAATTTCTGAAGAAAAAAATGGTGAAGTAACAGTAGGCAAGCAAAAGAAATCTTTAAAAAGAGCTTCAAGGTTTTTGGTTGGGGTTTTGTTTGGGGGGCGTGGCAGCAGGGAAAAAAATGTATGCAACCTTCAATTTACCATTTTGAGATCGAAATTTCTCCAAAGCGCATGAACAATGTATAAGTGACTGATTATAAACTCATCAGAGATGCTCAGCTTCACTAAATCATCATAGAAATCCAAATCAGAGCTGCAAGGAGCTGCTGTGAGGCATTGACGCATGCCTGTGATTTCCGCACTTGAGACAAAGGCAGGAGGATCGCAAGTTTGAGACCAACAGAAGCCACATACATGAGTTTCAGGCCAGCAGTTTAGCACAAACAAAAACTACAGTGAGATATTGCTTCTTACAAATTACAATCTACCACCAATGTGAGAGGGGAAGAGAGTGCAGAAAAATCAAGGGTTGGCAAGGCTCTAGGGAAAGCGAAATGCTTGTGTACTGTAGGTAGGGATATGAAGTAATATAACCACTGTGGAAAACAGCATGGAGATTTCTTCAAAATGCAACATAAATTACCATTTGATCTGGTGGTTCCAGTTCTGGGAGTATACACAAAGAACTGAAATTTAAAACAAAACAAAACAGAAAGCACGAAGAGACCTCTGTACTCACAGCAGCATTATTCACAGTAAGGATGAAGCACCCAAAGGCCCAACAATGGGTGAATGGATGAGTGGATTAAACAATTTGTGGTGTACACTTACTGCAGGGCTTAGAGAATGATGCTATTCTTCTCCCAGCGGGGCATTATTTTGGCACACCAAGCATTTCACATAAAGGACAAAATTGTAGTTCTGGCCAGCCAAATGTTGGGAGAAATTCTGTGGAATGGGCTCATCAGCATAAAGGCCAGACTTCAAGTCCCCATTATCCATCTCAGTAAGAAGACTGTCTTAGTCACTGTTCTATTGCTGTGAAGAGACACTATGACCAAGACAACTCCTATAAAAGACAGCATTTAATTGTGGGCTTGCGTTCAGCTTTAGAGGTTTAGTCCATTATCATCATGGCAGGAAGCATGGTGGCATGCAGGCAGACGTGGTGCTGGAGAGGAGCCGAGAGTTCTACATCCTAATCCATAGGCAGAGAGAGACAGAGACAGAGAAAGAGACACACAGAGAGACTCTGGGCTTGGCATGGGCTTTTAAAACCTCACTGCCCACCCCCTGGTGACACACTTTCTCCAACAGGCCATACCTCATAATTCTTTTAATCCTTTCAAATAGTGCCAGTCCCTGGTGACTAAGCATTTAAAAATATGAGCCTATGGGGACCATTCTTATTCAAACTACCACAAAGACTAAGGACTGTGTCCCTTCCAAGATGACATCTGTCCTTTGGGATCTTTATACACAAATCTCTGTCTCACACCTCACCTTCACAACCACCCACATTTCCTTTTCTCCCCCTCTGTAAGCAAAGGAGAGTTCATACTTCCGAACATACTAGGGATTAGCATACTACCACCCTCCAATGATCACCCCACCGCTTCGGTGACTTCTCCTTGCTGTGCATTAGTTATTGTGATTGTGTTTCTTCGTCTTTAGTCTTTGTCAGTTTATTCCAGTGGAAGGGCACAGGAGATATTTCCCTTAAAAAAAAAAGAAATTTGATATTTGTTACAATACTAATAAACCTTGAGGACATTCTGTTAAGTGGAACTGGTCTGTCACAAAAGGACAAAGGTGATCCCACCTGCATGAGTTAACCGCCACCTCCACCTGTCTCCAGGACATTTCTCTCCGATCACCCCTTGGCACCTACTGTTTCACTTTCGTCTCGATAAAATTGAGTGTTGTGGATCCCACACAGAAATGGGGTGATATCTCTCCTGTGTCCTTCTGGAGTTAGGGTGCTGCGCATCACCTGCATGATCAATGAGAGCTTTAACCCTATGGGGGAAAAGTGCAAAAGGCTTTCACCAGCCTTCTGTTCATCTTTCATGTTCACACACCATGGGTTTAGGTCTCTAAGGAAGCCAACTCAGCTGGAGAGATCATGAGCCTCCCAGGCTGAATCAGGAAGAACATTCCTTTTCTACTGTAGTTTCTGGTACATATGCGTTAAGGAAGAGCTTCAAGAGTTGCCATGAATGAGGCATGCCAGGGCACTAACCTCACTCTGCCATCTTAAACTCAGCTAAGTCGATAAAGGAGGCACAAGCCAGCCAGTAGACAGTGGATGGCATCCTTAATAAAGTTAGGGCAAGTAGCTTATTTCTTTTTTTAAATTAATTTTCAAGGTTGTATTTCTTTATTTTTATGTTTATGTGTAGCATGTGAGCACAGTGCCCGAGGAGGCCAGAAGGGGGCATTAGATTCCCTGGAGCTGAAGTCACAGAGAGCCAACCCTCCGCCCTCTGCAGGAGTGGCCCCAGTCTGGGTGCTTTTCTCTTACTCAGTTTACTCACCCCGTGTTTACAGAGCATCTTCTACATGCTCCGCCCATCTCTTGAGTGCTCAGTGCTACTGAAGAGAACATGACAGAAGTCCCAGTGCTCAAGGGATTGACACACAGACGGAAACTAAACAACCGATTACACAAGGTCACTTCAGGTTGTGCTGAATCCTCTGAAGGAAGTTGTTGGGGGTTGGTCTGGTGCTATGAATTCTGATGCTAACTACTGGCCCCCAAGATCTTGTTGCTGCCCGGATGAGCACGTTCTCACATGCAGCTGTCCTTGTGTAAGCCTTGCCTAAGAAACTCCTCCTGTTTGACCAATAAAAATCCCGCACACCTAGACAGGGTGAATGGGGTAGGTGTGGCTAAGGTTCAAGGGCTTTGAGGACAGGAGGATCATGGGAAGCAGAGGGGTATGGGAGGAAGAAGGAAGAGACCATGATGGGTTAGCATGGAAAGGAACAAATGGCCGACAGGGATGGAGGAAAACAACCCAGATGAGAGAATAAGCAAGTATTTATGGAATTATGGATGGGAAGCAGCCCACATAGAAATTATTAGAGCAGATGGCATGGAATGGGGACTTGAGCAGATACAGACAGTACAGGAGGCAGTATCTCCCCTGCCCCAGGTGACAGAAGGCTATTCTAAAATCTGTCAGGTGTCCGTATCTTTATTGAATGTGATAGCGGGTGAGATGATACCACCGTAATAACCATGGGGCTAATGATAAACATAGACTCCGCCCTAAGTTAACCACAACAGGCGTCAACAGGGTACACCTTGAAGCAGCTACAGGAAGGCGCGGGAGATCCCCTCACTGCCCCCCCCCAGTCCTGGGGGAGGGAAAGGCTCTCCAGTGCAATGCTGGGGCCTTAGGCAGAGGCGAGCAGAGCGTGGAGGGAGCCGCAGGAAGAGCACACGGCGGAGAAAAGGTGTCCTCTTAACAGGCGCGGGGAAAGCAGCAGGAAAAGGCTGTAGTCATCATGTGATGAACAGGGAGCAGGTGGCCAAAGCCAGCTGGAAAAACAACCAGGTAGGTGATGGGAAAGATTCCGCTTATTCAAAGAGCTCTCTGCCTGCAGCTGCAGGTGAACTGTCTCTTCCTCCGGCCTTCGTTATTCTGAGACTAACACAGGTGGGGCCCCAGAGAACCTATCAACTGGTTCTGCGACTGTGGGACTCCAGACACCATGGTGGAAGCAGACTTCTGTTACTGATGCTAATGGTATGCTAGACTTGCTGTATAGATATTTGCTTGGAATCTCTCTCTCTCTCTCTCTCTCTCTCTCTCTCTCTCTCTCTCTCTCTCTCTCTTTCTCGTGTGCGCATGCTCATACATCCACAAAGTGAGGCCTCTTGAGGAAGTAAACAAATACTTGTGAGTCTCAAGAAGCTATGGAAACTCACAGGAGGAGGCCCTACCCAACATCGTATGAGCTGTGACACTTGCTGCAGAGGGAAGACTGGTGGGCGGCCAGCTGGGTCCTGTAGAGAATTGTGCAGAAAGCTCTAGGGGATGTGTGCTTACCAGTTTGGGGACGAGGTTTCCAGCAATGAGCAAGCCTTTGTGTCACCATGCCCCAGTAAACTCATGGTTCACCGTGGTAGACTCAGTAGAATTGTTTCTTCACAGCCTCCCGGGAAAAGTCAGACAGCACACATGAATTCTTATTCCCAGCTGTTCTTAAAGTCTCAGGCTCAGACCCATCAACCTGTAACACCCCTCGGCCATCAGCCACCCTCCTTTGGTCTCTACTGTCCCCTGGCTGCCTCCTTGGCTCTGACAAACACTACGAAGCAGGGCCCAGCACCCAGACCGGTTTCTTGTTTTCAGACCGCGTTGGACCTCGCGAGAAATAAGTGATGTGGATTCATCACGCAAAATGGCCAACGCTCAGCCCAGGTGCCTAGTGCAAAGTGGTAAACAGAGTCCGCTCACACTCTGCCTATGGTTGCCTGACCTGCAGAAGGGCAGCCTGGAGAGCGATGGCTCGCAACCTCCGGGAGGCTGCAAGTTGCCTACATTTGCAGTCCAGGAGGGAGCGGAGGTAGAGGAGTCCTGCCCGAGGTCCAGGTCATTCCCCCATCCTCTCACCCCCTCGTCTGTTGCAGACATCCTAGGCATGGCCCACTCTAGTCCCTACAAGGATCCCTTCAATAATCTCCTTTCCTAGGCTCGCTCCATCCAAATCAGCAAGCCAGCCTGCTTTGCCCAGCCAAGTACCTGGCACACGCAACGTGCTCGACAAAACAAATGAACAAATGACTCTTTTCATGCAAAGAGGAAAGATCAAATAGAATAGGAGGGGGGAGTGTTTCCCAGATTTTAAAAGAATTTACTGCATTGATCAGATTTTTTCACTTTGTGTAAGAGGGCAGGACTCTCCATTCTGAAAAAGCTTCTGTAACTGCCTTCTCAGTGGGTAAGCTCTCGGTTTCCAGGAGCTCCAGGAAAACGCAAATGAATTTCAGGATTCACTTAAGAAGGCGCTGTAGGTCTGCAGGAGACGAAGGGAGCAGAACAATTTCAAGACTGTGACCAAGGTCAGACATGAGTGAGTCAGGAATTATCTCAGTGAAACATGCAGGAAGGCCCCTGGCTTCCCATCCAGGGCTAGCGTTTGGCCCGGCCTCGGGGCTTTGCCCAGCGGGGAGCTGGCGCGGGGAAAGGGCGCCCTCTGCCGAGGGTGAAGGAAAACACAGTCTGGCAATTGGTGAGCCCCACGCCTGGACTTGGCTTCTAAGACAGGCAGAAAACGCCAGAAACCAGGCCAAGGAGATGTTCCTCCTAAGCTCTCTCGTTGCTCCTTCCCTTCAGCCCCCAACTTAAAGTCCGGCGGTTAGCTGCAGGCGCTAGTCCCAGGGAGTGGATGTGCTATCACTCCCAAGGACTCAGTTTCTGAGACCCCACTACCTTCCCCATTCTGGGCTCCAGAGCTCAGGACCTTGTCCTGGGGAAGACCTCGGTCGCTTATGAGTAGGGAGGAGCTCCGAACCACTGCTGGACATGCGCGCGACACACACACACACACACACACACACACACACACACGTCGGTTGCCCATCTGAAAAGCTGCGAGGCTGAATTCGACAGTCAGGTGGCTCCGACCCTGGCGGTGCCTGACTGCTGTCCTATTTTAGGCCCAGCATGTGTCCGCGGAGGGAGAAGAGCGGCAGACGGCGAGCAATCGTGAACCGACAGAAAACATCGGGTGGGGACGGTCCAACCAGCTCCCTCCCCAGAAAAGGTGGGAATCGCTTTCTAAGGACCCGAGTCTCTTTATTGAATCTTGAGTGACACCTAGTGGTCCACCCGCCTCACCGTCGCCGAGGCCTCTCCGCAGAGGGTTTTTGGGGAAACTGGAGCCTGTCCTTTGCTCCCTGAGACCTGGGGATCCCCGGCAGCTCTGAAGGCTCCTAGCATCCGCCGGAAGCATGCGCTGTCGCCTACCACAACCCTTTTCTTTGTTGTACGTGATTCCGAAAGAGAAGCTCTTGTCCGGAGCGCTTGCTCGACAGGAGCATCACTGTAGCAGCCAGTGTGTTGAGCTAGTGCTCTCCCAAGTGCCAGGGACAGGAAGATGACCAGGAACGTGCAGTCTAGGTAGGTGCAGCAAGTGGACCGTTTGTTGATAGGCGGAATAGTAAGCTGTCTGACAACATTCTCAGCCTGCAGTGTACACATTCTTCCTCTCGGTTGTTCGAACAACTACCTTGAGAATTTGCGGGTGTGGTTAAGATCCCCAAGTCTGCCAATGTTAAAAATCTAAAGGTTGTCCAAGGTAGGCCTCACCCAATCGGTTGTGCGCTCTAAAGGGACTGGAATTTTCCTGGCATAAGAGATGCGAGAATGAAAAAAGGACTCCTGTGTAGTTTTCTCTGATGGGTTGTTCATTAGGAATCTGGGCAGCCAGGAGAGCTGAGCGCCAAAGAGGACACTGGGCATGAGCCCTACAAGTGTGAGAAAGTGGACCCTGACCGTAGCCAGTGAACCGGGAGAGAAGCAGGAGCTTTCTCCATGCGAAACCAAGTCCCAGCTGGTGCCTGGGTTTAGCTTTGCAAGACCGTGGAGAGAGGATTCAGGCTGTCTGTGCTGATCTACAAAACGATGACTGATTGGAGGTGATTTAAGCTGATAACTTTGCAGTGCATTCAGAAGCTGTAGAAAATGAAGGCAGGTGGCCATTTGAAAAGGGAAAGCAGGACAGCAATGGCTCAGAGGCAGGGTGCAATTGGAGAACAAAAGCCATCTGGTCTAGCCTGACCATGCAAGCAGATGAGAGCGTAAAACCTAGTGTTGAGAACCAGGCTTTGAATGGGAGGCACGGTGTCCTTATATGAAAGCTCCCTGTAGCCCTGCTTTCACAGAGTAAAATGGAATAATTCGTAGGTAAGGCCTGGAGTTTTGTTAGTGGTATATTCACATAGAGAGGGCTCAGCTATTAAGCATTCAGAAGATGTTAGGCAATGATAGCTGTAGCTATTAACCCAGCGGATGCTGCACTGGCCTGAGAGGCTTTTGTCATGAATTTCTGGTTTTTTGTTGTAGTTTGTTTGTTTGCTTGCTTGTTTCTGTGGTGGAGGGGTCCGTGGACTATATACCCCAGAAGTACCTAACCCCACATTTGTTCTTACCAAATCAGACTCTAAAAGTAAGGCCCGAAAACCTGAACTCTCAAAGAGCTTCCAGAAAGAGAGAAGGCTGCACCCAGACCATTGCAGTAGTTACACACCAGCAAGCAGCTGATCGGATACAGCAGGGTAGTGAGGACACGACAAGCACACGATAGGCTTTGAGGTAGCAGAGTCTTTAGGGATGAACAGCTCACCAGAGGATGTGCTGGGGATCAGGAGAATGGGTCGTGCTATTGGGTTGTAAGAGTCCTAGATTCTTAGGTGCACGCAGCTGGAAAGCCATGTAGACAGAAACGCTGAAACTCGGGAGCCATATTGGGACTGAAATTATGATGGCTATGAGTACGTGAAGTCATGGAATGGTTTCAAGGATAGAAATGAAAATGTCCAGGGCTAGGATATGGAGCCTCTCTGGAACTGAGAATAAGCCATCGGAAAGACCTCGGGAAAGGTGCTAAGTAGGGCATGGCCCAAGGAGACACTGGCCAACAGTGTTCCTGTCCATCCAAATGGACAGAGTATGAACACACTCCTGAACCTACTCCATCAACAGCAAGATTAGCAGCACCCAGGAACTGTGGCCTGGGGATGAACAGGAAACAATAATTGGGCTGTGTTCTTTAGATTCTGAAGAGAAAGGGGGAGATAGGGTAGGAGCTAGAAGTGGGAACACCACCCTGCACCAATCCCATTCTCAGGAACCTAGACACTATCAATATACATGGCCGTGCAAGGCAGCCGTGAGCCTGCTGGCCTTGAACTGCACAGGGCAAGAAGAGTAAGGCTCTCATGGAAAGGATGGTCACCTGGTTCCCAGGCTCAACTTGCAGTTATGTTCAGTTATGCACAGCTGTGTTCATGAGGTGAAAGAGAAGAATGAGCAGAAACTCTTCTCTCTGGGGACATGTGGGCTGGCCAGCCAAAGTACACTGCAGAAGGCCTAGCTTTGATTAAAGAACCCAAATTCTGTAAGGACAACTGTGTGCTCTGGGAAAAGCTACTTCAGCACTTTCTCCCTTGGGAGCTCATCCATACAACGGAAGTAACTGCCAGACTTACCTAGGGGCAGTCCCTGGGGGAGTGTGCATGGTGGTGGTGCCCAGTAAGTGGTAATTCATGGCCGTGGTCCTGAAGAGTATTTGTATTTTATAAGTCAGACAATGGCAGATGGAATCCAGGACCCCCTGGGAATCTTCCTCAGGGAGAGCGGAAGTCCTTGACTGTGATCCACAGCATTCTCTGCCACTGTCCTTCCTTAGTCCTTGCTCTCTGGGTCCACACAGCTCCAGCCACCACTGTCCTTGTGATTGATGGACACGTCCCCCCACCTGGGATACTCTTCCCCTTTGTCATCATGCCTGTCCCCGTCCTTACCCCAGCCCCAGGACTCCTGTCCCCTTTGTTCTGCTCCTCATGCTTTCCACCGTGACCACCCTCTGGGCTTGGCTTACTAACTGCTTAGCAGAATGCGAGTCCTTGTTCGCTGGGCTTCTTCCTGACACAGCAGTGCCTATTGCTAGCACTCAGCAATTAGGTTATTCACTAAGGCTTGGTCCCAATGTCACCTCTTCAGAGAGTCCGTCTTGTCTTTCTTATTCTGTACCCTCACTTTGCTTTTCTCTACAGAACTCGCCCACGTTGTATATTACATCTCTTTCTACTTGCCTACTGAGTGTCTCTTCGGCTGGTGGTCAGCAAGGTCATAGCTTATTCCACATGCACCCTCCAAGAGCCAGGGACAAAATGGTACATGATACATACTGGAGTGACACATCAGTATAGATTCTCCAGGGGAAGTTACCAGGGAGAGTAAGAATGTCTCCTCATTTCGCCCAGCCTAGACCAGTCCTCATGCCCAGGGCACAGCTCACCCAAGTCCATGCCCAGGCAGCCACCAGAGGTGGTACATGAGGTGAATTCATGAGGACTTTCTGGAACTTTGGAATGCACACCATTACCCCCCCCACACACACACACAAAGAACTTCATTTCTAAAATGAAACTCAGTAGCTGAGGCAAGCTTGGGGTCCCTCTGCTCAAGGGGGGCAAGCATTCAGAGCTCAAATGCCAGAGCCACACTGCAAAGAACAAAGAGAGACGAAGAGACAGACAGACAGGCAGAGACAGAGAGAAATGGTAACAGTGCTGGGCACTGGCAAAAAAGAAAAGGGCCCACACATTCTACTCGGGAACTCGCCAGCCAAACAGCCCTCTTTTGCAGGCCCTGGTGGAGAACGCAGAGTCAAGTGCGGAATATAGCATCACTCACCATCCACCGCACCAGCACCTGTTTCTCCCTGAGCTGAAGTCCCATGGAATGGGACACTGACTGACAGGAGCTTTTATAAGAGAGAATTCTGAGCATGGGAAGCCCCTAATGTTTTTATAACAGGCAGACCCCTGTTCTCTCTCTTTGAAGGATGTTTGCTAATAACTGTTTCTGAAGAGGCAATCCATAACACCCACAAGATGTGCCAGAACACTAGGGCTCTGCAGAGAACCAGCTCTGGGGAGCATATGGTGGAACCAGTATTACCACAGTATTAGGCAAGGTTTTCTAAAGAAACCAAACTGATTGTGTGTGTGTGTGTGTGTGTGTGTGTGTGTGTGTGTGTGTTAAATGTAGGCTGATTTGATTGACTGGTGGCCCAGCCACCCTGTCTTATACTGGAGAGGGCAGGAACCGTGTGGTTGCTCTGTCCGTGAGGCTGTCTGTCTCAGCAGCTGCAGCCCAGTGGTCCTCTGGAGAACCGGAGCATTCCTGGAGAGCTGCTGCTCTAAGCTGGAACGCCAAGAAAGTCTGTTCTAACACCAGGGAGAGAATACTACAGCAACAGGATAGGCGGACTTGCCAACCAGCCTGAGGGCAGGCGGGCCAAAGGCCTTTTCCTTCTTCAACACCTTTGATCTGGGCTGCCACCAGAAGGCACTAGCCACATGTAGGCTGGGCCTTCCTCCTTCTAAATATCTCATCAAGGAAATCTCTCCAGGGAGCGCTCTGGATTTAGCCGGTTCCAGACGAAGTCAAGCTGCCCAATTGGGTTAGCCCTCAGAGCTGCTGTGAGAGAAGTGGACCCGTACAACACGACTTTGTTTCTTTGGATGATTCTGGAAACTGGAGCAAACCAAGGCATGGAGCCAAGAAAAGTTACCCAGCCTCCTGGCAAGTCAGAGAGTGTGGGGTGAAGTTGAGTGACTGGACTACTAAGTGTGCTTCACAAATGGCTTTCTAGAGGAACTGCTGTCAGCAATTGATTATGATATTGGGCAAATGAGTGTGCAAGTGCATGAGGGGTAATCTATCACCTCCTATCTGAGAAATCCAGGCACTCAATCTTTTTTGACAGGCAGCATGTATATTCTATTGCCAGGAAGGAAGGCAGTTGTCAAATTCCTAATTTTTCTCTTTAAAAACATTAACATTTAACTTGAATGTGAGCTCTGGAGGAACACATAAGACCTTAATTGCAGAGTGCAACTCAAGATTTGTACTAATTAATAAGCTGATGAAAAATTCATTGAAATTCAGGGAAGAATCAAGGGACGGGGGGAAAAGGCTGGCCAGGGTTAACACGGAGTTCTATCAAATGTTTAAGTCTATCCAAATAGGCAGCCACCCTCTGTCATAATTACAATTTAATCACTTGCATGATTATTTCATCTGTAAAACTTTAGTTGCACATCAAAGACTGTGCTGAGAATATTTCTTTCAATTTTTCAGTTTCTCCCAGCAGAAGTATACCAGTACATTACAGACTTTAAATACCAGTTTAGTTACCTAAAATATTGTTTGTGTGTTTGTTTGTTGGGAAGTTGAGGATAGTGTCTAGTGAGATCCTGGGTAGCCTGGAAACTCACTGTGTACACCAATATAGCCCTAAGTAGCCCAAACTCACCCGGTATACTGCATTGACCTTGAACTCACAGTGATCCCCTGCCTCTGCCTTCCAAGGTGACAGGTGTATCACCACAACATGAGGATCTGTGTTAAAGGGTCTCAGCATTAGAGGTTATCCCTGTCCCAAATGCTGATGGGAACGGCCCTGCCCTCCACCCCCAGGCTGCAGTAAAGATGACTGTTTTCTGTTGAGTCTCAGTCACACCCTTCCCTTCCAGTCTGAGCTCAACCAGACCAGGGACTTGATGGGACTGAAACAGAGTAAGTGGTAGAGCAGGGCTGGTGGACAAGACAGTGAGAGAGCATCCCAGCTCTCCTAGGCTTTGAATATCCACCCTGCACTAGCCTCCAGCTACCAACGCCACCTCAGCAAGACCTAGGAATGGGACACAGAAGACAAACTCAAGCAGGCTCACCAAGGGCAGAGGCTTCCTCTGCTCCTGTGAGGAATAGAAAAGAGAGCAGCTGGTGGTGGGATAAGGAGGGCCTCCTAGGCCCTCGGGTTAGGAGAGGAGGGAGGCCTCAGCAGAGGCCAGACAAGAGTGTTGCATTCTGAAGGAGGAGATGGGCTATGTGTCTCTGGCTCCACCAAGCCAGTCTCACCAACCACATACGTCACCAACCAGCTGAGTGGATGTGGCCAGGAGGGAAACATCCCATAATGTTCCCATTTCTAGAGTCACAGAAAAGAGAGACATCCTCCAGCCTGCCTCATATCATGCAAATCTCAATGGCTATCCTCCCTCCCCCCACACACACCCTGGCTGTCAAAGCACGAGAGAAGTCTAATTCAGGATGGTAAGATAAAGTCCAGACCAACATGAAGGTCTTTAGTGACACAGGTCCTGTTCTGTCTTCTGTTGATTTCTTCCTAATCCGGCTGTCTTAGTTACTTTTCCTGTTGCCATGATAAAACACCCTGGCAAATGTAACAATGAAGGAAGTATTTATTTTGGCTAACAGTTCTAGGGTCCAGCCAGCCCATCCAAGCAGTTTGTCACATTGTATCCATAGCAAGGAAGAAGAAAACAATGAATGATCCTGCTAGATGTCTTCCCTTCCTCCAACCCAGAATCCAAGCCTAAGGAATGATGCCACCCACAGTGGGCTGGTCCTCCCACTTTAACTAACCTAGTCATAATAATTTCCCAGGGGCATGGCCAGAGACCCATCTCCCAGGCAAGTCTAGTTGCATCATCTTTCAAACTGACAACTGAAATTGACCATCACACCACCTTACATGAGGACCTCTTTTTTTTATAGTCCTCCCAAACACTTGCAGCCCCGAGTCAGTGCTCTTGAGTCCTGCATATGAAATAACCCTGCTCTGTCTGTCCTGGGAATACCTGTGCACCCCTCAGGAGCTACTTAGAACAAACCTGTGCCTCGGCACCCTTTCACGCTTACTTCTACTAATGGTTGGCCCCTTGACAACCTGTGGTGCCAAACTTCAGTTCTTTGCAGTTTGTTTGAGCACACACACAAAAGCCAACTGTCTGAATTCAAATCCAGTACCTGTTGAGACCTTGGCAAGCTAGTCTAACTACTGGGCTTAGGTTTTCTTTTTTTGTTGTTGTGGGGCTTTTTTTGGTTTTTTGTTTTTTTGTTTTTTTATTGGCAAAATAGGGGTGGCAATAGTGATGCTGGAAAGATTATGCAATGTGCAGAGAGCACCTATAGAAAAAGAAACTGACCTGTAAAAGTATCTCATAAGCAATATTTAAGTTATTCTTGTTACCAGCGTTATGATTTTGCCCTCTCTGGCACTACTTGGGCAATGAACTTCTTTTCCTTTTTTTTTTAATTTTTAAAAGTTTTAATTCTCAAAGATGTTTTTCTGGTTTCCAAATTACTCTTGTTTTTTGTTTTGTTTTGCTTGGTTTTTTTATTTGATATTTTGAATTTATTTTATGTATCTGGGTGTTTTGTCTGTGTGTACATCTGTGCACTATGTGCACCCCTAGTGCTTGCAGAGTCCAGAAGAGGGCATCAGATCCCCCGGGAATGGTATCATAGAGGCTGGTGAGCTGCTGTGTGGGTACTGCGAATTGAACCAGGGACCTCTGGAAGAGCAACTGGTGCACTTACCCACTGAGCCATCTCTCCAGCCCCTGTGTTTTGAATTTTTTAAGTTAGCATATAAAGCAGCAGGTTTCACCGTGGTCTTTTCGGATGCACATTACTACCCTTAATTCTAATGAGTCCCTCATCTCCTCTCTCTACACATGGGCAAAACACCATTTTAGACAATGACTCAACCGTGTGTCCATCTGCCAGCAAAAACTGCATGCACTATGTGAAGGCAGGCAACAAAGCCCACTTCCTGTTTCAGTTAGCAAATAGTTTATAAATTATCTTGACAGATGATAGCCTTCCATCACTGTACAGTCAATGAACGGAGGTGGTTTGGGATGTTCATTCCATGTTCATCCCATGGAACAGTCTATGTAAAGGCCAGACAATAACAAGATAAAAAACTTGCAAAAGCCGTGCATGGTGGTGCATGCCTAGATTCCAGGAGACCAAGGCAAGAAGATGGAGAGTTCAAGGCTAGCCTGGGCTACATTGCAATAATGTATCAACAACAATAATGATAGAAAAATAGAATAGCAGATTTATCACGGGTCCTTGGGATAGCTAGAGTGGCCTTCCCTCCTGCTTTCTCTCCTCCCTCCAACATATGAATGTCTTTGCTTTTTGACAACACCATTGGAAGGGGTTTCAGGGTAGAATGAATCAGAAATTGGGGAAAACATTTTAGCAGCAGCAGAAGAAGAAAACTCTCGCTATTCACAAAGCACTTGTCCCTCAGGCTTGAAGAGATTAGAAGCTAATAATTTATATTAAAATCCAAAGTCCTATTTCTGGTCTCTCTCTTTTGATTGACAGGTCTGAAAATACAGAGCCTAGAGCTCTTTAAGGAGAGTAGTAGTAATTCGTCCATTAGACTCTAAGAAATGAGAGGGTGGGGATCCCAATGCCAGCGAGGGGAAGGGGTCCTGGAGGAAAGCCACGCCTCCTTCCAAAGAAAACTCCCACCACATCTAATCTGCGTTCCCTTTCCGAGTCTTCCAGACCTCAAATTGGTGGAAAATAATTTCCCCCCACCCCCATGTGAGTTAAAATGCCCTCGAGCTGCAATAGTTAGATTCTCTGGACAGTGGCATCGTTCTGATGTTATCAGCTGTCTTCCTGTTTTCATGAATAATGTATAAGAAGCAGATATTAGCTGTGGATTCTTCCGTGGCTGACGGTATCGCCACCAGACAAGTCTGTGAAGCTTCCACAGTCATTTTGTCTGTAACTCTCACAGGTCTCCACACTCTCTGGGCTGTCACGTGCCAAGAACCTTGGGCAGACTTGCAGCCTATCTCCACTGTTCGCTTGGTAGTTTAAAAAAAAGGAGAAGAGACTTCCCTGCCTTTCCTCTTCCTGTGGCCCACACCTGAGGAGTATCCCTGAAGCTCCTGGTGGTGAGAGTCGGTCGACTCGATGCCCGATGATGCCTGTATGGGCAGTCAGCCCAGCTCTGGGCCTATAGGCCTAGCCAGAGAAAGGCTTGTCATTGGGCAAAGGCTGGAGCTGGAGGGAAAGCCACGCCTCTAACGTGCTTCTTTTCCGGACTAGGTTCACATTTATTATGTCTTTGTAAAGGAAATGAAGATCTTTCAGCCCTGCATTCTCACTCATACATCCCACATATCATTATTTTCTGTGCTGTTCCCATGGTAGAGCCATGCCATGACCAAAGATCATAGAAAGAAATCTGACCTGCGGGGCAATGATGGTGCACGCCTGTAATCCCAGCACTCAGGAGGCAGAGGCAGGTGGATCTCTGTGAGTTTGAGGCCAGCCTGGTCTAAAGAGTGACAGTCAGGGCTACACAGAGAAACCCTGGCTTGAAAAACCAAAAGAAAGAAAAAAAAAGGAAGGAAGGACAGACAGACTGACAGAAGAAAGGAAGGAAAGAAATCTGATTGTTAGAAGCATTGTAAAGGGGGTAAGGACATCATCAAGGAAACCAGCGCTCAGCACAGGGATGTATGTGAGCACTGAGCGAAGGGAGGCAGTGCATCCCGCACGGGGACCAGCATGGGCAAAGTCTCTCAGAACTGTCAAGGGCAGACTGTTAGAGGAACCCAAAAATAGCCCAGAGCCTGAGTGTTGTAAATTCGGCTTCAAAGTCCAGCTTGACAACTCATCGTCTTTTCCTCCTTGATTCTGCGCTGCCCCTTAGGGAGTGAAAAAGGTTCCATCTTCGCTTTTCTCCACCTCCCTCCCTTCCTCCCTCAGTGGCTCTCAACCTTCCTAATGCTGCGACCCTTTAAAACAGTTCCTCATGTTGTGGTGACCCTCCAACCATAACATTATTTTCGTTGCTACTTTACAACTGTAATTTTGCTACTTTTACGAATAATGTAAATATTTGATATGCAGGGTGCCTGATATGGGAGCCATAAAGGGTCAAGACCCACAGGTTGAGAACACATCTTCATGGGCCCCTCCCCTGCCCCTTCACGTGGTCGTTCATACAGACGTGGGGTCAGATACAGAGCCTGTCACTCAGAAAGACCACCAGGAATGTAATGAGCACTTACTGAGCCCCAGCAGAGAACCTGAGAGTATCCTGAACGCCCCTCGAGGCGTGGTTAAATAAACCATGAGACACACACACACACACACACACACACACACGAGGTGGTGTCATCCAGTCAGTCAAAGGGATGGTTCTCATACTAATGATCTTGGAAATTTCTCAGAATATAACATTAATCTTTAAAAGCAAGATACAAAATTCATTATAAGACACGCTCTGCGTTTCATGTGGAAAAAAAATATATGCAGAGAGACGGAGAAGCAGAGTTATGAGCAGGCTGTGTCTGGTGGTGGCACTGCTGGGGACCTCTGCTACTTTCCAGACTTCTCCATTTCCCCCCAGAAGTGTTAACTAATTTAATTAATTGGTGATTGAAATAATTTAATTTATTAGAACTAATATTGAAGCACTTGATACGGGTTCAGTATCATTTGCAACTCAGTGATATGCAGAATATAAATATGGCCTCTGTCCTAAAGACATGTGTTTAATTTCCACTTGGTTTGAGATTGTTGCTTTTTTTTTTTAACACTTCAGTCCTTGAACTTGTTGCCGAGCCAAAGACAACCTTGAATTCGTGCCCTGAGAGCTGTGATTGCTGGTGTGTGCCACCATGTCCGGCTCTAGAAAGGCTTCTGTAGTTTGTTCTCTTTTAAAAGAAGTTGCTTTAAAAAACAAAGCGGTGTGGGGAGGAGGCCCTCCACAGATGCCTCTGCAGTTAAGAACACATGCTTCTCTTGCAAAGGTCCTGCATTCAGTTCCCGTTAACCATGCCAGCTCAGAGGCTCTGGCCTCTGCAGGTATCTGCACCAACATGAACCTGTCCCACCCCCCAACACACACACAGAGTCGCACACACACACACAAACACTTTAAGACCAGTTATCATAACTCCTGGAAAATAATTCCAAAGGTCAAAAGTGCTCTCCCCTGCTGACACCAGAAGGGCCAATGCCCATCCAGCAGTCCCCACTACGGATGCCAAAGGCAGAAAGACGTGAATGTCCATTTGTCATTTCTGACCTAGGCAAGAACAAGAACCCCAATCAGGTCCTCTAAATCCCAGCCTCTGTCACCATGGAGCTGTGCCGTTTACTTTGCAGATTCTATCTCCACCTCCCTGCCTACTGTCTGTGTTTCAGCCCTCCTGCAGGTACGTTTCTGAGAGACTTTCCCCCTAGGAATGAGCCTTCAACCATTTGGGATAGAATTCCATGCCTGGAGCCTGGCTCCGACTTGCTGGCTCCCGACTGTACCCTGTGTGGGGGCTTGTGCTTACACCGCAGACAAAGCCAGTGGAAAAACAGCAGGAGGCCAAGGACTCCTGTGAGCTAAGAGTGATTGTTTCTATGCAAATTGTTTTTCATAGTAAGGAGATAACCGGCAAATGGAATCTAATACTGGCAAAGATTTTTCTGAACCAGTGCTGGGGGCGGGAGCTCTCTGGTAGATGCTCAGCTTGTCTGTTTTTTAAAAAGATCTTTTAGATTTATTTATTTTGGATATGTGTACGTGTTGTCTGCATGTACATATGTGCAGCATGTGTGTGTGTGTGTGTGTGCGTGCGCAGAAGAAAGCATCAGAGCCCCTGAACTGGAGTTACAGACAGTTGTGAGGCACCGTTTGGGTGCTGGGAAACTGTGCCCAGGTCCTCTACAGGAGCAGCCCATGCTTTTAGCTGCCATGCCCCCTTGCCAGTCTTAATCTGTCTTTAACAGTGAAACCATGAGAGCCCTGTAGATCCTACCAGGCAGAACCGAGTTTGTCTCTAGCCTGGTTTCTCCTCTCCAGGCTTGGTCTCATCAGCAGCTTTCTGCCCCTCCAAGGTTTCAACTTAGCCTTGACAGAAGAGTCTCTTTCACAGTAGCACTTCCTGCCAGTGAAGAGTCTTTTAGCCAGCGTAAGGGACAGACAGCAGGAGCGGCAATAACTCTCTTAAGTTAATGTTGTTAAGTTGTCTACTTTCATATGCTTAAGGGAAACTGTCTAGAACGTCAATCTATGGTTTTTGTTATTGGCCACAGCGGCCCAAGCTGTAAAAAGGGAGTTAGTGTCGAGCCAGTAAAGAGAAACACATTAAGTAAGTCATGATATGCATGCTATGTAAATGTGATAAAAATATCCCCGAAGTGGCACATACATATATGATGTTTGGAAAACATAAGAAGCAATTCTGCAACAAGTCCAACTCGGTTCCTGGGGAAGGGCCAGAGAAAATTAGCTGGCTTATTGCAGGAACTCAGACATGGATGGATGTTTGCATTGAATTCTGGATCCTCAGTCAATCTTTGTACTTCTGAGTCCTGCAGCCTCCTGGAGGCTCAGATCTGAGTTTTCATCGACTCTATATTTGGTCTGTAGCAGGGAGAGCTGTTTTGTTCCATCAGGAAAATACAGAGCACTTGTTCTCTATAACAGTAGGAAGTTCTGATAGACTGGGTCTGTGTCCTTGAATGACCGATAATCAGGTAGCCACGGTCTCCGGAACTGCTCTTCTCAGACTAGGTCCGCCCCAGCGACACAGAGCAGAAGGAAGGTCCATCTTCTTCACTCTTCCTCTTCTCCTGTCAACATTCCTTCTTCTCTCTCCCCTAGTACTCTCTGCCTTCATCATCCTGCAACACACTCAAAAACACATAAAGAGTCCAGGATACGAGTAAAAACTGTCTCCTGCGGCATCATGGGCAGCACTGAGGGAAGGACAGAGACACATGGACGGAAGAGCTGGCTGGGCCGGGCCGGCACAGCTGCAGTAGAAGCAATACCTCAGTTACAACCCAGAACCCCAGGCCGTTGGCTACGGACAGCACAAGGAAAGGATTTATCAGTCGTGGGAGCAGATGTGTCTGAAGGCGATAGTCGCAGGCTGTGAGCATCTAGTTTTTTTCCTGAAGCCGCTAGGTTTATTCACATCCTGGTCAATCGTTCATCAACACTGATGGTTTCACATGCTGTCAACATTGGCACTGGGACCAGGGGATGGATCTGCCATCCTTCTGAACCTCCCCCAGGGAAGGCTTCCCCACCCCCATGAGTCCGAGGCAAAGAGGTCCTTGACCTGGCTGTGCCTGTGTCAAGACAGATTCTCTGGAGGCTTCCCTCCTCTCCCCCAGCGTCTCCCCCTGCTGGTTGCTGTGACTTCCTGTGCCTGATAAACAATCCAAATTCTTGAGTCATCTCCAGGTGGGTGACTTCTTGTAGCCATTTGACAGGCTGAGGCTTATTGGAAACCACCTAGTGTGTCACTTTGTATAGGATGTGGGCTGGGTATAAGGAGGCCCCTTTCCCAATTTAGTACCTTACCATGCATAGGCCACAGGCAGGTATTTTGGGGGCAAAGTGTTTGAGTTCAAACCCTGGTTTCCTCATTGCCTGTGTAATCCCGGGCAAGTCATTACCTTCCCTGCATTTGAATTTCCTCTTCTATGGAACACGGAGACATGGGGGTCTGCTGCATGAGATGTCATATAAAATTAAGTGAGCATCTGAACAGAAACCTACCACAGAGCCTGGCACACGGGAAAGGTTGTAAAAATGTGACTTACTGTATGAGCAATAGTTTTCCCTTCTCTGAACCAATACGGAGCTGAAAAACCCTCCCCCTGGCCCTCCTTAACTCAGACACACTCCTTTTACCTCACGGCCAAAATGAGTGCCAGTCACTGCAATGAGCTCCGAAAATAAGAACAACAAATAAGAGAATGTCCATTCTCCTCAAGAAGTTTCCTGCCCAGCAGAGTGGGGGTTGGGGATGGGACGCTGTCACTCAACAGGGCTCCCCCATTTCATCCTTAGCTCTGCCAATCGAGAAAGTTGATTTGGAATTCGAGGTCATGTTAAGCAAACACTGTGTGGCAATTATCGACATTAAATGAGGCGACGGGTGTATGACAACATCTGAAACAAATGAGAGCCTTGTGGGGATCGAATGAGAACAAATGAGCAAGTCCTTTCAGATCTGGTGTTTGGGCCCGGGCCTCCAAGCAGCCAGGGACAGCCGAGGTTTGGAAAGCGGAACCCTCCTGAGGGGCGGGGTCCCGGCTTAAGTCAGGACCCATTACACTCCTGCAGCTTGGGCCTGTTAGCAAAACCAGGGCAACACCGTGCACCTGCTAAGAGGTCAGCATCAGAAGTGCACATCTGGGGGAGAGCAGTTAGCGGTCCTCATGGAGGGTTAACGCCTGAGGGGGTTACCTTTCCTTCTAAAGGGCTGTCAGTCCACAGCCAATGCTTCCTTTTACTTGCAAATGAGTATCAACATTTGTTGTTATTGCTGAAATTAATGCCTTGTCAATTAGCAAGCTACGTGTTAGAAAATGACTCTCATTAAAGATAAGTCAAGACGTGGGGGTTGGCTCCTCCCCCAACACACACTTCAGGAACAAACAAGGAATGAGAATCAAGCTAAGCCCCCCTCTTCCTCCCTGGGCCTTTGAAATGGTACCTGATTCCTCTTCCATTTCTGTCCATTGGCTTGGGAAAATTTTTTCTTGTGAGGTGCCCATCAGGGTCCAGAGTCTGGCCTCACAGAGTTGTCCTCTGAGTAATCTTTTATCCTGTGTGTCAAAGCACAGAAAAGGCCGAGATATGGCACTCCACCAGGCTTACAGCCGCATTGTATGCGTGTGCGGTTCATTAGTTGCTGCCTACAAGTACAGGAGAAGTAGAATGTGGCTTGCCTATTGCTTTCAGTTCTAGTAGGACCTGCAGTGCAGGGAACATTCTCACCACCTCAGGCTGTTGACTAGCTACTGTTGCCCTCCAAAAACATACAGTATGGTATGTGACTGGTCCAGGCTAGTTGGATTCCCAAGATAAAACTTTATGGGATCCAGCTCCTGTGTGTGTGTGCGCGCATGTGTTCATGTGTTCATGTTTGGGGAAGTGTGCATTTGTGTATGGCACATATGGAACACCCATGGATTTCAAAAGATAGCCTCAGATGTCATTTCTCACCTGTCTTCCGTCTTTCACTTGAGACGATCTCTTCGGTTGGCCTGGAACCTGACGGCATATACCAGGGTAGCTAGCCTGTGATTGTACAAGGATCTACCTGCCTCTGCTTACCCTCTTGCCGTTGCTAGGATTACATGTGTGGCTGAAGGAGCCACATATGCACAAACTTTTTGTAGTCTATGCAGAGTCAAGCTTAAATCTTCATACTCTGAATGCAAATGCTGGACTCAGCTCTGACATTTGTGTATGTGTGTGTGCATATATATATGTGTGTATATGTATGTCCATGTGTGTCCCAAATAAACTTTTCCTTCCTTAAACATGCTTTTTTATAATAGCAAAAAGAGTACCTGATACAGGGAAAGAAAATGGTTTTGCTCAACCATTTCCCTCTGGCACTAAGGCATCAAATGACACACAGGACTCTGATTTGGGGACAAATTTGGGAAAACCCTGTCTTGGTTAGAAACTGAGAACAACAGAAGAGAGGAACCCCCACCATCCCCAGTGGGCTGACCGTTGGCTTAACTGGGGCAGCAGCAATACATTTTAGGGATACCTAGTATCATTTTACCCTGTGGAGCTGTGGGGCTGTAAAGGGCTGGAGGTCACACGCTTCCCTAAGTTCTGATGGCCTGTCCCGACTCAGATTCTAACCCTCTCATAGCTTCTACCTTAAGGGTCTTACTTATAAATTATCTCCTTGTTCTTTCCCTTAATGACAGGGTCTCTCCATTCTCTGGCCTGGAACCCCAGGACCCCGCCATACTCCTGCTTCCATCTCTGAAGTACTGGGATTGCAGGCACACACCACCACGCCTGGCTACAAATCTCCCTCTGCAAGGAACTTTATCCTTTGCCCAGCACCAATGGGTAGCTTCTCCTTATGCACTTATTTCTACTGTTTCGTGTTTTTTGTGAGGATATGTGCATATGGGTACAGGTTTCTGTGGAGGCCAGAAGAGGACATGGGATTCCCTCAAACTGGAGCCACGGGTGATGGGGAGCTGGGTACTGGGAACTGAACTTGGGTGGTCTGCAAGAGCAACTTGTGCTCACTACTGACTAGTCACTCTAGCCCCTAGAGCAGTGGTTCTCAACCTGTGGGTCACAACCCCTTGAGGGAGGGTCACATATCAGATATTTACATTGTGATTTATAACGGCAGCAAGGTCACAGTTAGGAAGCAGCAAGGATAACAATTTTATGGTTGGGGGGTCCCCACAACATAAGGAACTGTGTTGAAGAGCCAGAGCATTAGGAAGAATCTCAGCTGGGGGACAGCTTCTGATCCACACTCAGGCAGTACAGGACCATAGTTCTAAGGATCTTTATGAACCAAAGAAGCCAACCCTCTTCATTTACATCTCAACTAAGTGACTTTGCATATTATTTTGCTGAGTTGTATTAAACACGTGTCAGACTAATGGTTCTCACTCTTGTCTGCTACTCTGAGTTAGTGGCACATGCCATGACCAGGAATGATGACGCTCACCTGTAATCCCAGCATGTGGGAGGCAAAGTCAGGAGAATCAAGAGGTAAAGGCTAGTCTGGACTGTAAGAAGACACTGTTTTTGAAAACCGAAGTCTTGGTACCACTTACAGTTGCATAGAATAACGCATTGTCTATTCATCTGTTGATGGACATCTAGGCTGGTTCCATTTCCTGGCTATTGTGAACAGTATGACAAACATGGATGTGCAAGTGTCTCCGTGCTATGTTGACTTAGAGTCCTTTGGGAATATTCTCAAGAGTGGTATATAAAGAAATTGTGGTACATATCCACAATGGAACTTTTTACAGCTGTAAAGAAAAATGAAATCATTGACAATGGCAGGAACGTGAATGGAGCTGGAAAACTTTATAGTAAGCAAAACAATCCAGTCGCAGAAAAACAAGCATTATGTGTTTTCTCTTATATGTGCATGAATGTGTGTGTATCTGTGTGTCTGTGTGTGGTGTGATGAAACTAGAAAGGAGATCGTGAAAGGGAGGAAGGAGATTTTTGTTTGTTTGTTTTTTGAGATAGGGTCTCTCTGTGTAGCCTTGGCTGTCTGTCCTGGACTCCTTTTGTAGACCAGGCTGGGCCTGGAACTCACAGAGATCCACCTGCCTTTTTCTCCCCGGTGTTGGAATTAAAAGTGTGCATTTCCAAAACGGCTTGAAGAAGGGGGAAGAAAGATAATGGGTGTGAATAAGAAAGCAAAGGATTCCCTGTGGGAAGGGAAGGGATGAGCTAGAAAGGCAGCACGGGGCCTAGGGAAAGCGCGAGGGGGAGAATGAAAATAAAGTATAATGACACACGGATATGAAAATGTCACGGCGAACCCCATCACGTGGTGTACTAACCTAAAAAATGTTTAAAAAAATTACAAAACCAATCGAACAACAAAACTCCACATACATCCCAGACTGCACCCTCCGAGAAGCTGGGTTGGGCCTGGACGTCCACAGTGTTCAAAGCTTCCCCAGATGACTTCAATGCTGAGAGCTGAGAGTGGGGTTGACAGGCCTGAGAGCCACCCACTTTCCGATTCCTGGCTTTTCCCATGCACTGGCCTTCCAGTACCAGCCAGAGAGAAGGGCACCTGCCCTAACTTCCGGAGCTTACCTGGGAGAGCTTGTGTGACAGGGTTTTGAGAAGTAACCTATTTAGTTGCAGAGGAGGAACGGTGGCTCTTGTCAGCCCCACCTTCGAAGGGGCCTTGTGTGGCCCCACAGGAGTGCACGCGGTCTGCTCACTGCAATCCCTCCACGCTAAAATGGGCAGAGAGTGGGTGGAGCTCAAAATACTTCAAGTGCAGAGGTGTGGGCAGCTTCCAGTAGCTAGGTAATTCTGGACAAATGGAAGCTTGTCTGCATGCAGCTACATTTATTTCCAAAGAACTGGCGATATTTTAACCAGGAATATGTTCATTTCTGTTTCAGCATTATCTACTTTCAGGTCTTTAGGCCATGGGATTAGGGAGCCTCAGGCACAGATCAAAAGGCAAAAGAAGTACAGGAGCTGTTTGTTCCAGCCTCAGACTTAATGCTGGGGGAAGCAGACATCCTTTTTAACATGGGAGACAAAATGCAAGAAAAATACTACCTTGGTCTTAATATCAAACAACACACATACACACACTCATGCATGCGTGTGCACGGACACCCACTCACCCCGGTTCAGCGCCCAGGATTTAGATACAATAGAACACTCACTATGTACAAATAACAAATATACATAAATACTCCAAGATGCTGTTTTGTTTTCTTTAAAACAGAAGAGTTTAAAACAGATCTGTTTGTTTCTGTTAATTATATTTTGTTCATTCTGTACATCACAAATTGGCTATAGCAAAAAATGCATTAAGGATTGTGATTTTATAAATATATACATATTTATTATAATATAATGTCTAATATAATTAATATATTACAAATACATTAACTGTATATATCTGTATAAATATATATACATATATGCATAAAGACATAGGAGCAAGTCACCCGAGCCTTTTGCAGCCCTGATTAAACTATTTTGAACTTCTTAAAAACTCAGTCCCTCTCCCCAAGACCAAGATACAGCACTTTGAAACTGTATCTCTTATCACTCTGGATGTCTGAAGTAGATTTAGGAATCTGATCCCAGCCAGCCCTAGAGAGCTGCCACAGACCCGGTGAGGCTGAAGAGTCTGCAAGTGCAGCAAGCATTTCAGCCACTGTCCTAGAGGCAGACGCGTGTGGGCAGCGAGGCAGAAATATCAGAGTGCCACCAAGCGAAGCAGCTATGCAAACTTAGCACCTCTTCCCCAGAGGCGGCTGGGACGCCTTGTGACAAAAGACACTGCCTGGAAGGAACTCCAAAGATCACTTCTTTGTCCTTCTTGCAGGTTCCAGGTCTGGGTTACAGAAGAAAGCAAACTGAGCAAGCAAGCCAGTAAGCAGCGCTTTCAGTAAGCAGCGCTCTTCCAGGGCCTTCTGCTTCAGATCCTGTCTCCAAGTTCCTGCCTTGAGTTCCCTCAGTGATGGAGTGTGACCTCAGAGTTACAAGCTGACATAAGCCCTTTCCTCTCCAGGCCAGCATGGTGTTTTACCACAGTAATAGAAATCCCGACTAAGACCACCCCACCCCAGCAGCAGCCTTGCCTTCCTTCACCGCCTGGCCTTGTCACACAGCGTCACAGCCTGCAGCTCGGCTTGCAAACGGGGCCTGACTCTGGTCACCAGCCTGCTCCCCACGTGTGTGAACTGGATTTTCCTCCCTGTCTTCTGCCCTCCACTCTGCCTAGCCTGTCCTCACTCATCCCAGGAAATCCGATCTTTAACTTTTTTTCTTCCTGCCACATATGACCTTGAATTGAACGAATAGAGGCCACCCCCACCCCCCCTGTACCATCAACCTAGCTGTCTAACCCCGACTTGGAGATCTTGGAGTACTACTGATCACTCCCAAACATTGAGATTTAAGCATGTACTTCTTATCTTCTCCAAAACACCAAAAAAAAAAAAAAAAAAAAGCATTTGTAGTAAAAAGTTTCTGAAGTTTTCTCCTTCCTCCTCTTTGTGCCCTCTCCCTCCTTCTCCCTCCCTCACCCCCCTTGACACCCTTGCAGCTCTCAGGATAATTTCCCCCTCATCTACACCTCCCTCTTTGTAAGCCTGGTGAGAAAGAGGAAGTAGGGAATGGGCAAGAGCGGCGGAGCTGCATCAAGATCCCCTGGAAGTTACCCAAACCCTAGGATTCTTGGAGCCACGAGAGCACACAGTCAGACCACGCTCTGTTGGGGGCAGTGTCGCCACGAAGACGCCGTGTTGACCAAAGGTGAGTGTCTCTGACAGGAGCCCGATGCATTCCATTTGTGCGCAACAATTCCACACACTATGGGGAAAGAAGGCCATACGGAGAGGTGACTGACAAGAAAAAGCCGCTTTAGAGTCGGGCGGGGTGGGTGGGGTGGAGTGAGGCTGGAACATGCAGGATGCTTCGGCTGAACGCAGCAGCAGAGGGAAGAGGAGACTGAAGTGAACCTCAGGACAGAAGCGCCAACCTGTCTCCTTTTCCCCAGCTCCCAGGGCTTCTCTTCGTCTCCACTCGTCTGTCATTTCCACCAGCAAAGTGTGACAAGTGCTGAGCAGCGTGCCGACACAGGCAACAGCTCCCACTTCCCGGGTGCCTGGGGCTTGCCTAAGTGTGTCCTTGAACCCTCTCAATTTCCCCCCAGGAAAGGGCAATGTTCAAGCCTCAGTGATACAGATGAGGAAACTACACAAGCCGCTAGGCCGTTGAGGTTGATCTGATGCGCAGAACTAACTCGATGAGACTCCTGCGCATGCTCAGCTTTCGGCTGGGCCTGGTTTGGTTCATTTCTGACCTGCTCGCCGCCCGTTCACATCCTTCCTGCTGGAACTGATTCTCTTCCAGGCTTGCTTTGCACTGCTCACGGCGGTGGTGGAGCAGCCTTTAACCGCTGATTAGCCCATGGACACAAAAATCATCTGCCGGGCCCTCCCCAGCCGGCAAAACCTCTTTGAATCCCACTCAGCAAATGTTCGCTGAGGACCTAATAGGTGCTCTGCATGACTCTAGAGACCACACTAAGACTCAAGCTTCATAAATTGGAAGTCAAATGGAAAAAAAAAATGTGATCAACAGTCAAGCAAACCAGCGCTTTCTGGGAAAAATGGAACCTGTCAGTCAAACAGATCAGGACCCTGAAGGAATGGTCTTAGAGTTAGTTCACTGTTTAGAAAGTTAGCATACAAAGTCATGGGCTTTCTTATCATGGTTGCATGTGTATATGCCCTTATCCTCTCTTCTCATCCTCTCCTCGCTCTTCCCTTGCTGGTCTCATTTGTTTTCTAAATAAAGTCCATAGCTAGCCAAAGACAGAATTTGTTGCCCTTATAAATCTGAGTTGTCTGAGTTTTTTTCACGTGCAACTTTATTTCTTCTTAACTAGATATTGTTTTGCTGTTGTTGGTTTTTCTATTGTCAGATGGGTTTTTAATCTTTTTTTTTTTTAATTTAAATTACGCGTACTTGTGCCTGTGTCTGTGTAGCTGTGGGCATGTGTGTGCAGTACCGGCAGAGGCCAGAAGAGGGCGCTGGAGCCCTGGAGCTGGGGTTGCAGGCAGTTGTACCCTGGGAACTGAACTTGGATCCTCTGCTCAAGCCATCTCTCTGGCCCCTAGGTTTTTAATTTTTAAAAATTACAGATAGAGAACCTAATCTTTGAAGACATCCCTAATAATCAGAATAGTAACTGTTGAGGGGGAATTCATGCCTGATAGACTTATTTCTCAGTCCAGAGAGAGCTGAATTTTAATTACAATAAAACAGTGATGTGCCTTTCCCAACAGAGCCAGGGCTCTCCGCCCCCTCCTCCTCTTTTTCATTCAGATTGGTCCTAAAATAAACAGGGAAGGCGACCTGCCCACCACTCCTCTAAGCAACAGGCCTCCTCAGTTATGATTACAGCTCTGTATTTGTTTTTTCTTTTTTCAAAAAGATGAAAAGTCACAGGAGTTCCTTATTTGAAATTTAATGGAACAGCATTTTCCTCATCGCCAGAGAGTGATTTTGTGCAATAAGCAGGCAGCCTCTCCAGTCGAAGTTTGATTTCCCTCTTCCTAAATCATTTTTTTTTCCTCTGAAGTCACGTCTGAGGAGGCAAGAACACCACAAGAGATTGTGAAAGAGCTGTCGAGTAGGAAACAAGCTCATGGGAAACACAAAAATTCAGTGTTTGAGCAGCATAGTCCAGGGCAAGCTGCTGGGGTGGGCCCTCTCCAGGCGGCTCCCAGAGCAGACCTTTTCTTCTCTCTTCCTGTGGTTGAATCTGTCTCCTTGGTCTCAAGCCCAGTGGACAAGTGCTCTATCATTAAGCTGAGTCCCTAGCCCTTTTCTTTCTTTCTTTCTTTCTTTCTTTCTTTCTTTCTTTCTTTCTTTCTTTCTTTCTTTCATTTGGAGACAAGGTCTTACCAAGTTGGTTTTAAGCTCTCCAGATTCTTCTACCGCAGGGCCGGGGATTACAGATATGTGCCACATGCCTAGTTTCAACACAGGTTTTTGGTTATGGTTTATTGAGCTGGAGTCTCATGTAGCCTGGGTTAACCCCCAAGGATGACCATGAACTCTTTATTCTCCTGCCTCTGTCCCCTCAGGCACCAGAGTTACAGTCTTGTGCTACCATGCCCTGGAGAACCTGCTTTTTAAAGAGCAGAATATAAGCTGTCCTATAATTTTTTTTGAGTAGGTAGGATACGGTACCCTGAGCCATCAGTGGCAGGAGTCACAGAATGGCCTTGTACTCCATATGGACGCCATGTGGTAGCAGGACTTTGGGACCCCAGTAGCCAGCCTGGCACTGTGAACTCCAATAGTTTAAAAAAACGACATCTTTATTTTCTGTAACTATAGCAGCTGGAGTCCATGCCAAGTAGCCACAAATTAGAATCACCTGAGTAGCAGCCTCACTCAAGTATCCCAATTGCCCTGATAGAAGGAAAGACCCGTGGGATGGGATCGTGGGTCCCCACACGATGTGGTGGATCCCACAGAAGAAGAGCATTGCAGATGGAGGGTGGCCGTGCTTTTGCTTCCTGGCCTTCCCTCTTCCTCTGAGTTCCCTTGCCGCTGCCACTGCTGCTGACTCCTTCACTGGTTGCAGAATCATCATTTCCAAGCTTTCACGGTGGACTAAGGACCAGCAATTCTCCAGGAGCTGCCAATCTTCTGGTGCCAGTTTGGTACTGCTGAGGCACCCAGAACTGTGGACTGATGAGTCCTGGGTGATTGGCCCATGCCCGGACACCCAGTAAGTGACAGCCGTGGGGGCGGGGGGCTACTCCAACAGCTGACATGCCCAGTCTCCAGGGCCAGGTGCTAGATCTAATCTCTCAGCTGTGATTCTGTTGTATTTTTAAAGCTGACTGAATACGCTTCGTGTGTGAGCGCGCGCGCGTGTGTGTGTGTGTGTGTGTGTGTGTGTGTGTGTGTGATCGGTTCTGTTCCCCTAGAGAACCTTAACTAATACACTTAACCACTAACTGAAATTTAGCATTTCCTGCAATTACAAGTGTAGGCAACAGCCTAGGCATAGGAACAGCAGCGCCTGTGGCTTTGTTACCAGAATGAATCTTCTCAGAACACGTGAGCTGGTGCAGATTTTAAGGGTACTAAGCGCTACCTAGGATCAGCACTGAGAATCGGCTGTGCTGCTAGATCCCGTTATTGACAGTTGGTACAAAAGCACAAATGTCACTATGTCATGATGTGTATGTTGCACATGTATGTGTTCTTGTGTGTGCACGTGTGAGTGCAAACATGTGGTGGCTGATCTGGAGCCATCATGTATTCAGACCCCCTTTCCCCCACCTGAGATGTGAGGCTGGGAGATAACAAGGTAGCTTAGCCCTGTTCCAGTGTTTAAGGCATATTAAAAATCTAGCAGGTGGTATACAAAGTGAATAAATTGTATTTATTATAAAAAAATCTAACAGGTGTCTATGTCTTTTATTGATATACTAGCATGCTAAATAATAACTGACACCTTAATAATTATTTCTCTTAATAGTAAATGTTATTAGGACCTTTCCATAACATGTGCATGCACCTGGGTATGCAGTGAACTTTCCTATGCATGTACACGTGCACACTGAGGTTGTCTTTCAGTGTCTTTCTCTATTGTCCTTTAACTTTCTTGTTGACACCAAGTTTCTCACTGAATCTAGAGTTCCTTGTTTCATTTAGACTTAGGGGATATGGACCCCTGGGGGTCCTACCTGACTACCAGAGGGGCCAACACTCCCCTAACTGTTAAGGGACTCTTAGGGGACTCAGTGCTGCCAGCACTGCTGTAAGAGAACCCTGGGATGGCCCCACTGCAAAATCAGACTTTCCACGTAGCAAAAGGCCTGCAAGACGGTCCATTCAGTGCACTTTGACAAGCTTTCTTGAAGTGGCAATATGCAAGACAATTGAAGTATATAAATGCGGGTATATTGGGAATAGCACACTGGTCCTTTTGTGTGCGCGGAGAGAGAATAAAGAAAAGACAGAGAGGAGAGGGAGAAGATGAGGAAGAAGGAGGAGAAAGGAAATGTCTGGATTGTATAATAAAGTGCCTCTGGAGAAGGGGAAACTCTGCCCATGGGCTGGGGAATTCAGGGTAGAGGGCAGGGGATGCCAGCCATGCCCTGCAACATGTAGAGACTGAAGGATGATGGGAGAACCTTGGAGGTCAGGTCCACCTTGGTTGAAGAGGCTTGTCCCAGTTCTGAATCCCAACACATTTCACTATGCCTTTCATGTGACTTTAGTTACCGCTTACCAATAGCACATTAACAAGAATCTCAAATGCAGTCCAGTCAGGAAATAAAGAATCATTTGCTCTTCTAACACCTGGTTAAAACAGGATCCGCTTTGAGTTATTCAAGAGTTGACTGTCTCAGAGAGGGATTATCAAGGCTCCCCTTTGTCTGCAGCACCTCTGTGGCTGTTTACTGTGGGGTTCCTTCCCGAGTGGGTCACAGATGTGCTGACGAAGAGGCAGCTGGAGGAGATGACACCCAAACCAGATCGTTTTCCTATAGGGCTAAGAAGGTGGCGCTGGGCAGAGAGGGCATCCGTGTTGATTAGTTAAGACTCAGAATACCTGTGGCTTTTAATTACCACCCCAGGCTTGCTTCCATGTCCCCCTCCCTGACACCGCACCCCCGTAGCTCTGAGGAGACGATTATCAGAAGCTATTTTGTATTGTTGGCTGTCTTCGTGTGCAAATGTACCGCCATGAGCCTTCTCTTGTATCGCCCCTCGGGCTTGGCTGACAATAGATCCTCCTTAAAGCAGGTAGGGCCAAGCTGAACCTCCAGCTACTGTGCATTTTTAGTGCGCCTTCATGCTTGAAGATGTCTGGGCAAACATGCCCGTTGTTTTGCTTTGTTCTCCATCTTGCATTTGTTTCTGCCACATCTACTGTACAAGCACTGAACACTTGCTACGTGTGAGGTAGGCATCATGCTAGGCAGTGGGTGGAAATGATAGAATCACTTCCTCTAAGGAGTCTGGGGCTATGGGGATAGCAGAGAAATAAACACTGCAATGAAAGCTAATGCAGGCCTGTGAAGCAAATAAGCCAGAGGGCTAGTCAACTCTTCACAATGGGTGTAATTATATATGCATGCATGCAGCCAGTCGTAGTGGTCCACATCTGTAATCCAAGCACTCGGGGGAGGCAGAGGCAGGCGGATCTCTGTGAGTTTGAGGCCAGTCTGCTCTACAGAGTGAGTACAGGACAGCCAAGGCTACACAGAGAGACCCTGTCTCTGTGTAAAACAAAACAAAACGCTAGGGGCAGAAACCAAACAATGGGTGGGACGCTATCAGTGGGAAGAGGAGAGCGGCCATCTTCCGGGCCAGAGAGCCTTGGATCCGTCCACACTGGAGCAGTCCATGGAGCTTTTACTGTCTCAGCACTCGTTCCCCACCCCCTCAAGTCCCTGTTTCAAGAGCCCCAGCTTTATATCTGGGCTGATGCTGGGGAAAGCAGGCTTTCCTCCCTGCCCCCAGGCCCATGACCAATGGGTGGTTATTCCATTTCTCTCCACCAGTCTGTGACGTCAGGCAGGCGCATGACCAGGCTCTGGTTGGTGAGATATAAGGGGAAGTCTGCATAGAGACTTCCCCAGACATAAGATGACAGCATCTTGCTAGCAGAAAGTTGGCCTTTCCTTTCTTGTCTTGAAGATTCACATGATGCTTGCAGCTGGAGCAGCTATCTTATGACAGCAGAAAGATAATAAGAGCCTGGAGGCTCTCTTGGATAGTAACCCTGAAGAGCAACTAGCACTGGCAACCGGACTCCTTGTGTTGGGAGGAAAAAATTAACTCCTGCTTGCCTATGCTATAAGTGTAGGTTTCTTCTCCCTTATGGCTAAAAGTCCACTCAAACTACTTCCATAATCAGTTTTACAGTTCTCAGTGAACACCAATGAGGTCACAACAGATACCCCTGAGTTTTATTAGTTGATTACCCAAGCTTCTGACGGTCAGGATCCAGCCCTTTCTTCCCTTCCCCCTCTCCAGTCATTTTGGGAAGCCCCCAAGAGAATAATGTAGACAAACTTCCCTCTTTTTCTGCTTTTCTCCTTTAATGTAAAGACAGGGGAAAGTCCTTCCCACTGACTCAGGCAGATGTCCCAAGGGTCCTACATCTGGTTAAGGTGTGTTCGCTACTCCTGTCCACCCCCATTTTTTTAAATTTCTTTTTCTTGTAATCTCCCACAGACACCCAGCATCAAGCTCCTCCCTTAGACAAAAAAGCGTAGTGCCCTAGGCCAGTGGTTCTCACCTGTGGGTCACGACCCCATCAGGCCAAATGACTCTTACATATGAGTCACCTAAGACCATCAGGAAACACGGATATTTACATTACGGTTCCTAACAGTAGCAAAATCACAGTTGTGAGGTAGTAACAAAAATGATTTCCTGGTTGGGGGTCACCACAATGGGAGAAGCCGTATCAAAGGGTGGCAGCTACCGGAAGGTTGAGAAGCACCGCTCCAGGGTCATAGATCCCTCGGGGTTTTGCCCGTCCACACAACTTCCTCACAACTAGCTGGAATCCAAGCCCCAGGACAGGAGCGTATGAAGGGACAGAGAACACAGTAGTGCAAAGATGGGCAGGCAGGGCCTGGTGTGTCCAGCCAAGTGTCACCATGGCCCGTAAGTCAGAGCTTCTCAGCAAGCTGGCTGCATGGGATGACTTGATAGTACCCGGCCCTCTCTAACCCTGGCTGAGGAAAGCCTGCCAGGCAGAGCCTTTGGGCGTCTCACCATTGGGCACTAGTGGTTGTATCTGGGTGTAGGAGCATGTGGCCAAGCCTGGTTGAGTTCTGACAGGGCTATGGCATAAAAAGCCTCGGAATCAATAAAGAGTGGGTGAAGGATCTTCAGCAGGAGGTTCAACAGGAAGCAATCTGGTGAAGTTTCCTTGTTAAAAGATGATAAAAAGCAGTAGAAATGCCCTGGGTAATGAACCCAGGGGCCAGAACTCCAACCAGACCCACCTTAAATAGTCTCCTTACGAACAGAGGAGGGACTAATTAAAGACCCAGGAATGCTGAAATAGACGAGAGCCAGGCGTGATGGCATTGGAATGCAATTCTAGCAGCACTGGAGAGGCTGAGGAAAATATCGATGTAAGTTCAAGACTAGCCTGGGCTACACCACAAGACTGTGTATCAAAATAAGCAAGCAACAGAAGAGCCCTGGGATGTAAGACATGTCAGGACCACACTGGTGACTAGTCACCAGGACTGAGGGAAGTGTCTGAGAGGGCTTCTGCCTTCTGTGGGAGCCAGGGTATAATGAACTATAATCCGGGGAGACGGGGAACTTACGGGGGGAGGGGCAGCAAGAATATTGATTCCAAGTACATGTGGAATGATCAAGGGAGATGTCCAGGAGGTATTTAGCCACTAGGCACGGTAACTCAGGTGTGGAGGGCTCAGGAGCATCAGCAGGTGGAGACAGTAGATGCCCATGGGCATTGGTGCTATGGAATAGGCAGGATAGAGAAACAACAAGAAGGGTTCCAACAACAACAACAACAACAAAAACAGTGACTTTAATTGAAGGATCAGGACTAGTGACTCAGCCCTGGTTGGCTTCAATGAGGCTCTGTGTGTGTATACACGCATGAACATGGAGGAGGTATATCCATCTGTCTCTTTTCTAGTTAATTTTTAAAAATGTATTATTAGTGTGTATAAGTGAAAGTGTGTTGTGTTTTGTGCCTGTGGTGTCCGCATGTGCATGCATAGGTCAAAAGGCAACCCTCAGGAGTCAGCTCTCTCCTTCCACCGTTATCTGGGTTTGAGCTCTGGCTTGTTCAGCAAGCACTCTGACCACTGAGTCATCCTGCTGGCCCTGACCTCTGCTTTCTTTGAGCTTTGGACTATTCACTTTCCTTGAGGGCTGGGGAAGGGCTGGGGGGATTGGAGGTGGGGTTCCTATTGGGCTGTGAATGCTGCTGACAGTTTTAGGAAACCACAACTGGAGTTCCTCACCCTTTGCAAAAGAATTTCTGTCTTTGAGTTGTCTCCCTGTGTAGGGTAGGCTTGCCTTAACCTTGGGAGTCTTCTGCCGAAGCTTGGGATGAGTACTGAGGCCATCACGATCCGATCAGTAAAAGTCTTCTCTCCCACCATGTAGATGACAGTCTCTGGGAAACGCTTTCCCTGGCTTTGCTTGGATCATGTAACCTATACCACATCTCTAGCACTTGGACTGTCCAGGTTTGAGTCACATCTGGTTTGGAGTCACATCTGGTTTGGAGGATGGGTACAAGTTGTGTTCCCAGAAGAACAAGACTGCTAAAGCTTTCCAGGCACAGAACAGTAGTTACCATGGTTCTCAGCACATCAACATTTAAGAAGACAGGAGGAGGAAGGGAGACACAATGTTGATATGTCAAAGTATATCGTCAGCCTTCCAGAAGCCAAGATCTGTTTGTCATTGGGCTCTGTTTCCTCCAGCCCCACCATCTAGCACCCTGCCTTAACACGCCTGTAATCAACAAGTATGCATGGGGAGCAAAATCCCAGACACCACACATGACAAGCAGGGGCTACTTGTAAAAAAATTTTTTATTTTACATTAAAAAAAAAGACAAAGACTAACATCCAGAAATCTGATTTGGACAATATACAAAGCATTTTTTTTTCTCAGTACTTGGCTACCATGAACACAGATATTAATAGATTCTCTAAAAAGAGCCAATCTTTTCAGGTTTTGGATGAAGGCATCATATCAGTTTGCGCCAAAATAGTTCCAGATGAGAATGACATTTGAGGGGTGTCTTGCAGCAACTGAGTGGTGGTGTAAAGAGCGGTCGCCCGCTGCTGTTTGGGGGCTCACCGTAATTCCATGCTGCATTTGAAAGCCTGCAGGGGAGACACCTTAATTACTGCGGATGCCAGATAGGAAGAGGAGTGCTAATCAAACCTTATTAATCGACGACATACTTCCAGCTTTCAGGAACAGATGCTAAGGGGGAATGAAACCTTGTAAGCCACGGGTACCAACCAACTCCCCCTCAGGTAACTAACAATTGTTTTTCTTAACATGTACCTTTTCTGTCCACTAGGGGGAACCCTAATGTATGCCAAAGCATGGCTTTTTCTAAGCCTGATGTCTACACCCCATGCCCAGGAAAACTTGTCTTTAGATTTGTAGGTCCTCCAGCCTGTCATGGTCCGAAGATCCATCCAGATGTCATGTTTTTCAAACAGATAGGATATATCATTCAAGGTATGTTAAGAACATACATTACTTAAGTTTTCAATGGTCTCCAACCTATTTTAGTGAAAATTTCTCTTGCAAACAGGTTTCTATCAGGGGGAGGAGGGGTAATTATTTGCCAGAATCTTTGCTTATTAAAGAACAGAAAATACTGAATCTGTGCCCTTTCAATTTTGAGGGGATTAATTTTAAATACCTGTTAGACACTAGTATGATCTTTATGCTCAGCGGAGTTCTTAAAGTATTATTGGCACTCAGTTAATAATTATTATAATTATTATAAGCTTGTCTAACATAATTACAGTATAAGACTCTTCCCTCTTCAACATAAAGCCACTTTCAAACAAAGTTTGAGAGGTGATGTAAATTAACAAACAACCAAAATGCCACGCTCAGTCTTCCATTTGGTGGCTGCTTTTCCAGCTTGTCAATACTGTATTTTTGTGGCAGGGTCTTGATTTTTTTTTTTTTTTTGCCTTTTATAGTCTCTGTTGAGAATGTCAACCCATGAATTGGTAAGTGTGTACTGTGCATATGCCAAGTCAATGTGTTTGGAGTTTCGGATTCCTCTAAGCCTGACACCCACCCCTGCAGTTCCCTGCCTTGGCAGAAACATTCAGACAACATCTACTCACCGCTGACCCTGTGTAAAGTGCCCTATAAACTGCATAGGATAGCACAGCGTTGCTCCTGGCTCAACCCTCTGCCCCATCACATGACTGGCTCAGTAGAGTGTATTGCTAAAGACATTCAAAGCCCCCAGCATTTACCCCTGACTCTCTGTCCCTCGCTCCTAGTTAACAGAACCCAACCTTAGGGGAGCTGTCACCTCTTAGGGCAGCCTGCAACCTCTACGCCCTCTCAGGCAGAGACCACCCATTTAGCTGTGGAACCCACATCTGCGGTCACGTGTACCTCGTGAAGGAGTTTCTAAAGAGTCACACCTTAAACTTTACTATGCACCTGGGGCTGAAATGATTGTTGCCTAGAAACCTGGAATGGGAATGATTGTTGCCTGGAAACTTTTTCCCAAATTGTACTGTGTTTTAAATATGCTGACAATGAACCACCTGGTATCAGACGCCCCATGTCTGATCCAGGCTGATGAAGTCCATCTGAACCCAGTTTTCGCTCTCACCTCTTTGTGGATCATTGCCTCCATTGACACCTGCAGGGTCCCCTCACAACAGGAACTGTAGAGAGGTACTAAGATGCTATCCCCGACGTCAGAATAATTAACAGTGGCATGCAAGAGCATTTGGCCTATTTTCCTTCCAACTATCTATCTTTCCATCCACCCATCCATCCGTTAATCCATCCTCCATCCATCTATCCTTCCATCCATCTCTCATCCATTCATCCATCTATATTTGCCCAACTACCACCCACTCCTTCTGCAATCTTAAACATGCTAAGCAGATATTCACTGCTGAACAACATCCCCAGATTTACTGTCATTTTTTTTAAAGGAGCCGAGAGTCTACTAGAGAGCTTTTGATATAATTTAAAAACACACACAGTGGCAGACGGATAGGGGTTTGCAAAGTAAGGGATAGAGGAGGGTATTTTAGGTAAATTACCCAAAACGTAAAGACCTAGAGGCAAGAAAGGGCCCAGCTTGCAGGAAACAGCCAAAACAGTACCCTAGTCACATACCTCCCTCTGACCTCAGAGCCCTTAACCCGAGTGCGAAAGTCCCTGAATACGTAGTTGTTATTGTCAACAATAACAAGGATAAAAGCCAATCGACCAGCCTAAGCTTAAGTGCTGCTTAAGAGCGAAGCTGGAGGAACTATCTGAGGGGATCTGTTCATAGGTCAGTGTAATGAGGCTCTGGGGCTTTGCACACTGAGGCCCTGGGAACTCCCCACCCCCTTCTGCCATGGGCTGGTTTGTTTAATCTACACAGTCTGGGAGGGGTTGGCTTCAAGGTCAAGACTATTTTTTTAATGCGTATTTTCTTGGGGCCTGTCTTCCATGCCTGCTGCTAAGCATACGCCTTCCAAAGGCATGAGGGCCATCACCTCCAGGATTTTTGGGGACCAAGTAAATGTGTTTCTATCAACTAGGTTTTGTGTCTTTGGCTTCAGTTAGGATCTGTCATAGTCATTCACATACAACCAGCAATGTTTTCGAACCCCTTTCTACTCTTTATCAAATGAGCTTGTGATCCTAATTTTGCAAACAGAGTCTTTCCCTAGAGGCTGAAGTCTCTCTGTTGTGATGAAACTTTTGTCCCTGTTCCATGACAAAACTTTTCTTGGGGGTGATGGTATACACACATCTACTCACCCCAGAGAGGCATCCTACAACAGACCAAAGTACAGACACCACGAAAACCCAGCTTGGTTGGACTGTAAGTTTTATTGGAGTTATTTACAGGAGTACAGGTGAGGAGTGACCTACAGGAGCAGAATGACTCAAAGACAGCTGTATCACCAACGCCCAGCCCTGCATAGGCCACAGTTCACAAAGCTGGGAACCCAAAGCACACTGCATAGCCTGCAGGCAGCTCAACAGGTTGGAGAATGTCCTTTCCAGGTGCCTCAGGTGTTGTAAACCTCTTCCGGGTAGCCTGGATGATGTATGCCTTTCCCAGGCAGCTGGTCTGGTTGACTCAGGATGTTCTTTATAGCCTGGCTTGTTTGAGAATCTTCTTCATAACTCATCTCTGCTTGTCTGAGGGGGACTCTCAGCTTTTATTGCCTTCTCTGGTGGGGAGGGACCTAGTGAATCTAGTCAGTTTCAGGGACTTCCTGAAAATACTTGGAGTTGTTTACCTTCCTGGTTAAGGAGCTTTCCTGAAGGACAGAATGTTTCAGTCACAGAAGAAACTCTCACACAACAGTCTTCCAAAAGAGAACTAATCCACATGATGTACAGAGAGAAGACTTAGATGCCTACAAAGAAACCAGTCCTGCCTACAGTGCAACTGTAGACGTCCAGCCCAAGAGCTTGGAAGATATAAATTTTGGTTATTTATACTAGCCAGTGTACGGGACTCAGCTGGAAATCATAGCAAACTAATACCTAACTTAGCGTGGGGGTTCTCAGCATCCAATAGCATAAAGATAGCAGTGTCACTATTTACTGAGAAGATTCTGTGAGCCAGGGATTGTGTTAAATGCACTTCCCACTCCCCGTTTTATTTCATTCAGTATTCATGAAACCCCCATGAGTCATGATATGTTTTCCAGTCAATCAGGAGGATGCTCAGGCTCAGAGAACCCAAAGTTACCTATTGCCTAGCTACTGCCTGGTGGCATAGGGTCTGGAATTGAGGCCTGACTAGAGCCATTGTATCCTGATACAAAGAAAATGACACACACCCCCTTTTTGCCATCTTGGGCGAGCCTTCACATGATAATGACCCCAACCTACACACAGTTGAGGATGAGTCACAGGGCCCCTGATGGTCTTCAAGAGAACCACAAGGGCTCCCTTCAGCCCTGTTCTGTTCTCTGGACCCAGCACACTCTGAATCTAGCTTGCAGGAGCACGAACTAGCATGCTATGATGACCCTGCTGTCCTTTCCCCGTCATCTTTGTCATCCCCCACCATTACCACCAAACCAAAGAGCCTAAGAAACGCTCTCTGGCTATTTTATTTGACTCTAAACATAAGTGTCTATGCCTTTCTTCACAATTAAAGCTCCATTTTGCTCTCAAATTTGCAGCTTTCATGATGGGGGAAAAGGAACCTTTGACACTGTAAATATTTAATTACCATTGAGATGTCCAATAAATGAGAAAATGGATGTTTCAGGTTGGCTGGCACTGAGTAGAAAAATACAGAAGCCACGGGGTGGAGGATACTTTCTAAAACATGACATCTTTAGAACTTAACATAGCTCACATTCCTACTACCTGAGGAGCTATGAGGAAGTGAAAATATCCAAGTTATCTCTTTAAATATCCGGTGGGGTGGGCTAAGACAAGGTGTGGAGGTGAACAAGTATGACCATATCCTCCTAATTCTGTTTGGTAACCATGAATAGACATGAAATTTCTAGACTATACTGAGGTGGCTGCTGGGGCGCAGACTTGGGGGAGAAAAATGTCTAAAGAAGACAAAGCTGTCTGTTCATTTTTGTGTCTTGTTTGAAAATATACTTCAAACATCCAGCAGTATTTCAGAGATCATAACTGCCCTGTGCCCCCACCACCTCCTGAGCCCTTGGCCCCCAGTAGTCCTGATTTACTTTTAAGGTACTTTTAGTTTTATGTTTTAACTGGAAAAAAATAATAATCTTGCCCAACAGGGTTTCCATTTGTTTCTATCAATGGGCTGAATTTAGTTTAGGAAAGTCTGTGCAAAGGGAATGAAATGTATCTTTTCCCCCTTGCCAGATCTGGATGCACCAACCTTTGGAAATGAAGGAGATGGTGCACTTTGCCTACGCTCTCATGCAGGCCACCATAGACAAGCCAATGTCTCTGCTGGAGTGCCATCCCATACCTCTTCTGGGTCCTCCTTTGAAGTAGGTTGAGTTGATGGTTATATTTTGGAAGGGAGCAAGTGACAGGAACAGAAGTATCAAGAAAAGGATGGTTAGGCTGGAGAGGTGGCTCAGAGGTTAAGTGCACTGGAGGCTCTTCCAGAGGTCTTGAATTCAATTCCCAGCAACCATATGGTGGCTCACAACCATCTATAATGAGATCTTACACTCTTTGCTGGTATGCAGATAGTGTACATGCAGATAGAATATTACATACTTAAAAATAAATAAATTTTTAAAAAGAAGAAAAGTTTAAGAAAGGAATGGTGGCTGGGGCATGGGCAGGGTAAAGGGAGACATGCTAAGGTCATGCAGGAGGCACTGCATGCTGCAGGCGTAAGGAGCAGGACGAGGGGTACTGACCAGGGCAGCCCATGGTCTGAGAGCCTATAGCTTGCGAGAGGACATCTGTGGAACCAGTGGCCTCTGAGAGGACATGGTCACAGCTAGGACACAGAGTATCATGGAGGATGCTGGGCACTAACTACCTGAGCTCTACCCCAGCTCTCCACTCTAGGGTCTCCCACAGGGCCCTCCATTGGCTAAATCCAACCAGAAGCCAAAAGGTGAACACTATCCCATAGATGCAGACTTCAGTACAGAACAGGAGGGGAAAGGTGGGAATAACAGGGAGAATGGAAGCCTGGGCAAGAAGGGATAAGTAGGAAGGATGAGAGAAGGGGAAATAGATGGGGTTCCAGGAGGTACCCTGACCTGCAAACTCACGGTGTTGTAGATAGTAAATAGGAATAGCTTTCTCCCATCTCTTCAAAGGAGCACGCGCCTGTAATCTTAACACTAGAGGAGTTAAGGCAAAGAAGGCTTTCTAGTTCAAGGCTAGCCTAGGCTATACAGCAAGACGCTCTTAAAAAGCGGGGAGTGAGGTTATTGAAAAGATGGCTGGTCTTGCAGAAGACCAAGGTTCCCACAGCCTACACAGTGGGTCACAACTCTCTGTTACTCCAGTTCAAAGGGACCCAGCGCCCTCTCTTGGCTTCTTCCAGCACTAGGCATACAGACGGCTCACCTATATACACACACAGGCAAACACTTATAAAATGCAACACAAATATCTCTCTCTCTCTCTCTCTTTTGAAAAGGAATGGAAGATGTCTCAACTAGGAAAGTGCTGGAGTACAAATGGGGAGCCGAGTTTGGATCCCCAGCACCCTTGTGTGAATACTGAGTGTGATGGTATATGGCGACTGGGATGAAATGGAAACACATGGGTCCCTGGGGCCCGCTGATCAGCCCGTATAGCTGGATCAGCCGGCTTCAGGTTCTGTGTCTCAAAGTGGAGAGTAGATGGAGGAAGGCACCAACACTGACCTCTGACCTTCCTATGCATAGACACAGCCACCCCACCCTCACCACACACACAGACACACACACATTAAGAAGGGGAAAATGACAGAGGGGGCAGAAGGGCAAGAAAACTGTTCAGTTCAGTTTTTACGTTTGAGATTCTGTGCCTGAGGCCATTAGTGTCGGAAGTGCTGGTCCTCAATCTTTTCCCAGCATGCACGAGGACAAGAAGTGCATCCCTTCTCTTCCCCAAGACCACACGCCCAGCGTCTGCCCAGGCTCAGAACTCCTTTCAATTGCTTCCTCCTAGGCTCGGAAGCGATATTTTGTAGGGAGGGGAAGCTCTGCTGCGGAGCGCCAGACTGCTCACCGAGAAGTCCAGCCACTTCATTGTCAGCTGTGAACATCTCCCCACCAGAATCTCGAGGAAGCGGAAGTATGAGTGACTGTGGCGTTATCTGCCTGTTAATCTTATCTTCTGCTATTCATTTTAAGAGCCTGAGTTATTATTAATATGAAGGCCTGCGTTATGGCAGCTCTTCTCTTTGAATGAGTTTGTGCCAAGCCGCCAGTTATCAAGGGACTCCGGGCCCCAGGATAACGCAAGTCTTTGAGACATAATGGCTGTGTAGAGACGACGAGGATTTTTTAAAAAGATGGATCAGTATTTTGTATCTACTCTCGATGACCTTTGGGTGCTTCATTTCAAAGCAACAATGAGAAAAATGCAAGCAAGGATAGCCACACACTTCAAAAACAAATCCAAGAACAGCATAATTTTAAGAGACTGCCCAAGTCACAGAAGTGTCCCAAACCTGAAGACGTAATTAGCTGATGAGTATGCCTACTTCCTGCAGATCTAGAAAACTCCATGGTTGCTGATGACTCAACTGTGTTCTTCCATCAATTCCAGTGGCCTTAGAGTCTTCACCATCGGCAGGGGTAGTGAATGTTTGAAGAAACTTCACGCTACCGAGTATGTGCCCTAGTTTGCTTTGTACTGCTGTGATAATACCATGACCGGAAGCAGCTTGGAGAGGAAACAGTTTATTTCATCACACAGCTTACAGTCGGTCCAGCATGAGAAGTTAGGTCAGCAGAGACCATAGAGGAACACTGCTCACTGGATTGTTCTCCAGGGCTTGCTCTTACAACTCGGGACCCTTTGCCCATGCGTGGCCCCACCCACAGTGGGCTGGGCTTTCTTACATCAATCATTTAATCAAGAAAAGACCCTACAGATTTGCCTTCAGATCAATCTGATGGAGGCAATTTCTTGATTGAAATTCCACCCTCCCAGGAGGTTCTAGTTTGTGTCACATTGACAAAAACTTAACCAGCAGAGCAATGAAACCTAACTACTTCAGTGAAGCGCCGAGTGCCAGGGTAGTATCTTGGACCCTACTGCCTCCAAGTAAGATTTGACATTTTTCACTCTTTCCGTAGGCCCTTAGAGTAGGGAAGGCCCTTCTATAGCTTAAAGAAAGCCAGTGTTGGCACTCTAAGCAAAGAATAGCGGCTTTGAATGTCCCACTCTGTTCTTTCATCTATAATTGCTCCTCTTCTGGAAAGTGATATGTAACTCTGTTAAGTTGTGACATGAGAAAGATGACAACTGGAATGTTGGAGGTGAGCCCACTTGCACCACACTGCCCGGCTTCCTTACAGGAACTGAAGCTGGGTGCTATCACCAAGCACAGATGGGAGCTCTCCTCCATCCAAGGCCATGTTGAGTAACAGACAGGACCAGACCCTGGACTCCCTCAGCCACATCTTGAGAATTTGTTTGAAGGCTACAGCATGTGAGCACAGTGACTCTGGAGCGATGGTCTTTGTCTCTGGAGCACATGGCAACAAGAGGGATGAAGATAGAAGCTAGGGGAAGAGGGAACACCCTCTGGCCAGCCAGATCAGTCTAGTCAACCCTGGCAACTGATGAGGTGACATGTCACAGCCAGCTCCCTCAGCCACATCTTGACTGTGCTGTATCTGACCAGACTTTTATATGGGTTGAACTCTGTTCAGCTCACCTCTCCGCATCAACTCAAATTATAAAACAACATCTCCTGTAATGTGCTTTCAACTGTTGCTAATCAGCAGACCAGGAAGGAAGCTGGCTTTTTTTTTTGTCAGTCAGCAAAGGAGGCCAGGAACTTTGATAAGGTCTTCAGCTTGAAGACCACATAGATATGAACAGAACTGTGGAGAAAAAAGTGGCCTATGTGAAATTCAAGGAGGCCAAAACAGATGTGTTTTTGTATGGGATTGCTCAGGTTCTGTGCTGGGTGTTGCAGTTACACGGAAAGGCTGTGTAAAGAATCTGTGGGCCACCAGAACTAACATTCCCAGTTGCTTCTGGCTCCTGTCAGCCCAACCAGACCTCTAATCCATAGTCAGATTTTAGAAAATAGTAATAAAAATAAAAGGCAATGAGAAAAGTGAAGTGTGAATGACAACCATCTTGTGACTATGACCAATTGCCTATTGCACGGTTCTTAATGTTTCAAGTCTCGACAGGAAACCACAGACACTATAGAGCTCTGTCCAGCAGAAATGAGTCTGATTGTAGATGGCTCTGTTAACCCAGATTGCCGCCAGTGCCTGAGGGAGTGGATATTTTCTCATTATGAAGACTTTTCCAGCTAGCAAAGGCTGTGCATACAACTGCTCAGAACCATCTGAGCGGCCCGTTTCCGTGGTAGCAGGTCTGTCTTTACCACCTTCTTTTGTTTGGGTTTCAGCCATTTGTGTTACAAGAAGTTCCAAAATGTGCCATAAGGGACACCCAACAAGATGGGCTCAGGCCAGTTGGTGAGGGAAGCTTTGTCATGGGTGGGCTGCATACCCTCGGGCCAGATGGGTGTGTCTGAGAGAAAAGCCATCAAAGAGATATAGACCCATGCCTAAATATTTATTTAGGTTTGTTCCTATTTTCCACACTTCTCAAATGTGAAAGTGTGTCCTGAAGGTGGAGCTTTAGTACTGGAAAAAATTGGGAAGGGGCAGAGGCATTTGCTAAAAATGGGGTAAGATCAGCAAAGAACGTGTTACCAGGTTTCCTAATCGCCTACATTTTTTTATGCCAAAAAGTTAGCATGGGTTCTGGTTTCTTACCCTATGGGAGTCTGCCTACAATTAAGCAGGAGGAAAAAAGAGAGCCTGCCTTTCAGGAGCGGGGCTTGCGGCCTCGGCAAAATAAGGAGACACGGGAACCATCAGAGCCTTTTCTACTCCTTGCTGGTGATTTTTGTAGGATGTTGTTTTCTTTCCAAAATGCAGCAGCGAGGGATTGAGCAGTGATCAAAATGCCATGCCATGGAGTATGTTTAATCCAAATAGCTTCCAAGATGGTCTGCAACTGATTGCAGGAACTCTACAGGATTTAGGGAAATGGCTTGGTTACCAGTGAAGTAAAACTATCTCCAAAATGGAATTGAATGCTGCTTTTCAGCCCAACGCACTGCCACAGCCTATTTGTGAAGCCACCAGAACCATCCTGCTCCATCATTCACAGTGCAGCTGTAGGGAGACTGACTGATGCATAAATGCCCTACTATGTTGGACAGCAGTCAGTGCATGTTGGGAGAGGGTTATTTTGTTGTTCTTGTTATTTTCTGATATCAGCAATGCAACAATTCTTAAAATATTCCAGGTGGTGAAGAATGGGGGAGGAGGGCCTGATTTTTTTTTTGAACAAGCCATCTGATTTGCTTCACTTAAGAGACCCATACCAGTATTAACCTAGCCCCCCCTTCTTTTCTCTACTCTGTCAGTACAGAAGGGATTACCTCCAACATCTGAGAGCATTTGCTCTGTCCGTCCGCAGCCAGAAACAATGATAGCCAATCCCAAAGATGAGCTTGCACATGGAAAGATGACCACTGACCCCAGCTTTTAAAAGTCACTGCTGAAGGAATGAGGTGTGTGTGTGTGCGTACATGTCAGGGGAAACAGAAGCCAAGGCCTGGCTCAAGCTCTCCACCCACCCCCAATAAATTCAGTTGCACATCTAGATTAGACTTGCTAGCTTCTTGCTCATTCCATTCTCCTCCCTTCTGCCTTTCGAACCCTCCACTCTCAGCACTGGGGAAGAGCCTGAAGCAGTTCTGTGGAAGTGTAAAACCTGCAGCAGATGCCTGGCTCAGCAAGCTTTGGCCTTTGGGGAAGCTTATTCAGTCTCTGACCACCACCACCACCACCCCCAAAAAAAAGAAAGAAAAGAAAAACAGATTTCATCCAGAGCCAGGCTGACTTGGAGATAAGAAAGAACGAACACACAGTAACCAGTTGTGGTCCATGATGCGAGAAAGATCTAGGGAGGAATGCAGATCTTTTCCCGAGGGCTCAGAATGGTCTTTAGGCCCCTCTCCATTCACCACAGAGTTGGAAGCCTCCAGGGCACTGTGATTTTCTGTTGCGGAAATCCTCTGTGGCTTAGGGGAACAACCTAGCTGACAGTTGCTCCCTGGTGAGGTGCTGAGACCTCGCGGGGGTGGGGGTGGGGCTCTAAAGGGACAAAGTTGGAAACCGTAGCGGAGGAGAACCTCTGGGAACAGGAGAGCACAGGACTCAGAAGGAGCCCGGGCTGAGCAGTGCAGGTTGGCCTCCATTCTCTGGAAAGTGTTTTAGTGGTCACAGGTGGCACTGGACTAGCAAGACCCATGTAAGAGACCCTGGGGTGAGGTAGGGATTCGAATCTCCGCTGTGCTTTTTGCCAACAGTTGTACCCTGGTGGGTTCCGTAGCTTCTCCAATACCATTCTCAAAAGCCAAGTGGGGATTGGTAACAGTCACTAATTAATACCGTTGTCTAGAGCATTTAGTGAATCAAAATCGACATGGTGCATTTAGAACTACTCCCAGAACGTAGCAAGTGCTCAATAAATGTTAGCTATTGTCATTAGGGTTAGATAGTGAGCAGAACTTTCTAAGTGCTGGGTCTGAGAGCCTGGGACTCCGTTGCCAAGGGAGACGAGGGAGCCTTTTCAAAGATGAGAGCTCTGGCCCGAGGGATTGTCCACAACTAGCTTGTGGCGCCTTTCTCCCACCTCACTCTGACCCGGGGAGACCCACCTCCTGCCACAGGGGCGCCTTGGTCCCCTTCAGCTGCCTCCCGCTTGGTTCCGGCACATCTCCAGAGCCTCCCTCCCAGCGCTTCACACCTGTCAGCCGCCCTCGCAGCCTCCCAGGGGCTGGAGCCCTGGGCCTCTGCTGCAACCCCTTCGACCCTGGGTCCGGGCTCCGCGCGCCTCGCGTTTGCCCGCGGCTGCTCTCGTAAACAAAACCCGGGCGTTGGAGCAGCCCCGCGGGCTGGCGGGCGCGGGAGGCAGCTCGGTGCGCGGTTAGCGCGCAGGGGGAACCCGGGGCGAGCCAGGGGCGATGGTGGCAGCCGCGGCGGCCGCGGCAGGCGGCTCAGCTTTGTTATGAATAGATGAAAGAGGCCACCTACACAGTAACCCAAATTACGAGACCTCCCTCCTCCCGGGCTCACCGAATCAAGAGGGGAGGGGAGATGGGCGTGGAGGGAGGGCGGGCGGGAGGCGGAGGGCGGAGGAGGAAGAGGATGAGGAAGGGGCCAGTTGCATCCCACTTTCACAATGGGAAAGTGAAACGCACAAGCGCACCCAACCTCTTCAGCCCTCCCCGCCCGCCTCGCTCCCCTCCGCCCGTCCCCTCCCTCCCCCTCCGCGCCTCCCCGCGAGCGCCCGCGCCGCACAGAGGAACTCTCCGGCGGCGAAGGCGGGCGAGGAGGAAGCGGCTCCGGAGCGCGCAGGGCTTGCCGCCGCGGTCCAGGCTGCCGGAGCGAGCCCGCCGCGCGCCGTCCTCCCCGCACTCCTTCCCGGCCGAGCCGCGGGGATGGGGCGGCCGCGGGAGCCCGAGCGCGCGCAGGAGCCGCCGCCGCCGCCGCCGCCCGCGTCTCCGTCGCCGCGCGCCTGAGCCGCCCCAGCCGCCGCGCGCCCTGCCCGGGGGCGGCCCCCCGAGCCCCATGGAGGTCTCCCGGAGGAAGGCGCCGCCGCGCCCCCCGCGCCCCGCCGCCCCGCTCCCCCTGCTCGCCTATCTGCTGGCGCTGGCGGCGCCCGCCCGGGGCGCGGACGAGGCGGTGTGGCGATCCCAGCAAGCCATCGGAGCCATCGCGGCGAGCCGGGCGGACGGCGTGTTTGTAGCGAGCGGCAGCTGCCTGGACCAGCTGGACTACAGCCTCAGGAACAGCCTCTCGCGCCTGTACCGGGACCAGGCGGGCAACTGCACGGAGCCCGTCTCGCTGGCGCCCCCCGCGCGGCCCCGGCCCGGGAGCAGCTTCAGCAAGCTGCTGCTGCCCTACCGCGAGGGGGCGACCGGCCTCGAGGGGCTCCTGCTCACCGGCTGGACCTTCGACCGCGGGGCCTGCGAGGTGAGGCCCCTGGGCAACCTAAACCGCAGCTCCCTGCGCAACGGCACCGAGGTGGTGTCGTGCCACCCGCAGGGCTCGACGGCCGGCGTGGTGTACCGCGCGGGAGGCACCAACCGCTGGTACCTGGCGGTGGCTGCCACCTACGTGCTGCCGGAGCCGGACACGGCGAACCGCTGCAACCCCGCGGCGTCCGATCGCGACACGGCCATCGCGCTCAAGAACACGGAGGGGCGCAGCCTGGCCACGCAGGAGCTGGGCCGCCTGAAGCTGCGCGGTGGCGCGGGCAGCCTGCACTTCGTGGACGCTTTTCTCTGGAACGGCAGCGTCTACTTCCCCTACTACCCCTACAATTACACGAGCGGCGCTGCCACCGGCTGGCCCAGCATGGCGCGCATCGCGCAGAGCACGGAGGTGCTGTTCCAGGGCCAGGCGGCCCTCGACTGCGGCGGCGGCCACCCCGACGGCCGCCGCCTGCTGCTTTCCTCCAGCCTGGTGGAGGCCGCGGGCGTCTGGGCCGGCGTGTTCAGCGCGGCCACCGGGGAGGGCCAGGAGAGGCGCTCGCCCGCCACCACGGCTCTCTGCCTCTTCAGGATGAGTGAGATCCAGGCGCGCGCCAGGAGCTGCAGCTGGGACTTTCAGGCGACTGAGCACAACTGCGTGAGTCCTGTCCCCGGGGCCCCGGGAGGAGACTTTGGGTGACATTTGCCAAGTCTCGGGTTCGCATCGCCGGCAACTGGCTGAGACCCGCAGTCTTGGGGTCCCCAAAGGGAGAGTGTAAAAAGGGCGGCTGGTGGGGGGAGGGCTGGGGTTGGAGGGAGGTTCAAAACTCTAGTGACTGCTTCTCGACTCCTTTTAGTCCAAATGCAGCCACTTGTTTGGGACTGAGCTTCCCCAAACCAAGCCACCCTCTGCCCCTAACCGCCCCCAGACCGGAGTCTCAGTAGGCGTGTGGGTTTGACCGTTTGGGCCAACAGTTACTGGTGCCCTCACAGAAAAGCCATCGAACCTAAAGGACTCGCTGCCACACCCCGGCCTTTGTGCCCCCTTCCCCCCCGCCCCCATGCCCGGCTGCAACCCGTGTGATGTGGTTTTTAGAGTTGTGGCCTGCTCCGCGCTGGTAAATAAATGCTCGGGTGCTAAAGCCACTTGCCGCCGACCGCCCAGCGTGACCCAGGGCGAGGGGGCGGGGCTGTGGCTGGCCCAGGGTGGCTGTGGTCTCAAGCTGGCGGTGAGAACCCCGGGGAGCGGGAGGCAGCTTGGGGTGTACAAAGCTTCGCTCTGAAGAGAAGAGCCTGGGGAGGTGGGAAGTGTTGGGGTGCTCCAGGCAGTTTCCGGGCTGCAGATTTCCAGACTAGATTGCGGGGCTCCCTGGCACCACCCTTGGGTTGTGCCTGAACCAGGGGAAAAACACAGGTTTCCCTCAGGGCTCGCAGGGCAGCCACAGCTTGAAATCTCGAGACTGACAGTTCTTTGATTGGGAAATAAAGCGACAGTTCAAGAGGGTCTCGTTGAGGGGGATTATGGAGGCTTTGTGTACTTCTGCAGAGCCCCTTGCCCTCCCGAGGTTGCTGGCAAGTAACTCTGCATATGGCTCCTGAGAGGGAAGCCTGCCGAGAGCCGCCTCAATCACTGGACAGAATTCAAAGAGCAGAAACTGAAGGCTACAGGTGTTGCTATTGTTTTGCTATAAAAATGAATCAGAGGAGGAAGGGGGGAAAGCCTTCCAGTGAAGAACTGTTGCGCTTACATTTATTGTGCACCAAGGTGCTCGAAACATTGGCTCTACGGTATATTAATACGCTGGTAGAAAGACACTCCCCTCCAGCCCTTTCTCTGCAAAGCACACCCTTCCAAGTATTAGTCTTATTTTTCAGGAAGAAGAAGGTTTCCGGTCACTTGCTTCTTCTCTGCTAGGTCAAGCACATGCCATCTTTATTTCACTACTGAAATAATTTAACCAATACATAAAGAGCAGACATTGCCCGCTAAATGGCTTAGCCTTGCTGTAAACATAAAACTTAATATTTCATATCTTCCTTCATATATCTTCACGATCTAATGGCTAAAGTTTGGCAAGTCACTGCCTTCTTATTTCTCTGCTGAAAGACTTGAAATCACCTCTCGTCCCCCCCCCCCGCCCCCGCCAATTTTACTTTGCTTCAAGGCAGTTTGTCTGTGGGGTTAATGACAACAGCTCCGAGGCCCACAGCAGGTAACTACCACGGAAGTCCAAGCTTTGCCATCTGACAGCTGTGTCGATGTGCAGAGCCAAAACATTTCTCTTTACTGCATCAACCTATTGGGTACTGGAGGACTCGGTTTCCTTCCAAACCCAGCGTGCATCCTGAATGCACTCAAAAATCCAGTTTTGGCTCAATCAGGTGTTCCTACTTGCACCAGGATGGGGAGGGGCAGGATTAGTCCAGAGCGGTTTATCCTTCTTCCTGGGAGCTCCTGGGAGAGAGCTTGCCCTCTTGGAAATCAAGCAAGGGATAAACACATGCTGCCAAAAATCTGGAATGGGGAAAAAAATTAATAATGAAATCAAGTCCTTGTACAGCGTTTCTTGCTGCTGTTATTTATTGAGAACTCCCAGGGAGCTCAAAGCTGTGTGTTCTGAAAGATGAGGCCTCTACCCTCTAAGCCTGTCATCCAAGTTAAATGATATACTCAGGTTCAAACAATAGCATGTCATGGCTGCACAGGTGGGGGCTGGGAGTTTTGCATTTTTTTTTTCATTTAAGTAAAGTCTTTGCTGCTGGTGTGCATTAAAAAGGCCTTAATGGGATTGCATTTTAAGAGCATTTGAATGAAAAAAAAGGTGGTAGTTTTGATGAAAAAGCAACAATTTTCTAACCAATTAAATAGGCAGATAAGATACTTAATTCAACAAATACTTATTTGATGCCTGCTTGTGTGAGCAATGAGCTATGCTGGGTGCCCCTGATTGTGCCAGTGGAGGGACAAATAGCAGGTTGCAACCCCACTTAATGGGGTCATGGGATCAGTGCGGCTTCGGCTGTCACTCAGGAGAATGCTGTCATTCGATTGCATTTCATTTTCAGGTCTTGAACGTGTTTTGTAAGGCATGCTGAATTATAGGTGCCTAACACCGGAGCTGGGCCTGAAACACTATAGAGGGAGCACCAGCAGAATGCAACAGCTATTCCTTCCTAACAGACAGAGGCTCCCCAACCCCAGTTTTCTTTCTTTTCTTTTTTTCATCAGTGGTTCACAGGTTGCAAGGCTTACGCGTCTAGATTTGCTTGCCTTCTCCTTTCCTCTCTCTTCCCAGATGGTTACCTGTATTGACCACCTTCCATGAACCCAGGGTAAGGACAGAACTGGCCAGGCAGTGTTTTCCATCTTTCGGGTCTCTTATCTCCCAACTGTCCATTCTCTTCTCTGCTTTCTTTTCTTTTATTCTGCTGAGGATTAATTCTAGGATGCTTGTGCAATGAGTGTGTATACTCAGTGTTTTACACACAAGGCTTTTTTTTTTTTTTTTTGCTTTGCCACCAAATGTCAAAGTACTTTCACAGAGACAACCCGTTAACTGCAGACCCCAAGTGCACTATGATGGCCAATCTCTACAGACCCGCTCTGTGAGTAGTCTCTGTGAGTAGTCTCTGTGAGAACCTCGACCGAAAAAAGGGTGCTGTCGGATTGTAAACATCCAAGCCCACAGGGCATTTTCTTAGTTAATGCTTGAAGCAGGAGGACCCAGCCCATTGCGGGTGGAGACACCCTTGCCTGCTAGTCTTGGGTCCTATAAGAAAGCAGGCTGAGCAATCCAGTAAGCAGCACTCTGCCATGGCCTCTGCATCAGCTCCTGCCACCAGTTTCCTTCCCTGACTTTCTTTAATGATGAACTGTGAGGTCAAAGTGTAAGTGAAATAAACCCTTTGCTCTGTTTCATCACAGCAGTAGAAACCCTAACTAATACCCGTCACCAAATGATGCTTCTGTGAGTCTGGGAGGTTGGTTCTGTGAAAAGCATTCCATTTTCCTGATGAAGAAGCTGTCATCAGTAACAAAATAAGTACCAAAGCCTGGCAGTGTAAACCCTGCTGATCCGGTGTCTACTTCTGTCTTCTTTTTGCCATCCTGGTACTTCTGGAACTTTCTCCTGAAAGTTACCTAATTAAAAAGGCAGCAAATAATTTCCGTTGGAAGAGTGGTTCTCAACCTGTGTTCATGACCTCTGGGGGTATTAAAGGATCCTTTTGCAGGGGCCATATATCAGATATCCTGCATATCAGATATTTACATTACTATTTATAACAGTAGCCAAATTACAGTTATAAAGTAGCAACAAAAATAATTTTATGGTGGGGGGGTCAGCACACCATGCGGTATTAAAGGGTCGAGGTGTTAGGGAGACTGAGAACCAGGGTCGTAGGATGTGGCTTTCTTTTGAAGACAATATTTGCCTCCAGTCTTGTGTTGTGCTTTAAAATATCACATGGTTTGCTTTCTTCATTATATTCTACAGCTTACCTGTGTTTGGATTAATATAGCAGTGAATGTTTTTAATTATGTGTATTAATTTATGAAGTTAATTTAACTTCTTCTCTGTGTCTGAATGCCCACTACTTTTTGTCATGCCAATGTGTAAAAAGTGTTTATGTTTGGGCCTGTGAAGGTGGATTATTCTAGATTTGTTCGGCTACGATAGTTGGGTCCTGGGGTTACCTGTGAACTAAACCCACTGCTAGTCTTCTGTAGAGGGCATTGTATTTTCTCATAGCTTGGTTCATAGGACTGATTCTTCTTGTTCTTTCTACCTGTTGCAGGTAGATATGCCCCTTCCCCTTTTCCATACTTACATACATGTAAAGCCTGATTTAATCCAGCTGTTGTACAGATATGCAACCACAAAAGGATTGCATAGTCTCCACCAGCAACAGCCAAGACACGTGTTGCTACTGTGTAGAAGTGATATCCCAACTGTACTTGGCAGTGTGACCTGCTGACTTCAAAATACAGCCTTCTGTGATGTTTATTGCTCTTCTAGTTTCTGTTGTGATTCTGTCTAGCCTTTTTGTCATTCGTAGACTAGATGGTGAATTTTACCTTCGTACACACATCTGACATGCAAGGGTGGATTCAAAAAGGACAAGTGTAATGACAGAACCCACTTAGAAAGCAGGAAAAAGCAATCATAGCTACTATCTACTGAGTAGTTATCATGGCAGGGTTTGTGCAAAAGCAATTTACATGCCTTATTTTCTGTTGATTCTCAGTCACCGTATGAAGCAAGGACTTCAGTTATTATGATGATTATAGATGAGAAAATTGAAGCCTGGAGAGCTTTGGTTAGGTTCCTCGCTTGCACATAGGAAGGGATTTAAAACTTATGTGTTCTGGGTCTAGGATTTGGGTTTTTAACCACTGCTGTGGACAGTCAGTCCCCATAGACACTAGGTCCTGGTCTTCATCCTATCCTACATGGGGCAAGCAAGGCTTGCTATGATAAGACCAGCTGTTTCTATATGGTGGCACAGAGAATCCTTGGTTGTGGACAGAGTTCCTGAGTTTACATCTGTCACCACCCGAAGCGTTGTCTGATGCCAGGTGTGGTTTCTCAGCCATTAATTTCTTGTTAATATTGTTCCTGGCATTTGGGCCTGTCAGTAACCTTCACAAGTGTTCTCTGTTAAAGCCCCAGCACCTAGTGCAGTGTCGGCTGTGTAGTTAGAGATTAAGAAGTGTCTATTGAATAAACAAGTAAAGGATCATGTTGGAAATAAAATAAATGTATTCTGTTCTTTAGCAGCAATACTATCCTGGTTCCGGTCACTGTACAGTCCCTTAACCTTTGTCCTTTTCTTAACAGTTGGTGTGTCAAGGATTCCTTCTTTTCAAGTTCAGGGTTAGATGGCATTCTATTTACTCTTCTGGGCTCCTATCAGATACTCTTGTTGACAGCAATAGCCAGACTGCTTATGTTGCAGGGCTGGGAGGTATCTTTGACCAGAATAACCTGCACAATTGGTATTTCTGAGGTTGATCTGACAACATTGAAACTCTAGAAGGAAGGGCTGTATGCTGTAGGTCAGTGATTTTTAAAGTGTGGTGTGTGAACCACCAGTGGCAACATCACCTCTGAATTTGCTAGAAAGGTACATTTTTGGACCCAACACCAGACTTACTAAATCAGAGGCTCTGGAGGTAGGAGAGGGGTTGGGCTAGTTTTGTATAGGTTTTCTACAAAATTGAATACATTCTGTCCTGTTGTGAAGCACCTTAATCAGAAAGGTAAACAACTCAAAATAGCTTTAGGAAGTCCCTGAAGCTGAGCAGATTCACTAGGTCCCTCCCTACCAGATTGGAAGCTAAGCTGCAAGACTTTCAGACAAACTGAGCTACAAAGAAGACTGAGAGCAGACTGGCTGCCTGAAAGAGGCAGAAGCCAGCTGTCTGGATGAGGTTTAGAGCAAATGAGGGGCCTAGAAAGGACACTCTCCAACCTGTTATCTAACCTACAGACTGTGCCGTGTGCTTCAGGTTCCCAACTCTGTGAGCTGTCACCCTTGCTGGGGTGGACTTTGCTGATGCAGCTGTCTTTGGGTCATTTCTGATCCTGTAAGTAACCCCAGTGAAGTTCCTGGTTAAGTAAATTAGAGTTTGGTGGCATCTGTCATGGACTGGCTATCTGAGGCAAGTAAACATGCATGCCGCATTTCTCCAGAAAAAGTCCTGTCGTACAAAACAGCAGGCAATTCTGGTTGGTTTGGTGTTTTTGTTGTTATTACTGGGTTTTCTTTTTCCTACCTATTTTATTTTATGTGTACAGGTGTTTTGACTGGCTGTGTATCTGTGCACCATATGCATATAGTAGCCTTGTAGGCTGTAAAAGGGTGTCAGTCAGTCCCTGTGATTGAAGTTAGCAGATAATTGTTACCTGCTGTGTGGGTAATGGGAATCTAGCCTGGGTCCTTTAGAAGAGCAGACAGTGCTCTTAACCATTACGCCATCTCTCCAGCCTGCATCCTGTGTTTTCAACAGGACTCGATGTGATTTGAATTCATACTTTGGGAAAAGAAAGTGAATTTCATTGTGTTCCAACTGTGGCTCCTGGGAGAGGGAGTTGTCCTGTTTTCCACTCTTGCATTTTGCCATAAAATGCTATGAAAAGTAACCACCTAATCCTGTTATTCCTATTCTTTCCCATTTGCTCAAAGGCATTATTACCTAGACACATTTTTAAAGCCTTGCCATTCTTAGGGCTGTATTCAGAATCTCAAAAAACCTGTAGCTCATAACTAGATTTTTCATATCGCGTGGCAACAGTTTATTTGCATTTTAATCCTAGGATGTAGAATTTCTAGAATCTTCTGTTCTAGAGTTAATTCCACACAGCATGCTCTCTTTTTTCTGTACTGTGTCAATCCTGAGAGCTATCCTAGTTAGGCACAGTTGGATGCATAAATTCAAGTAAGGGAACCAGGGATTTCATGGACAGGAACATCAGGAGTCGCATGATAATCTTGGAATTAGAGCAGCAGAGAGAGTGCTATATAAGGATTGTGTACACAGTCCCTAGAGTCAGGTCAGAGGACCAAAGCTGCTCCATAGCAGATGTGCAGTCTCAGCCTTTCTGTGTCTTGTACTTAGGGACCCTGTTTGTGTCACAGGGTTCTTGTCTGAGTTCCTGAGATGGTATGAAGTGTAGGTAACGGTGTATACATGTTAACTATCCACCACTGTGATCAGTAAGAGAGACAGGATGACTCCCTGTGATTTAGGGTTGGCAGGTGGTTGTGAACTGAAGGCAACCTGAGGGAGCTTTCTCTGCATCGGGAAATGATGGATGCTCATTCTAAGTTTCCATGGTTAACAAAACAGCTTGACTATCTAACTCCATTCTGTTCCCAAGGAGCCATGTCTGCTTCCTCAAACATTGCCCTTCTCTGGCTCTGCCTGACCTAGACTACATCTTAATAGCTTCCGATTTGGCTGCTAGCTGTCAATGGGTCTCCAGAGCATTTAATAGAGAGCACCAGGAAAAGGATGGAAGTAGGTCCAACTCACCTTTTTATGGCAGATCATGAACGCTTGTTTAATGTCGTATTTGCTTCTCTCAGAATGGGTGCTAACATTTGAGCCGGTCAGAAGGAACTCAAACACATGATGGCACCCAGCAGATCCAGAGGCTGGGTTCCCTCGGAGGAGAAGGACAGAGGAGCCAAACTAACCAACCCTTGACTGTAACCCATGATGTCATCTCACTTCCCTCAAGGTTTCCTTCCTTGAACATGTGTAGGTGTATTAAAACTGAGAAGCCTCAAAACCGCCATGAGGACAAATTGGTTGGAATCGTGGGTCTAGCTTATTTACCAGAGCCAGGGGGACAGTCGCCGTAGGTAGGCAGACTGTGTGATTTGATATACTCACTCACAATTTTTCTTAGTTGTAATATTGCCTCTTGATGAAATACTAATTTGTAGATATTCCAGTTAATTTAGCTGATTTTCCACCTTTTGTTGAAAAATAACTTCCCCTCTTGCATAATATATGAAGATTACAGATCCTCCTTCCTCTCTCTACTTCTCCAAGAGCTCTTCCTCCCCTCCCCTCCCACTCAGGTCTACCTCATTTCTGTCTCTCATTTGAAAACAGATGTCTAAAAAATAATAAAATAAAGTAAAATATAACAAAATAAAACAAGAATGAAAACACTGGAATAGGACTAACACAGAGGAAAAAGAGGCCCCTAAAAAGGCACAAGAGACAGATATAGTTACAGAGACCCCCCCCCATTAGCACACACAGGAATCCCATAAGAACACTAACAGGGAAGCCGTAATATACAAGCAAAGGGCCTGTAGGGTAAATATTTTAAAAATTAGACTAAAAATAAAGTCCTGGCACAATATATTGAGACAGGGAACCTCCAATGATGCCGTTGAGTTCATTTTCTATTGACCATCTCCTGTTGGACATGCAGCCTACCCTTAAGAATGGTTTGTTTCCCCAGTGAGACTCCCTTGGAGGAAACTAAATTTTCATTAGCAAGTGGTTATCAGTTGGAGATAGCTTCTCGGCTAAGGATGGAGGCGCATGTCCACTTCTCCTGTCAGCTCTTGGCCCCGTCTGGTGCAGACCCGTACAGGCCCTGTGGGTGCCGTCTCCATCTCTGAGTTCATGTACATGTCAGTCTGGTTGATTTGGAGGCCTGGTTCCCCTGATGTCCTCCGACCCCTCTGGTTCTTGCACTCTTTCTGCCTCTTCTGTTGCAGGGTCTGAGCTCTGAGGGGAGGGGTTTGACAGGGTCATGTTTAGGTCTGAGTATTTCAGCAGTAGCTGGGTTTTGTATTAGTTCCTCTGCTCAATTACTGCTTGTAGTATTTTCCTAAGAGAATTAGTTGTTGGGTAACTTGGAACCATTCTTATCCCAACAACCATGCTGTTCCACAGAGTTCATCAAACTTTTTTTGTGGAGAGCCAGATTGTCAATATTTCAGTCTATGCAAACTACTCTTAATCTCTTAATTATAATTAATCTTAGCTACTGACTTTATGTTGTTCTGTGAATGAAGCCGGGGGCGGTAAATAAATAAATCCATCGAACCAAGACCCTATGGGTTTTAGAGACACCCAAACCTGAATTCCTTCTAATTTTTACTTGTCATGAATTATCCACCCCCCAAAAAAAATTTCATATCATTTAAAAATGTAAGAACTGTTCCTGGCTCATGGGCCATTTAGTATACTGGCCAGATGTGGCCCAGCAGTGGTAACTTCCCATCTGCTGTTCTCCTGGAAAAAGAGGGAGGAAAGCAAGCCTTCTCCAAGTAGCTTGCTAGTCACTCTACAAGAGCTGTGACAGAGAGACTTGGGAACCCTAAGGACGGGTGTCATCCTTACACAGGAGGAGCCAGAGCAGGGACAGGACGCTTGAATGGTGTCTTGAAGCTTAGTGAAGGCGGCAGGGAAGGAGTTTCTGGAGAGGATCCAGCCTTTGCGCGAGAGGCTGTGGATGGAGTCTCTGAGCCACAAGCCACTCACCCCGGCTGGGGAGTGTCCAGAAATGAGTGTGCGGAGCCAGATGGCGAAGGGCTTAATGAGACAGGCAAAGGTGGGTAGATTTAACCGGATGGTCACTTTCAGACTCTCCAAACCTTGCTTTTTAAAATAAGCACTTGCCCAGAAGCCCCATATGCTCAAAAGAACAGCGGGTCCTCTTTGACCTGCTGTTCCGGGAGAGAGCCTTGCCAAGTTCAGGGGTGCTAGGTGAGGCAGGCTGTAAAGTCCCCAGATCCCACAGCTTGCGCCACCACACACACACACACGCACGCACACGCACATGCACAACGAATAATCTGCGTCATCTCAGGAATTTCTGCTGAGCTTGGTGAGAAGACTAGGACTGAGGATTCAGGGAGCAGCAAGAGGCGTAGAAGCAGACCCAACCCCACTGTGTTCTAGAAAGACGACCCAAGATAAAGTAAGGCAACTGATTACAAGGACAAGCATTGGTTCAGATCCGTTATTTCCTGAATTTATGTTTGAGAGCCAACCGTGTGTGAAAGTACTCCTGTCGGCAATAATAAACATGTAGCAAATAGGTATCTTTTCATTAAAATGATAGCTAAAATGTAAGCAGCCACTATACAGCACTGTTCTAAACCTTACCCAGTGTTATCCCGTTTAATCCTTACCATAACTTGACAAAGTGAGGAGTATGGTCACTTCTAATTTGTAGCTGAGGGAACGATGACATGTTGTTAAGCAGGGGGGTAAAACAGCTGTTGTGTTTTTTTGGGGGGGGTTAGGGAAAGTTCTCCCCAAAACAAACAAGATTGCTTGAGAGCTCTCCTAGCCATAGCTGGGTCTGGGCTTTGCTAACGGACAAGAGCCAGTGTAAGGGCTCATGGGAGGATGACTTGGTCAGTGTGAAGAGAGCAAACAGTGAGTGTGGTGGAGGGTAGGAGGAAGTGAGGGGAGTGTGAGTGAGCTGTAGAAGGAAGTTGCAGCCCATCCAACAGGACCTCGGGGCTGTGGGAAGAGATTCGATTTTAGTCACAAAGCCTGGGAGAGCTTTTGAAGGAGAGCGAAATGATTGGATTTGAATTCCTAAGTAATGGCTGGCCTGTGGGGAATGGCTGGCCCCGTGGAAAAGGAAAGCCTGCAAGAGGCTCTTGTGGTGTTGCAGGGACAGAAGTGGTGTTGCTTCCAGTCAAGAGTGGAAAACAGAGGCTGCAAATGGATTCTTATTCACTATCATAAGCCAGTAGAGGGATAATGAGGACCTGAACTGAGTTCTGGCCATGAGTGTAAAAAGAAAGGAGGGAATGAGATAGCTTATTAAGAAATGGTATTGGGAAGTGTTGGCAGCCCATTAGAAGATTGCTTTAATCACTGATGGTTTTTGGGTGCCTTTGGGACATCCAGGAAAAAAAAATGGTGAAAGAGGCATTGTAATAAATTTTAGGAAGTGGATCCTGTTCCCCCAAACTTGGAATGGGTCAGGCTCTGTTTGGCCCTCACAGCCCTGTTTGGACCCTGTGTGCCCTGAGTGGTAATTTAATCTGCTTTCTTTTGCTATAACAAAATACCTAGACCCACTCATAAAGAATGGAAGTTTATTTAGCTCAATACTAGAGGCTGAGAAGTCTATCCACATGGTCCTAGCATTTTGCAGGGGCCTTCTTGCCACATCTTAACACAGAGGACCTGATGTGAGAAAAGTAAGTGCAGCTCAGATGCCAACTTCTTTGTAGAAAGTCACTAATGCCATCCTTTTGTAAAAAAGATGTATTTTCATTTGTGGGGATGGGTGCTTTGTGTGCGTACATATCTGTGTTGTGTGTGTGTGTGTGTGTGTGTGTGTGTGTGTGTGTGTGTCTGTGGGGGCCAGGAGAGGGCATCAGAGCCCCTGGAATTGGAAATACAGACTGTCGTGAGCTGCCATGTGAGTGCTAGGAATTGAGCCTGATTCTTCTGCCATCTCTCCAGCCCTAATGTCACCTAATCTTAATGACCCCTGAAGGACCCTACCTTCAAGTACTAGTCACTTTTGGATGTGGGAGTTCCATTCTGACACATGGACTTTTGGAGGACACATTCAAACCATGGCAAGAGGAGTGGCCTGACTAGTCCATCTGTTTCCAGTGATGCTAACTAACACAGAGTGAGAGAGCTCTCAGTAAGTGATGATATAACAGCAAAGTAGGCTCTCTTCTTCTGGTGGACTAGACAGTGCTGATAGGGGACTGAGATAAAGGCTTCCAGGATGGGCTGGGGCTAGGTTTATAGGAAGAGTAAAAGCCAGGCAGTCTGAAGGAAAAGGTGTTTCCGGGGACCTCCTGCTCAGTAAGGCAGACTTCCATGTCAGGGCCTCTCTACCCCCAACCTGGTTGAAGAGGCATGTTATCTAACTCAGCAGCTGTTCTTCATCATTGCTCATTGGCCTCCCCTGAAGGCTTCTCTCTTCCACTGTGACCCCATTTAAGAATTGGATTCCGAGTACTGACTGATGCTTCTTTGAGGCACTAGGCTGGGGGAGCCTGAAACCGCTGGTGACCACGGGTGTCACCTTGTGTGCGGCTCCACACTCAATGATATTTCTTTTCCTAACCATTCGGCAGTCTCTTGCTGTGGGCCTCTGATGAAACCCGTAGCTCCAGAGCCTATTTTTAACGCATCAAATAATTTGGGCTGCCAAATAAACCAATTATATTGCTATACAAACATATCTTTGTGTTGTAATATATCTTAACACATTCAGCAGCAAGATCTAGCAGCAGTAACCACCATAATCTCAAAGTAGAGATGAGCCTAAATGATATTTTGCGATATCTGCAGCAACTATGAGATGATATGAAAATATCTGATTTCTTTTGGTGACAAAGGCATGGTTTCATTTAATACTACTGTGGACTGAATCCAAAATTAAAGGAAATGCTGTTTCAGTTACAGCTTGCTAAAATAAAGATGTGCCTGCCTCTCATCTTGTTTCATGGATTCCCCAAATTCTGAGCCCAGACTGAGGATATGAATGGAACTTCCATTCAAGTCTGAGAAACCATAACGTGGAATGTCAAGTGTCTCATTTTGTTTCAAAGCTCATGATTGACTCATTTTGCCTCAGGGCTTACTCCTATATGTGTTTTATAGGTTAGATATTTAGCCAACAGCAAGTGGATGGATGGATGGAAGGATGGATGAATAAATAGATGAGCATATGGATGGGTGGGTGGGTGTATGGGTGATGGGTAGAAAGATAGATGAAGAAGACTCAGAGAGAAGAAATGACTATCTAAAGTCCCACAACTTGTAAGTAATAGAGCTTGAATGTGAACTTCATAGTTTCTACTTGAACTCTCTTTTTCTTTCTACTCCTCCATGCTTCATCAGTGACTTTCAGAGTTGAAATAATTAGCTGTGCTCACAAAAAATTTAAATACCCTCTTGCAACCTCTTTGATGCCCAATTCTTTATTTTTATATCACGTTTTATTTATTAATAGTGTGTATTCATGAGCATTCCATGGCATACACACAGAAGTCAGAGGATAACCTTTAGAAATCAGTTCTCTTCTTCCATGTGTGGGTCCTGGGGATTGAACTCATGTCATCAGGCCTAGTGGAAAGTGGTTTTACCCATTGAGCCATCTCCCTAGTCCTGAATTAAGTTATTCTAATTATGGGAAGGGATAGCCTTGTTCTTAATTTTGTTCAGACCATATGTGAAATAGTTCCTTCTATTCTTAGAGCCACATTATTTTATTTTGTTCTTGCTGCTGTTGGTGTGTTGTTGTTTTGAGATACTGTGTCTCTGCCTGCACTAGCTGGAACTCGCAGTGTAACCGAGACTTACCTCAAATCCATGATCTTCCTGCCTTAGTCTCCTGTATACTGGGAATGTAGGTGTGTACCACCACAACCTACTTTGGAGACACTTCTTAAATAACAATACACTCTGCCAGTAGGCTCTATAAATTAAGAAGGTGATAGATCCAGAAGCTGTCTCTTATGAGTTATTGATGAGCTGTGGACACGAGATTTAGAGAAAGGCCAAGCTATCTGGCAGCAGAATGTGTGGAATAGGAACTTACTATTGGTCCCCAACACCGAACAAAGACCCACTGTTTACAAGGGACAGAACTTGGCTCAGTTGAAGAACTCTGTAATGATTAAGCCTACTTAGCAATGTTCCATAGTTGCCTGATGAGATATTGATCGAAACTATTCAAACATTGATCTATGTGTTTATTTATTCATTCAATAAACACTTATCGACAAACTGCTATGAGCTGGATGCTAAGGCAGAGGCTGATTTCAAACGGTAGGGTAAAACAAACCGTGTAGAACTCAGAGTCTGCTGGGAGACAGACAATACGTACAACTTAAAAAACAGTTATAGGTGTTCTGAAGGAAATGAATGCCATGATTCAGAGTAATAACCAGGGTGGGATTCAGAGAAATAACCAGGTGAGACAAGTTCCTGTGTAGGTGAAAAATTAACTTAAAACCTGAAATATTCAAACAGTCCACGAGGGACTGAAGGAGAGGAAGCAAAGAAATAGCATGTGGAGAGATCCTGAGGTAGAAAGATGATGAGATATTTCTGAAGGAAAGCTGCTGTAGGAACTAAAGCAGCTTGAAGGACTTGTGCTCAGGGATGAGTCTGCAGTAGTCAAGGGACTGGCTCAGGTGGGGTCTGGGAGTCATATGGGTGTAATGGCAGCATTAAGGAATGCTGAGCAAGGGTCTATCTTGTCTTAAAGACAACCTTGACTACTGGATGGAAGACAGATTGGGGTTTGAATGGAGAGACCAGTGGATCAGGAGGGAGAAGCTGGAAGCTTAGCCTGGTAGATGGCGCAGAGATGAAGAGGATAGACTTGAGGATGTTGGGAAACCTGGCTTGGATGGAGACAATGATGGGAACAGAAGATCTGGGATTGACTGGTGATAACGTTGACTGTGATGAGTTCAAGTATCGAGGAATAGGGTGGCAAGAAAGAAAGTCTGGACAACATTTTTCAGTGACTCTGAAGCCATGCATGGATTGTGGTGATTTTTTTATGACACAGTGAAATTCGTGTATTTGGAGAGAATCTGGGAAGATGCTTGACACTAGTCTGCATTTAGGCCGGTTGGGGGTGGCGGGGTAGGGATGAGCACTTCTGGCATGTTGGGGACAGGGGACCAAGATACTAAAACGTACTATATCCCATAGGACATATAGGCCTTATAATGAAAACTATCCCACCCGAAACACCATTAGCTTCTTTGTGGACAGATGTTGGTGGACTGTCTCCCTGGGAGGATGCCTTCCCCATGCTACCTGCCATTCATAGCTTTCGGTGAATGATTTAAGTTGTCTTTTCAAAATCATCTGACTGAAGATAGCCAGAGGGAAAGAGGGAGATTGAGATGGAGGGTGAAAAGGGAGCATGGAGCCGGAAGGAGGAGGGATAAAGACCTTCGGCAGCGAGGGGCATCAGGGTGGAGGGCGCAGAGCGGGAATGGAAGGACACGTGAAATCCACGCGTCCTCCCAGTGTCTTCTGCAGGTGACCTATACCCAGAGACAGTCACACGGCTCTGCCCTCAGCGCTCTTCCTGCTTCATCAGCCTCATGCACACCTTGGGCTTCCCTGGTTGAATTTGATCCCTATGCAAGTTGTCCCTTTGGATGGCCCTGCAGATGCTATAAACTTAGTCAGAACCCAATCGATGCTGTGTACTCCAGATGAATGGGGGGGGGGAGGAGGGAGATGACAGCCTGAGCGGCTAATAAAGTTCCACTCCAGCCTGAGTGAAAGGTTGATTTTTTTTTCTTCCAGTTCTTTAGCTTGATGAAGATGATTTTCTAATTATCATCATGCATATGATGCCGTTTTCATCTCATGGAAGTGCTAGGGCAAGGCAGGGCATGGGGTAGAGATGTGCCCACTGTACAACGCAGTGACCTGAAGGAATGAAGCCACTCATCCAAATGGAGCAGACTGTAAGGTGTAGAGCAGGGCCCAGAACATGGAATGCAGAGGTTTCCTAACTGCAAGTGGGTCCAAGTGAGTCACAAATAGCAAATGATGGAGGCACTGTTTGAAAACAAGGGTAACCCATGGCAGTGGAATGCAAAATGAGCTACCCAAGAGGGCATTTTACCAACCTGAGAAATTAATAAGCACCAGCTAGCATTCACTTTTGTCTTATGAGGAAAAACCAACATTCAGGAGCCTTTATAACACTGGGTTTGAGTAAAAGGCTCAACTCTCTCTGTCGGTCCCTAACACTGGAGGCTTTGTGGACATTCGCTGTGTGTCTTACCACAAGAACTTCATCTGCTACCTCACATGGCATCTTTGGTCACATAGTGAGGCAAAGCTGAGGCTGCCCTATCCCTTTCACTCCCTAGAAACCATGACTGCTGGCCCACTTGACTTATGTGGCATACAGTGTGCAGAGCACAACGGTAACATTGACTGCCGACAAAAATAGTCTGAAGTAGTCATAAAGGAAAGCAATCCATTGGGTGCGCTCACTACCCCCTGTGTACTCCTGGCCTGAATGGGTGCACACACATGGGTGCATGTCCATTGTCGCATGTCCCGTCTCCACCACTAATGGCCTGGTCCCCTGTTGCTATGTTGGCTCCAAACCTTTCCCTTTCAGCCGAAGCATCATTTGAGACAAGGGTGCTTTTTCCTCTCACTGAGAGAAGTCCCTCCCTCTCCCCACCCCCCAGCGAGGGCCAAACTGTAGGCGTGTGGTTATGGCTAGGCATGGCAGGAAGGAGAAGTAAAATGACAACTTTGAGGGAACCAAGAGAGCCCAAAGGGAGACAAGGTTTAGAGCTAAATCGAGATTGGATTTTGTCATGAAAGGTAGAAGTGGCAAAAGCACCATTACAAGGCATTAACCTTGTTACACATAGACGAACAAGCAGAGGCAGGGACTCAGAGAGGAATTACACATAATAAAATAGGCAGAGTGGGCTGAGAGCAACATTAGCGATTATGCCCTAAGGGAAAGAAGGGCAAAAGAGAAAATAGGCCAGAGGGGGGAAAGATTAAGAATAATTTCTGGACACAGGGGACTGCCTGCACAATGTCCCCCCTTTTCTGCTTGGCTCCCTAGGTGTTAACTTCACTTTTGTAAGGAGGTTTCTCTGGGGCCCCTCTTTCTTTTGTTTTCATTTGCTGAAATGAGCATAAGAAAGGCATTCTGAAGGTTCCTTTCTCCATTCACAGGGACCTGTCCATTTCTGTGTGTTTCCAGCACAAAAGAATCCATTTCCATTCAGCCACACCAGTCCCTAGAGCTTTCTGGTGGTCTGAGCCTCAGCACTCCGATTTTCTTCCAGGCTCGCAATTAGCTACAAATTCTGACTCTGTCCAACGGCCTCCTGGCTGGCCCACTGCCGGATCCAACAAGTTATAATTCTTACTGCTTACTTAAACAGTGATTTTCAGCAAATCCCATGCTTAGCTCAGGACAGCTACTGTTAACTTAGTGAAAACTGTCCCCAAGTACCCTAGGGGACATGCTGGTGTTCATTCCCCATCTTGAATTTGGTGGAAGCAAAATGTCTTCCTTTTTTTAACGCATGATGTATAGGATATGCATCAACCCTTCCACGATACAGAGCAGTGGGACTCAACCTTCCTAATGCTGTGACCTTTTAATGCAGTTCCTCATGTTGGGGTGATCCCCAACCATAAAACTATCTCATTGCTGCCTTATAATTTTAAGTTTGCTACTGTTATGAATCATAATGTAAGTATCTGATATGCGACCCTAACAGTGGCATGGCCCACAGGTTGAAAACCACTGACATAGAGGCTGAAACAATTGGTTTGAAATTACTTAGCTAGAGAATAACAGGGCCCAGGCTCAACACAGGTGTTGGGATCACTGTCCTTTGTGAGGAACATCAGTGTGTTAGGTCGTATTACTCATGTGACCACTTAAAAACAGTAGTTTTCAACCTTCCTAACGCTGTGTCCCTTTAGTGCAGTTCCTCACGCCGTGATGACCCCAGACCATAAAATTATTTTCATTGATACTTCATAACTGGAATTTTGCTACTGTTATGAATTGTAATGTAAATATCTGTGTTTTCTGATGGTCTTAGGTGACCCCATGAAAGGGTTGTTCAACTCCAAAGGGATTGCAAACTACAGGTTGAGAACTGCTGACTGCTAACATCATCTTCATAACTAGTCTATCAGTCAGGCATATAGGCCCCATTAGACAGTAGAGAAAGCCAGTTCCCATGCAGATTAAATAAGCCACCAGGGTGGTCCAGTGGGTGAGAACTGAGTTCAGAGGCAGACTCGTCCTAGCCCACCAGCCTCTCAAGCGTGACAACACTGACTGACTGCACCTCACAGCTGTACTATTACTCTAGAGCTTAGTTTGAAAAGCTACATCTTTTGCAAAGAAGTCAGAAGTCAAAGGAGAATGCTAGAACATAAAAGATGTAATTTGGGAACAGTTTTCCCCTTGTTCCTGTTCAGCTTTTGGTTTGTGTGATTTGGGGCCAGTCTTTGGCAAACAGGATATCTCACCAAGCCTCAGCAAAGGCCTCCCATGACATCATTGTTCATGGCTAACTGGGGTAGGAGCAGCTAGTTGGTACCTACTGCATACCAGACCTAAGACTCCAGTCCCGTTTGGTACTTGTGAATAATACAAACCCACAGCCTTTCCCCTCTTTGTGTTGTGAAATGATGAGAAATGCAGTCTGCTATTACAAAGTATAGTAGTGTGGGAACATTCTAGAAGCGCAGAAATGATGCCCAAGTGTCTGACTACTTAGCCTCTTCTGTGATGCTCAAATATTTAATAAAAACAATAAGCGCAGTAAATGATCTACCATCATTTGGACAATCCTGGTTTTAGTTTAAGTGAGGATGTGTGATGTGTCGGGGGGGGGGAGTTTGTTTTTTTTTTAATTTAAAGGTCATCCAACTTCTGCTCATAATCACGAGGCTTCCTTATCTAAACAGTGGTCTATTGTTCCAGTCTTCAGACCCACAGAGATCTCTTTCCCTTCGCTTTAATTTTAACAGGATAGCTCTTCATCCTCCCCAGAGGCATGAGATGTAATGTCTTTTCACAGGCAAAATAAATCTCTAATGGGCATTCCAAAAGTCTTCTTCAAGGGAGTTCACTATAGAACGTTTTATGCAAATGAGCCACTTTCTTAGGTTATGGCATTCCTTCCTTGAAAAGTGCTGGGGTATTGGAGGAAGTCATCCTAGCTTATCTTTTCCTCACAGAACATCAACAAAAGAAATATCGATGGCACTTTAAAGCCTTCAGAAATCAATTTAGACCATGAATCTATTTAGTCTAGATGTTAATGAAACTTGGTGGCTCTAAAAATAATGAATATTTAATAAGACATAAATTGAAAGACATAAACACTGTTGGCAATTGTATAATGAAGTTAATAAGTCTTGGACTCTTCATGCCCACCTCCCTGCTCCCCAAACAGTTCCATTTCAGGAGTCACTATGCTGTTTACTGAAGTTTGCTGGCTCTCTCATTGGCTGGAATTTAAATGTGTCTTTGAAAACCATAGTACGGTTGGGAATCAGGCTCTGGCAGATAAAGTACGCTATCACACTGTGTTCAGTAGCTGCAGCAGGCAACCGCTCTCTCTTAGCTCCCTATCTTCCAGAGATTTGTGTAGCAAACTCAGCTTCCTGTCGTTGGAGGCAGGAAGCAGCGTGGGGCCCTTCATTCCTTTTAAACAAAAAGGAAAAGACATTTTGGTTGACACTCTCTGGGCCCTGGGTTTAAAGAGGAGCTTTATTTAATGAGCAGGAGCAATCATGTGATTCCAATGTGTTCAAAGCCTCAGACAATTTAGATGCATTTAGGTTGAGGGTTTGTGCTTTTCACTTCCGCTTTAAACAGCACTGGCTCAGGGTCCAGTACTTCTTGGTTCCTCATTAGCTGGGTCACTATGTCTTGCCCCTGTCCACAGTTCTATCTGCTTTCTGCCCTATATATTATGTCTCTGAGCTTCGCAGTGCGCTTTCTTGTCTATTCAGAATCTCTCCTCCTTGCTGCCCTATGGTTAGGATCCTGCTACCCAATACGATAGTCTGAGGTGGATCTTGGGAAATGTTCACGTTTACAGCTGCAGGAGCCAGTGCCTAACTAAGATGAACCACCACAGGGTCCTGTAAACAGAGTAGTGTCCCAGCCCCCGTTCAGAAATGGTCTCCCTCCTGGCAACAAACATGGAGCCCTGTTTGCTTCGTTGATCAAACAGGGCTGTGTCAGGCATGCAAAGTGGATGGCTAGCTCAGTGCTAGGAGTCAGTACATGTGAATACACAGTTAAGCAAGGTTGGCAGGGGAAGCTGGTAGTAAAGCTGTCCCCAAGGATGCTGTTGAATGTATCAGGGGTTCACAAATGCAGACTTCCTGAGGGCTCATGAGAGGCATCTTTACCAGTTTAAAGAGAAGTACTGACGTTAAAAAGTGATCTCTTGTCTTTTTTTCCCCCCTTATTTGTTCGTTTCTGTGTAGAAAGAAGGGGATCAGCCTGAGCGGGTCCAGCCAATTGCATCGTCTACACTGATCCACTCCGACCTGACATCGGTTTATGGCACCGTGGTGATGAACAGGACTGTCTTGTTCTTGGGGACTGGGGACGGCCAGTTACTTAAGGTTGGTTTTTCTCTGTGCGTCTCCAGATGTCTAGTTTTAATAAGATTCGGTTAGTGCCTGTCTATTTTTAATTTTTCCTCATGCTCCTGATTTCTCCACAAGGCTGTACCTAACATTGCTTTGTTAATGCCAGAGAGACCCCTGACCCGGAAAGGCTTGGAGGAAATCTTAGAACTCTGTATGTCGTACCTCTTCTCCCATCACCACCCTCAGCTTGTAAGGAGGCACTAGCCACCTGCTCCCTGGGAATGAGCCATACCATGCCCCTTTCCTTACTTACTGGGTGAGGTGAATGTAGAGTCTAAGCCTTACCCCATCCCTGACTCACCTTTCTGAGACATGTAACCTTTCAGTTCTCTCTCCTTTACACTGGAAATGTGCAAAGCACCTTATTTCTCACAACTTCAAAGAGATGAGCGATTACAGGCTTGAAAAGAAGAAGAAAAAAAACCAGGTGTGCCCTCCCTCCAGCCCACTCACTACCCACAGAGGGGGTTTGTTTTCTGCCCTTTGTACCTGTATGTGCCAGGGAGAGGTTAGAGATCTGAAATTCATCGAGAATCCCCTGGCCTTTTATCTCAAAGGACTATTTTCCCCCACCATATAGAGGAACCCTGGTCAAGTTGAGATTCTTATTTTTTTAATTCATCTGGGAGGAGGGGCAGCAAGGAAGAGGAGAAAGTCAAATCAGAACCCCTCAGGGACTCATCTGAAATTATCCGGTGGTCATCTTGTCAACATCTTTAGCAAGCATGAGTTGCGTGTGTCCCATGGCCTCCAGTAACAGCCATGGCTGGGAACTGCAGTGTCAGTCACCCTAAGCTGATGACACGGCCCGACCTCCAGGCAGCCACCCAGCTGACTCTCATCTCAGATTCTTAATTGAATACTGGCAGGTCTGTTTTCCCAGAAGCTGTCCCTCTTTAGCTAGCTGTGCCTTTAGGCGGATCATTTAGCCTCCCTTAGCCTGTAAAATTTCTCCGGCTGTAAAATGAGATTATACTAGGCAAGCCAGAAAAGCCTTTTCCTCATCCGATGGCCTGTAACTCTGTCCTTGCACCCACAGCCTCCCCCAGTGAAGCTTATGCACATACCACTACGTTGCCCTGGGCGCACACTTTGATCATACCTACCCCCAGCTTGAAATTATCCCCCCCCTTTATTCTGTGCTTTATTGAGGCCTGTGTATTTGGTTCAGACCCCACATTCTCTTTGATACTGTCCAAGCCCCTGGAAGCATCTTGTTCCCCCTGTCGCCTGAGCTACTCCCCACCGGCATCATCCTTTGATTTATTTTTGAGGTCTTGGCCTTGATACCTCGCCTGGGTGGTTCATGTCTGTCCCGCCAACTTGATTTTAAGCTTCCTGGAAATGGGGCCGTGAATTCCCCGAGCCTGACACAGTGCCGAGTGCTGGGTAGGCATTTGATTGAATCTGTTTCCTCTGGAAGAAACCCAGTAACATATGGGAGGGAACTTGTTTGTATACATAGTCTTCTTAAATATACATTGATCATCTTTCCTGTTGCACTAGTTTCATTTCCTGGAGAAAGGAAAGGTAGATAGATAGATGCTCACCAATCATTGCACACTGGCCACCTAGGGACACCCATGGACATACTGACCTGGTCAGGCCAAGCAGACCCATTAACCCTGCGGAGGAAAGTTTCTGTCCCCCCTGCCCGGGTCTCCTTACCAATTATCTCTTCAGATTTGGGATGTTTTTGACATGTGTTTTGACAAGAACACTGTTTTCCTGAGCTGAGCCTACCAGACTGTCACATGGAGAATTGGAGGTGAAGGAACACTAGCCTATAAATAGTTCCCCATGGGATGGCTTGGCGTCCCTGTCCTGCGGGTTCAGCCATTCGTGTGTGCAGCTGTCCGAGTGTCAGCCTTGCTGGAAGCCGGGAGGTGGGACCAAGCTGCAGCCTCACTCTGTTAGCGGCGAGGCAGTTGAGATTAAGTGTTGCTGCCCTCCTGGTGCCTGGGTGGGGTACCACTTCAAGACCCCATCTTTAGTCTCATTTTTAGGCTTCAAATAACAAGGGTAGGTGAGAATTTTGTTTCAGTTTTGTGACTTAACATTTCTGTAGTGTTTTTTTGAGGGCTAACTAATTCCCTGCTCTCACCAGCCCCATTTTACAGATGGAAGAACGGAGGCCTAGTGTTGTTGAGTGATTGGCCAAGGTTACAAAAGGGCAGTGCAGGGATTTGAACCTGGAACAACCTCAGAGCCTGGATTCATATGACCCTCCAGCTTCAGGGACCTTGCAGCCTGTGTCCCAGCTTCCAGGTGCCTCCCTCGGGGGCTCTCAGCAAGTGGGAGGTGTGTTGGCAGGGAGTCCCCAGTGCTGCCAAGGTCCTTACAAAGAGGAAGTCAACCCTGTGATTGAGGGAACCCCTGACCTGATCCTGTGTGTATTTCTTAAAGATTAACCTCTCCCCACTACTTGGTCTCTTGGGACAGTTCCCTCCCACAGCAAGAGGTTGTGAGGGGCGAATGCCAGCTGTTCCCTCCCAGCCCCATTCTCCAGGACAGCAGGTAATTCCCTTAACACTCCCTCTTGTATCCATGTGCAGAGTCTTGGCTGTAGCCCTCGAAATGACGTGGAGACCCCCCCCAACAAAAACCACAACCCCCCAAAAACAACGGGATCATTCACAGATAATCCCTAGATCACTTTATTCACGAGCGTCTCACCTCCATCTTGCCAGACTTGTCTCCAGAAGTGTTGGAGAAGATGCGCACTGAGAGACACAAGCTTGGCTCCTTATCGTGGAGGTACTAATGACAGTAAAACACAAACCCCAGCCTGATGCAGATAATGGGAGGGGGAGAAGAGAGGGCTTGGATCACCCACAGCCTGACTCATCAGTTTCCCAGTGATCAAGAGGCGAGGGTATTTTGACATGTGCCAGGCACCGTAGGATATGCCTGGCTGTGCCTGGCTATGAGGCCGGCAACCCACGGCTGGTTGCTGTTTTCACCACCACTGTAAAAACCCGACTCCTTAAATCTCCGAAAACCTCATGGAGTTTTAATATCATTTGGTGCCATTTTAAACCTCACACTATTTAAATAATGTTTTTTTTTCCTGCTTCTGAAAGAACTGTAAGCTCACGTAGAGAGTTGCAGGGTTGGGGGGAGGGGACGGGAAAGAGGAAGGCAAGGAAAAAAATGATCCTTAATTGCGTCATGTAGAGGCAACTGCTGTCAGCATTTTGAATTCTTTTTTTACATAGTTGAGGTCAGACTCTCTCCAGTTTTGCATCCTTCTTTTATTCGGCTAATGAGGGAAGAGGCTTATATTAAAATGCTACTGCAAACCCTTTATAAAGAGTGTTTTTGAAATAGCTCTATCATGTTCTGTTATATGGGAACAAAATTTTGAACTTGAGCCGAGATACTGGATCACTGGATCACTTTTTTAAAAAAGGCTCTTTACACACACACACACACCACCACACCAAGGAAGACAGCACTGCCTCCAAAGGTAAGACTTCAATGACGAACCATGAAAACCCTAGAGACTTCATGGTTTGCTAGCACCATTATTACCCTCCTTCTGCCTTTGTAAAACTGTAGGGAAACTGAAGAAATATGGAACTCAGAGGTCCTGCCCTACTAGTTTCTCAGCAGGTGTTTGGTGGTCAAGTACCAAGTCATGCCCCCTTCCTACCCCCATCATTTCCCCATTTTGTACCCCTTCTGTATGCAATAAGCTTTTAAAGCTCATCTCCACTGAGATCAGCTGAGAATGTGCTGACTCTGAACTCTGTTTGGAAATCCACATGGCACGTGTCACACGGGGTACGCCTTCGGAGTCCTTCTCTAACTGAGGTAGAGTATCTGTCATGCCACTTGGATTCCTTCTCTAACTGTGGTAGAGTCTGTCATGCCGCTTGGAGTCCTTTGGCCTGACTCTATTGCATTCTCCTTATCTCAAGGGCAGAGTGGAAGATTTTTGAGCTTTTCCAGGTGGTAAAATAAGTTAATAAGGGAATATGCATGACATTTGGAGTTTGTAACTTTATGTGTGCCCATTAACCCTTCTTATAAGCATGAAAGATAAGAAGGGAACGGGTGAGGAATAGAAGTAGCCAGCATTCCTAAGCTCGTACTATGCACCCGCCATCAGAATCAGCGGCAAAATGGGCTAATTCATTTAATCCTCATGAGTCAATTCTGTGACCATCCCCAGTTTATCAATGAGAAATCCCGGGGCTTTAGGGAATTAGGTAGCTGGTTCAAGGTGATTTGAACCGAAAGAATCTGTCCCCAGAGCCCAAGCTCTTATCCTCAAGCAAAACTGCATCTACAGTTTAAATGTAACCTGTAGAGCTTGACAGAGTGCCTGGGACAAGCTGTGGACCCTTCTGCCTGGTATTGGAGCATCTGGGTTGATCGCAAGACACCAGTGTTTGAGGTTTCCTGAGAAAGGGGCCATGGTTTCTGTGGTTTCTAGTTTGTTCCTATTTGGGGACAGTTTCCTGCTGCTGAGGGCTAAGCCCTTCTTCTTGGGGCTGCAAGTGGCTCAAGGGGACCTCTGAACCCCCAGTAGAGCCTGGCATTTCCCAAGTGAGCTCCTTTTGAAGAACAGTAAACATTCTGTGCTCATTTTGAATGGTCCTCTGATAGGAGAACTAGGGTTTCCCAACTTCCTTGGTGCTGAGGTAGGGTGCAAAGTACAGGAAGCTTATGTCATGCTCTGTGCCCACAACCAGCAAAAGGGTATTTCTTACAGGCTTCATCAGCACCAGTAACCCGTACTGTCAATATGCTCTTCTCACAAATGGCTTTTCATTTTCCCAAACTGTGAAGTAAAATCAAGTCAGTTCCAGAACGTGCTTCCAGAATTCAACCAGAAATTCTTGAAGAATCTCTCTTGACCTCTGGCTATTCAGGTTTCAAGTGAATATAAGAGAGAGTTTTACAATGAAATATTTTATTGTACTCCCAAAGGATATAAAAATAGGGGGGGGAAAGAACCTAGGACAAGCCCCCCCAGCTGGTGGGGAGGGCTGAGCAAAAGTAATGGACCAAATAGTAGAAACTGCAGGAGGTGTCAGGCGTGGAAATGGGGGCTGTGTAGAAAGTCATAGGAAACTTATTTCAAGTTCACTCCATTTCTCCCATTCCAGCTTGTGAGTCTGGGGAATGGTCACTCCCAAGTAATAGACAGGTCTAGAACTCAGAGTCTAGGCCATGTACTTCTCCAGCTACATAGCATGAAAGGAGTAGACTGGAAACAATGTCTAATCTTTATTATTCCTAACTACCAAGGCCCAGTACACAGTATTAGATAATTGTTTCATGTGTGTAGGGGGAGAAGATTAGGTCTCCTTCTCACCATTTGTCAGAAAACCACTTTATTGAAAGAACCAACAAGACAGTTGGCTCATTCATCTTTCTACTGACCAGCTTCAGAGAAAGAGAAACAGGAGAAGAAATTTGGCTTGAAACATTTTAGCTTTGTTGACCATGGCTTTTCTAGCTCATGGCACTCATAAAGGATCAAAGAAATAGTTTTTCTTGGTTTATTTTTTTTTCTTTGTCTTCCACATCATGGAGCATGGAGCTGTCCTGTGATCGTATGGTGTGGAAATCTCCACTCGATTAATTTTAGCAGCATGGCTGGGAGTTTTTATATGCAACAAAAATCTCAGGACTGGTTAATAGCCTACCATGAGGCTCCAGGAAGATGTCAACAGAGACACTATGTTGATATGAACTGAAATTCTCCATCATGGAAAATTTGTTTTCTACACTGGCCTTGGCTGAAGGAAGGTGAAGAGCTTTGAGAAATCTTGAATGCTAATAGAATAGCGCTCTGCTTAATAAATGCTTTTCTGAAGCCTTCCTTCCTTCTGCACCAGCCAGTGTTCCAGCTACTTTGAGACAAAGGTGAGTCAAAAGAGATAGGTGTGCTAATCCTAGCACTTGGGAGGCAGAGGCAGGAGGATCTCTGTGAGTTGAAGGTCAGCCTGGTCTACAGAGTGAGTTCTAGACCAACCAGGGTTCCATGGTGACACACCTGTCTCAAAACAGCAACACGGAAGATGAGCCAAAGAAACAAGCTGTATCTTCCTGCCGAGTGCGTGTGGTGTGGGGGCAAGTAATTTAATTATCGAATGATAAAGTCATTGCTGAGAAGAAAGCTAGAGGGGTGGAGAAAGACAGTGGGCAGAGTGGAGAGGCAATTGGGAGAGCTCCTCAGAGGAGGAGAGTCTGGGTGATGAGAAGAATGTTAAGACTATACAAGGAGGAGGCACAGAGTTACTCCAGATTAGGTCATATGCTGGAAGCCATAAATACAAATCTGCATCATGCCCGAGCGGCGAGGTGTGTGAATTGGACGAGGTTTCTTTTATGCAAAATTGTACCCATTTTGGGTTGCCGTGACTCATGGCTCCTTTCTGCACTGCTCCTCTGATCCTATTTTTTCCCCCAAAGCCACTCAGCTAAACTGGGCCAGGGAGCAATGTTTTCCCCTGCTCTGGTCTCCGTGGCTTTCTTTCTCTACATCACTATCCTCACGCAGTCCACCATTGAAAGTCCAAGAGATCCCCAGTGTGCCTGGGCTGGGTGGGCTGGGAAACGTGAGCAGAAACCCATGCGGATCACGGAGACAGATGAGACCGGGGACCATCCAAGCAGATGTCTCAAACTCGCAGTGGAGTACATTTGGGATTTTTGGAATAAAAATTAAAACTTGCCATTGTTTTTCTCTCCAGTGTGTAGAGGTGTAGAGGTCATTGTTTGCATAATCTAGCCGAAAGAAAGGCACTTTGACCCACTCACCTTCAAAATTTTTAAATTTTCAGTCGATTCATTCATTCATTCATTTTCATTCATTTATTTTTGGAAAAGGACCTCACTGTGTAGCTCTGGTTGTCCCGGAACTCTGTATGTAGACTAGGCTAGCCTCAAACCTCCAAGCGATCTGCCTACTTCTGCCTCCCTGGTATTGGAATTGAAGGTGTGTGCTACCATGCCTGACCTTATGTCTTTATTTTTAAAGATAATACATGGACATTGTTTCAAGAACCACATAGCGGTTCATAGTGAAATCCACCCACTCCTAACTTCTCATTCTAGGCTCTTACTGCAATCAATGAAAGAAGTTTCATTGACAGCTTCCTAGTGTGTGTGTATGCATATGTATATACATATATATATATATGTTGATACACATATTTATATATGTACATGTATGCATGTATACATGTACACACATGCCTATAAATGCATACATGTACGTATATACATATCTGTATCAACATTTATATACATATATATATATAAGCAAAAGAGGGGTATCTTTTCTCACATTTTTATTGAACATATAACATATTAAATATATGTATGCATATGGAAACAGTTGTATTTACATAAATATACTTACTATAACATGTTAAAATACTATATAACAATAAAGTGCTTTCTAGTTATTTTTTTATTTGCAAAAGCTTATTATTATTTAATACAATTTAAAAATTATTATCATTTATTACAGTTTATTCAATTTGTATCCCAGCTGTGGCCCCCTTCCTCCATCTCCTCCCAGTCCCACCCCCCTGCTCTTATCTCCCTCCATGCCCCTCCCCTAGTCCACTGATAGGGGAGGACCTCCTCCCATTCCTATCTGGTCTCATCAGGACTGGTTGCATTGTTTTCCTCTGTGGCCTGGCAAGGCTGCCAAGTAATCCAATTTAAAAATGGGGTACAGATTTAAACAGAGAATTCTCAATAGAGGAATATCGAATGGCAGAGAAACACTTAAAGAAATGTTCAGTGTCCTTAGTCATCAGTGAAATGCAAATCAAAACGACCCTGAGATTTCACCTCACACCCATCAAAATGGCTAAGATCAAAAACTCAAGTGACAACACATGCTGGAGAGGTTGTGGAGAAAAGGGAACCCTCCTCCATTGCTGGTGGAAATGTAAACTTGTACAACCACGTTGGAAATCAGTCTGGTGATTTCTTAGAAATTAGGAATAGCGCTTCCTCAAGAACCAGCTATACCACTCCTAGGCATATATCCAAAACATTCTCAAGTATACATCAAGGACATTAGCTCAACCATGTTCGTAGCATCTTTATTCGTAATAGCCAGAATCTGGGAACAACCCAGATTGTCCCTCAACAGAGGAATAGATACAGAAATTGTGGTACATTTACACAATGGAATACTACTCAGCTTTCTAGTTATTTTGATGGCTGAAGAGTACTTCACTTTTTACACTATTGTTTATGTAACCCTGTTTTTACACTATTGTTTACAGAACCTTATTGTTCACATAAATTCCTATTATTGATATTTATGTAGTTTCACACATATAACAGGATGCTATGATGAACATATGTCAACACACACATACACACACACACCAGAGGGCTTCAGGGTCAAAGAATACATGCTCTATAGCTTTCATAACTAACTAGATTGTCCTCCAGGTAGGTCTTAGTTCCAGCACCCTTGATCTTGCCCCTTCACACCCAGCATCTCTGGTGAGCAGGCTGTGCCAAGAATCTTGTTTAGGACAGTGTTAGTAAGCCTTGGCAAGGCATACCTGGTAGCAATCAAGTGTTTTTAGGAAAGAAAGGCTTCCCTGCCCTAACTGGGATTGTGGGAGGATGCTGGTGCTTCGTCTTCAGCGTGTCAAGTAAGCACGTTGCTACCTCCCCAGCTGCATGGCAAGGGCAGATGGCTTGAGACTGTCAGAGGGGCTATGCAGGTCCCGACTCACCCATCATGAGTGATGGTGCTTTCTAAATTATTTTATGTCTCTTCTTATTGTAAAGCAAATTCCAGACGCTATGACATTTACCCCAATATATTTCATTATGCCTCTCTGAGAAATTATTATCATGTTCCCAACTGTGACTATAATGTCATTATCACAGTTAACAAAATCATCTGTAATTCCTTAGGATTATCTACTGAATATAGCTGAAATTTCACAATTGATTAAAAATACACTTAAAGTTATTTGGTTCAAATTGGTGTCTGGAGCACACTTGGTTGCTTTTTGCCTAAAGCACCCCTCCTGCTTGCTTTATTCTGTCCCACTGGCTTACTAAAAAGCCAGGTCTGGGTCCTGCGGTGTCTCTCATTGTGGATTTGCCTGTTTGCTTCCTCTGTCATTTAGCTTGCTCTGTGACTTCTTCCTAAGCTCCCTGGAAGTAAGCACTGAAGGTTTGCTTTGGTCCAGGTTGAAGGTTAGCGTTCGAAAGGTACACAGGGAACTTTCCTGAGGGAGGGTGTTTGACGTGTGGCTTCCTGAAGTGGGACGGAAGCAGCACCCTTTCTTGATGCTTTACCCGAGAGTCTGTCAATCTTTTTGTTGTTTAGCTAGCTTCCTCTCTTTCCTTCTGTACCATCCTTTCCAGAACCATAGCAACCATTTGATTCTGAGCTAAGTCATAGTATAACTTATGAGTTAGGTAATTCCTGCCAAGCTTATCACTTACGGATTCAGTGCCTGCTTGCCCCCTTGGTTCCAGACACTCTCTGTAGGGTGGCCTATACCCTCACCCTGTCCAGCAAGACACATAAAAATAACTTAACACTTAATAAAAACATAAATTTAGATAATATATCTAGATGTCTCCAACTGACAAAAATGTTGATGCCATCGCTTTTTAAAGTACTGAACTGGTTGGAGGACTAGATGCGAACATGATTTGAACATGGTCCCTACCGAAAGGGAACATGGAATCAAGCCATAGGTTATTATACATTGGTTATTGATTGCATGTCAAGTATCTCACGATTCTTCTTCAGCTCTTAGAAGAACCTACAAAGATATTATTAGCTTCAGTTTGTAGACAAGGAAAGGGTGGTTCCAGAGGTTGAGTAATGTATTAGTTCAAAGTGGCATGGCTGCCAATTAAAGGCAGAGCCAGGCCTATCCCAGGTCCCCATGCCAAGTCTCCAAGATGACAGTAGTAACTCATCTGACCTGCACACATGGGCCCTACATCTTCACTTTTTCACCCGTCTGTTCCAAGTCCTCAATGGCGGTTTCTTTTCCTCCGGAGTGAAAGACAGGACCACACAGGCTGAAGAACCTGTGCCCGCCTCTTTACCACATGACTTCACTTCTTACCCTTTGTTCTGTCATACCATATCAGCCTCCTCCTTTAGGGACCCTGCATTGACTGGGCCTCTTTAAATTAAACAAACAAACAAACAGAAAAAGCCAAACAAACATGAGCTATTGGTTCAGCAGTTAAGAGCACTGGCTGTTCTTCCAGAGGACCTGGGTTCAATTCTCAGCACCCACACGGTGGCTCACAACTATCTGAAACCTAGCCTCAAGGGATCCGATGCCCAGTTCTAGACTCTGTGAGCACAAGGTGTGCATATGTGCCCAGTCATCCATGCAGATAATACTCACGCACATAAAATGAATAAATTAAAAGAAAAAAAGAGTCATCCAGAACTTAAATGAGTCTTGTCAGTCTCTTTAAAAGGCTCACCACAAGCCTGCATTCTCCATTTCCACTTTAACTTCTCTCACTCATCACATTCAACCGTATTGTATACTTACTAGTCCCAGTTTATAGATGATGCTACCGTCCATTCCCCAAATCTCCATGCAGTGTACACTTCATGAGGATAGGATTTCTTTCCCCGATCTGTTTTTTCCCCACTTCTGCCCCATAGCTCATTGTGTTCAGTGCTATTTTTCTAAACACCAAACAGTATATAGGCGATCAGTAAATGTTTGTTGACTGAAGCTGAATGACACTCAGGTGTCTAATTGCCAAACTACAGAATACTGATTTGCACCTGCTTCTATTTTATATGTAAACACATACACTCTTCTCTATCCCTGTGAACTTGTCGGGGTGGCTTTGAAATGCATGACTATGTAGAACCCGGAGGAGCCACAGACTACCCCATGCAAATATATGTTGAACAGATATTGCCTTTAGTTTCAAGGTCGCTCTTGGCATGGTACTAAGGAAGCTGTTGCTTGTGGCTTCTGATAGTCAGGTGTGGTCAGAAATTGTGCAAACAAGCTTTCAGGGTAAGAGTACTGCCCCAGAATTGAAGGGTGGCTGTCTGTCAGTGTTTTGGTGACTTTTTCTCTTGCCCTTTAGTTGGTATTTTCGGCCTTGTCAAAGATAGTTATGAGAGGATGATTCAGGAATATTTTCTCCCGCCTAGTCATACACACACACATATCATATATATACACACTATGTAGGTATACTTATTTTATATATTTATATACATAAATATATACATATATAAAATAATATACCTATATAGTATATATAAAATATATATAGTATATATATAAATATATAAAATAAGTATGCCTACATAGTGTATATATATATATATACATACATACATACATATGAAGCAAGAAGTGTTACCTATTTATATGATATTTTATTGGCTCTATTTCCAGTGGTGTGTTTCCCACAGTTGGGCATGTGCTTACAGATCGTCAGTAGGGAAAGAATGTGGCCTTGGGGATAAGTTGCAAGTCTTACTATCTTGATATTCAGAATACTTACTAGAAATTATTTTTCTTTTTTTGAAAAAAAAAAAAAGGTTGTTCTTGGTGAGAATTTGACTTCAAATTGTCCAGAGGTCATCTATGAGATTAAAGAAGAAACACCCGTGTTCTACAAGCTTGTTCCTCATCCTGTGAAGGATTCCTACATCTACCTAACAGCTGGGAAAGAGGTAGGTGAAGATGCTGGTTATTGCTTCTGACGTACGAGTAGGAATTATTTCATTGATGTCATTATCTAGTGGCAAAGCTTTTACTTTGAGTCACCAGGTTTAAACAGCGCTGGGGGCTTCGAGGAAACCCACAGCAGGTCAATGGCATGGAATTAAAACCCATACTGACTGTCATCAGTAACTAAGCAAGAAATATTGCCCATTTAGACAATTTTATTATTGGCTATATTTCCAGTGCCAGATTTTTCAGAGGGGGGTGTGTGTGCTTGCAAATGGGCGCATAATCAGCAAAGTAACTGAATTTACACATTTATTGTGTGGGCTCTGAACGGTGAGATGCATTTATGAGAATGCCCAATGGGACTGGCTTTGGAACTTGGGGTTAATATCAGGCCACAGTCTCATACACATTCATGAACCAGGAAATCTCTGTCATTCACTCTACACACTCTCTCTTAATTTAGCTGGATGTTTTAGCTTTTCTTGTTTCTGCTTACTGAAATGAAAACAATACCTTTTCAACATTTCCTTTGTCTTTAAGAAAACGGAATGACTTTTAATTGAGTTATTACAGTGTGAGAACCATTGTTCTTTGTATGGGTTCTTTGTATATGCACTGAGTTGTGTTCGCACATACACATGTATGCAATAAAGAATACTAATGAAATGCTTTAAGGAAATTACTACTCAACTCATATATGAAAAGTCTAAGACTGGGAAAAAGTAAGTAATTCTAGGAGATATATATATATATATACACACACACACATTTACATGTTGTGTGTGTATGTATATACATATGCGTATGTAGATATATGGTATATCTATAATGCGTATGTGTATACATGTATAATGATGTATATATACACATATAATGTGTCTATGTGTGTATGTATCTTTAAGAGGACCCATGCAAAATGACATCAGATTTCAAACTTGTTAATGATAGAATATCCTGGCCTGGTAGTTTTGACCCGTGTCCTTTGAACACGCTAACTATGAAGAAGGCAATCGAGGCTCAGACAGTTATGTAGTGGATGTCACAGGAGCCCCTCACACTTTCTCCTTCATCCAGTCTCAGGAGGAGAGCAATTGGATGGTCCTACACATGCTCGCTTTTGAGTCACAGGGCAGGGGATGACAGGATCAAACATTTGTAGAAAGTTTACAGTGTTCTCTGCAGTTTGAAGAGTCAGATACATCCAGTAGTCACATTACGACGGTCACATCGAACCCCACAGACTTTTCACCTTGTACAGCCTTCTATTGCAGGCTTGCTTTGACATCCAAATACTCCTTATCATGTCTCTTCCCTGGGATCCCATATTTGAAAGACTTTTGTCTGTTCAGCTAACTGTGTTTATTAAGTAAGCATTCCCATTCCCAGGCCTTGTTTATCAAGGACATCTCAAAACTGCCAACCAGAGTACTGACTGTGCTACCACACAGAGCTGATAAAATTCCAACCCCCCAAAGCAAAGATACCAGAAGTCTGGCATAATCTGTGCATGTTTTTCTATTTTGTTTTTTTTTTGAAATGTTGCAAATAACTCATAAATTCTCATCACTACCCACAAAAATACTTTCAGAACCCCCAAATCCAAATGCTGTTGATTGAAGACTGCCATGAGTGCACCAAAAGTAGTTCAGAGTTCTTCAATTCCTGGAAAATAAAGACTTCTAGTCCCTATTCACTTACATCTTGAAGACCCTAGGGACAGTTTTCAAGAGGATGTCAAACTTATTGTCTCTCTAGCCTTCACTGTAGCATTGTTGCAAGAGGTTCTGCTGCTTAGCCAGCCATGGTGGAACACTCTTATAATCCTAGTACTTAGGAGGCAGAGGCAGGAGGATCACAAATTAAAGCTTAGGCTAGATAGATGGGCTAGAGGGCTAGACAGACCCTGTCTCTGAAAAAAAAAAACTAAAACAAAAACCTACTAGTTGAGTATGGTTGTGCAAATATGATCATCCAAGAGTCCAAATGCAAGGAATGTCCTTCCTAGACATTAGGAAGATATTATTAATTTAAAAACCCATGGGAAATCTGTAAAGAGGTATCAATATGTGCCCATATAGATGCATAGATGTGTACTGATGAGAAATAGTTCCACAGTGTGTTAATTAGAGAGCAGTCTAATATAATAATTATAGTATCTTGTCTTTTACATAGAATTACGTTTGTTTAAATACATTAAATGGTCATTCTTGAAGAATGTTCTAGAGACTTGTACTCCTCTGAAGGTTCTCAGCAAGTGTGTTTGGTTCTATGATCCATTGTTATTAATGTCTTTACAGTGTCATGGTGTGGACATACTCAAAGCTCACACAAGCCTGTGCTGAGGAAACTTACTGTTGACATTTGCTGGACCATGGCACCATCTTCTCCCATAATAGCAATAGCTAGTACTTACGACACAAATTATTTAGCATCCTTCAGACTACGTTTCCAATAACCCCGTGAAGTTGGTTGTACTAGTGCTGTTTTACAGGCGAGGAAACAAGGTTAGAGAGATTATGTGACACTTAATAAAATCCCTCAGAATTAAAAAGATGTTTTGTGAGCTGCAAGGAAATAAATATCCTCATTCTGGCTAATTCTGGCTTAGACGTGCGGTCTTCCGGCTGCATGTGTCAGCAGCATGGAGGACTGTGGAATGAGAGGACGCAGTGATCCTGCAAGACGCCAATGCGGCATTGGAGGACCCTCCTCAGGACATGCCCTGTTTTTACCACAAACTCTTAGAATTCTCCATTCTAATTTCTCTCCTCATACCTCCCATCATGCACAGCTTCTCAGGATAATGAGTTCTACAAGTTTTCTTACTACCTGCTGTGCAATTTTGCCTTCAGAAAATGTGCCAGGTGACACCCGGGCACTCCATACTTACCACTGCCTCTGCTTGCTGCCAGGATCTGCCCAGCACTATTGACTGACAAATGGGAAAGGCCCTCTAGGGACAGGGGAGGATTTTAACTCCCTCTCTATCTCTTTTTTCTTTCTTTCTTTTTCTTTTTTCTTTTCTTTTTTTTTTAATTCTGAGGGTATTGTCTCAATTTCTTTTTTTTCTTTTTATTATTAGTTACGTTTTATTAACTCTGTATCCCAGCTGTCCCACTCCCTCATTCCCTCCCAATCCCACCCTCCTTCCCTCATCTCCTCCCCTTTCCAAGTCCACTGATAGGGGAGGATCTCCTCCCCTTTCATCTTACCCTGGTTTATCAGGTCTCTTCAGGACTGGCTGCAATGTCCTCCTCTGTGGCCTAGCAAGGCTGCTCCTCCCTTGTAGGGTAGGGAGGTCAAAGAGCCAGCCCTTGAGTTCATGTCAGACATGGTCCCTGTTCCCCTTACTAGGGTACCTACTTGGATACTGAACTACCATGGGCTACATCCGAGCAGAGGTTCTAGGTTATATCCATACATGGTCCTTGGTTGGAGAAACAGTCTCATATAAGACCCCTGTGTCTTTCTTTTTCTTGCTAGTGCTGGGACGATTCCCAGCACCCAGTACCCTGAGCATGCTAGACAGGTGCTTGACTACTAAATTATACCCTTAGCCCTGTCCTGTTTCTGTTATCTGCAACCCCAATGGAATGGATGTGAGTCATCTATCCAGGCTGGAAGTGATGGAGGTCCCTGATACCACTTCATTTCTGCATCCCTTGCTAGACTCATGCTGATCCTTCGGGGGCAGAACACTACTCACTCCCAGATGTTCATTTCCATAGTGCCACTGATTATACTGGCTGTCCCTGTATGAAAATGAGGTGACCTGGCTCCATAATACCGATGGAAATAATTATCCATCGGTAATTATTGAGTCCTCAGGGGAGGACTCACCTGAGAAAGCCCTTAACAATATAGACTCCTAGACCCCAACCAATAAATAGTTAGCAACAGTCTCCGTCACAGGGGAGTCTGGGAGTACAGTTGTCTCTTGATATTTTCTAGGGATTGGTTCTATAAAGTCCTCAAAAATTTGCATATATCCTCCTGTATACATTAAATTATCTTTAGGATAGTTATAATGCCTGCCTATAGTATAGTACAATAATGCCAGTATTATATAAGTCATTCCAATGTGCTGCTTAGGGAATGAGAGAATGAAAATGCACTGTACAAGTATAGACACAATGGTTTTTTTTAAACTTTTTTATTTGCTCTTCATTGAATTTGTGAGTTCAGGAGCCCCTGAGGTGAACAGGGCTGTCCTTCTGTACTTTCAGAAGCGCCCTGCACTGCATCATAACCTAGAACCCGAGTCCTGCCATTGGCTGCTACTGTGGAGAACTGTTCAGGGCTCAACTTGATAAATACTGTCCGAGCTCTTTGTGGCCCCGCATCACACCTCCAGTGTTTCTGTGATTCCATCTCAACCGATGTCCTCTTTATTTTCAGGTGAGGAGAATTCGTGTTGCAAACTGCAGTAAACGTAAATCCTGTTCGCAGTGCTTAGCAGCAGCAGACCCCCACTGTGGCTGGTGTCTCCCGCTACAAAGGTATTTCCTGAATTCTTTCTCACCAACTCACATTCTCCGGAAAGTGTCATGCGGCTGAACACTTGTTGCCCCTGCTTTAATGATCCCTTCTCATGCTGTGAGGAAGCAGAGCTCTCCGGGGCTGAAAATACAAGGTGTAATTGTAATTCATTCTTGAAGATGGTTCCTACCATGTCAGTGCTATCAAGTCCTTTGACCCAGGCCACACAGGGCCACCCAGCCTGGGGCAAGAGGGGCAGGAATGTGACATAAAATGGGAGAGGCCAGTGCAGGTGGATTTGCTGTTTACGTCCTACCAAGTTCATGAAGGTGAATTCAGAAAGAGAGAGAGTCAAAAGGTTCTCCCTTGGAGAAGAAAAAAGAATAGGGATGTTTGAAAATTTTCAAATGAATCCTCATCATGCCATGTATTCCGCTCGCTCCGTGGAAGTCTTGTTATTGATGGCATTGTCTTCTTGCACGCCATATAGCTGTGGGCCTGATGTACAATCTCCGGCTCAAGGCAGAATCTGCCCAGCTTGGTCTTGAATTACGATGTACGCGACCCATCTAGGCTCAGGGGCGACTTGTAGCGGCTTCCTCTCCATGGCAGTTCTTAGCGTCGCTGGGACCAGCCTGGTTGGATTCGCTGTTGCCATGGCAACCCAGTACTCCAGCTCTTGCTATAGAAGCAAGGAGGAAAGAGCTTTCATTGCAGCTCAGGCAGGAATGAGAGGGGGGAAAACACAAACCACATAACAGTGGCTGTCAGATTGGTGCTTTCAGTTTTTAAAGGTGAACACAGATAAAAAAAAAAAAGACAGTAGAGCAGGTAGAGAGGGGGCAGAGGGGCAGTTGTGGGAAGGAAGGGCAATAGAGAAGTGAATGGGGGCGAGCAGCAGGCATGAATGGAGAGGGGCGATTATGATGTAAGGGAGAGGCTCGGGAAACAAACTAAAAATATGGAGATGGAATGAATTAAGAGTTGGCGGAGGAAGTCAGTTGGAGCTGCTGCAATATGAGTGACTGCCTTCCTCTCTGCCCTCCTCCCCACCTCGAGGGGCTCTTTCCCTCAGAGTCCCTGGCAGACAAAAGAAGCTGGGCTGAGAAAACTCTCATGAATAATTGTAATTGGGCAGGAGCCTTTTCTTCGTGTCACATGCCGAAGAGTAGACTTTAAGAAATTAACTGATCACAGCCAGTATTATATGGTTGCTGCATTCCCCCCCCCAAATCCATTCCATTTCTGTAGCTTCTCTGTGTGTCTTTGGAGAGCTCTGGGCAGTTTATTCATGGGTGGTGGTGATTGAATAGCTGCATGTAGGTAGTGACTGCTTGTTCAACAAGCCTGGGCCAGGAGTGGATGTGAGGTACCCAAGCTGGTAATAGAATTTTTGGAGTTGGTATTTACAGAAGCTTATGACCAGAGCGGGGCTGGGGGGGGGGCTGTCGGGGAGAGTGATGACTGGAAAGAGAAGATGTTCAAGAGCTAAGCACTCAAGTACTGGAGCACTCATGAACTGGAGCACTCACGAACTGGAGCATTCAAGTACTGTGATGTTTAGAGCCAGAGAGCAACAGAAAGGGTTAAATAAAAGATAAAGGATCGGAAAGGGAAGAGAAAGCATTTAAGGGGGGAATGTGTTGCCAAGCAAGGAAAAGGAGGAGAGAGCAGTGCGCTCTGCCAGCTCCTGCCAAATGGGGAACTGATCACTGGACTTAGTACATGGTGATCAGTGGTTGTGACAGAGGGGTTTGGAGGGATGCTAGAGCCGCAAAAGATGATGATCAGTAAGCAGGGGGACTGCTTGGGTTGTTATTACCAATGGCAGAGGAGACATTGAGCAGATTCTGGGGCAGAAAGTAGATCCAGAGAGTTTAGAGTTCTAACCCATTTTTTCCATTGCATTTTAATTGGAATGGGGTGGTGCGTCGCGTGTTCCACAGCGTGTGCGTGGGGGTCAGAGGACAGCTCATGGGAGTTGGTCTCTTCTTCTACCTTATGGGCCTCAGGGACCAAACTCAGATTGTCACGCATGGCAGGTAAAGCGACCCGCCACACCACCTCACCAGTCTTAATAATAGTGGCTGGAGACATGTTGGCTCAGTCAGTTTGGCTCTCCAGCACCTTTATCAAAAGTCAGCTGTGCTAGCATGTGCCTGTAATCCTATTGCTGGGGAAGCAGAGCAAGGAACACCTCTGGAAATCCATTGGTCAGATAGTCTAGCCAAATTGGTGAGCTCTAAGTTCAATAAGAGGCCACACCCTCCCTTAAGAAAGAGCAAGCGTGGGTGTGCACGCACTGTACTCAGCACTGCTTCTCTGTGTTGTCGGGAAATGCAGAGCAAGCGAGCGAGAGAATATGTTGCAGTCCTAATACATCAGTGGGGAGGGAGGGTAGCCTCAGACTGGGACAGGAGGGAAGTTGCAGAGTCTGGACTCCAGTGCTGGTAGAAGTAGAACAGACCTCAGGGTCTATTCATATTGCTCTGAACATCCTCTGTGACCTTAGACCAGTAGGAACAAGGTGTCTGGAGGAGCCTGGGGAGAGGGAGCCCTGGAGGTTTGAGAAGGAGAACAGGAAGCACACAGGATCTCAGGCCAAGAAAAGAGAAAGAAAATAGAGTAGAGCTGTCTGGTAATACCAGGGCCCGCCTGGTGTTGATAATCTTGCCTTTGGAACAGAGAGCACGGTTTTGCTGTGCTCAAGTGTAGTCTAGCCCCAGCGCTGTCTTTGTTGGGCAGGGTAGAGTTCAGTTTAGCCATATTAGGGACAAGTACTTGAAGGGTGGGGCCTATGGGCTGTCTGATGCCACCACCACTGTAGACATTGATGTGTGTAGTGAGGGACTCTTGTATATGAAGGAGTGAAGTAGGGACACAGTGTGGGGAAAATACACAAGAGGGTGGTAAGATCCAGGCACTGGACCTTTCCTTTGGAGAACTGGGAAGAAAGTACTGGCTGGACTGTGTGGGGCTCAACATTGAGGCTAGAGAGGTACAGAGTTGCTGGAAATGATAATGTCTGCAGAATTTTAAGTCATGGAGGAGGGGATGAAGGAATGATTGCTGAGCAAAGAACCTGCGGTGTCACCAGAATATCAGATGAATCTGTGTGTCAGTCTCAGTCATCAGGAAGAAGGGTGGGCCCAATGTTGAAAGGGAGGGATGAAATAGTCAATAAATAAAGGGAAGCAGTAAAGTGGATGAGGGCTGGTTCCATACGTGCTTGCATAAGGAGGGGTCAAGGATAGTATCCACAGATAACATGAGCCTCAGCTCTGGGAGGTGTTCATAAAGAGAAGAAGAATGACACAGAGGCCATCAGGCCCAGGGGGCTACCTATGGTAAGTGAAAAGTGGCAGCCAGCCCTTTGGCACAGTGGGAAGGTTGAGAACTCTCTGTGTTGTGGTAACCCCCAACCACGAAATTTTTTGTTGTTGATTCTTCATCACTGTGGTTTTGCCATATATTTTTCTATTGTTATTAATTGTAATATAAATATCTGTCCTCTCTGTATGGTCTTAAGCAATCCCTGTGAAAGGATTGTTTGACCCCAAAGAGGTTGTGACCCGCAGGTTGAGAACCATGGCTTTAGAGGGACAAGGGGAAGCTGTGTTCCCAGTGGAGAACAGCAAAGCAGGTGAAAGGGGACGGTTAGAGAGTTGGGTGAGACCCGCAAGCCGTTCTTAACAGGTAGCTGTAAGGTCTCTGTCCTGCTTTCCCTGCTGAGCACTTCCCAATAAGAACCATCCTTTAAAACTCTCCAGCAGATGGTGACCCTCCTAGATGAATTGCCCACATCGGTTCTTCTTCCTGGAACACGGCCTGGCCTCCTGCGGCAGACAAGGCATTCTCTGATTTGCAGCTCTCACTTCTCGCGTGCCACTCTCTGCTTGGTCTCTTCACTTACTGATTGCCTTTCCAGTTCAAGAACATTCCAGTAGTATTCCTGCCCAGGGTCCTTACATGAATTTTTAAGTTTTCCATTTTAGCGTACTTTCGCCTGCATTCACTCTTTCTTTGCTACTTGGAGACATTTCTACCTCCACTTGACTACCCAATGTTCGATAACCACACCCTACCTACGTTACTGTTTTGTTTTCTTCTTGTCATCATCGTAACTTTATTGCTCTACCTCTCCCTGTATGCTGTCATATACAGTGTGTTCCAAAATCATCTTGAGTAAGGTAGGTTGAGTGACTGGCAGGCAGCTTTATTTATTAACGAACATAACAGGGTCAGGGCTGGTGGTCCTTTACAGCCACACCACCTCGCTTGGGTCCCAGCTGGCTTGGTTCTGGCCTAAGATAAAATGAAACAGAGCTTCTGATCTGTGACTCATGTTAAGCTCTTGGTACCATTCAAAATTAGGAATGCTAACGGGGAGTGTTTTTGTGCAATGGGGGAGCAGCCCACTGTGTTTATTGAAATGTCACAGATTTATTTAGAAAAATAATTTCTTTTCTGCCTTGAGAAGGTTGAACTTTCTTGTATACGTGTCTAGAGAGTGGGTTTGGGTAGGGAGGGAGCCCAAGAAAATGATCTTAATTTCTTTTTTATTTAGTGTTAAGAATAGGCACCCAGTATAAGCAGATTAAAAAAGAAGAACAATTAAATAAACAATGAGGTCTAGAAAGTCTCGTATTTTATTGTGGGAACCTCGAATTCAACCTGTGCTGCATTTGTGTGTGTGTGGGTGGAAAGGGAATTTTTTTTTCAGGCTGAATATCTTGGGGTTGGAAGCAGTTCCTCTGCTTCTCCCATATTGCAGAGCATAGCACATGTGTTCAGTTACGGATTTCCACAAAACTGGCAATCCTCAACCAATGAGCCGATGAGGTTCCAAAAGTTCATTTGCAAGTTGGTTCAGCTCACAGAGTGGGTTTCCCCATAGAAACAATGGCACAAATCGAGGGTGGACTCCCAAACCAGCCCACAAAACGCAGATTCTCTAATTTTCAACAAGTATTTGTTGAAAACTTACCAAGGCCCAATGTGGGAAGTGAGATAGCTAGGTGCTGTTAAGAAAATACAGATGTCACTCTTGCCGTTAAGGGATTAACATGCAAGCTGGGGAAGGGGCAGACATGTCAGTGGCCAGTGTTCATTCATTCAGTCATACAGCTGATCATCCACATTTATGAAGTACCCACTTGTCCTAAGCCTGATGTTCCATCTACAGGCACAGTTCTTGTGGGAATGGTGTTTATAGTCTAGTGATGGGTAGAGATCAGTATATTTTGAGTTTCTGTTTCAGGAATACCTAAGGAGCGACTGCCCTAGTCTTAGTGCTTTAGAGCACAGGCCTTTATTTGCATTTGTTTTTCTCATGTAGGGATCCACTTGTCAGCTGTGGGGAGGAGCAAGAGGTTTGTGCCATGCTGTAGTTGGAGCTCAGGTTTCGGGTCACAGGTCTCTTGTTGTGTGCCTACTCTTGTTTAAGTCAGACAGCAGATGTACAAGACACTGAGCTAAGTCACGTAATACATGTGAAGCCTCTGCTCACATCCTATTTACTGATATTCCGTTGCTAAAGCAAGCTCCACATTAGTAGGGTAAGGAAATATCCTATTTTCATCTATGCAATTGGATGTGCTATAAAATGGCATGGCAAAAGGCAATATAGATGGGTAATTTTGGTACAGGAGGGCTTAAGGACTTGAGAACGTGAATCTGATCTCTGGAGAATAGAGGAGATGAATGAATAAGGTCATTAATAGAGATAGGTGTGGAAGACATAGGATTTCATGGAGACACAGATTAAGCATCTAACTCCAAACTAAAAGGTTGGGGAAAGCTTCAGGAGGAAGAGGGTAACTCAGCCAAATCTGAAGCATAGTCAGATATCAGGACGGGAGGCTGAGAGAGCAGGTCCGCAAAAGTACAATGAGTTCCTGGCCTGAAGGTAAGTGTGAATGAGCACATGGTATAACAGGCGGTCGGGGCAGAAGATGAGGGGAAACATGGTCAATGGGGCAGATGAGGGAAGGACTTATAAACTGTGTTAAAGAACTTGAGTTTTGTGAGAAGATTCTCGAGTTATTGCCCAGCTCCCAACTGGAGCGTGAACAGCTGATCATGATTTTTGGAGCAAGATGCACTTGAGGCATTACTGGGAACTGGGAGCTGGCAGACCCCTCAGCAGGTGGCTGAGGAAACGGGGGCTGGGTTAGCGTGGTAGTGGGAAGAAGCAGGTATGTTTGAGAGTTCAACAGCTCTTTGGAATAGAGCACTGTCGAGGCTTGGTGATTAATTGAATTCCCCCTTGAGCATGGCACACTAAAAATAGTGGCCATAAAATGAAAAATAAGAGGTCAGGGGTGGCCACCATTTTTCTGGGAGATGTATCCTTTCTCCCTTGATCCAACATCTCACAAAAGAAAGAACTGACGGCCCAAAAAGCTAGATTCTTCCTGTGGCTCAGGGTCTGAGTAGGTACTAGGTCAGGTAGGGAAGGACTTCTGAGAGATTGAAGATGGGGGTGAATTCTAATTCTTTCACCAGCGATACAGGGAGATCATCTGTAGAAGCTACAGAGGGTCATGTGTAGATAGCTGGCTTGGGAGACCAGACAGACAGAGGTGTTCTTTACCGAGCAGGATGGAGGAGGGGAGGGGTACTTGGGGCAAGCAGCAAACAGCATTGACTGTCATACTGGCACACCAAATGACACAGCAGAGAGAAAGAAATGAAGCTCCTCAGTGGTTGCATGGGACGGGATCAGGGCTTTTGTTTGGGTGTCCTGCACGTTTCTTCTCCATCTATGCCAAAGCAGGGCTGATGGTAGTACCCACCTTGGGGACTGCTAAGAGTATTAAAATCAGGTAATTGAAATCTCAGGCAGGACCTGGTTCATAGCAAGTGCTAGGGTAATGTCAGCTATTGGGGCCAGGGTCACCCTCAGCTTCAGAGGGAAGGTAGTCTCAAATTGAACCTGAAAACATGGTGTAGATTTTCACCACAGGCAGAGAGGGTTGGAGGCGTTTCATGCTGAAGAAGCAGCCCAGTCAGGGATCTGTTTAGGGAGTGGCAGCTTAGATTTTGTCTCTAGGACACTGACTAGGAAGGGATAAGGTATGCGGTGGGATCAGGAAGTGAAGGCTCTGAGTTTAGATTTAATTAGTATGTGCTGGGGGCACATTAAAGGGTTTTAAGCAAAGGACCATGTCTTTAAAAGATTTGTGTCTTACAAAGAGTATCGTGACGGCAGTAGAGAAGATGAGTTGCATCGCCAGGTGTCAGATGTACTTACCTCCCCCTTCTCGTGTAATTTGTAGAGCGAGTTCATCTTGTATCTCTTCCTGGGTCATTGGCTTGGTGGCTTCTTCTTGGGGTCAGTCATACAATGAAACCGGATTGGGTCCTTCTCAGAAAATGGACTATGTAGGAACAACAATTCATTCCAGTGTTCCTTATCAAGCCCCATGCACAGGGTTAGAGGCAGAGCCCCCAACATGCTAATTACAGGGTATCTGGATGCCCCCTTGATTATTTGTATAAATTTAACCTCTCCCTATATTCTTCTGCGTGTTTTTCCCCCTGTGGTGACAGCTGGAAGACCTTCAGGCGACCCCTAGAAGCTGTTTTGAAATCCTCAGCCACTGTTGGGCTGTACTGCATGTGGGACTCTGAAACAGATCCTTTCTCAGCTCAGCCCAGTAGCAAGCGGCCCATGGCCCAGCCCTGTCTAAGCACTGAGAGGCTGGCAGAAGCAGAGAGGACCTAGACATGGGAGAGAAGTGAAGAACTGCAAAGCACTGACTGGGAACACTTCCTCGCGCCCAGCTTGCTTTCCTGTCTTGAGACTTCTCCTCTACCTAGGAGGCATTTCTTCAAAATATCTGGGTCAATTGTTAGCCTTATGGGAACCCTGGCCACCAGGGTGCCATTGTTCTAAACCTTGGCAGTGACACTCCATAGTGCACAGTACCTGTGACCACCTTCTGAAACCCCAGTGAACAATCTTCATTGCAGATGCTGCCCTTGGGGCATCCTGCTAGCGAATTCCAGCAGAGGGTGCTGTCACAGATAACCTGCCTTGAACACAGGCCTCCATGAGACCCCGCCCTTTGCCTGCTTGTCCTTCCTGGCACCCAAAGCAGTTAGGGGTCAGAAAGACTACCACCCCACATTATAGAGGAGAAGACAGGTGTGGGCTGTCCTTGATCTCCAACTGCTGGTGTAAGGAATATTTGGTGTCTTTAAAGAGTGTGAAATGTTTACTCTGGAGGTGAGCACTCTGAAGTGGGGGTTCACTGGACTGTAATAGAGGTGCAGATAAAGCTCAGAGAAACACCTTATTTCTTTCCCCTTTCTAGCTTCTCAAGGCAGCTCACAATCCTCATCAGCTGCTCCTTCCTGCATTTCCAAAGCCAACAGTGCAGCCTTTCCAGACTCCTCAGGTTCTGAACTCTTATCTTTGATTTTTGTGCTTTGACATTGGCCTGAAGATATAACGGCAAAGCCCTACCTTAAGACCCTTAACTACTCCACATGGCAAAGTGTTCGCCATGAAGGGGACATAGTCATGGGTCCCAGGGATTAGGATGTGGGCATCTTTAGGGGCTATTCTTCACCAGCCTCAGATTATACAAATCTGGGTTCATCTCCAACACCCAGGCATTCCATTATCTGCCATGGTAAGAAAGAGGAAGAGAGACAGGAAGGAGAAGGGGTCCCTCAGAGAGGGCAAAGCTGGGGCAAGTGCCCACATGGACATTTCATAATAACCTGTGGACTGAGAAGGAGGACAGATTTCAGGCCCCCTCCACCTGCACAAACCACTCTACTTGTTCATCCAACAAATATTGAACATCTGCTATGTGTCAGATGTTGCCCTCAACTCTAGGATTGTCAGCACCCCCAGTAAGTTGCAGAGATCCCTACATTCATGCAAGCCCTTTGAGTAAGGGATTTGAATTTCCTGGAGTTGCCATAAGAGAAGTTACCACAGTTAGTGGCCTCAAAACAACACAAATGTATCTTGCACTTCCGGAGGACCTAAGTCTGAAATCAAGATGTCAACAGGGCCAGGTACCCTGTGGAGGCTCTAGTGAAAGGCCTGCCCTCTTGAGTCCCAGCTTCTGGTGGTTCCTGGTGCTCCTCGGATCATCGTAGAATAGCTATTTCTGCCTCAAGTCTCACTTGGTCTCCTTCCTTGTATGCATCCAAACCTCTCTCTCCTTTCTCTAGCAAGTTACCAGTCACTGAGGACTCGAATCCCAGGGTAATGACATCTTGAGCTCCTTAACTAAACCCTCAAAGGTTGTTTCTAAGGTAAATGGCACTCTGAGGTTATGGGTGGGCATGACAGTGGCCTCAAAACCAGCAAGGAAAAAGCACAGGAGAAGGCAAGCAGGAAGCACTTGAGAAAGAGAAAGAGGGACACTGATTAGGGGTTGGGGAAGGTTAGCAGTTTTAAATTTGGGATCCTGGAAGGCCTTGCTGGGACTGAAGAAGCATGACCAGCTTTCAGTATCCCTGTAATATTTAGTGGAAGGGCCAGCACGACACTTGGAGACAGAAGATCATTATACACCTACCTTCCTTCCTTCTCTCTTCCCAGTTGAAGATGTGTCCCTGTGTATATCATAGGCTTGAAGCCTGTGCAGTGACACTTCTTTATGGTCCAGTGCAACTCTAATGACAGTGGCAATGATAATAATGGGATTTGGGGGGGGTTGGCCCCTCCTCCTTGTGTGAAGACCCCATTGTGCCGACTAATTGTATAGAAGCAAGTAGGACAACTGTCTGTGGGGTGGACGCAGTGGGGAGCAGAGAGGAATGTGCTGTTCCAGCCTTGGGGCATTCCTGAATGACCCTGGCACAGCCTGAACCTGTGCATCTGGGTTATCGTGAGTGCTGAAAGGGGCTCAGGGACCTTCCCACACTAGAATGGGGTCTGGGGCCAAGCTGAGTCCCCTGGGTTCTTTATCCCATTTGTTAGCTGCTGGAGGAGCTATGGGTTAAGCCTACTGTACTGGCTGGTTTTGTGTGTCAACTTGACACAAGCTGGAGTCATCAGAGAAGAAGGAGCCTCAGTTGAGAAAATGCCTCCATGAGATCCAGCTGTAAGGCATCTTCTCAATTAGTGATCAACGGAAGAGGGCCCAGCCCATGGTGAGTGGTGCCATCCCTGGGCTGGTGATCCTAGGTCTTATAAGGAAATAGGCTGAGCAAGCCATGGCAAGCAAGCCAGTAAGCAGCACCCCTCCATGGCCTCTGCATCAGCTCCTGCCACCAGGCTCTAATCCTGCTTGAGTTCCTGTCCTGACTTCCTCCAGTGATGGACTATGACCTAAAAGTATAAGCCAAATAAATCATTTCCTCCCCAATTTGCTTTTGGGCCATGGCATTTCATTGTAGCAATAGAAACTCTAACTAGGACACCTGCTTACCACAGGGGCTTACCTTGTTCAGAAGCCAGTTTGTTTTTTTTTTTAAATAGAAGTATGCAGCTGAGGACCTCAGACCTCAGCACCCCAATACCAGTACTTATCCACACCATCTCTTTAAGTGATGTTGACTTCCAACAAGTCCCATTAAGAGTGCGCCTTCTAGTAAATATATGTTTTAATGGAGTAGAGCTTGTCTTTTCAAATGACCCCATGTGAAGCAGGGCACTTTCCTAAGCATGTATTGATTGGCTTTTTCAGAATTCCTCAAATGTTTCCACTTGTCTCTATGACCTCATGTTTGTCCTGTTCCCAGCAGCTCCTCCACAGCTAACCACAGCATTCAGATCTGCATCCCAAGGCCTGCCTGCCAGTTTTTGCTCTCATATCATCTTGTAATGTTAGGCTGTTCGTATTCTGCTATGTAGAGTGTGCACTGTTTCTGATAGGTGGGGTGGGAATTGATACTGTCCTCAAGAGGAAAGGCTGAAGTATCATTGCCACCTAGTCAGTTCTAGGGAAATGGGTCCTATAAGCCCAAAAATTTACCATAGTGACACAGGGAATGTGTAAGAAAGATGTAGAACCCAGACCTTCCTGAGCTAAGAGGCAACATTTTTCTCATTTTTATTTCCACACTACCTAGTTTTTCTGAACACCTTCCTGACATTCTCGTATAAGGTCTGCCTTGGAATTGAAAAGCGAAAACTTTTAGTATACCCGTCACTCGCTGAAGAACTGCATGGAGTGAAGGCCACAAATCCCTTTTGTGTGAGTGTTTCCCTCTGCAAGTGTGTTTTATGTGTGCTAAACAGCTCCAAGTTTCAAGACAAAGACTGATTTTCCACTATGCCAGTTAACAGGCCGACCTAATGAACAAAAATCAATAAAACGACTTAGGCTGGTATCATGGAGACAGGGACAAGAATTTAGTCCCTTTAAATTTTAATTCTTACTCCAGCTCAGCTAACCTTTGTTGAACACCAGAAATGGGCCAGATCCATTACTAGATTCTGGAGAAAACAAAGATGAACGAGGCTGTGCCCTGGAGAAGCTAAAAAATTAGTGTGGGAAGTAAACAGTCAACAAGCTGCTGTTCAAGACACAAGGAGACACCCTAAAACCCTTTTCCCCTGGGGGATGGAAGAACTGTGAGAGTCTTGCAAGAAGCCTTGGGCTGTGCATGCCTTTGTATACAGAAAAACGCAGTGGATATTGAACTAATGTAGAGAATACAAACAAGCAAGCATCTGGTCAACCTTTCTACTCAGATTCCTATCTAATCATTAGCATTTTGTATGTTTTTAGTTAATTAAGGAACAAAGTTTTCTGACTCTGCCATGTGAATTATTGCTGTCTTAGTTACTGTTCTATTGCTGTAAAAAGACGCCATGACCAAGGCAACTCTTAAAAGAAAGCATTTACTTAGGAGCTTACAGTTTTAGGTGGTTAGTCTATGATCATTATGGCAGGATACAGACAGGCATGGTGCTAGAGCAGTACCTGAGAACTTTACATCCTGATCCATACGCAGCAGGCAGAAACAGGCAGGGCCTGGTGTGGGTTTTTAAAACCTCAAAGCCTGCCCCCAGCGACATATCTTCTCCAACAAGGCCACACCACCTAATCCTTCCCAAACACGTCTACTGACAAGCATTTAAACATGTGAGCCTATGGGAGACAGTCTCACTCAAACAGTGAAAACAGGTGAGGATTGCTTCCTGAAGTGTGTGACTGTACTTCTAGTCCTTCAAGATCATACTAAGTAAGAGTTCAGAGTCAGCACATCATTCATCCTTATGTTGGCAATTTGCGAAGCACAGTGCCATGCATATCCAAAACCTTCAGAAGTCTTAGAGTGGGAGATTTGTTTAGTTTCATGTAACTTATATTTCCCAAACTTCTTGGCTTGAATATTAACATCTCACTTTGAAAATCTAGCAAAGCCTGTGTTTCCCTATATGGACATGTTCTGGGAAAGCCAACATAGTATCCCTTTGGTATTTATAATGTTCCTGCTATGGAAGACTAAAAACTTTGAACAATTTGATACAGTAGAAAGACCGTGGGGGCTGTTGCCAGATACCATGCCAACTAACCTCCTTGTGCCACGGTATGTTTCTTTTGAGCCTGGAGCGGGTAACAGTGGTGTCTGTTTCATGAAGGTGAATGAGTTTTTCCCCACTGGTCTTAGAAACAGTGCAAGGCCCACAGCGGTGAGAGAGTGCTGCAGTTTGAACGTGTCTCCCCACAGAAACCTCTGTTGAAAACCGTCCACAACACAACAGTATTGGGATGGGAGGTATTTGAGAGCTCTATACTCATGGAAAAATGTCGGTTATGAAACAGACGGGCTGCAATCCTGATTTCTTAGTATTTTGTGCACATACACCTCCTCTGGTATTGCCATTTTCTGCCATAAGATGATGTTGCAAAATGGCTCTTGATGGATGCACTGGCCTTGGATTTCCTAGCCTTTGGAGCTATAAAAAAATTTCCTGCTCATGACATTCTGTCGCAGGGGCACAAAATGGTCTAAGGAGAAGGGCTTCTTGGTTAGCTATTGTGCTGTCTATTGTGAGTGTCTACATGGAGTACTAGATGAGATGGTTTTGTAATGCCGTCCTGCTTGGTTCAGTATCCCAGTTTCTCCATGTACTAACTGAGCCTTGGGAAAGCAATGCAGAGTCTTGTAAAACCTATTTCCCCTAACTGTTAAGGGGGGACAATTATGGTAGCTACTTTGTAGGGTTTTTGTATGTGTGAGAGAGGAATAAATTAATCAAATCATATGAAAAGACATTGCCTGGCATGCTTTAAGACATTTTTGCCTTAAAAAAAAATCTAGATTCCTGTGTTATTAGCATAGTTTTCTCACGTAAGACTGACTTGCAGATCCAGTGATGAAGATCCAGTTTTTCAGCTTTCTTAGCAAGTTATTTTGGTCTTGTATTTTGGCATTCTCTGCTCCTGACTCTGAGCGCCTTTAATTCAGAGTTTAGTTCGTCACAGCGACGTCCTATTCCCTTTCATTTAATGGAGTCTGACTCCTTCATCTCGTGGACTGGCAACTGTAATGAATGTCACCCGACTCTGGAGACCACCTGGTCCCTCCTTTGTGCTCTGTACCTTTCCCAAAGACGAAGACCTCTGTTGCAAATCACTTAGCAAAGGACCTTGGGATGCTCTTGGAGCAAACCATCCCCCCTTGAGGATGCAGTTGCCCATGTGCGAGGAGAGAAGCTGGATCGTTGGCTTGTTAAAAGTTTTCTGATATCTTATCAGTATAGGATCTTTGGAACAGGTCACACTCACCCCACATTCAAGCCAATTACCTGATATTTAGTTATCGGATTCCTTCAGGGACTGTCTGCTCTTGGTGAACAATTAGATTAGAGGATGCTGATGAAATTCTAGTGGCAGGAAGTGGGAGTTACATTTCTCAGCTCAGAGTTTCTATTTCAAGGTTGAGTAAGTGGTAAATTTTTTACTGAGGGATTCTAGCCTAATAGAGTCAGATTCTCAAGGGTTTCCCCTCCCCCACCCCAGTCCAGCATATAGATGGGCATTTCACTTACCTGGAAAACTTCAGGTTTCAGGTTCTCAGAAGTGACTCTTCCTGTCCTTTATGTTGGCATGAAAACAATTAATAATTTAAGCCGTGCCCATTTAAAAAATAGAAATGCTATACAAATACAATACAATAATAATAAATTTAAAAGTCGATCCAGTTGGGCACCATTCCCAGACTACCAACTGAGCAGAAACACAAATAAGTAAAGAAGAAGAAAAACTGCTATATAATGCAAATGGCCGCAATCTCCTTGTTTTCTGTTACTCTTTTATTGCAGATATATAATATCAAGGCTACATTATGGGTAAATAGGTTTTGTGGCCTAACCTGGAAAACCTAATCACTGGCTTATAATATTATTTTTATGGAGGAAATACATTTTATATTATAAACATATGGTTTGCAAGCAGTTTTTGGAGCATAATAGGTTTGCAAGGCTGGGTCCACCAGGGGTTTTAACCTTCAGCAGAGCTGGATGCTCTGATGATGAAACTCCAAGGCCTCTTAGAATTCCCCAGTGAGGTGATTCTCTCCCAGAACCTCGCTGCGCTTCTCATCCTAAAGAATTCCTCACCCCCTATGTTCTTTGGTATCTGAGACCCACTTCCTTGTCTTGTCTCAGCCTAGCCACAAAATTCTGTTGCGACCCCAGGAGACTGAGCGGCACTGAGAGGCCTTATCCTATGCACTTTGTAAGATGGTGCTTCGGGTCCCAGGAGGCAGCTGGGGGAAGAGGAGGGACCCGTGGAGAGAGTGTGCTTCTGATGGCAGGCTTCTGCTATCTGACAGCCATGTGATGCTATGTGCCTCTGAACCTATTTCATCCTAGAACAGTGCTTCTCAACCTGTGGCTAGCTACCCCCCTCAAGCATCAAACAGCAGTTTCATCAGGGTAGCCCCAAACCATCAGAAAACACAGATATTAATATTACAAATCATAAGAGTAGCAAAATTACAGTTACGGAGTAGCAACAAAGATAATCTTACGGTTGGGGTCACCACAACCTGAGTAGCTGTGTTGAGAACGGTGGCACCAGAAGGAGGCTGTGAGAACCAACCGTGAGTGCTCAGAACAGTGCCCAGCCCCAGGACTGGCAGTCCATGTTCAGGCAGGGTGTTTTTTCAGGGATATTATGGACTACACTGATTTCTATCTACTTGAGAAGCAAACGCACTATAACAGAATACTTTCTGAATTTCACAGTAAGCTTAGAAGTGTCTGGAAGCTCCCTGTTTGCCACTCGGGGGCTGTGTAGCCTGGAACATGTTTTCTGGGTTACGAATGGGGGAGATGGTCTATTTTCTTATATATTCAAGTGTTGGTATTAAAGTCTATTATTATTTTGAACAAATTGAGTTCTGTAACACATTTATAGTAAACTGAGAACAGGTGTCTTAAATAGTTGCATCTACTAATTGTTGCCACATAAAGAGTTTTTCACCTAAGGAAAACTTTTTTTTTAACTCTTAATTTAACTTTTAATGTTAACTTTTTTTTTCTTCAGGAAATATTTTCTTTGCATTTGGACAGCTTTATGTTCAAATTTCCAAATAAATTTGTATCTGCTTATTGACTTTATCATGTAGGCATGAGAGCTAACTAGAAATAGGAACAAAATAAAATAAAATAGTGCATTAGTCAGGGTTTTCTAAAGGAACAGTGTGTGTGTGTGTGTGTGTGCGTGCGTGCGTGCGTGCGTGTGTGCGTGCGTGTGTGCGTGCGTGTGTGCGTGCGTGTGTGTGTGTGTGTGTGTGTGTGTGTGTATGAAATCAGCTTCATTGAAATAGTCTCCAATGTCTCATACCTGAGAACCTGGTAGTTGCTTGGTCCTCGAGGCTGTGTGTCTCAGCAGTTAAGGGTAATCCCACAACAGCTTTCTCACAACGGGGAGGCTGAGAACTCAGGAGTTACCTAGTCTACAAAGATGGGCATTTCAACAATCTCTGCCTGATGCCAGAAACTTGGGAGGGTCATGGAGAACTGCTAGTCCCCAGTCAACAAAAGCATCTTGGAATGCTTTTGATTCAGTGAAGGAATCAGCAGCAGCAGAGGCAGGTGAATTAATTAAGCAGCAAGAGGGGAGACCAAGTGAGCAAAATATCCTTTTGAATTTGGGCTGCAACCAGGAGGTGCCTCCCACATTTAGGGCGGTTCTTCCCAGATCCATCAAGGCCATCAGGACAAGCCCTCTGGTGAGGCTTTTCACTCAGATGATTCTAATTTGTGACAAGCTGTCATTAAAGCTGACCATCACAGCCAGCGATTGGGATCTTAGAGCTTTCAGATTGATCCTGTTGTGGTGTAAACACGTCCCCTGCAAAGCATGTGCTGTACACAGAGTTGGGGGGGGGGGAGCGCCCTGTTGGAGGCGGGGCCTTGTTGGGTGTAGGGCCTGTTGGGAGATATTTATGAATAAGAGCTCTGTCATCTGGAATGAGAGTTCTGTCATCTGGACTCGTTATAAACAGACTTGAGGCTGTGAGTTCTATCTGTCACTCTGGCCTTTTTATTACCCTTCTACCATAGGGAGATGCGTCAAAACATCTGAGACCTTCGGCCTTGAGCTTCTAGAACTTCTTTTTTCTTTAAGGAAAAAAAAATCAGTTGTTCACAAATTACCCAGTCTCCAGTATCTTGTAAAAATTATACAAAATGGACTTAGCCCCATAATTGGTACCAAGAAGCAGGGCTGATGATATAATCAATGCCTGACAGTGTGGGACTGGCTAGGAACTAGTCATGGGTAGATATTGGAAGGATCTGGGACATTGGGATGGAAAACATCCTATTTCAATGTGAAGGGTGATTCCTTTTTTAAAAATATTTTTATTTTACAAATATGTTAGTGCCTACATGTATGTGCATTGTGTGCATATTTGGTACCCACAGAGTCCAGAAGGGTTTGTATAGCCAGAAACTACAGTTGTGGGCAAATGTGAGCCACTTAATGTGGGTACTTGAACTGAATCCATGTCCTCTGAAAGACCAGCAACTGCTCTTAGCTGCTCAGTCATTTCTCAAGCCCATTAAGGGTGATCCTGAGGAAAGTGTAGAGATCAGCAATGTGAAGAAAGTCTGAGACTTCTTAGAGATTGCGTACATGGTCACCATCAGGATATTTGTAGACATATGGAAGGTGAAGGCTCTGATGGAGTCTCAGGGGGGTATGAGGAGCAAGGATTTAGAAATCGGAACAGAGGCCGTCTGTATCAGTTCCTTTTCTGTCACTGTGCATGATCAAAAGCAACTAAAGACAGGATATTTTGACCTCTGGTTCCAGAGGGATAGAGTCTACCATGGCTGGAATGCGTGACATGGACGCAGGAGAAGGGAGGTGTGTGGTCATGTGCTATCTGCATGCTTGTACAGCCTTCCAGGTGAGGCTGTAAACCATCAAACCATCTCCCCATGAGACACTTCCTCCAACAAGGCTCTACCTCCTAAATGACCTCTCCAAACACTGCCACCAACTGGTGACCAAGTGTTCAAATACATGAGCCTATGAGGGACGTTTCTCGTACACACTGCCATCCGACTGTTCTAGTTAACAGCTGCAAAGGGGTTAGTGGGACTGTGACCATGTCCTAGGTCTTTGTGACAGGCAGATCTAAGGTCTCTAGTGGAGGGATTTCTAAGCTAAATATTAAAGGATCTATGTGATTACTTTTTATTGAATATAGTAAGATGTGAAAGAATAAAATAATTTAAATGTAGAGTCTGTAATTTAAAAGAGGAATGGGGAGAAAGTTTTGGAAAACTCTTAGCTGGTCATACAAAAGATGGAAAGGCATAGTTAAAATATAAAATTAGGGATGTAACCAAGGACCATTTACTAGAAATAACCATAGGTAGAATGCAGCCGGGTTCCAGTCATCAAGAATAACAGGAGAATAACCTCAAAGACTTTCTTTAGTGTGCATTGGATCTTTCGGGGTAAAGCTTCCAGAGAGGTTCCCTAAGGTCCTCAGCATTCACTTGACAGGCCGCTTTGGATTTCTGCTTCTTGTATTCTCCTTGGCCATCCAAGCTGTAACTCAGGCAGGCCTAACAGCAGCATGGACTGGCATTCCAGAGGGTATAGAGGGTGGCAGACCATGGAAGCATCTACTTGGTACCAGATTTATAGCTATGCGGAGTTCATGAACTAGGAGGCTATGATGGCCTCCATCTGCATTCAGAAGGCCATCACAGACATCCCTGAAGCCCATGAGAAACTTGCTACAGGGACAAAGGGAGTGTGTCTAGAATCTCTATTACAGCAGTGCCTAGAAAGTCATGGGAATGGGGCAGTTTCTGGGACCCCAGAATTATACCACTACCAAAGCCCTTCAGCTGCAGGTTCAAGACCTAACTTAATGAGCTGCTAAGGGGACCTTAGAGGCAGAGCAGCCTGAGTGCTTGGGGACCCTGTGCCAGGATGTAGTTCATGGACTTAAAGGAGATTCTTCTGGAGCCTAAAGATTTAATGTTCTCTACCTTGTTGGGCTGTAGACTTACGTGTGGAACCAGTTATGCATCTCTTTGTGCTTAGTTCTTCTTATAGAATGAGAATGTCTGTCTGTCTGTCTCACCATTTGTATTTTGGGAGCACACGCCATATTTACTTTCAACATCTCACAGCTGAAGATGAATTTGTCTCAGGGTGTATCACATACCTAGGGTCACTTTAGGCAGGAGGCTAGATTTTGAGTTGGTATTGGGCCAGCTAAGCCATTTCGGGCTGTTGAGATAGAATGAAATTTCTAACCTGGTTTTCCTGTAAGAAGGACATGAACTTTTAGGGCAAGATGTGGCATGCCGTGGCCTGAATGTGTCCTTCTCAAAAGCATGTTGGAAACTTAAACCCTAGTGCAGCCGTGTTGAGGGGTAAGCTTGTGATTAATGAGGCACATTTAGACAAGAGAGTCCCCCCTCCCACGATGCTTACAGCCATTGTTAAAGGAAAAGGCTGGAGACATTTGATTCAGTGTCTCTTCTGGCATTCTGTTGCCCTTCTACCTTCTTCCATGGAATGATGCGGCCAGAGGCACCTTGCTAGAGTCAAGCTCCCAGTCTGGGCTATCCCACCTTCTTAAAAAAATGTAACTCTTTTCTTTGTAACTGTACGGGTCTGGGGGGGCTATGAAAGCTGCACAAAATGGACTAAGGAAGAGCCTCAGAAGAAGGGATGAACGAACTAGCATCAGCAAAGAGCCCATATACATACCCTGGACATTTTCTCCAGGATACACACTCAAACTAAGATGGTTCCAACTTCCCTCCCATCCAAAATGGCCTGGCAAAAAATGGAAATGAGGCCAACCTAGGAATGTAGCTTAGTACAAGGCTTGCTTGTAATTCTAGCACTTGGGAGACGGAGGCAGAAGGATCAGAGGTTTCAGGTCATCTTTGGCCTCCTACATTGTGACTTTTGAGGCCACCTTGGTCTACATGAGGCTCTGCAGGGTTGGGGAGAGGGAAAGAGGGAGAACCTGCCCATCAAGAGTGGTAGGTGTGGCCCACTAGGGGCTGAGCCTCACGAAATGCCTAAACAGTGATACTTTCATGTCATTCCGAGGATGGTTTGAGGATTTATTCACTTGGCTATTTCCTCAACTGATCCACAAGAAGAAGAGTAATTTTCAAAAGAAATCATCTCAAAGCCCCTGGGTTTGTTTACTAAGATTTGGGAACTCTAAGCTCTGTTCCTCCTCCTTGAGAGATGTGACTGTGTGGGCAATGTGCTGTTGAGAAGATTCTACAATCTGCAATATTTGAGAAGTAATAAGATACTGTTGTTGGTTGACCATCTGGTTACACATTCTTGGTGTTGTGGTTTGCTTTTTATTATTTTATTTTATTTTATTTTATTGGCTGGGGAAATGGCTCAGTGCTTAAAGAGCACTTCCAGGGGACACGTGTTCAATTCCCAGCACCCACATGGTAGCCCACAACTTTCTGCAACCCTGAGAGCTGACACCCTCACACAGACATACATGCAGACTAAACACCAATAGACATAAATTAAAAATAAAATTTTAAAGTATTATTTTATTTTTTAGCTGCCAGAAAGAGGAATGAATGGCAAGGAACAGAGGTTTTAAAATTCAGAAATGGCTTTCTTATTATAAACAAAGAATTTATGTTTAGATGTGCAGCACAGTTAGGTTTTGTTTCTTGGGGAATAGGACATGAGCAGCCCATTATATATGTTGTCTTGTCTCCTTTTTCAAAGACAAAACACCTTAACTCCTTATTTGATCTTCAGCTCTAAATTGTTGGCTCATGCAAAAGTTAGTCTCTTTGCTGGAAAGACGGGTCAAACATGAATCACCACTCTAGAAAGAAAATTCACCAGCAGAACAGACCTATAGAGATTTCATATTTCATCCATTCATTCAAAAATATTTATCGAAACCCTAGTATTTGCATCTTGTGCTGGCAGACGCTGAGGGATTTGCTAAAGAAACATCAAGATACCCTCCCTCCCTTCCAGGGGCTTAGTGCTTTCTCAGGGAGAAATGGCACGGACATAAGAAACAGTTAAGCTGTAATTCAAGGCAGCATATGATTAAATACCAAAATGTGTGGTTCCAACAAGAAATGCTATAGTTCAGAAAAGGGAGTGATAAGTCTGTGGCATGATGGGTTTTTTTTTCTGCCTACAAATTGGCAAATTGTAGCACTATTTGTATGAAATATTTTACACTTGTTTTTTTGGCAGCCTTAGGCCTTGACTCCCAGTCAGCATTAAGAGGCTGCAAAAATATTTGTGCTCCAGTCTCTGTGGAATTGGCTTAATTTTTCTCCCCTTCTTTCTCCTAGGCAGAGGTAGTGCCCTGATACAAACCGGAGGGCCCAGGAGAGGCAGGGAGTTTTCGACAGTCATGATCTTTTTCAGATACAAATAAGGAACCAGCCTTGCCATTCTCTGTGCTCCAGAGCTGTAGTGCTGGCAAACTCCCTCTGACATTGAGAGGGGTTTAATTTGAACTTAATGTCCGTGACGGGCGAGTGAGCCATCATGGGTCAGATAGATTTATGGCCTTGGAGAATCGCTAATGAAAACCCTTTTGGTTATAAGGAGAAGAACCAACACAGATGTAGGGGGAGTCGGGGCACATATGTGCTCCTGGGGAGGCCAGATCTGTGGCAGGTGACAAGCTAAGAGTACTTGGGGATGGTGGTTAGTGAAACTCACCAACTTCCTGTTCTATATTTGTCATATTCAAATGAGCACAGAACTCAAAGAGAAGCCCCCAGGCCTAAATTGTTAACAACTAAAAAGACAAAGAGGAAGAAGAAATAGAATCTTTTGAAGTCAGGTGTATTGTTGAGCCCATTCACAACTGCACCACCCCCTCAGTGATTGCTGTTACCATGCAGATATGTTGGAAGTTTGTGAATTAGAAGTTTTAGTTTTCTTTAAAACTCAAGATTGTTCACTCACGCTCACCTTCATTTTAGTCTCTGCCTGGAGGTGGTGTAGTACCTCAGGCTACTCCATATTATTCCCCGGAATTTCTGCATGGTGCGGCACCATCTGAAGATAAAGTTGGTACTTGGTGTTCATTTTCCTCATTAGGTTGGTGGCCCTTCTGGTAAGTTAATGTGACCTAGAGTGACCGACACATCAAGGAAGCCAGTGATCACAGTTTGAGAGCATCTATTTATCAGTACGTGGCCCTGGCCACATCATAAGATTTATTTGGGGCATCCTCAGAGCTAGCTGACCTGGGAAAGTGGCCTTGCAAAATGTTTTGCTCGTATCTTTTGATATAATTTGGTATCTGTCTAAATAAATGTTCTGGAGCAGATGGTTGCAGAATGTCTTATCATATTCTTGGGCAGACTCTGCCCTTGAAATATTTTCATTTAATCATCATGTTGCAAAGCACAAAGCAGTAGCTTTATTTATTTATTTTTTAAACACAAAATGAATCACTCAATAGGTTGGTATCCTGGTTAATGCATTGCAAACCTAAAATGTATACAAAAAATGTGAACCTTTTCAGGGCTGCTCTTATGAGGAATTTCTCCACAGAACTCTTTATTTTTTAATCCATGAGAGAATATGCTTTGGGTGGAAGTATTTGACAATGTTGTGTTGAGAGAGAGCTCAGGAGTCAACATTGTTGTCAACATTTCTCCTCTGTTCCTTAGTCCTGATGAAACACACACACACACACACACACACACACACAAACACACACATTTGTGCTATTTCTTGCTTTTCATGATTTTAATGTCAAATCCCTATTCTCATTCAAAATCAATATCCCACTATACAAAGTGTTTTGTACTGCTGGGTCATGAGAAAATTGTAATTAACGAATGTGTAGGGCTGCTAACTTATCCACTGATGGTTTTTGTTCTGATTTTGTTTTTTAGGTGCACTTTTCGAGAGGACTGCGCACAGGCAGGGAGCTTTGAAAACTGGGTGGATGTTTCATCTGGACCGAAAAAATGCCCTAAAATTCAGATAATCCGAAGCCTCAGAGAGAGGGTAAGAGGAAACAATTTATTTGTCTTTATGATATTGTTTTCTATGATACAGCTTCCATCTGGATAGAAAGAAACTCTTTCAACAATGAAATCAGCTTAGTGACAGGACTTTACTCATTCCGTTGGTGACTAGTGGGGGCCTGCCAGATGCCATCCATCTGCAAAGTGCCAAAGATGCAGCCATAACTCGGTCATGGCACAGCCCACCTTATGGAGCTTGCCACCTTGCGAGGTAAAGCTGACCTTTAGGATTTGAAAACAAGGAGAAGATACTTTTTTTTTTTTTTATGTAGCAGAAATACACCTTGATTTTAAAAATACGTTCAGACTTTGGGTTAAGCAGATGCCTGAAATGGGGGTCTCTGTGGAATTTTATTTTGACCAGCCAGTCTTCAAACAACTGCCTGTGCAGGAGTCGAGCAGGAGGATGCACCAACATGAGCCGGTCCCTTAGAAGGCTCTCAACATAGCATGAGAGGAAGGGTGCTGTGGGCATATTGCAGCAGAGCACTCGCTGATATACCTGCCCTGAGCGGGATAGTGTGTTTTGCGTGGTTCTGTAAGAAAGCATTTTCTCCCTAAGCATGGCTCTTGTGTTATGAATAATTGGGCAGAGTCCCCATCAGCAGCCAGTTGACCTGTCTGTTGCACTCACCGTGTTTTATTTGAATGCCACATTAACAAGGAAATGAGCCACTTTCTCTTCTCACTTTGCCATTTCAAATAGCAAGAACCATGCCACTTAAGATGATTTAACATTTAATAAAGGAAAGCCAGAGCGTTTAATGAGTGATAAATAATAAAAGAACCAAGCTTTCAAGTCACAACCGATCAGAACTCATGGACTGAAAGTTACTTGCTATTGTCACTTTCTGCTCTTTTCTGGAGTGAGGGTGGTTTCCAAAACTCTAGAAAAACTCCTACCAGCTCCATGCCAGGGGGGTCAGATTCAGGGTACGTTAAGTTCAGACACCCATACACAGCTGTAGGCAAATTCTTCTCTTATTGGTCTGAAAAAAACAGCTGGGTTTGATGCTAAGAATTAGGTAGAAAGCATTAAGGTAGTTTGATATTCCCGGGACTCTACTAAATGGTTAAGATCATGCAAGGTGTTTTTTCCCTTTGTCATGAAGACAACCCTTAATGGTGATCATGTACCATAGCATAGTAAGAAGAAAGTAGCTTTTAAGTGCTGCTTATATAATTAGCTTACCTGTATAGGAGTGGTATAACCAAATCACCATTTACATGTCATCTGGAACATTTCAAAACATGCCTCGACCCAGTCAGGAGTAGTAGAGTGCACCTGTAATCCCAACACTCAAGAAGCAGAAGCAGGGGGATCTCTGTGAGTTCAAGACCAGCCTGGTTTCTGTAGTAAGTTCCAGGCCAGCTAGGACTCCATAATGAGGCCCTGCCTCAAACAAAACAAAGCCAAAAAGCTTGCACACAAACAGCCACTAGTTCTTTCGTCCCCACTGTGCTGAACACTGGCCCTATCAGTCTCCCCACACAGTCATTGCATCATTGTCCACAAACTGAAGAGTTTAGTTAATTTCTTCAATTTACAGTTTATTATTTTATGTGCACTTGTGCATGCCACAGAGTGTGTATAGTCAGAGGACTGGTGGAGTGGGGTCTCTTCTTCCAGTATGTGGCTCCTGGGGATCCAACTCAGGTTACCAGCTTGACTACAAGAGCCTGGACCTGTTGAGCCATCTCACCAGCTCAATAGTTTGGTAATTTCACTTCAGCAATTCTTTGAAACTATCTTGGACTCCTCCTCCTCCCAACCAAGCTGTCTCAGGGATTGAGCCCAGACCTTACACATGCAAAGGCAAACACTCTACCACTGAGGTACTCCCTGGCTTTGGATTATTTTCTTAATACTATTGATAAGACTTAACCTCTCTTTCTCTCTCCCTCTTCCCTTCTCCAGCTCTCCCTCCCTTCTTCTCCCTTTCTGCTTTACTGCTTAACCATATTCCCAGACCTGACTCTTCTTGATCATGTTGTTTCAAACTATTTCTTATTCCATGGCCATCTGTGACTTACCTGAAAGCCTCGGGTCATTGTTTCAATAATACGCGACCTAAAGAGATAGCAGTCTGTGATTGTCCCCAATGCAATCCATTAGCTAAGGCCAAAGAGTATTTGCTAGCTGTCCATCAAAGGACTGGTAACATTCTAGTACTTTGCCGGTACAGAGAAAGAAAATATATATTATAGAACCTTGGTTCATAAGAAGCATTGCTTCTTTACAGAAAACAGCTAGAGAATAGGATAGCTTCATCTTCACTGAGGAATCCATGCTTAAGAGAATTAATTAAGAGAAGTCCCTGTTAGTCTAGGAGGGATTTCTCAGAGATTTTTGTTGAGCAAAGGCAGCAAGAAACAGAGCATGGCCTGCTACTGAGTAGAGATGTCCTATTTGTGCACATGTGTCTCAGCGTGGTTATTTGAGCATTGTGTTAGTCAGGGTTCCCTAAAAAACATAATTTAGAGGGAGAGAGATTTGTGTATCTGTGTGTGTGATGATAATGTATAATGATATGTATATGATATATACATATATAATGGATATATATATATATGCTATTAGGATGGTTTATGGAATGTGGTCTGAGTAGTTTCAAAATTGATGTCTCCCAACCAAAAGGACAAGGATCAGTAAATGAGACTGCATGTCTTTAAATCTGGTGCTGGAGTCCCAGGAAAGTTCTAGAGAGCTGCTGTTATTCAGTCTACATTGGACGTCAGCTCTAATAATGGTAGAGGAATCCTGAGCACCAGAGTAGATGAACTTGCTAGCAAGAGTGAGAACAAGCAAGGCAAAAAGCAAAAGATTCCTCCTTCTATGTCCTTTCATGTGGATTGCCACCAGGAGATGTGGCTCAGACTTAAGGAGGGTCTTCGGACCTCAGATCCAAGCAAGAAGACCTTCACTGGGGTGCCCAGCTGCTTGGGTTTTAGTTGATTCCGGATGCAGTCAAGTTGACAACCAAGATCAGCCATCACAAGAACAGGGATTAGTATGGAGGCATTCATGTATGGTTGTGAACGTGGCTTTCCCAGTTGAATGACTAGGGTAATGGAGAAGGAAGGCACGTAAAACCCAACCTGTGTCATCATGTAGACACAGTCCAACTGTTGCATCATACATGCAATGAATAAGAACAATGCAAAATAAATATAAAGAGAGTCAGCTTTAAGTGAAAATGGCTTACCAATAAAAATATGACAGATACAGGAATAGAGAGCATTTTTTCACAAAGCTCGTTTCTGAAGGAAAGGTGGTAGAAAGACTCTTGCACAAAGCAGAACTGAAATTCTACCAGCACTGATTCTGTCAACAGTTTCTCTTGTCCAGTTGTACAAGAAGCAGGTAATCTAAGTAATCTGGGATGAAATACAGAAAAATGTCACTGTTTGCTAATCCTAAATTGTTGCATATATTCTAAATATATTCATTTAAAAATGCTCGAGGATTGCAGTATGTAAGTTGGTTAGCATGAGCATGATGTTGGTCTGGTACCCAGGATCCCCTAAATTTAAAAATATCAAAATTATGCAAATGAATAAATCTAATTACAGTTGTTCAATTAATACTCAGATACTAACAATCACACTGTGTGCCAGGTAAACAAACTCTTAACGCCACTCATTGAAAAAAAAAATCTACTCATGAAAAGCATGAGAAGTATTCAGGGACAAACTTTAGGAGCAACATGTATTCCTTATATTTAAAAACCACTTTCACTTAGAGACACTTGTTGGAGACAGCCAGCAAAAATAGGATGTGTGGTAGATTTGCAACAGTTTATCGCAGCCATTTTTTTCTGATGGTAATTAGGTAGCCAAACAGTGGTCTCTTAAACCTGTATATAATTTGTCAGAGTAGAACCTGATCAATTAAAAATATAAGTGTAAACAAACATGTAGAGGATATCTGTTTGGAAAGTAGGAAAAACATTTATGTATATCCATAAACATTCCATGTCTCTTAGAGAAAGTTACTTCTACAACTTATTTTTCTAGATTTTGAAATGAGTAGGGATTTTTTTTAATTAATACTGTTTTTATCTGGAATAATATGAGCTAATTTAGAATGCCCAAAATCTGTATTTTTTAAAAGGTTTATTTAGGCATGACTACTGCCATTTAATTGTAAACAAATACGTCATTACACAAATGTATGTTTGTACAGTATGTATACAATGTTGGATGGATGGCAACAGTAATTCTCAATCTGTTCTGATTTTAAAATAGCGATACAGACTACAACTCAGAAACAAATACAAAAATTTTAAGGATCATATGTTACAAAATAAAAAGAAGTAGAAAAATTTTATTAAAACAATGACTTAAAAACTATGGAAACATTCACTTCATAACTCATATTAAATGTAAATGTATAATTTGGGGTTGGTGAGATGGCTCAGCAGTTAAGAGCACTTGCTGCTCTTCCAGAGGACCAAAACTCGACACCTACACTGAGGGGCTCAAAACCGCCTGTAACTCCAGTTCCAGGGGATCTGCAGCCTCTTCTAGCCTCTGTAGGTAGCCCCTCCCCACATGTTATACATTCACGCTGTCTCTCACACACATCCATGAAAATAAGAAAACAAAATCTTTTAAAAATATAAGGAAAATCTAGGATAATTAAGTAATTTACATAAAAATGTAAAAATCACAGAAAATGGAATCAAACATCACATAATTTGAAAGTAGGGTAATTTTCTTGGCTCTGAAGTATGTAGTAACAGAAGAAAAACATTCACACAATCAGTTTACTTTAAAAACAACCTTAGGCTGGAGGAGGCTCAGCAGTAGAGGCGTTGCCTAGCATGTGTAAACCCTGCTTTAATGCCCAACACTGGGAAAAAATACATATCTCTACAAGAAGGGAAAAAAAGAGTCAACTAAAGCATATTCTTCTGCCAAGTATTTCCTATAGCCACACTCTCTCAAGACAATAAAGCTAGGAAAAAAGAAAAAGAGAAAGATTAAGACACCAAAAAGGCAGAACAACTGGTCAAAAACATATGTTCTCAAAGAGCAGATTCAGGAAAGCAGCTATAAATATGGAAATACGTTCAACCTTGCTAGTTATGAAATAAATACAAATTAAAGCGATAATAAGTTATGCTAACACCCAGTGTTGCTGGTGCCAATCAGCACAACCTTTTTGGAAAGAAGGAAAGCAATTTGGCAGTACGTTTCAAAAGTAATAAATATATTCAGTTTGTTTAAATCACTAATTCCAGGCATAGAATCCAAGGGCGCAACTTGAAAGAAGAAAACCCTACACATACGTTTCTATTGCGGGGGCATTTATGGCATTAGAAACCTGATTGGCAATAAGGAGGAAAGTTAACTAAAATAAAGGTACTTGTGTGTCAACATGATGGAATGCTCCACAGCAGTGAGCTCTTTGGCCCTGTGCTTATTGCAGCCTAACTGACAATCCAACCATCCCTGCATCCCATCTGACCCATTGTAGTATCCTTCCCTCTTTGTTCAGCTGTTTCAAGAGTGAGCCATGAATCTAGGAAAGATTCTCATATCGGGTTTATGAAGCTCTCTTAGTTACTTTTCTGTTGCTGTGATGTAAAACCATGACCAACCCAACTTAGAGAAGGAAGAGTTAGTTTGGGCTTATGGT
>CM053766.1:75440855-75572282 GCA_028658305.1 Pachyuromys duprasi
ACACACACACACACACACACACACACACCCCTTTGGCTTCCTGGCTCTGAGCTCCTCCTACTGTACCTGAAACAATGTATTGTCTCCTATTTCCAAGTTAACCCCAACTAGCTTCTCCCCTGACCCTGTTGTTGCTAGGGTCACCACTGTCCTCCATTTGGCCATCCTACAGGCCTTATCACACTAAGATGATTGGCAATATTCTTTTAAATTTTATTTATTTACTTTTATGTGTATGTGAATGTGTGTGTTGCTATGGTTACCTAGAGGTCACAAAAGGGCAATGGGTTTCCTCTTCTATCTCCATTTAGTCCTTTGAGACAGGGTCTTTCCCTAAACCTGGGGCTCTAATGACCTTTGTGGGTCCACTTGGCTTGAAGCTGGGGTTATAAGGCGTTTGCAGGTATGCCCAGATTTGTGCGTATGCTGGAGGCCAAACTCTGGTCCGTAGGATTGCGGGGTAAGCACTCTAACCACCGAGTCATCTCTCAGCCCTGATTGGGAGTGTTCTTGAAACGTCTCTTCCAAGAAAGCATTTACTTGGGCTTACAGTTTAAGAGGTTTGGAGTCCATGATGATGGAGTAAAGGCACGATGGGATGGACAGCTCAGGGTTCAGCCTTTGAGCTACACGCAGACAGAAAAAGACGCTGGGAATGGTGTGAGTGTTTTGAATCCTCAAAGCCCACCCCTGGTGACACACCTCCTCCAGCAAGGCTGTACCTTCTAATTCTCCCCAAAAGTTCACCAACTGGACACCAAGTGTTCAAATATATAAGCCTATGGCGGCCATCCTCATTCAAACCACCGCACCCCCTGTCCACCTCTCCTTATGTTCCAAACTTCTTTCTGTCACATCACATCTTGTTGACTCTAAATAGATATCTAAGGCCAAGTTTGGACTCATTCTCTTCACTCTACCTTGTCCATATAATCTTGTCCTCTTCCACGGTTTTGTATATCATCTGTATGTTTATATCTCCTTTGTGCCTGGCCCATACTTATCATCTGACTTTCAGGCCAATCTTGTTATATCCTTTTGATGCCATGCAAGTATCTTGAACTTGAGAAATACTCAAAATTGAAATCTTGACCTTCTACTCACTGTTTTCTACTCCTTCAGCAAGTCCTGTCTCAGCATGTAGTACTTCTGGTGCCTTCATCCATCAGTTTCCTCACCAGAATCCTCATATTCACATCCTTGCTTCCAATCCTTGCTCATTCCACCTCCAAACTGGTCCTCAAGTCTGCCCAGTTCTTTCTGTTTCACTGTGCCATTGTAGTCCTGGCTTCTCTCATCTCTTGGTGCCATGTGACCCTCCGGTTTGAGTCTAGTGGGATGTCAGTCTCTCTGTCAGCCTATAAACTCTCAAAGAACAAGGACTGTGGTTGCTTAGCCTGCTGGTTAGTTGCTGCCATTGCAGCATTTGGCCAGGGTAGGAGCTTGTTGTTTATTTATAGAATAAATGAGTAGAACGGTTTCAGTTATGTAAAAAGTATGTGTGAGAACTAGAAGGAAGTGGGGAATAATTAAAGAGCTGATGAAAACAGGGTTTAGAAGACCCTTTTTGATACTCCTGTTAAACTGATAAAGGAATTTAGAGTAAGAGACATATAAGAAATAGGTAGATGTGCGCCATCATGTGTGTTGTAGAGAGAATCATGGGATAAAGAAGCCAGAGTGACCGGGAGTTCAGCCTCCTGTGAAGATGGGCTAGTGAGAATAGCCCATTCTTATGCTTGTGTCTACTAGAGCTTGTGGTGGGACATGCCTGTTAACCCAGCTTCTCACAGGTTGAAGCAGGAGGATCACAGACTTAGGCCAGTTGGCTTGTTAATGTAACTCAGTTGTACGGTGCTTACCTAACATGTACAAGGCCTTGGGTCCAAACCACAATATCAGAGAAAGGTAGAAAATGTCTCCTATAGATGCTTCGACTTTGGGCTGGTTAAACTTGGTCTGAAAGAACTTGCCTTTCCCAGCATGATGTCCATGGAGTGGAAACACTTTAAAAAAAAAAAAAGGAAAGATGAGGGTGTTGACTCAGCAAGCTGTTAAGGGGGCCAGGAGAGATAGCAGAGACACGGGTGGCAGTATAAAAAGGCTGAGGAGAGATAAGGAAGGTGAGAGCAGAGACTTCTCAGGTAGTTGTTCTCCATCCCAGGCAAAAGGGTTACCTCGTCCTCCGCTCCAGCTTCCCCCTCTCAAGCCATCTTTCTACCAGGTTCCCGCCTATGCCTGATGCCAGTCATCTGCTAGCATTTAATTCCTCAATTTCCTTCCTCAATGGGCAGAACTGGCTGCCTTATATCTTTAGATATTTCATTTGGAGAAATTTGCTTTAGGACTTTGGAATTTCAAGACTTTCTTATTGTTCCTTCCTCATACACACTACACCTCTGCACATACACAGACACTCAGAAACCCTCTTCTTGTAAATCTCAATGTATTTAACCGCACATTAACCATAGCTAATTTTAAAAGTAGATTAAGCTATTATCTGATAGCATTCATAGGAAGTAATAAAGAGGTGGCAAGGGTACCTTACATCCAGAAGATTAAGGAATGCCCTCTTAAATAAACCACGGACTATAGTCATGAGAATGAAAATAAAATCCTGTGTTTGGATGGGAGTGCTTACCAATGTAGAGACACATGTTTTGCTCAAATGAATGTACACCTTTGCTGTTTCAGTTAGATACACAGTCACCTTTTGCATAAGATATTTGTGAATCTCAAAAAGATGAGTAATGTCTAGGAATTTCTATGAAAATAAAGATAAATAAGGAGACATTTGCCGTATAAATTTAAAGTAGTAAAAGCTTAGTGACAGCGGAATAGGTGTAGTTCCGTAGATTTTTGAAACAGAATTTAGGGAATAGATTCCAAATATGTTATCATATATTATAAAAATGATATTGTGATGGTTTGAACAGGAATGGCCCCTATAGATTCATGTGTATGAATGCTTGGCCATGGGAAGTGGTATTATTAGGAGGTGTGGCCTTGTTGGAGGAAGTATGTCACTGTGGAGGCAGGCTTTGAGGCTATAGATTTACATATACATATATATATATGTACACACACACACATATATATATGCTCAGGCTACTCCCAGTGTGGCACACAGTCTCCTTCTGCTGCCCGCAGATCAAGATGTAGCACTCTTGGCTTCTCTAGCACCATGTCTGCCTGCCTGCCACCCTGCTTCCTGCCATGATGATAATGGACTAAACCTCTGAATCTAAACCTCTGTAATCGAATCCCATTTAAATGTTTTCCTTTCTAAGAGTTGCCAAGGTCAACTCTTTTTGTTTTCTCATAGCAAGACAGATATCTTGAGGGCTAGGGAGATGGCTGGGCAGCTAACACTTTTTGCTCTTACAAGGCATCCTGGTTTGCTTGGCAGCTCATAAGCATCTGTAACTCCAGTTCAGGGGATGCTGCCTTCTGACCTCCATGCCTACCAGGCATATAGAGATGCTTATACATATGTGCAGACAATACATTCATACAGATAAAATAAATCCAAAAAGGTTTATGAAGCGAGAGCTTGGTTCAGTGGGAAAAGGAGAGGTCTTGATGTTTAGTAAATGGTTATGAGATAGCTAATTAGACATCTGGATAAAAATAAAACTGTACTTTTATCCTATTTTATATATACACAAGTAAATTCCAGGTAAGTTAAAAAAACAAACCAATAAGGACAATAGGAGCAGTTTAATCCTCGTCCGAAGCATTTTATAGTCAAAACAAGAACCCATATATATTTGACTGTATAAAGAAATGCTAGCCAGATTCGGTGACACACACCTGTAATTCCAACACTCAGAGAGGCAGAGGCAGGTGAATCGCAGTGAGTTTGAGGACATCCTGGTCTACAGAGCAAGTCCAGGACAGCCATAGCTACACAGAGAAACCTGTCTTGAAAAAAAAAAAAGAAAGAAAGAAAAGAAGAAAAAGAAATGCTGTGTAAGGGTAAGAGATTATACAAACAAAAGTGAAGACAGACAGTAGATTATGAGAGAGTATGTGTCAGAAACATGACAGATAAGGATTAATCTCTACACAGCACAAAATTTGATAAGACTCAGAAATTGATAAGACAGATACACAGAGCAGAAATGTGGTCAAAGACTCGAAATGTGCAATCCACAGAAGAGCATGTCAAATAGGCAGTAAAAAGATCTCTCTCTTTACATCACATTCCTAGAGAAACAATTCTTCCCATGGCAGGTTGTGTTAGTTAGAGTTTCCATCACTGTGAAGAGACACCATGATCATGGCAAGTTTTACAAAAAAAAAAAAAAAAAAAAAGCATTTAACTGGAGGTTGGCTTACAGTTTTAGAAGTTTAGTTCACTGTCATCATGGCGGGAAGCATGGCAGCATGCAGGCGGACATGGTGCTGGAGAGGAGCTGAGAGCTCTACATTTTCACCTTCAGGCAGCAGCAAAAGACAGTGAGCCACACTAGGCCGGGCTTAGGCTTGTGAGACATCATAGCCTACCCCTACAGTACACACCCCCTACAATACATACCTACTCCAACAAGGCTGTGAAGCCTAATAGTGCCAGTCCCTATGAGCCCATGGGGCCATTTTCATTCAAACTATGACCCAGGTCTGAGGGTGAGTTCCCATAAGGCTTTAAGAGGGATTAGCAATGGTACAAAATCAACCGCATGATATGTGTCTTCTCCCCTGCACAGACCACAGTGACCATTGTGGGAAGCTTCTCTGCAAGACCCTCAGAGTGTGTGGTGAAGAATGCAGACACGGGCAAGCTGCTCTGCCAGGGGAGAAGCCAGCTGAACCGGACCTGTGCCTGCAACATTCCCAGCCGACCCAGCTACAGTATGTGGACTCCTCTGGGCATTGTAAAGTCAGCAAGAGCCCCTCCTGAGTTCAGTTACCGGGGACTGAGTTCCTTCCTTTCTGGCCTCTTCTCTCTACTGCCTTCTCTGGTTCCCACCTCCAACTCATGTGTAAACCCCAGCACCTCACTTTCAGATATGGCTGGAGAGAGATAAGGGAGGATAGAGTGAGCTTAGGTGAGCTTAGGAAAGCCAGGAGCCACTAGGCTGCTTCTCTCCAGGTGGATGAGATAATTCAGAGTTCAGAAAAGTAGGGAGTGTCTTAGGTGAGACAAGAAAACATTATAAATTCGTTATATTCATTCTTTCTTTTTTTCATTTATTCAGGAGGTACCAGATGAACATCTGGGTCCAAAGTATTGCGCTAGGATCTAGGAATCTGCAAACAGCTCAAGCTGACTCTTTCTTCAGAATCCGTATAACCTATCAAGGTTATACTGTAGTGTATACATGTTGGTGTGCAATACAGTTTATAAATGTAAAGATACAATGTAGCATGTAGATACTGGGAACCTATAGCCATAAAGGCACCGGGATCAGGCATCTCAGGGTTTTATTGCTGTGAAGAGACACCATGACCATGACAACTCTGGTCAGGAAAACATTTACTTGGGGCTGGCCTACTGTTTCCGAGGTTTAGTCAGTTATCATGGCAGGAAGCATGGCATACAGGTGCTAGAGAAGGAGCTGAGAGTTCTGGATCCACAGGCAGCAGGAAGAAACAGTGAGCCACACTAGGCCAGGCTCAAGCTTATGAAACCTCATAAGCCCACCCCAGGGACAGACTTTCTCCAACAAAGCCACACCTCCCAATAATGTCCATCCCCATGAGCCTCTGGGGCCATTTTCATTCAATCTACCACACCTGGGTTGGGCAAGGATCTCTTTGAGGAGTGAGTGGTATCAGTCTTAGAAGGATGGAGGATGAACAGAGTTAAGCTGGAGAAAAAGGAAGAGAGTATCCCAGGCGGAGACCAGCGTGTGTGATAGACAGAAGAAAAGAAAAGGGCTTCGACTGAAGAACTATAAAAGGCCATATGAGCAAGGCAAGTGGGGTAGGGACAGGGGGAAACTGGACACTAGGGGAGCTAGGGGACCACAGAAGGCCCTGTGAAATATAGGCTCTGTCCTGGGAGGTCCCTGCTGCAAGCCGCACAGTCAGATCCATTAGCAGAAAGACACAATTATGGATTACCTATCCCTGTCATTGGTGCAGAAGCCACTGACAAAACTTAGTTCCTTCTCTGTGTGTGTGTATGTGTGTGTGTTGATGCAGCGTCTCAGTACATAGCAAATACTCCCGCTTCAGCCTCCTGAGTGCTAGAATTATATATATACATATATATATATATATACATACATACATACACACACACAAACTCCTACACACGCACATGTATGTATGAGCCATCTAGCTTCATGCTCTACTGTCAAGTCTCCCATATACTATGAAACATTGGAGAAAGGTCACCTCTCCCATACAGCCTTTTGCTAGTCTGCTCTGACCTTCCCAAGCATTCTGCCACACCCATGGTTCTCCTCAGGCACCCCAATCTTGCAGCCGAATGCTACGTGGAATTCAAGCCACTTACATGGTGTCCCCTTGACTTCTGTGTCTTCTCCTTGGCTATTTTACCTCCTCTAGGAGAACTGTAAGGGCTTGCAGAGGAGAGATCGTGAATATTCATTTCCCTGTGAAATTTCCAAAGTGTTGTGCCCGGTTGGTGCTCAGCGAGTCTGACTTGTGCAGGTGGTCCCTGGGCACTTGTCAGTTCTATGGAAATGTCTTTTCCCTGGGACTTCAGCGCTAAGTGGCCAAGTGTTCATTTCTCTAACATGCATCAAGTGTCTATCCAGGTGCTCCTGCCGAGAGGTCATGCCAGCCCTCCAGACCTCCTTGTCTTTAGAACAAAAGATTATCATTTCACATAAGCTCACACCACGTGAGCAGAATGTGATGTGGAATTCTAGCCATCGGAGCGAGTCCTTGTGCTGGAGAGAAGCATCTCCATGCCAGAATCCTTAGACTCTGCGCACAGCACACTAATAAAGTTTCAGGAAGGAGCTTAGGGATGTCCTCACAGTCAGGTCAAGACTTCATTTAACAAACCCAATGTATTATTCCCCATGAATTCCCTTAAGGAAGAAGATATTAATTCCTCTGTATTAGCACTTGTCCTTGCTAGGATGGAATAGGACTTGAAGGGGTGTTGCTGTGGATCGAGGTCTACACACTCATTGTGTCAGGAGGGGCGTTACAATATACAGGTTCTGAACCTCAGGTCTGCAGGGTCAGCATGACTGGGACTATGGCCCTGGTATGGATATTTCCCCAAAGTCCTTGTGATTCTGATCGACAGCTGGGTTTGAGTATTATTACTGCCTCAGAACCAGCGAGGAGGTTTAAGGAGATACTTAAAGCAGCATTTCTCTAAAGCTGACTTAGCATAGGTTTTTAGCCCCCATATTTATTCTTTTAGAGTTTTCCAACCAACAGACAGGGTTTCCAAAAGCAATCCAGAAAATCTTTGTTTGGTAGTACCTGACTCCAAGGAGATGGTTGAGCCTCACCCCAGGTGCTGCGTTTAGGGTTTGTTAGGTAAATATTTGCAGAGTATGGATTTCTTCTGAAGGTGTAGGACTTCTTTTCCAGCATGCTGGCATTCATATTCTAGGCACTTCTTGCTCGGTGGCTTGTTTTATTCTCATGCCTTGGCCAATTACAAGCTGAGGTAGTGATCCCAGTGAGAGCATGGGATGTAAATGGGCTGTAAAATGGCTTTTCCTGGTGATTATCTGTGGGAGCCTTGGAGCTAGAGTCAGGCTCAGTCTGTTTGGAGGCTTGCGCTGTGCGCTGCGGCTGCCCGACATGAATGGCCCACAGGGAAGGAGCCACATACTGATTGAAATGTTGGTGAACAGCTGGCACACCCATGCCCTCTGTGTAGAAAAGGCAAGAATATTTCTTTCTTTATTTTGCATTTCCAGCTATGCTTGACTATGGCAGGAACCCACCGCGAATGACTTTTTTCCCCCTTCCTTTCCTCCAGATGTCTTAGTCATCAATGCGACCTTCTCCTTTCCATCTTGGAACTTATCAGAAAGATTCAACTTTACCAACTGTGCATCATCGAAAGAGTAAGATCGGCTTTGAAATTTGAATGTTCTCATCGCTTTTAAATTTATTTGTTTTGCTCCTCGATTTCCTAAAGAACCCTTTTGCGGGCTAGGACTTTCCAAAGTGCCTTTTGGAGCATGGCCTAACGGGAGCTAGGAGAGCTGCTGAAGTAATAAGCTGTGCTCGCTCGTTCAAGCCCTAACGAGGAAACTGGGGCAGCTGAGGAGAAAGCATGCGTCTAGGTGTCCCTATCAACAGGGAAAGGTATTTCCCCCCAGAGCTGGAGGACCTCGGAAGTAAGGATAAAGGAGCAGCGCGAGGCCTTCCCATAGGCAAATGGCTTTGGGAGTTTGAGTTTGGTCCTGGCAATAAGACCTGAGCTTGAGGACAAGCTGAAGTCTCCCTCACCCAAAATGGCATATTCATTTTGTTCTCTGTGGTACCATCACATTGAAGCCCGGGCCCTGTGCATGCTAAGCAAGTGCTCTACTACTTAGTTAACCTAGCCTTCCATTTGCCACTATTGGCCCCATCCAGCCATGATGATCCCTTTGGATTTGTACCACAGCTCCTTCCTGGCTCCCATAGCAGAGAGAAGACAGAGGAAATAGACTTTTCAGAGGCCCATCCTCTGAAGCTGGGACAGAGGACATGAGAGGCCTGTATTATCAGAGGTGTGTTGGTTCATTCTGGGGTATGACTGGCCAATAGCATCTGAGAGCGGCTTTCAGCCTGGCCTGGGAACCTCTGGAGGAAAAGTGCATTCAGACTGTTAGGTCATCTTTACCAAAGAGGTACGTCGAAATGTCTCATAAACAGGGAGTCAGTGATGTCTAAGAAACAGAACAAATTTAGGGAAGAAAGATAGAAATCTTACTATTGAAAGCCTTCAACCACCTTATGGAAGAATGGGAGGAAGCATTGAGGGAGCCTGAGGGGTTAACAACATCACAAGAGTGTCTACAAAGCAAACTGACCTGGGCCTATGGGAGCCCACAGAGACCGAACCTCTAACCAAAGAGCTTGCGTGGGCTGGACCTAGACCGCCTGTAGCAGATATGCAGTATGGTCAATATGTGGATCCCCTAACAGTGAGGGGTTGCCTCTGACACCGTTCCCTGCCTTTGCATCCCTTTCTGTTAGCTGGGCTGCCTTGTCTGTCCTCAGTGGGAGACACTTGATGCATCAGGGTGGCTTAGTACCCATGGCTCCCCTTCTGTGAGGAGAAGGGTAGGCGGAGTAGGAGGAGTGGGGTGAGGACAGGACTGGGAGGGAAGTAGGGAGAGGGCTGCAATCAGGCTGTAAAAGAAAGAAAAAGAAAAAAATTAAAAAGAAAGCCTCCAATCCAGCAAACAGGGAAAAAAAGAAGAGAGAATGAAATAGAACTTGGGAGTGCAAGGAAAGTTTAAAGGTGTCTCTGTAGATTCCCCACTTTAGAGCCCAGGTAGAAGGAAAGATGTACCCGGGTCCCATGGCTAGGTTTATAAGAGTCAGACCTGAAGCCAGCTCCACCAGCCGGGGAGAGTACCCCTCAGCGAGCTGCCTAGGGAAGAGGCTCCCTTCCTGAAAAGAAATCAGTGCTCTGCCCTCAGGAAACTGCTCTCTGTAGGCTAGGATCTCTGGAGCACATATGAGCACCGACCTGTGTGCCCTCCCTCTTTATGGCCTTCTCTTCACCCTTGGACAGCTTTCCAGAGCAGCCGCAATCTTTCTTCGCCGCAATCTTTCTTCTGTGAACACCGTCTCACCCTTAATTCTGATCATACTTTATGCGTGCTTCTCAAGCCCTCCACAGCTACCCACGCACAGTGGCTCGTTCGGTTGGTAGACACAACTCTTCCTTTGATTGTGAAGCGAACAGTGGTGCCCCATCCTCTTTGCCTCTTTGCCAGGTGGTGCTTTGTGTCCGACATCATAGAGTTGACTCCAGCGAGCGAAGGCTTGCTGATCTGCTGAGTGGCAGCAGGGAGGAAAAGATCCATCTGTAGGGAGGCTCACCTGAAGGGTGGACAAATAGCAACCAGGTTCAGAATCAGATTCAGTGGGTTCCTGTTATCAACAGACCAGCAGGTGACCCCAGCTTCAGGTCTCCATGGCAACAGCTCTGTAAGTATGATGACAGGCCGTCAACTTACAGGGCTTCCCAGAGAAGAACACAAAGCCGTATTCTCTAACCCACCCTCAAAGCACCATCTTCTCCCTCTTTGTCCATCCAAGGCTATTCAAAGATTTTGTTAGTAAGAGTAGTAGTATTCCTCTTCGTTTACGTGCTTAACATGTAGCACCAATAGAGGGAAAAATTCTAGGATAAGAGCAACTCCCTAAAGAATACAGGAATTGAGTTTGTTTTCCCTGTTGCCAGATGCCCAGCGTGTATCGGGACTGGCTGCACCTGGTGTAAACGTGACAAAAAGTGCATTCACCCCTTCGCGTCTTGCGACCCATCAGACTATGAGAGGAATCAGGTAAAGCGACATCAGAGGTACCCTGGGGTCTATCAGAAGCGAGTGCCTGTGTGCCACACCCCTTCCTGCGGGTCTCATTCTGGTGTTGAAGGGATGTCCTCATTGCAGGAGCTCTGTCACGCTGCTGTGGAGAAAGCGCCCCAGGAGTCAGGAGAAGGACAAGTCAAGGAGACTAAGAGCAACAGAACCAACCGGGCTTTGCAGGTCAGACCTGACTTTTGTGTTGGTAATGGAAAAAACTGAAATCCCCTCTTGATGACAACGACTCCCAGTACTTTGGGTTTCTTTTTTTTAAAATTCCCCATCTTACTTACAACCCCAACTCCTCCGCCCCCTCCACTTCTTCTTCTCTCTATTTTTTTTTTCCTTTTGGTTCATTTTTAACCAAGTTTCATGTAATTGGCTCAATACATCAAAGGCTTCACATTCACATAAAAGAAATTAAAAGTTTGTAATTATGAAAAATGATGTTGTTCGGTGGAAGTGGAATTGTAAAGGTGACTTTGTGGCTCACTGGGGAAAGTGAGCAAAGGCGACCTCAGTCCAAACCAGGTACTGTGATCTCACTAACGATCGGCACTATGTGTGTGAATAGCGGTCTCCGCAAAATACTTAAACTGGCCTTACTTATTTCTTTTTTTACTCACTTTGCTTTGTGGAGTGAGTTGACCAAACCCATCATTAGTAATGCCAGGACAGAATGGTTGCAGAGTGCTCATCTCCCTCCCCTCTTTTCAAAAGTGCTGTTTGGTTTTTTTCTCCTGGTGAAATTTTCCTCGAAAGCCCTCTTACTTTTTTCATAGTTGAAGCTAATCTCCATGCTCTATATACCTGTCATGTATAAACGGAAAGTCTGCGAGTGTGTGACTATCTCTGACTGGGACACATACAGCTCTGTTCAGTTCAGGGCTGATTTCCTTCGGCTGACAGAAGTTTGTGAAGTGTTTGCATTCAGTGACAAACACACACACAAAGTAAACAAGTTCCCTCTCTCCTTCTCTTCTGTCAGAAGCAGACTGTTGAGGGCAGTTCTGGAAGACACTCAAAAGGGCCCAGCTTTCTATTTCATGACTAATCTGTGGCTCTGACTTATCCATTTGCAGCTATTTAAGGTCAAGTGTCAATATAAATAAGTAGCACGTTTTTAATCATTACTGAAAAGTTGATAGTAACTTTAGGTGAATTAAGTAACAGGCTGCGGGCCTGTGAACCCAAATGGATTATGCAGTTAATTAAGGCATTAGAGAACCTTGGTGTGCCAATATCTCTGGCCTTTGCGTCTCTGAGGCTTTAATTAAGTGATAGGCTGCTTCTCTGTTCTCCGTGGTTTGTAAAACTAAGACACGGTGACAGGAGCTTGGATGGAGAAGAGAGAAGCTTTTTCCTCTTAATTAAGCTTGGTGGTGGTTGTTTTCAGCTTTGGTAAACTACTCGGGACACGAAATTTACCGTCTTCACTATTTTTAGTGCACGGTTCCATAGTGTTGTGTTTTCCTTCACGCCGCTTGTGCAGCCCTCACCAGAGTACTTTACATCTTGCCAAACTGAAACTCAGCACTCATTCCGTAACTCCACCCCCTCCTCCCCTCCCCACCCCCAAGCTCTTGAAACCACCATTCTTCTACTGTCTTTAAGACACAGCCTAGCAGGAACCTCATGTGAGTGTTTACCTCTTGTGACTAGCTTACCTCACCTGTCATTGTGCCCTCAAGGCTCCTCTATGTTGCAGCAGGATGGGAATTTCTTTCTTTTTTTTAAGGCTGAATAATATTCCAGCATTTGTATATAGTACATTTTCTTCATACCTTCCTCCATCCATAAGCTTCTACCATTTAGGTATTATGAAAGTTACTGTTTGAAAAAACACAGGTATATGACTGCCTCTTAGAGCCACTATGTTTAATCCTTTTGATCACCACCCAAAAGTTAAAGACTCCTGGATCACGCTGTAATTATTACTATTTTTTTTAAGAGCCACCATTCTGTTTTTCACAGTAGTTTCATTAGTTGAGGTATCTACAACAGCACTCAGGGATTTCTGCTTCTTACATCCTTACTAACATTTGCCTTTTTCGTTTTGTTTGGTCATTACCAAACTCACAGATGTGAGGTACTATCTTCCCTGCCTTGGATCTTCTTCTCCCTGTGATTTGTGACACCTGTTCATATGCTTGCTCACCAGCTGATGACTTCCACTGAAGCCCCTTCCCATTGTTTTGATTGGTTGACTTGTTTTCTTCCATTGGACATAAGCAGTATTGTCTAGGTTTTAGCCCTATATCAAATATAGCATTTGAAAATATTTCTCTCTGACTCCGTAGGTTACCTTTCAACTCTATTGAGTATGAGTATGTATGTGTGTGTGCTAGATCTCAAACCCAAAGCTTCATACACCCTAGGCAAACACCTTACATTTAGTTGTGGCTTAGTTGTGTTTTTTTTTTATACATAGAATTTTTAACTTCAATGAGGTTCAATTTGTCTATTTTTTTCTTTTGTTTCTTGTGCATTGGGGGTCAAGCAGAAGAAACAATTGCCAAAACTTCTGCTATGATGCCTTTCAAACCTCATATTTTTCTACTTAGAGTTTTAACTCATTGGTGCATACCTTGGCCAATCCTTGAGTCCATTTTTCTTTATGCAGTAAGGTGAGGTCCAGCCATTCTTCTGCAGGTGGATGATATTCAGTTCTTCCAGCACCATTTCTGAACACTCTTTCCCTGGTTCAGTGGCTATTACATCCTCACTGAAAATCACTTGGGCTGTATATGGGGCCTTATTTCCAAGGGTTCATTCCTGTTTTGTTGTCCTGTGTGTCTTTCTTCATATTAGTGCCATATGGCATATTCTTACAATTTTTTAGTATGCACTGACATCAGGAAGTGTGAGTCTTCTTTCTTGTTTTTTTAAAAAGATTGTTTATGAGAAAACACTACATAAAATTTTACTTAAATAGTACAACCTTACATTATACAGCTGAAGAGCTTGAGTCCACTGATGCTGTCAAAAGTCAGGGTATAGAATGCTCGTCACCACAGGACGCCCTGGACCGCCCTTTTGCAGCCCCAGCTGCTGCCTCCTCCCACCCACCAGCTCTGGAGCCTCTCAGCCACTAATGTGTACTCCATTTCTATAATTTTGTCACTTCAAGAATTTTATGTAAATAGAATCATCTAGATGTACCCTTTGGGAGATTAGGGTTTTTTAAATTAAGTTTATTTTTATGGATACATAAAAACAGATTGTACATATTAATGGGGTACCCTGTGATGCAGTTATCTCGAAATTTAGCTGAGTTCTTGTATAGTACTCTGGGCAGTAGCCTTGTAAATGTCGTAAAGAAAAGGGTGATGCAGTCCTAGCACCCTGGCTTCCTGTGTTGTGCCTTCCTGCACCTCCTACACTGCGATGCTGTGGTTTAAAAGAGCAGCATCACCAGGAGAGAAGGGTGAGTCTCTAAAAAAGCCAAGGCCCAGGCTTGCCTTCAGCGCTTCTCCACGGATTGCCCTTCTGTGTTTGGAGAAAGACGCTTTTGTTGAGACCGAAACATTACTGTAACTATGTATGACTCAGAACAGAATCTCAGGTTTGGTTGTTGGGGAATGGTATTGCTGCTTGGCAGAGAGATTTCCCGTGCTCTGTCTGTGAAACGCTGCTATCTTTCAGTTATCATGTGAATGTGAAACTTTCTGGTTCGTACCGGTGGTTCTCATGTCAGCCTTGCATCGCAGCCCCAACGGTTGAGGCAGAGAAGCCACTGAGAGCCTTTCTTGAATGCATCTGCCCACATCCCCTAGGCACCAAATGCTTCCTGTGTGCTGGGCCCTGGAAAGGGAGCAGGTACCATGTTAGGCTCTGAGGTGCTGAGCTGGAGTCAAGGCTTCTTACAGGAACTTACGGAGCATCTGCTGTCATGCTTCATGGGTACCACATGCAATATACAAATGAGTCAAGTCCCTCTCTGGACATCAGTCCTAAGACTTTTACCCATTAGAACACCTAAAGCAATACAAGATTTTCAAAATGTATCTACATAGGGCAGAACCTGAAAGTACAAAAACTCAAAGCATGGCTATGCCCAGTGTCTTAGTGCATAGTTTTTCCTGTTTATTCGACTCCAATGCCTGGTGGTTAAACACAATCAATGTGGCTGGTTAGGTCTTTGCTGGATGGATTGATTGATGGAAAGCTCACCTTAGAGGGGCAAGAGACCTCTAGAAAAAATAAGACAAAAGACTGAATAGTCTAAGTTAAGGAACCACCATGAATAAAAGTGTGGTCACGGCTAGAAAATTCAGGAAACCCTTAGCAGTTCAGTTTGTCATGACAGAAGAGGTAAGAAACAAATGACAGCATCCGAGAGTGAACGAGCTGGAGCCTGCATATGCTGACTTGTATACCCCAGCCCTTTAGGGATTTTGTCTTGCTTCTTCAGTGGCAATGAAAAGCTATCGGCTACATCTGTTTCAGTGTATGGATTTGCTCATCTGAGAATGCAGCGCTCATAGGAGAGGATTCCGGTTCAATCCCAGGGCACCTGCCCTTGCATCCTCACGATCCTCAGACTGAGGATACCCTGGCCCAGAAACATAAGCCCTAATTTGTCAGGGGACAGGACCGAAGAAAAGCATGAGCCCAATGGGGAAGGAAGCCCCAGATCTCATCTGGCCTAGAATGGAGACAGCTATCTGCTCTAAGAGCAATCTTAATCTCTCTCTTTCCTGAAGCCATGAGACTGCTCGTCTTGTCACCCAGCTGGGTGGCCACCCTTCCTTTCATTCCTAACCATCTTTACATCTGGTACCCTCACCTGCTGAGGACAGCTGCCTCTCCTGTCCTCACAGAAGGCTGTGATGATATGTGGTATGATGTAGATGATTTTTGGTCATGGTTGTTTATTGTTTGTTTGTTTTTTGGTGGGGGGTGTTTTGTTGTTTTGTTTTTGTTGAGGTTTTTGGTTGTTTGTTTTTATTCCAGACAGGGTCTCACTATGTAGCTCTGGCTGTCACCGTGTAGACTAGGACCTCACTCTGTAGCCCAGGCTGGCCTCAGACTCATATAGAGCCCTCTGCCTTCTGCCTCCTGAGTGCTATGATTAAAGGTATGCACCACAGTACCTGGCCTCTGTGGTTAAACTCATTGTTCCTCACAATGTGCTTATCACTATAGGACAGAAATCAACCACATCAATCTAGGCTCTTAAGGAATTTATATACACATTATTCTTTCCTTTTCTTCTGTGTTCCTCCTACTCTCTTCCTCTATGACTTTTGAATGTGTGCTGTAATTTCTCACAGACAGTACCAAATGGACCCTTTCAAGAACCTTGCCTTTAGAAGGAAAATTAAATTTAACATAAACTCTGTGTGTGTGTGTGTAGCTTCTATGGGCCTAGCACTGTCCTGCATTAATTCCATTCAGAGAATGTTTGTTGAGCAACTATTATGTGTTGGGCAGGCACAATAAAGACCCACAAGGAACCTGCATTGTCAAACTTAGACTGTTTTGGAGTGAGAAAATGAGATTTTTTTTTTTTTGGTCATAAAGAGTTGAATACACATAACAGGAAAAGAAGTTAGAAAGAATGCCAGAGTGGACTAAGTTGAATAGTGACAGCTAATCTTTATCTTTGTTATATCCTGAATTCAGTGTCCATTTTTTTTAAGTTTCACAGTGCCACATTTTACAGGCATAGAAATTTTGCCTCAAGACCAAAATGTAGATAAGAAATTTGAACCTAGGTATCTGATTCAAGAGTTTTCAGTCTTAACCACTTACCCTATCTTATATGACCTAAGTTGAATAAGTGTTAAACCACATAATATTGATGATAAAAACCTCTCTAAAAGGGAGGGAACTCTTAAAGATAATACAGGCTTCTCTCAGGATTAAACTGTCACACTGTGTCCCATCTGTGCCCCACCCTAGCAGGGCACTTTTTTCATGAAGATGGAAGAGGAGACGGGAGGCTCAGGGTGAGATCTAAGAGAAAGAATGAGCCCCAGGAAGGGCCAGGCATCTTCTCCAAGACAAGGAGAGCAGAGACGGTCCCAGATGGGCCAGGGTGGCTCTCAATGAGAGTGGATCAACAAGAATCTATGTTCAAACTGAGTCTTGGCAGAGGGTATCTTAGAAGTGGGGTTAAGAGCTGTGTTCTCAGGTCTCAGCATTCTGGTCTCTCAGGCCTGTCTATAGTGGCTACATTCAACGTCAACGGCCAAGAGTAATGTAGGGAATAGCCTTGGCAGCTCTGCCCTGAGAGTCAGCCCCACCTGAGAGCTAGTTCCCAGGTCTCTCAGAACAGAGAGCATGGATCTGCTACTGTTCCCTAAAGTTTCCCATCTTCATTCTGAGGCATTGCTGACCTTTGGCAGTTCCCAGAACCTACTAGAAGTTACAGCCAACTCCCTGGAACCTGCACTGGGCGTCCTATGAAGGGGTATTTCCTTGGGGACTGAGCGTCAAACGCATCACCATGTCCGTTGGGCTCTCCCATTATTCTTTGATGGAATTGTGTTCTGCTCTTTTCTTTCCATATCTCATTCCCTTTCATTCTCTTTCCCACCTCCACCGCCGCTCACTTTATACATTTATTAATATATTACATCTATCGTCCTCTCAGTCATTAATGAAGATGTTAAATAATTCTAAACCAAATACCCCCACCGGGCCCTATAGGACACTTTCCTCTAATTAATTCTATTACCTTTCATCTCTCTTATGTCCTTTGACTTCAGATTTCCTGCTGATTTTTCATCCAGTCCTGTTTGAACTAATTTCATGAGTGAAATCTGAGAGATGTTTTACCAAGTGTTGACTCAGGTCCAGACCTACAGAGAGCTTCACTATATTCCGATTCCCTCCCTTAACAGATTAATAGAGTCCAGATTACTAGAGCTTGTTTGTAATAAACTGAGCCTTCCTAATGGGCCTCTCTCTAGTAGTCTTTTCTCCACCAATGTCATTGTAAGTTGAGCTGTGTTGATGTCAGACCTTACAGGAGAGTCTTAGTTAGGGTTTCTACTGCTGCAATGCAACATCAGGACCAAAAACAAGTTGAGGAAGAAAGGTCTTATTAGGCTCCACTTCCACAGCACTGGCTGTCATTGAAGGAAGTCACAACAGGAACTCAAGCAGGGCAGGAACCTGGAGACAGGGGCTGGTACAGAGGCTGTGGATGGGTGCTGCCCCTCATAGCATGTTCCTGTTGTGACTTCCCAGGAATGGCACCACTCACACTGAGCTAGGCCCTTCCTCATCAGTCACTAATTAAAAAAAAAACAAAAATGCCCTTACAGCTGGCTCTGACGGAGACATCTTCTTAATTGAGGTCCCTCTTTCAGATAACTCTAGTTCATGTCAGGTTGGCCAGCCAGCACAAGGTGCTTATGTCATCGGAGTTGATCCTCTCAGACATTTTCAAGGAGAACTGTTGCATCGGATTTATACCTTCCAACATCTAACAGTGGCTTGGTTTTTGAAACAAATAAAAATAAGCAGGTATTCTACAAACCACTTAATTAAGCAGTTTCCTGTGTGCTTTCTTAATACAAAGCAATGAGGAACCTGAGCTCATTTTTCTTAACAAATAATTCAATTTTAAATAATTAAAATTTACCTTCACTTGAAAATAACCTCTGTCCACAAAATGGTAGAGGGTGTTGGGCCAGGACAGTTACAGTCGGTGGTGTCTTGATTTGCTGTGCAGAAACCTTGGGTATTAGAAGAAGGAAGACCCCCTCTGTAGAGCTCTGAGAGGTCCTGGCTGTATCCAGTCCAATTATGGTTTTCAACTAATCCTTCTGGGTGAGGGTTGGCTACACCATGCCAGGTTGTGAGTTAACTTTAAATTAAAGCACAAATCAGATCTAAAGTATTGAGGGTGAAAAACACTGAGATAAAGAATGTTGTCTGCCCCTCTGTATTCACTGTACTTTTAAAAAGTTACCAACAAACATAAAAAAAAAGTATCTGTATGAATGTTGAGGCCATGAGGTACAGCTACATAGCTGCCCTATTTTAAATAGCAAAACAAAAACCCACCATTTTCTTATATACTTTTCTACTATTTGGGGGTGGGGTCATCCTCTTAGAACTAAGGTTAAGAAAAATTCCCCTGGCAAATGGAAGAGCTAATCTCAGGCTCTCTGGAAGCAAACCACCAGCATCTGCTTCCACGAGATAGGCCAGGCCTGGACCCGGTCCTACATGGCCAACGGAAACTCCTCTTCACAATAAGATTTTCAAACAAAATCCCTTTGAGATTGCAAAGCTGTATCTACTCAAGAGGAAATGGAAAGTTTAAAGGATGTCATCCTCTGATGGTCTTTCTAGAGCCATTAAAAGAGCAAAGTGTTACTGGCTTTTTTTTAAATCTTTTTTCTTTAGTAGTTACAAGGCTGTCTTTATCTTGAATGATGAACATGGAAGTAGCATATGTATGGCATGTTTTTAATTTTTGCTTCCACAAACAACTACAGTACAAGCGCAAGAAACACAGAGAAAAAGTTGATTTGGGTGGGCATGCAATATGCAGTTTATAATAGAAGAAAATTATGATGTGGGAGTGTCAGCAGCACGTGGAGTATAAGCATCTGACCTGAGTCCAGACCTCCGAAACCTGTGAAAAGCCAAATGCAGGAAAAGCCAGAGACAATAGCATAAGTCTGTAATTCCAGCACTCCTACGGTGAGATGGGGAGCAGAGGCAGGAGAGCCCCCAGAAGTGTACATAGCAGCAAACAAACATACATGCACACATATACACACATACTCAAACAAACACACAAATGTGCAAGCACACACACACAAAATTTTAAAAAAAATTGAACACACTCATACCTTGTTTCTCTAAGAAGACAGTGCTCTCTTGTAAAACAGAGGTTACAAACTTTCTTACAACTGTGGTTCTCAACCTTCCTAAAGCTGGGACCCTTTAATATGTTTCTCCTGTTATAGTGACCCCCAAAACATAAAATTGTCTTTGTAATTATACTACTGTTATGAGTTGTAATATAAATATCCGTGTTTTGTGATGGTCTCAGGCGACCCTTTGACCTCCACTGGGGTTGTGCCCCACAGGTTGAAATCCACGGCTCTACAAAGACCCGTGTGTTTTAGGCTGTGCAAGCTACACAGTCTCCGTTGTAACTATTTGATTCTGTTAGAAGCAGCTGGAGATGATATATCTGCTTTTGGACAATGACATGTGGCATGTACCTTCATAGGTTTGAAATTCTATTCTCCTTTTGACATTTTTTTTCCCATGGGACATCCAAAAACAGCAGACAGGATTTGACCCCAAGGCTCTCGATCTAGCCTGTACATACGCCATAGCTGCCCTCATCTAGCACTTATCTTATAGGTCCTCAGTAAGTACTTGCTCACTTGGCTGTCACCCACAAAGCTAAACAGTAAGCCTTCTTATAAAACATACACTTGACATTTGCAAGGGATTTATCTTGAAGCTGTTGCTAATCCCCCCATCCCAAGTACCACTCCAGCTGATAATTCCCCACCCCCCATAAAATGCAGTCAAGTATAACAGAATAATTAAAGTGACCCTTTCAGGCTCTTAGTGATTCAATAAATACAGGACTAAAGTCCTTTTTAAAGTGATTAAAATAAAGTCTGCGTGGGAATCAATTCCCTGCCACATTACATCACCGCTGCGGTGACATTAGTGATGGATTTCCCATAATCTGCAAAATCAATCCATAGCGATAATGAGTGATGACTGTCCTGCTGTATCGCACCTGTGTTTGCCAAGAGGGCAGAATGAGAGGACGCGAGTTTCAGAGAGACGGTCAGTGCAGCAAGCCAGCGGGCCCGCCCTAAGGGATATTAGGCCTCATGGCCACAGACCACCATGCCATCACCTGGAACAGCAGGGGTCAGGTGGATGCCGACCTCTTGATGGACTTCATCCTACAAATGGCTGTTCTCAACATTTGTGCTTTGGCTCAGTGTGATGTGATGGTGCTTCTCTCGATGTCTGGGTCACTTTCAAATGCTAAGTCTGCATGAAGTCTATGCAGACTGAGATCTGCTATACTGCATATTGGCTGGAATCTTGGGATGCAGAGGCTCTGTATAAGAACAGCAAATGACCTCGATGGAAGATGGGAGCATTTGAAGGAGAGATGTATAAGGTTACTGGGTTGTTTTGTCTTGGAAGGGGGAGACAGTGGGGGCCTGGAGGGATGGTTCAGTGGTTAAGAGTACTTCTTGCTCTTGCAGAGGATCAGAGTTCAATTCTCTGCACCAATGCCAGGTATCTCTCAACAACCTGTACCTCTAGCTCCAGACAACCCAACACCCTCTTCTGGCCTCTGAAGCAGCTGATCTCACATATAAACTAAAATAAATCTTTAGAAAAGAAAAGGGAAAATGGCTCCTGCCTTCTTTGGGGTTTGTAGGAGAAATTGATTAGATCTTGCAAATGGAGAAGAGACCATGGGCCTGAATGATAGGGAAGTTAGGTGTCAGGTGACTCTACAGGACTCAGTCCTGATTGTAGGTCAGAGAAGACAAGTGAGTGGTCGTATGGAGTGTGATGACTACCAGTCCCAGAGATCGCATGGTTGTTCATGATGGTTTAGGCATCTAACTTTTTGATACTGAGCTGCTTAAAGTTGGTGAATTTCTTAAGATAACCCCCTCTCTGGCATTGGAACGTCTAATTGAAACAAACACAAAACGAACTTTTCTAAGGAGTTAAATTTATCTGTATTGCATTGCATCAATTGAATGATGGGGCCATGCTGGCTGGCCTCCATTGGGGGGAGGTACCTTTCCCTTCTCTTCACTTTGCTTGAACATCATGAACCTAAGGAGGGGGAAAGGCAGCGAGCCTTCCTCAACTCGAGTGACAGCTCAGACAGAATATCGGGGCTCTTCAACTGCATTTTCAACTGTCTTGTGAGACAAAGACTAATTGGCTTGGCCTCATGCTGTCACGTGTTGAGAGACATGAATCTTCAGCCCTCTTCCTTGAATTCATTGATTTCATTAAACACTGTCTGCTTGTGTTTGCAAAATGTAATTTCCTAGTGAGTTCTTCGAACCACGGCACATGAACAGATGTGTGTGTGTGTGTGTGTGTATGTGTGTGTGTGTAATGGTGCCATTTTGTAGCTTTGATCTGCTGTTTTGATCTTTTATTTCCGATAGGTCTTCTACATTAAGGGCATTGAGCCACAGAAAATATCGACTTTAGGGAAAAGTAATGTGATAGTTACCGGAGCAAACTTCACCCAAGCGTCGAATATCACCATGATCCTGAAAGGAACCAGTACATGTGATAAGGATGTGTGAGTAGAAGCACTAATAACCGATTTTTGGTGATGTTAAAAGCCTGAATCGATGTTATTAGGCATCGGAGCTCTCTGTAGTCAAATGATATTTAAGTATTTTATATATCAAAATTACAATAAGCAAGATATTTTTAGTGGTTCATTTGAAGTTCGGGTGGGAGACCCCGCCCTCTTACTTTTCCCGCCTCCACCAGCTGTCAGTATACAAGAGTTTTAGGATGTTGACATTGGGAGCCTTGATTGGTTTTCAAAACAAAGTCAAGAATGTATAATATATATATATATATATATAATGTATAATATATTATATATAATAGAGAATATATAATGTATAACATAATATATAATGTTTACTATACATATTATATAAATGGAACTAACTTAGAAATGAGATCTGTACCTTGGAAATTGATGGGGAGTTATGGAACTACTTTGCAGTATGCTATCGGAAATAGAAAAAAAAATGGAAGTAGAAATGTTCATTGTAGCTTTTTTCTCTTGACTGGCTTGGTTTTTATTTCAAAAAATTAAATTACTAGGACATATATTAGTAGTTAAAAAAACATACCCCAAACAAATACCAGATGAATGTGCCCCTTAAAGATAATGATATCTGTGATTTCTTTTTATCTTAGCAATGAAAAAATATTGTTTTTCATTAATATCCTTAGGTGAATTATTACACCTTCCCAGGGGAGAAAACACTGGCATTATGTAATAACACCGTGACAGATAACTTTGGTTTTCTGCTTGTTAACTTTTATAAGTTTGGGCTAATTTGAAGTTAAAAAAAAATGTTGCAGTGTACGTGAACCGTAATACTGAGCTTCTTTTCATGATGGAAATGCACCTAAGACAATCTGCTGAAGTGCGGTGTTTCAAGTTTTAACTACCAAAACAGATTTGTACAGTGCTCTAGTCTGCCATGCTTATCTAGTGAACTTTCTGTGCTAATTCACTGGCTGCCCCCCCCCACCGCCCCGCCACCTCACCTCACTGCAGTAAATCTGGGATGTCCGTGATCTTGATGGGGAAAGGTACCCATCACTGCCTTTCCTCTGCAGCAGAGTGAATCAACACACATTAAAGCCTGTATCCATGCAACCTAGGTAGCTTATGTGTGCCATTTATCCTGGCTAAATACCTTATTGCAAAAATCTTTCATTTTGTGTGGCGAAATCCGTGACGTTAGACACCTGTGCACTCAATGAAAGGCAATTAGCCTCCGATGCAAAATAAGTCGGGGTTTTTTTGAAGCACTACCTGTTTCTGGCTCTTTGTGCTCACATTTCCATTCTGAATGCATCTTAAGATGCCACCGTTATTAAATTAAATGACTAAGAGACCTTTCTGCATGTAGTATTCTACTAACCACGTCTGTGTGGTGAACCAAGTTCTCAAGCAGTCAGTGTAATAACCCAGCTAACCTCAGACCTGAGCCCGGGGTAAAATTCCCAAGCTCTGTTAATATGGACTTCTTTAGTGGATGATCATTTTTAAGAGAGAAAACAAAGACAAGTAGAGTAGTGGAATGATCTACATTCCCACCTCTCACCTTCCAAAATGTATAAAGAAGTCTGTGTTTTAGTGATTTGAGAATGAACTTCCTAGAGCTCTGCTCGATAAATAAACTGAAGGCTTAAAATATACATCTGGGGCAGGCTATGAACAAACTGACTGCAGCGACTTTCAAATCCACTTCCTCCTAAGGTGTAAGTAATACCGCTAGGGTCAGTAATCACACACACAATATCCTTTCGGTAGTCAAAACAGATCCTTCTGTAGCACCATTAAGCAGAGGCAGCAAGCACGACTTGTTCTGGATGTGTGCTTTAGAGACTCATCACTGAAGGTCACAGAGGGAATGTCATACACAGCTTTGATTTGATTGATGAGGGGTGTCAAGAGTGCGTAGGACAGACCCAGCCAATCCCTGGTCTGGAAGTGTCTGAGGGGCACCAGCCCCATGTCCTTTGACTCTAAGACTCTGGGGTTCCTGTGAAGCAGGTTCTCTGCTCTTTGAAGGGCAGAATTGCCAAGTCTGTTTGGGGGTCATACCTTCCCAGGCTTGGCTGAAACTACTTCTTAAAAATTTTTTTTTAATTATGGAAATGGCACATCTATAAGAAAGATGCATGTAAATGAGCCTCTTTACAAACTTAAAATTCGTGGGCATTCTCCCAATTTTGTTTTGTCTTGTCCTTCTGCTCCCCGCCCCCCCCCCCCAATGAAAGCAGGTGGGGGCAGAGGGCATAGTGGCTGGAGTGTCTGAAAATCAAATCCCGATGCCATGTCACTTCCTGGATCCTTCAGTGTGTCTCACGGTTGCTCCACAGTGTTAACTGTCACCCTTTAATTCAGTGTAATGTCCCTCCTTGCCCTGCTCCATTAGGACTTCTGAGGGCAAAGGTGACTACTCCTCCATTCCCCACTTCGAAGAAGGATGCAGATCAAAGAGAGAGACCGGCATAAGAAAGAGGAACCTGGTCTGAGCAAGCGGTATCCGACAGTCAGCCTTTGATTTGTCAGCACACCCCACACACACACACATCCCCCACCGCCGCTGCTCTGGACGTGTCCTCAAGTGAAATTCATAGGCTGTCACCTTAGGCGATCAACTGTGCTGAGTGTCTGTGTCATGTAAGAGTTCCTTTCCTGACCCCTTTCTAGGATCCGGGTTAGCCACGTGCTAAATGACACGCATATGAAATTCTCACTTCCATCGAGCCGGAAAGAAATGAAAGATGTCTGCATTCAGTTCGACGGCGGCAACTGCTCTTCCGCGGGGTCTCTGTCCTACATTGCCCTGCCGCACTGTTCCACGATAGTTCCCGCCACCACCTGGATCAGGTACCGTCGGGACCCACAGAGGGTCATGTCCCTAAGATCTGAGCTCCACACAGATCCAGCCTCGGTGCGGTGGCTGCGATTCCTCCTAGGAGTTATTCCTGGAAAAAACGCTCGCCATCCAACAAGCTGGCTGTCTTGCTGTTACGCAGGCACCGAGAGCGTACCCCGCTTGTATTTCACTGTGGCTACTGGGAAACTCCTGGCTCAAACGTTTTGTTCAACCACAGTGACTGTGCTGAGCCCAGGCTGCGGGGCCCTTCGGTGCCAGGCGCCGTTCGCCTTCTGACTTTTGGAGTCAGCTGTTTTGAATGCTTTGGGAGAAATATTGGCGCCCATGTGCAGCCTCTACGTTTCAAAGATCCTCCTTGAGAATTAGAAATTCCAAGTAAACTCTTTCAAATAAAGCCAATATACATGGGGCGGGGCAGGTGGCTCCCTAGTCAAATTTGAATTCACGTCTAGATTTTGCAGTATAATCCCAATGAGAATATTTTCATCTTACACGGCATGAAGTTAGTTTTCCAAGTGCTTTCTAGATAACACCACAGACAGTATATTGGGTGGGGATGGGGGCCGGGGGAGGAGGGAAAGAGAAAACAAATCCGTTATATTCTTAATTAAGATGAGCAGGGTAAAGGCTGTGTTGCTGTTGGTTTGCTAAACCGCCACAATGAAGAGTTCACAGTGGGCAGCCTAGACAACACAGAGGGATCTCCACCAGGGTGTGGAGCTGCGTTCTCTCTGAGGCGTGAGGAAGTTTAGCCCCTTCCAGGGCAGCGTCTCTGCTGTGTTTGCTGTCTTTCCCCTGTCCCTCCATCTAAGGCTGTGCCTTGACTCACTTCAGAATGCTGTCAGTTAGGGTCCACCCTGGGGAATGCACTGAACTTTCATTACCTCTTTACTGACCTGAGGTCAGGAGATGTTGTTTAGTGGTAAAAGACTACCTAGTTATAGTAGTGTGTAATAGCACCGCCCCATGCCACCCTCACTCCCACCAATCTCTTGGCCCACAGCTTCCTTCTGAGTAACTGGGGCTCAGGGCTTCCTCTGCAAGCTTTGTAGGTCACTGGAGTGGTATAGGGAAGACTGAGATGTCAAAAGCCAGGCTCTTGCATACATCCCTCTACCCTGAGACTAAGTATGCCCTATGTATAAAAAGTAGGCCGGATGTGGCACTCACCACATATTCATGGTATATCTACTGACCTGGTTAAACCTTACAAAAACCCTGAGAAGCCAACAGTGGGTTGTCCCTTTAACAGGGGATGAAGGAAGTCATGGCAACATAGTTCAAACGATATACCTAGCTCCCTGATAGCTGGGCCCAGGATGCGGTGGTTTCCTCCATAACATTCTGCTTTCTGCTTGTGTCATTGCTGTCCTTTGTCATCCTATCATTATGGTTGCATTGAGTCCCTGTGTCTCAGCTGTTCCTTGTCCTTGAATTTGGAGGAAGAAGAAGTGCTGCTGCGTGGAATCAGTAGAGCAACTTGGGCTAGTTTTCTAGCGATGGAGGCAGGTTGCAGGTGGCCATACGGGCCCTTGCCGCCTTGCATCTGCAGAACTCAGGACCCATTGTCTTCTCTCTGCCCTGTGTGTACTACCCTGCTCTTGTCTATGCCCTGGCATCACCATCAGAAGCTCTGCCCATGCTGGACCTGACAGTTTCTGTCCCAGAACAAGTGTCTGGTGACCTGTGAGAATAGCCAGAGCTGGTGGATAGCTGTTTACTTCACACCCAGTGACCACTTTGATGGTATCTGCTGACATGTTGAGACTAGGTGAAATCACTCAGTTTGGTTTTGGTGAGATTTGTGTGCCTTCCCTTTACACCGAAACATCATATCTCAAACAAGAATGCACACTTCTAATGTCACTTGCCATTTTAGCTTTGTCTAACATGGTCCCCATTTCACTAAATAAAATATAATTGGTAGGTTGGAAGTTTGCTTGTGAAGACTGTTAGAGCAGATCATCTTCATGTAGATTAAACAGCAATCAAATGAGATTTGGTGCATGAAATGCTTTCAAGGTACAGCAGATGATCTGGTTATATGTGACGAAATAGCACACAAAAGCTCAAATTCTATTAAAGTATTTGGGCACTTTCCCAGAATTAAAATAGGATCTGACCTGCATTTCTGTATGTATGTGTTTTAAAAACCATGAGTCTGTAGCCAGTACCATTTAAAGGCTTCTAAAATTATCTCGCATTTTAAATTGAAATTAGTTAACTGTCTCCCAAATATTACTGAGCTTAACACTTAATTGTGAATTGGCTTATAGTTTCGTTCATAAATGTAAATTGTCTGTGGCTCAACCTTATCCTTTCATTTCTTACAGTGGTGGGCAAAATATAACCATCATGGGCAGGAATTTCGACGTCATTGACAACCTAATAATTTCACATGAGATAAGAGGAAACATAGATGTAAGTCTGAGAGTTCTTTTCACCCGTGTTTTTATTCTCCTTACACTAAACAGTGGGGGTGGGATGTTTCATTTCTGCGTCATAAACTTTTCTTATTTATGATATATGCTGTCTGTGATGTGACAGAAAGATTTCATTCTTGGAGTTATTTGGGGTTTCCACACAGAGGGACCAGAAATTAATTTCATATTATCAGGCCTGCCATGCTCTGTGTGACTTGCAGCAAGTCACCTTAACGAGATAATGCTCCTTGCACATGTGTGAGAGTCTCTGTGGGTGGCTGAGGTGTGATGTACAGAGCCTGTGAAGTAGTGGTTCGAGAGCACAGAGGGAAGTCAGGTGACTTGGCCGAAGTAACATAAATTCTCTTGTTGTTGTCTTGTTGTTGTCTCTTGGGTTCCATATGGCCACTTTCAACACACACACACCATACCAACACCATGTCTCCCTAGCAGAGACAGACTGTGGGGGTGTGTCTGGTCCCCATCAAGGCCTGGTTCTCTTAGAAGAGCCTTAAAATTCCCCCAGGAGCCTATAGACTGAGGCCATAGGTGCCCATGCAGAGTGGGTAAGGGACCACAGCTAAACCTTGTGACCTCTAGGTATACTGTCTCTCAAAGGTGCTTCTTAAATGTTCTTTCCTTTCCTTCTTCCTTTTCTTTAATGTGAGGGGAGCAGCTCTCCTGGGCCTCCTCCACCTGAGCACTTTGCCAAGGCCAGTGGAACTGAGGGTGGCTAAACACTCATGTGTCCCATTTGCAGCTAGTGTGTGTTCAGGCCTGGACACTGGAGGCACATTGGTCCATCTTTCTTACAGCCTTGTCCCACATGTATCCACTTTCTGATACTCTTCCTGGCCTCACATTGTGTCTGATTCTGACCATTTCCCATGATGGGACCACATTCAATTGTGTAGTGGCGTTTGACCTGAGGCAGGGAGGTGATTGCAGTCACAAGAGATAGGTTAATCACCTGTTCCTCACTAAAATACCACACACATTTGCTTTGTTGGAACTTGTCGGCTGGGTTGTGACTGGTGATGGGGAAGGCTGAAAACCACACATGGCCATGCAAAAGAGAACTATACAGAAAACATTGCTGTTCATTCTGCAATAATTCACCATCGCCCCTGGCTCTGTGGACACTGGAAAAGCTCTTGAGCAAAAAAGTGACATGAGTATGGGTATCATTTTTTCAGCGGTGCATAGGGTAGTCTGGAGAGGCAGCGTGTCAATGAGGATGCTCTTATAGATACCCAGGCATGGCTCGAGACATGTCCAAATGTGGCTGAGACAGCACCAGGGCCCCGGGGAGCTCTCTGCTGGAATGCTGTGTTCAGGGTGTGTCTAGTGGGTGATGGTGAGCCTAGTCATTTCAACACTATTGCTGTGGGAGGGTGGTACAGGGACAACAGTGTAGAAGGGAGGGCACCAAGGATGAAGAAGCATGCCTAGGGTCAGCAGCTTCACTTCCAGGGGCCAAAGAAATAAGATGACCAGAGAAGGCCACTGAGAAGCTGTATTCAAAAGAAGGGTTGGTCTCCAGCACAAACAGGTGGGGTCTCGGGGTGACCTTATGGAACTAGGGTGACCCTGGTCCTTTTAGGATGCTGGTAAAAAAGAAAAAAGAAAAGGCCTGCATGATGGTACTGAGAAAGTGGGGGCTGTGGCTAAGGCAGAGAAGCTGGTTGGAACTTAGAAAAGTGTTCAGCTTAAGGGACTGTGTGCCTGCACTAATGTGGCCACATATGGATGCCCTCGGTCTGCTCACCATTAACTCCAAGACTATAAAGAGAGGGAATGGCTCTCCCACCTGGCACGTTTCTTTGCCGGAGCTTTAGTCCCTTCTCCCTGCTCTCCCTCACTCCCTCCTTATTTTACAGTGCTAAGGACCAACGCCTCCAGCATACCAGGGAAGCTCTCTGCCACAGAGCCACACCCCAAACACATCCTCCTTTAAGCACCTGCCATCCTTCCCTCTGTATTGCCTGCAAGGTCTCCCTACTTGTCTCGGCCCCCTTGAAAATGGCAGCACATTTATGGGTTTTCTTTGTAAACAAACCTGTTTGAAAATTGGATCAGGCTTTCTTCCTCCATTCTAGTGTCCCTGCTCCTCATTTCTTAGGGGACCTGCTGTCCTTTGCTTTTGTTTTTCTGCTATTTTCTTTTGTGCCTAAAAAGCTGCTTCCTCCTCCTTGTGGTTAGGGACTTCTGCTAACAGCGAACGTCTGACAGAGCTTCCTCCAGCTTAGGGACTCTTGCTAACTCTCTGCAGAGGCTCTTTTGACACTCAGTGACTCAACAAGGTACAAGCGAGTTAGCAGCTAGCCTTCCTAAAGTTCCCAGGACTCAGCCACTCAGGCTTGGAAGGAGCCTTAGCACTTAAGCCAAGGTCTTCCTCTTTGTTCAGCCTGCTTCTCTATGCAAAGCTTCCCCTCATCCGCACACCTGACACGCCTCCTGAATGCCAGTGATACCAATGATACTTTGTGTTGAGTATTCTAGCAGATGTAGAGAGTTTACTGTGTGCCTATCAGACCCTAAGCACTTCAGCAGACGTAATCTCATTCACTGTAGCCCACATTTAATTGAATGAATTTTTATCTCATTTCATTTAGGGTTAATTTAATCCTATGAGATCCATAGTGTTGCTAGCCTGGTGTTACCAAGGGGAAACAGAAGCTCCAGGAAGTTTCATCCCCTGGATCACTTAGCTTTTAGAGCTGAGGCTGTTGGGCACCTAACAGGCTCTCTGCTTTCTCCAGGTCTCAGAATACTGCATGGCAACTTTCTGCAGGTTTTTAGCTCCTAATTTAAAGAGCTCCAAAGTGCGCACAAATGTTGCTGTGAAGTTAAGAGTCCAAGATACCTACTTGGATTGTGGAACCCTGCAGTATCTTGAGGATCCCAGATTTACAGGATACCGAGTGGAATCTGAGATTGACACAGAATTGGAAGTAAAAATTCAAGTATGTTTGTTTCATTTTTCTCTATGAGCTATGGGCTGGAAAGCTGTGTGAGTTTCCATGTGTGCCCTGAGTTCTTCATCTTCATCATGTTCACTGCAGAAAGAAAACGACAATTTCAACATCTCCAAGGATGACATTGATATTACTCTCTTCCATGGGGAAAATAAACAGTTTAATTGCAGTTTTGAGAATATTACTAGAAACCAAGATCTCACAACCATCCTTTGCAAGATTAAGAGCATAAAGAACGCGAACAGCATTGCCACCTCCTCTAAGAAAGTTCGTGTAAGTCACCTGGAAGTCCCACCTTCTATCTTTATCTGAGTCTTGGTAATTCCCTTACGAACCCCCAGGTTGGATTGGAATCTTTCATAGATCTTTAGATGTTTCTCTTTAAATAGGAGATGATGAATAAAGCTGATACTGCAAGCCCAAGCATAATTCCAACCAGAATAGCAGGCGGATCCATCCATGCGCTTGTTTGAATGTCAGAGCATTGAACACACCATTGTCTGCAATCCTAATGAGCCTTGATAGCTTTTGTTCTAGCTGTACATTTACACCACAGCATCTGCAAGCAGCGTCTCCAGACCCGCTGGTGACTGAGCTGTCACTCTTTCTCTAAATGCAGAGGTGATACGTCTTAGCATAAACCAAAAGCGCAAGCCTCTTAGGCATCGGCAGGGTGGCGCTAGCCCGTCAGCTGCCTAGTAAGCGACTGTTTGCATGGAGGCTTCTCCCGCCATGGTCACCTTTTCCTGCTTGCAGGCCATCTTTCCCTAGATGTGACTGAGGACCCTCTGAGAAGGGAAACTTACAGGGTGTTGTTTACTCTGTCCATGGTAAGAGGCTTTGCTCAGACTATAAAACAAACAAAAACAAAAAGCTCTGTAAGACAGGGGCTGTATGTAGCTCAGTGGTAGAGTGCTTGCCAGTGGTGCCAAAGGTTTACTCTCCAGCAATAGGAAAAGAGAAAAGAACAACCTTCTGCTTTCTAGTGTAATAATAGTAATTGGCTAAAAGACAAGAAAGAACATGCTGTACTGGGAGGCAAAAATGAGGTTGCCTCTGTGTTAAGCTGTGTTGCTTAACACGTGTGTGGCCTTAGGTAAGGCATTTTACTTCCCTGACCCTTCCATTGTTTATCATTTTGATAAAAGAGGTAGTAGCCGTTACAAAATGAGCAAACACCGAACCCACAAGCGCCCTGCCTTCTGTGCTAGCTGAGTATGGCACACATTTGCAGCCTTCAGTTGGCGGCACAGCTCCCAAGTGCCTGCACTGGAGTTTGAACCCGGCAAATCAGAAAGCAGACACCGGAGCTTCCTAGTGAAGACACGCATCGAGAAGTCCAATGTTTAGGGAGGACATTACGTAGGGGGAAGGGAAATTGGCCTACCCAGTGATGTCCTGGCACCTGATGGTAGAAAAGTATGCCTGTAAAGGTGACATTAGTGTGAGGGCCTCAGGGAGGAGGAGGAGAAGGAGCCACAGACAGACTGGTCAGTTGGAAGCACAAGCTCCCAGTATCCTGAGGCTGAAGCTTTCTGGCTAGGTCCGATCCACACCCAATGGGTCAGCATGGCTGGACTGAGGGGCCATTCTCAGAAGGTTAGAGAATTCATGGGAAGGCTCAGAGATTATCAGGATCTTTTAGGCATTGCCATGGGCTTGGCTTTTTATTCTGGGCAGCTGCTAGAGAGATAATGAATTCAGAGATGGAGTGAGCTAACATCTTATAGAATAGATAAGGCCTTTGGTCCTTACCCACCCCATAGGCCATGCCAACATCCATTTCAAAGATGACAGAATGAGGTTAGAAGCAAACTAACGACATCCTACAAGGAGAGAAAAGTTGGACCACCACAATCTGCCATCACCACAATCATTTTGCCTGTTGCTTCCTTGGGGCAGCCAGGGTTCTGGTGAGCTGCATATGCCTTAGCACTTGTGTGTGCAACAATGAAGAAAGATGACAGACGTAAAGTTTTTCCCGTTTTAAGTTTAATTTCCAAGTTTTTCTTAGCCCCCTGATCCCTCACCCCCAAAACGCAGGAAATGGAAAAAGCCCTCAGGCATCATCTGCTGGTCAGTCTTGCCAAACTGATTTTCACCAGAGAAAGTGGCATTCAAAAGCTTCCTGACCGGAAGTACCAGTGTGGGAGAGAGAAAAATGGAATTGTCCCTGTAGAGAAAGGTCAGGGGGCTTCTGCCTCTGTGCTAGCCTACCTCTGCACTGGTAAGGCTCAGGACAAAGAGGCCTGCACTAAAAACCTACAGGTCCAGCTCAGCATACCAACAGATCCCACCCACCCCACCTCTTCTGTATTTGGGGGAAGTGTACAGTGTCAGGACAGTGTGCCTAGGGGGCTCATGGATCTCCATCCAGTCTGATAGGGCCAATCTGTCCCATCAGGTCAAGCTGGGAAACCTGGAACTCTATGTGGAGCAGGAGTCTGTTCCTTCCACGTGGTACTTTCTGATCGCACTTCCTGTCTTGCTGGCGATCGTCATTGTCGGTAAGTGCCCTGTTTCATTTTGTCTGAGAAATGAGGCTTCTCAGCAGCCAGGCAGATATTTAGCTTGAAAGCCCAAGTGAGAACTTTGGGAAAGGAATAAAAGGTACATGTTGAGGCCTTTCTACCAAGTTTTTAGGGTGTTCCATTAACAAAAAGCCGGACTACAAAACGGTACATTGGTGTTTGAGAACTACTGAGCAGGAACCCCCAAGTCCTTGGAATTGTTTTGAAAAGAAGTCCGTTGAAGGACCCCAGGACTTGGTCATCTTACCCTCCCTCGTCAGCTTGCCAAGTACCACCTCCTACCTAATCCCTGTCCTGTTTTTCCCGGGAGAATCCATCCTAACATGCCAGGCTTCCTGTGGACGTGGGGACATCGTACTGATGACGAATCTGTCCAATGACTATGCTTCATTGTCCTATGGCATGGTTTTCTTTCTTTTAACTGAAGAAGTTGACATTTAAAAATTAGGTAACTCACATTTTAAATTTGTGTTGGAAGTGTGAAAAGCTGAAACTATTGGACCCCAGCTTTACCTAATATCCGTTGTTAGAGCTTTGCGACTGCTCTTCCTTGAGACAGAGTGTGTGCTCTGTGGGTTTTCACCACAGTCTCTTCTGCTTCCATCCCTGTATCTGGTACCTGCAGCCATTTAGTTTGCAACCTTTCTATTTTGTTTCTTCTCCTTTTTTATAAACAGCACTTCATGTCTGTTGATTAGATACAATGTGGTGTCTCTCTGACACTGTAGGGGCCTGGAGTCAAGGGTCAGGCTTCCTTGAATCTTCTCACCTTGCTTATTCACTTGTTTCCAAATCTGTTTTCCTCATTTTTTACTGAGCGTTGGATAAGATGTTGATGACTTGGCCGTTCTCTGGTTTAAGAGATGACTGAAGGCCTAGTGCTTTCCTTGGGCAATTAACAGTCTGGATGTGTGTGGTTACTGGCTTGGTGAGAATAATCTGTTGTTTAGAAACCCTATTTTGCCTTGTCAGTGATTATTTCGGGTATTTTTTTTTATTCTTTCCCCAAGTTGTCTACCTCTGCCATGTATTTGCAATCTAAAATTTGGCTTGACATTTTAATAAAGTCCTGGCTGGTGTAGGCTTCGAGGAAGAAGATTGCTTGCATAAATGCTGAGCTCTGATTTGAGCATCGACTGCTGTTAAACTTACTCAGATCTCTTGGCCTTACCAGACAGTTAGGTCCACCTTGTAACTTTCTAGAATTTTCTAGTCTCTTCTTGACTTAGTAGAGGTCATTTTGTCCTGTGAGGTAATTTGTTTGAATTTACAGACCCTCTCAAAGCCATCCCACTGTGACTCATTCTAGGGAGGCGTGTGTCACCAGCAGCTGAGCTAAGCAAACCTTAGTCTTTCAGTCCTGCCATTAGTGAAAACGCTGGCCACACCTAGCCCAGGCCTGCCACCAACAGAGCCAGGAAACCCACCCGGCTGTGTGGATGCAGGAACTCCCTTAACATGCTGACTCAGGGTTGCTCAAAGTAGTTTTCTGGAGAGCCACAGTCCCAAATGATACTCCTGGAAAAAAAGGGGGTTCTCTGGCTGGGTAAGTTTGAAAATCAGCTCTTCTGGAAATGCACAGTCCCAATTATAGTAAACACTGCTGGGGTAGTGAAGAAGACTAGGAAAGAATTCAATGTGGTAGTGTTGAACAAACTGTACTTAGTGGTAGCCATTCCTTTGTGTAATTGCTTTAAAAAGAAAACATCTCTCTCTTTCTCTCTCCCTGTGTGTGTGCATACCCAAATACTATCATACACATGTAGCTGGAAGAGGACATCTCTGTAGTTCTGGTCCTTACCGTCCATCTTTTTTTTGAGATAGGATCTCTTGTCTGGACCCTGCACACACCAGCATAGCTGGTCTTAGGGCTCCTGGGTGGTCTTCTGCCTCTGCCTCTTATCTTGCTGTGGGTGTGTCTGGCTTTCCATGGGTTCTCAGATCCTTGTATTTGAATGGCAAACACTTTGCCCAACCGCTTCTGTGCAACATCTGTTAAAAGACGAGATCCTTCTGGAATAATATGAGAGTTGGCAAGTGTTAGTTCTTCTGGGTTGATATGATCTCTTGATTTACTGCTCGTAATCTTTTCGACATCCCAGCTCTCATGGCACTGAGATGCTGAGGGACCTGCTCAGGGTCACACAGGTAGTAAATGAAACAACAGACCAGGGATATAGACCCAAGCTCTAGGAGTCATTCATCCACTGCAAAAATGGCATGGTTCAGAGCAAGATAGTATGGACACAGAGGCCATCAACTGTGGGGACTCCTGATGAATCGCCCGCTACGTCTGCTTTTTAAAGCTATGCAAGTTAGGCTCCCGTCGCAAGGGCGGACCTGCGGTTTCCTTCTGAATTTGCAGCGCTGCTTTATTTCTCCAGAGATGTTTAGAGATGTTGGGAAAAGAATGGAACAGTATACATGGCCCGTGGCTGTAGGGAAACTTGGCTTGTTTCATTACTTTCCAGCCTGCTGGGATCTCTGGTTACAAGCGAAGGTTATTTGATTTCGTTTTCACTTTAAGATGAGTGGTATTTTGTTTTGGGTTTTCCCTCCTCCTGTTATATTTAACACCTTCCTCTTTAGAGTGACCTTTTAATGGAAATGTCCCTTTAATAAAATCCAGCTTTGTTTTTCATTTCATTTTTGTAGCATTGGGGGTGGAAGCCAGGCCCTAAGACATGCTAGGCCAGGGCTCTGACACTGAGACCCCCTCCACACACACCACCTAAAATACAGTTCTTACATGCTATTTTCTACACTTAATTCTCTCTCCATCTTTCTCCCTTGTTTCTGTTACCATGTTACCATGCCAATCTGACACGGCACCTCTGTCTCCATAGTGGCTGTGGTGGTGACCAGGCACAAATCGAAGGAGCTGAGTCGAAAGCAGAGCCAGCAGCTGGAGCTGCTGGAGAGCGAACTCCGGAAAGAGATACGTGATGGTAGGCTCTGAGATTTCGTTTGTAGGGAAACAAGCCCACTTCACTTTTATTTTAATTTTCGCCCTTACGTGGAGACTGCCACAGAAAGAGAACTGTTTATGTAACAGAAGACAAACGGAACAGCAGGGTCTGGGCCTGGCTTTGTGTTTTCTTTCAGCTCTTCTCTTGCAGCCAACCAAGTAATTATCTATTGTTTCTTCTTTAATGAAAACCAAGGTCAGACTCTGTGTGAGACAAAACAGCAGAAGATCTTATCCATTGTTTGTGGAGTTAAAATATCGCTCTTGGGATTCTGTGTTTCAGGCTTTGCGGAGCTCCAGATGGATAAGTTGGATGTGGTTGATAGTTTTGGAACTGTACCCTTCCTTGACTACAAACATTTTGCTCTGAGAACTTTCTTCCCTGAGGTAAAAGAACATTGATCATCATCCTCATGTTGAGCCTTGAATAATAATGCAAGATCTTGCTTTAAGTTCAAGCCGAGCAGGGAAGAGGATAATTCTTAATTGCATTGATTAAGGTAGAAAGCAGCAACAAGCTACTGGCAATTACTCTTTGCCAGATAACGAGTGGAAGTTTAGAGTGATGATTTTTGCTTTATTTTTTACTACCAGCTTTGAACTGAATCTGTAGCTGGGAAGTGAGCTAATTCATTTAAAAATCGATAAATTGTGGGCTCGCCAATTTGTTGTGTTTATCTGCCTGACTTGCACTGCCGTTCCTAGATTATTCACTATTATTTCTCAATTGGAAACAAAAAGCAGGACCAGCCAAAAGGAAGGAAAATGGGCAGGCAGGGAACCTGAGATGATGGCAGGCATTTTTAGCCATGTAAAGGTTTTATGGTCTCTTCTTTGGCAGTTTTCCTTTAGTGGATCAGTTTGTGGCTTCCTTGTTTAATAGATACAGGAATATGAAATGAGTTATGAGTAGTTCTAGGGCCTCAAGGAGTAGTGTACAGAGAGCTCTTTGGGTTTGGGTGGGTCTCACCTCTGTTCTGGAACCTCCATTTCCTCGCTTGCTCAGTCCTCTTCATCTACTTGTCCACACCTTTTTCAAGCTGCTCCTTCATTCTGTCTCATTACCCCCAAGTCCTGATACCTCAGCTCTGCTGTATTGCTCTGGGGCTCCCAGAGAGACACCTTCCCTGTCCCGACTCTGGAACACATTCATCTCAATGACCATATTTAGATCTGGGCCTGTCAGCAAAGTTAGAAATCTCTTCAAGCCAAGGGAGGGGTTTGGACCACCTTGCCAACAGAGTCTTGGCTCTGTTTGGCCAAAAAGCATAGGAACATGGGCACACATGGGAAGCAATCTCCAGTTTCTTTATGATTCTGGGAGCAGACACTATGATATATAAGGTATTGTCGGAAGGGTGGGATGTTGCCACTAAATACCTGTCCTGTTTGGGGTGCCAAGCCTTAGTGTTATAAATCAAGAAGGCTATACATAAGACCAGCTTTTTTTTTTTAATTTTTATTTTTTTAACTTATCCTCCAAGAATACCAGGCACCAAGATTTGCTGTCTGCTGCCTCATGTGTTTGCTGTACCTGGGAAATTTCAAGTCCCTGAGTCAGGGTGGTGCTCAGGGCCTCTGAGAAGCTTGCATTACCAGTCCTAGTTCCCAGCTCGCTGAGATTTCCCCATTAAGAATTTAAAAGCAATAAAACAACGGAGATTTCCAGCATCAAGATGAGTACTGTGTGGGCTTTTACAGTTAATGATTGCCCTTGAGTGCTGAATAGCATAATCTGTGGCCTGAAAAAGAAATTCTCCTATCTTCTCAAGTCGCTAATCAAGGACAAGGCAGAATGATGAGTGTCAAGGAACACTGTTGCAAGTTGAGTGGCTCAAACCGAAAGGAAACCCCAGAATAATGCAGCCTTATTTTAGGACAAGAGAAAAATAGTCACAAGGAACTAAACTGACTTAACTTAGGGTTCAGTGTGGTATCGAAAGGCAAATGGAGAGTCATAAGGGCCAGAAGTCGGAGGAGTCATTAAGTAGAAACCAATAGGGGCTTTTTTCAGAACTCTGTGAAGGAAACCTAAGTCAAAACTGAGCTTATAATAATAAGAGAGGGAGACCAGGCTGCTCGCCACGCACAGCAGATGTGGCCTAGTGTTAATTGGGCGCTTCATTGATTGACCCAGAGCCAAATCCTTGGGCCTGGAGTTTGATAAACAGTTCCTCTACGACAGCAAAGGAAGAGGCAGCCTGCGCAGGGCTGACGGCTTCACTGATCTGCCTACTGCTTTTGTGTTTTAGAGCCTTCCTCTTCATTATGGCAGTGGTTCCCAACCTTCCTAACACTGTGACCCTTTAATGCAGTTCCTCATGTTGTGGTGACCCCCCAGCCATAAAAAAAATGTTTTTTGCTACTTTATAACTGCAATTTTGCTTCTGTTATAGATTGTAATGTAAACACCTGATATGCAGGGTGTCTGGCATATGACCCCTGAAAGGGTCCTTTGAGCCCCCCACAAAGGGGTCTTGACCCCCATAGGTTGAAAACTGCTGCACTAGGTAGACTTCTTATTGTTCTTTGAGACAGGGCCTCAGATAATACAGGCTAGCTTCACCTTCCCAATGTCGCAAAGAAGGACCCTGAATTTCTTCTGGTCCTCCTATAGATAGACTGGTTTCTGTTTTTCTGAAAATAGAAGACAAAGGGTAAGCAGAATATCTAATTTCTTTTAAGAAGGAAATTTGAATGAAAAGGAGAAAGAGCTGTGAGCCAGGGTACACCCACCAGTGGAAGGTCAAGACAGTATTGTTGGGCCACAAGAGGCCTCCGAGGGTAAAAGCACTTGCCACCAGGTCTGACAATAAGAGTTCGATTTCCAGGACCCACATGGAAGGAGAGAACTCAGTCCAAAGAGCTGTCCTCCGACACACATGCACACATACACACACACACACATGCACGCATACACACACACACACCTGTGGCCTCCCTCCCTATAATAAAATGTAATTACAAACAGCTCTTTTAAACTGGACATTTGTATCTGATTGGTTCCCTAAAAAAAGTGGACCAAAATAATTTCAGGTTTTCTGTTTTAGCTAACAAATTTGAAACTGTGAAACAAGGCCCTCTGCAGGAAAGTTCTACTCTACTGAGAAACAAGCTTTACCCAGAGTTTCAACTATAAAAAGGGAAAAACCTGAATGCTTAAAGTTTTGCTTGTACTTAGTTAACTCAAAGTATTAGCCAATATGGTTTTACATTGCAGTCTTTACTTGGGCATAGTATGTGTTTGTAATCTCAGACATCGGGAGTCAGAAGCTACATTGCTGCTGCGGATTTGGTGCCAGCCTGGACTATGAAGCAAGACCCTGTCTCAAAACACCCAAAATAAATAGAAGAAAAGAAAATGCAATTCTTAACCTCAATAAGACTTATAAGACATTTAAAAAGCAACCTCCAATGTAAAAGCGTATGTTGAGGAACCACATGGCATAGTATATCAAGACTTTTTTAAATTAAGGATTAAAAAGCTCAGTCATAGTGGACACAGAGCACTGTGTGCTCAGCACTCATTCATTCCATTCTCACGAGAAGCCCGTGAGGTAGGATCCATTGCTTTCTCCATGCCACAAATGACAGAAGTCGGACACGGAGGCTAAATGACCTGTCCACAGGTGTGTGAGCAGTATGTGATTAGTCAGAGCTGGACCCCGGGTAGTTTGGCTCCAGATTCCACGCTTGCACATCTCATATTCTACCTGTTTCTTAAGGATGTAATATATCAGGACCGTCGATGCTACTTGGCCATGACTTATGGAAGAGCATCAGTACCAAGTGAGCCTTGTCCTTAGAGGTCATCTGCTTGACAAGAGATCTGACATTTTCATAATCTCCCACTACTAGTTCTTTAACTTTTTTTTTTAACACTCAACATAATCCACCAGAAAATGAGGCTCATAGTTGCCCACGACTCTTCTTCGAGGCTCCCAGAGGCCACTGGTGTTTCTTGAGAGTGTAATAATTATTTATCATGTCTGGGAGGCGGCACAGTGAGCGCAAGCCTAAGGACTCTTCAGATTAGCAAATAGCACCTCTGCTTTATTAAAATGGACTGGGCTATCATAACCAAAAATAACACTATTCATTTCCTTTGGATGTTAGGAATAATAAAAGTCTCTTTTTCCTCTCAGTCAGGTGGCTTCACACACATCTTCACTGAAGATATGCACGTAAGTCTCTACGTTTTCATTTTTAGCTCAGTGACTGACTTTCACTGTTATCATTGTCATTGTCATCACCATTATTATTACTTTGAATTTTTATTGTGGGTATTTTGGATCATGAATCCAATATTAAATAATGCACTGTCTTGGAAAACCCATTGTGGCTCTACTTTCTAACTTTCAACTTATATATGCTACTAAGTTATACTCTCATATGATTATGTTGTTTACTTTCCCCTCCAGAACAGAGATGCCAATGACAAGAACGAGAGCCTCACAGCCTTGGATGCCCTCATCTGTAACAAGAGCTTCCTGGTTACTGTCATCCATACCCTTGAAAAGCAGAAGAACTTCTCGGTAAAGGACAGGTACATGTTAACTCTTTTGCATTTTGTTTTTATTTATTCTTTATGTTTTCCTCATCTATTTTAATTCTTTTGTATTTTGATAAGCACTTAAACCAAGACATGAAGACCCAAGCACCTGCCAGGTATGATGGGCACATGCCTTTAATCCCAGAAAGCCAGAGGCAGATGCAAATAGGTATTTGTAAGTTTTTGAGATGGGCCAGCCAGGGCTACCTGGTAAGACCTGTCTCAGAAACAAACAAAAACCCCAAGCTACTTACTTTACCATTGCTCTGGTTATCGAACCTGGGGCTTTGTGAATCCCAAACAAATTCTTCCCAATAAGCCACAGCTCTAACCCTCAAGCTCCCTGTTCCCAGACCACTACCTGAAACTCAGCATGCACTTTCTCAGTGCTGTTGATGGGCTGTTTACACACACATGCTGTCTGCAACTCAGATCACAACAACCCAAACTCTGTTCCATCTTGAAGGTACACATATATACCTCACGCTGTAAAACCTGAAAAAAAAAACCCAAATACCAAAAAAGAAAAGAGAAAATTCTTAACCAAGAAGAAAGCAGAAGTGTTATTTTTAATTTTAAAAACACCCAAAACTTTTTGGGGAAAGAGACTCACTTCTTGTTGCTAAAAACATAGGAAATGTCCTCAAGTTGAAATTGATGTGTGGTTTGTTTGTTTGCTTACTATTTCATGTACCCAGCAGGCTAGCCTAAAACTCACAATGTAGCAGAAGATGTCCTTGAATTACTCATCCTTTTGCCTCTACCTCCCTAATACTGAGATGACAGCCATTTGCCACATCCAATACACATCCTCCTAGGGATTAAAGCCAGGACTTCGTACACTAGGCAAGCAGTTTACCAACTGAGCTATGTGGTTGCTTAAGCTTGCTGTGTAACTTTATGACACAAAGACAGAATTTGCTTGAAATCTAAACCATATAAAACTGCTCCTCAGAAGACAACCCCTCTCTCCCCTGTTGCCAGCAAGATTCCATGGAAACCAGCCACATCCATCTGAGTCCAGGGCTAACCGCTCACTGAGGCTCTATTTTTAAACAGGTGTCTGTTTGCCTCCTTCCTAACCATCGCTCTGCAAACCAAACTGGTCTACTTGACCAGCATCCTGGAGGTGCTGACCAGGGACCTGATGGAGCAATGCAGCAATATGCAGCCCAAGCTCATGCTGAGGCGCACGGAGTCTGTGGTGGAGAAGCTCCTTACCAACTGGATGTCTGTCTGCCTCTCTGGTTTCCTTCGGGTAAGTGTCACGGGGCCCTGCAGTGTCCGAGGTAAGACAATAGGCCAATATTTTTAGCCCACGCTGGTGTCTTTGTGGAGGATGTCTTTGTCCAGGATGCTCCATGGTGTCAGCATTTAACTGAACTTGATCCTGGGCCTTCCAAGTTGAATGGAAAATAAAAATTGTGGGGTTGTGTTTGTTTGTTTGTTTTTGCTGTTAGCAGTCCCTGTACATGTACGTCATTTAGGAGTCTCTCAGGTAAGGCTTTATGTGAGCTCATCATCTTACCTCTGACATTAACACTCGTGGCCCTGCTAGCTCATTTAGGAAAATGTCCTGATACCAGGGAATATTTCAGACGCTGATGATCACAAACTGTTCTTGGGTCCTCTAAAGCATCTTTGAAATACTCATTACTCAATGATATGCTGACAGCTAATGATGGTCCCTTCTTCCCAGGTGTTCAGCATTAAAGAAAATCCCCAATGAGCCTTCTTCTGTCCTCAGAGTTCACATTCCTAAAGTGACTATGGAATATGGTTGAATTAAATTGAATCTTAAGATCTTTCAGAATGCAAGCTTTGTATGGTTTCCGTGGTTAACACGGTGGGCCTTGGAGCCCAGGGCTGGGGCTGGGGTTCAGACAGCTCCATCCTTGCTTGGCAATGTTACCTGTGGCGCTGACAAAAGATGGATATTGTTGGGCTGTTTTAAAGCATAGATGAGAAAGTCTATGCTGTTGCTCAGCACTGAACAGGAACCCCATAAATGTTGGCTATTATTATAAAATATTAAAATGAAAATAAGAGTGTTTCTGTTGAACTGGGTCTTTGTTCAGCTCTCTGAGGTCCTGGTATGGAAGGTTCTTATCCATCTTTAATTTTACCAGCCATCCAGATGCAAGCAAAACGCCGTAATTGTGTGTTTGCAGCTAGTTTCCAAATCTAATTAAACTCTGAATAAGATACACTGTTATGACACAGGTTTTAACAGGGCTGCTGAAGTTGAGATCCACAAGCAGCACTCTAGACTGTGCCTAGTTTAATGTTTAATGCAATCTTATGAGTAGATGCACAACATTTAAAAAAAAAACTTTTTTACTGACTTTCCCCACTGTCAAGGCAATGACCATTTATTAAGATTAATGAAATCTGCCTTCTTTTCTGTTTACTTGGTATACATCATCTGCTCCGGAGAGATGTCAAGTGGTTGTTTCTGGGGTGAGCTGGTTCTGTGTCTTGCTGTGGTTGGGTGGGCCTCAGCTGCTGCTGAACACAGGTGGCTGACCCTCTCACCGGGTTCCCACATCTTAGTCCTCAGCTCACCCTGCTAAGTCAAAAGTCCTGGGATCGTGTCCATCAGTCTCTTCTCTAAAAACTCCTTCAGGGAATCCCTGCGGCTAATGTGTGCAACCTTCTAAGGAAGCAGAAAGCAAGCACTGGCCCTGAGGTTTTATTGAAAACAATAAGCTTGCTTGCTAACTGTGGTCATTCCCCAGCTGCCCAAGTCCCTGGGGTATGGTCTTCACTGTAGGCATTGTTTGTTCTGTTTGCTTGCTGCTGGTTTGGTTTGGTTTAGTTTCCACCCACCGGTAAGGCCACTTCCAGCTCTTGCTTACTTGGAGCTCTCAGGAGCTGCTCTTGGGTCTGAAAGGGGTGAAGTGTTTAGAAAAATCTGGGCTCCAAGCCCGAGCAGCCCCCTTGAGCAAAGCATTCTGGGTCAAGATTTCTTCTCTGTGCTGATTCAAGAGTGTGTGGTGAGGGGGAGGAGGCAGGGCGCCCAGGAGGAAGCGGCATCTAGCCAGTCCTGGGCGGGACTTTCAGTTTCAGAGGAAGAATTCCCTCTAGTGATCAGGGGCTTGGGAGCCTCCTCCTGCCCTGCTCATAGAGGCTGAGCAGGCAGCAACCTTCAGGTAGTATCCCCTTCCAGACTCCAAGGTCCAGTGAGACAATAATGACAACTGACATCTACTAAGGACTACTTTTTTTGCTATATCTTATCCCATTGAACCCTCTTTAATGGTCCAGAGAAGTAAGTGCCTCTATAGCCATTTTGCATATGGAGGGATCAAGGCAGAGTAGATGAGATCCTGTAGGTCCAAGGGTGGTACGGGTGGTGCTAGCCTCTAAATAAGCTTTGTGAACTGATAGTCAGCTCTGGTCTGTCACCCAAAGAGTGAACACATGTCCCCAGATGAGACATCCTAAACCTTGTGTTAGTTGATGACAAAGAAATGTCATGTCCCTGTGGTTCCTTAAGCTGATCACACATCAGAGGTTCTCTGAGAAGGTTTTCCATCAGAGATCTAGGTTGGGTAGGTCTGTGTGGCATGGGGGAGGGGACAGAAGGATCCTAAGTTTTTAAGGAGAGCCTCAAAAGATATTGGAGGTGACTAGCTGGGGTTAGAACCTTGCTTGAGGGGCAGTACGAAGCCAGATGTCACCACATCAATTTCGAGAATTCTAGAAAGTTCTGTCTAGAGAGCCCTTGAGTCAGTGGCTGTCCCTCTGCCTAGCCCAGGGGGTCCTGGCTGGCCTCTGTGCCAACCAATGTCACTAATCTAGTCTCCACACAAGGGCCCTTGGCATGTCTTTGATATAATGTGCAAAGAAGAAAGAAGTGAAGCTCTTAGGTTTGTGGTCGGGACATTACCTGAGGGGGTGGAGGGAAAGCAGATTGTGGTGAGATTATGAACCATGAAATAGAGGAAGTGTCTTGTGAGAACTGGTCCCCTTGCCCCTCCTTGGAAACTTTTGAACATTCCCCTCTCTGTCCCGCATAAGAAAGACACTCAGGGATTTATCATCTGATAGGAGAGAAGGAAAGAAAGGCAGGGAGGGGGTGGACCAGGAAAGGTAGAGGGTGACAGGAAGAACAAGAGGAAAGCCCAGGCCTGGGGAGGAAACTGTGCTTGCAGGAAGTACCAAGAGACAGGGGTGAGGATGGGAGGCCTCAAAGACCTGTGGGTAATCCTCCTGTTCACAGGAGATCAGACAGAGAGAGCCAGAGGAATCCTGACTGAGTTAGATAGCTGTGCACATGAACTTGGTAACATGGGCTCCAATTGGAGCCACGCAGCTACTTTTTCATCTTTACAAGACACGCTGCCTTGGGCACAGCCCCTCCTCTGCCTCCTAAAAGACTAGTGTCCATGGATCCTGGAAACCTCAGTGTTTAGGAGGAACCAAGCCTGACCCAGGGCTGCATGCTTCAGGAAGATTCGTGGAAGCAGAACACAGCCTCTACCTGAACTACCGAGTGTCACTTTGAACATAGTGGCTTCAGTTCTGGGCTAGCAGCCCCAAATTCAGTGGAAAGTTTGCTCAAGAGAGGGCTGGTGACAGGAGCCCTGGGACTGCCCTTAGAGGTCCACGGAAGGGAATACTGCCCATCTGGCCAGGGAACTGTGCAAGAGGTGTCTGGCTGTGAAGGGACAAGGCTGGCACATGGGTAGGACACAGGCTACAAACAGCTGAAGAGAAGGCCACTCCCCCAGGAAAAGCTGTTTACACTGACAGGCTGCCCTCCTCAGCAAATGTTTAAAACATCCTTGTATTAGTCCCTATTGGCAAGATGAACTGCAAAGCAACTTATTTAATGTTGCTTTTTGCAGTTATATAGGAATGTAAACAGGGTTCTAACTCTACCTCCATCAACTGTTCCTAAGTACTAGCTTACAGATGAGCAGTACTCCGTCAGACAGGAACTTAAACATGAAATTACAGGACCCTATTGGATGCCTCCCATAGTGTGTATAGAGTGCATGGAGTGGTTTCCTGGGTGGCATGATACATGGTCTCCTGGGGGTTGCATGCTGATTATTAGAAAATGCTGTTGCCTGTCACTCTTGGTACTGCTGTGGGCTTCACAGAAGTTCACTGTTGCTTTTGTGTCTTTTCCAAGGAGACTGTTGGAGAGCCATTCTATTTGCTGGTGACGACGCTGAACCAGAAAATAAATAAGGGTCCTGTAGACGTGATTACTTGCAAAGCGCTGTACACCCTTAATGAAGACTGGCTGCTGTGGCAGGTTCCCGAATTCAACACTGTGGTGAGTTTGCCTGAAGCACTTCATCCAGACTGAGAAGGCAGGGGGGAGTAGGTGGTCACTAAAACCCAACCAACATCCTTCTGACTGCGGGGCGCATGCATCTACTTAATTAAGAGCAGGAGCTGGTAAAAATATTAACATTTGTTCATATAATAGATTTTAATGACTTAGATTGGGGAAGGAAGCATTGTGATGAAGCCTGGGGTACTCATCAATTTCCAAAGATTTTAATATCAGGATTGCTTATAGCTTTTAGCATCGTCAAAGGAAATGCAAAGTGCTCCCTATTCAGCACTTATAATTGCAATCAGGATTTCTCAAATGGCTCTGCTTGGGAAAGACAATGTGTGAAGATATATCTCAACCAAATTGAGGCTGTCTTATTTTAGAACGATAACACAACACAAATTTCGCTGTGTTCCCCCATACAACATGACGCCTTACTTTATTTCCATGGATTAGTTACAAATGTTTGGTGTCGCGCACTTAATGTACTGTGATCTCATAGATATTTTTAGAGGAATGCTGTAGATCAGTCCAGGAGGATAACAGGCTAGGCTGCCCGAGAGGTTCAAACACTAGAGAACTTCCTTTTAACCCATTCCTGCTGCACCCACCCTTAACTCTCCCCAAAGAAAGAGACGGTGCTGTAGCGCTTCTCCAGAATCTTGTGGCAAAAACCTGCATGGAACGTATCTCCTGTATGGCTCTGGAGCTCTGTAAGCATTCATCATAGACATGGGGAAGGTCTCTGTTGCTTTGGGTTGATTTTTAGCTTTATGGAGACTCTAGGCTTCTTCACCATCTCATTAGTGGAGAGGGAAGAAACAGATTCCAGTGGGATTCTGGAATTGCTCGCTGAAGAGCTAAGGCTCCTGTGGCTTTGCTCTGGGTGGCGAGGCCCGTGGTATCATTCTAGAAGAATTCGTTCCCTAATTGAAGGAGGCACCGCTCTGCAACGGACCGTATTATGGTTATGTCATGTCTGTGGGTGGGGAGGAGCCAGTAGATCAGCTGTTTCCAGTTTCCCTCATGCCATAGGTAACCTCCTCATCAAAGATGGCTGTGTGCTCAGCGGCCATGCAAGAGGCAGGAAGCTGTTCTGAGAGCGATCGTTTCAGGCGTTCTGGCTTCTGTGGATAACGGCCAGCGTCTGAGAGTGCAGTACAGTGATTCTCAAGCTTTAGCATGGCCTCACTGTTGCCCAGAGGTGTTAGGCAGCCATTGTTAGGTGACCCTAGATGTGAGTCTGGGGTGTGGCTAAGGATTTACATTTTTAAAAAAATTTACATTTTAAAGGTTTATTTATTTTTATTTGCTGTATATGAGTGTCTGCCTGCATGTATCTTATGTTTGCCATATGGTGCTAGGAACTGAATGTAGGTCCTCTGCAAGAGAAGTGCTCTTAACCACTGAGCCATTTCTCCAGGCCAAAGATTTACTTGTATTTTAATTATTTGTGTGTGTGCATGTAGGTATGTGAACCTGAGTGTAGGTATCAGAGGCCAGAGGTACCAGATTCCTCAAGAGAAGGAATTACAGGTAGTTGTGAGCAACCCGACAAGTGCCCTGGGAGCTGAACTTGGGTCCCCTGCAAGAGCAGTGCATGCACGCCGAGCCCTTCAGCCTTTGCACTTGCATGTTTCCTGTGTTCCTCAGATGCTGCTTGAGAACCGCTGGCTAGGGACTGAAGCCTGGGCTCTGGAGCCAGGCAGGCTTGAACCCTGCCTCTGTCACCGGCTAGCTATGAGACAGCGAGCAAGTCTCTCCACTGGCAGTGCCTCTTCAAGTCTCCCCAGGCATAAAATAAAGATGACAATCCCGCTGTCTGCCCATCTTGTGGAGGTGTTATGATGATTAAGAGTATACAACACACAGGCACACACATGTAACTACACACACGAACTTGCATCTGTGTGTTCACAGGCACATGAACAAGCAAAGAGGAGCTGCCCCATCGTGTAGAGATGCCCCAAGTCATGGGGGATCCCCGGTTTACTCCGTTGCCTCCTTTCTTACCCTGTGGTCTTTCTTGCTGCTCGTCCACCAAGCCCAACGCAGCACATGGGCCTTCTGCAGTGCAGGGAGAGGCCCGCACACAGCACCCTTGGCTTTACAGAGCCATGGGCTTAATCAACCTCTTCCCTATAGAAGCCACCCAGCTTCAGGCGAAGCTGGGGTTTTGTTAAAACAACAGAGAACAGCCCTCACCGGGTCCCCAGAGAGAACTGTTCACAGGTGAATGTAGGTTGAGGGGAGAAGATCCAGCAAGATTTCAGGAAACACATTGCTCCAGACTGGGAGGGGAAGAGAGGAAGGTGGACCTGCAGCAGGGTGGAGTGGGGAGGGGGCCTAGGAAGGGGGAGAAGTCAGCTGCCTGAAAAAAACTTTAGAGGTTGTAGTCTCTTCCAGCGCTTTACATCTAGCACTTCCTCTCCCTTTCATTTGGAAACATTATTTATTTCACAGTCAATTAAGACCATGTGTTTCTGATTTGTTAGTACTCAACTCATCATCAAAACGTTACTTGATGTCGAAGAAATTCATGTCGACTCTTGAATTTTTCCCCTTTTATTGCCTCTGGGGGGAAACGCAATGGAAAATTAAATCCATGCGCTGCCCTCTGATTCATCTGCGGTGGATAGAGTGGAGACTGGCGGGCCTCGGCTCCTGGGGCCTTTGCCTTTAAGAATGATTTTTTTTTTTAATGCCTTTTGTTGGACCTGCTCCAGCCTCCTATTCATGGTGGCTGATTATACTAGAAGCTAGAGAGAAGGCACACGATCCAGTCTACGCTTGTGTGACAAAATGTTACCAGAAGGTCAATATAAAAAATTTAAGCCTTTTCATTTCCTTGCATACAAGTTCTCTCAGCCTGAATCATCCTGTTTCTAAGTTCCCCCCTTTTTTCCTCCCTGCCTCCCTCTTTCTCCATTTCCCCCCTCTCCCCAGGCTGTACTCCAGGTGATTTTCAAAGCCTTGCTTTGCTAAATTTGCCTGAGGTGGTTTATGTAATTGAAAACCATGGTGTGGTGAACAAATTGGAGTGTGTGTGTAAGTTCTATTAAGGAAGATCAGAAAGCTCTAGAACAGTTACAGGAGCAACTTGAAATAGCAGAATCTGGTGCCATGGCAGGGCCTTGTTTGAGAAGAAGCCCACTTGGATGCATGCTCAGAAGCAGCGCCTCACACAACAAACTATGAGTTAGGTTTCACACTCCTAGGTTAGGATGTTTTCTCTCTGAGGTGGAGGGTGTTTTCTAGAGCATAAAGACACGCTGCCAGTTTCTTGTACTTGAAATAATTATACTCACAAATCTTTCTGGGTTCTGTTCATCACGTCTCGAGAAGATAACGCCTCTGACTTGCCTCAGTCTAGGCAAAGCCCTACACAGCCAGTCCTGGCTCCAATACTCGGTGCCCCAGGCTGGCATCTGGCAAGTCAAATGGCCTGAATGTGAGTTCACTCTCTAAAGCTTCAGGGGAGGGCTTGTCTCCACACAACACCCTAGACTTCCTTTAATGTGCAGTAGCAATTCAGGGTGGGGAGATGGCTCCAAAGGTAAAAAGCTTGTTGTACAATGTGATGGCCTGAGTTCAAATCTTCAGTACCCACATTAAAATTAGTCACAACGGCACACCTCTAACCGCAGAGCTCGGGATGGAGGATTTCCTACAGCTCTGGGTTCAGTGAAGGACACTGTCTCAGAACAGTAAGAACTGATTCAGAAGGGCTTCATGCTGGCAAGATGGCCCAGCAGGTAAAAGGTGCTTGCTGCCAAGCTTAGCAACCTGAGTTCAATCCTTGGCACGCACATGTGGAAGGAGAGGGCTAGTCCCTGCAAGGCGTTCTCTGCCCTTCACATGCACACATAAATTAATAAATAAGTGTAATTTAAGTTCAGAGTCATCAACAGGTACATAACAAGTTGCAGGCCAGTCTAGCTTATATGAGATCCCGATTGAAAGAAAAACAGAAGAGATCGCAAACCCCTGTCCTCCTCATACATGTGTGACACGCATGGGCACATCACACACACCATTCAGGAGTTCAGAATTGACAACCAGAAGAGAAGTAAAACCTATTGATTCTCTGTTTCCCCCCCATACACACACAAAATTGAAAGTGTTGCTAAATGGTGTTACTGGTGAGTGCTTGGCCCTCACCTACCCTCCTGTCTGTCAGGAGCATGGTGGCAAAGCAGAGAGCCTACAACTCGGAGGATTTCAGTTCCAGGAAAGTGTACCACATGGGAGAAGGGACATTTGCCTCTGTTTCAAGAGGAGATGAGAAAAACCAATAACTCGTAACAGGCGTGCTGAATTAGCAGGAGAAGTTTGACTTGTAATCAAAGTTAAGCGAGAAATGGTTTTTTGAACTCTTAAACCCAGGAAATGAGCTTGCCAATCTGCTGTATCGGAGAGATAGCATCTTGGCACCCTGGGAAACAGTGTTCCGACAAACACATTATTACACTCATTCTCATATCTGTACGAAGGTCTTTAAGATTATTAGAAATTCTTGACAAAGCCCAGGGACACGCCTGCAGAAACATTAATGCTGCTGTTGTGATTTGTGGAAGGTTTCTGCCAGAGGTACCAAGTCGGCCTTCTCCCCAGCGGTTAACCCTTTAGGAACAGTCATGTTTTAACACAGCATTTCATGTCTAACACGCCACTGGCTAGCCCAGCAGGAGTTTCTGTGTGCTCTCCTCACCTCTCTCAAACTGCGTTGGTTCCATTTAGCTTGTCCTTGCAGAAGATCCATTATCCCCATAATTAAACAACCCACTGTCCCGATTAAGTCATTCTCCGTTACTTCAATTACATCCCATTGTTCATTAAGTCCTGATGTTTGCACTTCAGCAATCTTGTTTTTAATACTCCTAGCATTTGTGGAGAAACAGTGAAGTTAATTAACAATTTTTAAGCTCTTTTTTTTTCTTTTTCTTTCTACCATAGTGCAAATCATTCCATTATGACTTGAGATAATACTGAAACCATTACTAGCTTTATAGTTAGCTTCCTGATCAAAGAGTGAGACCATTTTTTATAATCGTGTTAGGTAAGTCATTCCCTCGTCAATGGCAAGCTGTGGAAAATGAAAAATTAACTTTAAATGAGAGCTTTCAATGTCTTTCCTCTTCATGGTCTTTCTCTTTATGCCTATAGTTTGGGAATTAGAAAAATAATTTACTTATCTCAGTACAAAAGTATTTAATTTTCTTCTCTGTGGTTCAAATGAATTATTCTTTATTTACACCTTTTACCAACAGTAGCTTTGACTATGGCCATACTACTCTAAACACATTTTATCTCATCTGATCTTGGAAGTTAAGCAGAGCCAGGCCTTGTTAGTATTTGAATGGGAGAGTAGTATCACAAGCCATGATGGAAATGAAAGTAATTTGCCTTTTTGGCATTATCATTTCCATTAGAAAATAGTGATATATATATATATGTATATATATTTATCAGTGATAATATATCAGGAATCAACAGGAAACAGCCTGGGGGTGAATGATGCCCCTTGACTATTTTTATGAATAAAGCTTTATTGGAACACAGCTCTGTGTGCTCATTTCTGCATTATGTATAGTTGGCTCGCTGTTACAATGATAGTGTTAGCTAGTTGCACCAATTACCATATGAATCTCAAAACCTTAAATATTTTCTATCTGATCTTCTATAGTTTGCCAGCTCTTAAGCTGACTCTTGACAAAGGAAAAAAAAAAACCAACACTAGAATCTTCCCTCTAACCTGAAAGTACTTAGCAAAGCATTCTCATTGTCCACAAATCTTTGCTAGCGCTCTTTACTCATTCTAGGGTGTCCGAAGTATAGAGAAACTGGCCATGGGAAAAAACTGGGGACATTGTCTCCATCAACTTGTTTTGTTCAGAGAAAAAGCTTTCTTCCACTCTTCTCTGCCCACTGTCATTCTGTTAGGGGAGCAGAATCCCTCGCCTGTGAGCTACCCATCCTTGAAGGGACAAAGAGAGGGGACTGGAGCATGGTGGAAGGCGGGGAGGGCAAGCACGCGGTTAAGGAGACAGTGGAGGCAGGGAAAGCGTTCCCAGGGGTGAGGCTAAAACTGCCGAAGCATCTTGGACTGCTGGCTATAGCAGAGAAAACTGCAGCTTTTCTGAGTTTGGTATATGAAGGAGACTTTCCTCTTGACTTTCATTCGGCCCTGAAATGAAAGGTAGAAATACATTTTATAGCTTTTATTGAACGAGAACAATTATTGCTCAAAGACCTTTTATGACAAAGTTGCCAGGTTTGTAATAAATTCCTTTACAATTACCATGTAGGTATTATAAGGTGCCCCAGCAAGGATGCAGCAGCATCCAGCCCTTGTTAGCCAAGATATATCAGAAGAGGTGGTATTGTAGTCCTCCCCGGGGAAAGGCCTTCCTTTCCCCACATCCACTTTATCCTTGTCCCCAAGAAGCCTCTTTTATTTATTTATTTATTTATTTATTTATTTATTTATTTATTTATTTATTTATTTATTTTCTGTTTCCTCAATACTTCAAGCTGGGGAGAGCTACTAGCCAAGTAGGAATGCAGTTATCTGCCCATGTGCTGTGGGGCTGGGGTCAAAGACATGGGGTTTAGGCCCTGGCAGTCCTGGGTATGAAATGGATCTCAGCCCCTCACTGAGTGACTTCAGGCAAGTTACTACCCATTCACCTATTTTCTCATCTATGAACAGTTGGTGATGTACATGTATTAAAGTCAGAAAATTATGTGTGTAACACACCTAGCCTTCTTGCTTGGCACAGAGGAAGTGGCCATTCTTTGTGACAGTTTTTCTTGTCACCTTTAAGATACACTAAAGGGAATGTCTCTTCTTCGGTCCTTCTAGTTGGTTATTTACTGACGATGGGTGAGGCAGGGAAGCCAGGCTAGCTGGCTCTGTCATTATGAAAAACACATCTGAAATACCCATGTGTTGTGTGAGCACTGAAAAGGTTACACGTGACTCCTGAATCTGGGCATGGACAGCCAAATGGCAGATAACACCCTGATAGGCAGGTTCAGATAGGAGTTGACAATGGTAAAGACAAGACACTTCCTAAAAGAGGCTGGCCTAGGGCATGCTGCAAAAGGACCAGCCCTTTTTATCTGCTCCTTTCCTGTGTACTGTGAAGCTCCAGATGGCCTTGCCTGCATGATGGCTTCCTTCTGTATAGACAGCTATCAGGAGGCAGTGCAGCTGTGTAGAGCAGAGGTCCAGATGCCTGAGACCATGCAGCAGAGAGACTGATGTCTCCCCAGTGGCAGGTACCAGAATGGGCAGCCCCACTCCAGGATGGCCTCAGGTAACGTCTTAGAATGAGGTGTCTGCTTGCACAGCCTCTTTGCACATTGCCACAGCAGGACATCAGCAGGGCTACACAAGAAAGGACAGATGGTCACCAGCTGTCTTTCAAGGAGGTTTCCCATGGGTTGCCACATAATACCTCCATTTAAAGTCATTGGCCAGAATTGGGTCACGTGGCCACACCCAGCAGCAGAGGCGGGACAATGAGCAGAAGCTCTGCAGGCCATGCACAGTGGTGCCAGAGCCACACAGGCGTCAGGATGATGCATTGAGTGCAATCTGATGCCAAGCTAGAGTCAAAAGGTCAAGCTTCCTCTAGCCCCAGTTGTGGGCCCATCCATTGTTACTGATGGAGAACCTCAGCAGGATAGAGTGACTGAGAGAACGCCATGACCAGCCTCCTGGGGTTTCCTTTGGGAAGTCTGGACATAGTTAAGTGTGACCCTACCAGATCTGCAATCTGGGACAAGTTTCCAGACCTCACTGGATCTCATCTCCATCTGTTTAGCGAGGCTAATAATAGTCCCCACCTCGCAGAGTTGTGAGGATTCGATGAAATTAGCAGATTTATTGCTGGGATGTGGTGCGTGTTCGGTAAGTGCTGGCTATTGTTATTATTATTAGAAACCACCAAGCTCTGTTCTCATCACTCTTTGCCCTGAAAATAGTGCAGGGCTTCTCCCTCAGCAGCAGGTGGTGGTTTGGGGGAAGGTGGGAGTGGATCATAAGTTAACGACTCGCTCAAGTTAAGGAAGCAGAGTTCTTTCTCTCCACTCCCTGGCCTGGTCACCCGACTTTTAAGCTTGAACCTTGCTTACCAGTCTGCTAAGTCTTCCGTAGCTGGTATCTGAGGGTCTTCATGCCCAGAGGCCTCCCTCATTGGCCCCTTTCCAGACCTCTCAAATATCATGTCTTCTTGTGAATGCCTGCCCTCCCCCTCAAAACTAGAACTCTCCAAATACCCCACATTTGTTTCCACTTTGCTGTATTATTCATCAGGGCTCTCTAGAGCAGAAGTTCTCAAGCTGAGGGTCGTGACCCCTTTGGGGGTGGCATATCAGATATCCAACATATCAGATACTTACATTATGGTTCATACCAGTAGCAAAATTACAGTTATGAAGCAGCAACAAAAATAATCTGATGTTTGGGGGTCACCACAGCCTGAGGAACTGTATTAAAGGGTCGCAGCATTAGGAAGGTTGAGAAGCACTGCTCTAGATGAACAGAACCGATGAATACAAAAGCAGGTTAGTTAATGGCTTATATGATATAGTCTGGGTAACCAACAGCAGCTGTTGTTACGCTGGAGAGGCTTATCCAGTATGCTGCTCAGTCCATGAGGCCGGATGCTTCAGCATCCCCCACCTGATGCTAAAGGCCTGTGGGAGTCCCGGAAAGCCATTGGTCTTCCCTATGCACTGGAAGCAAAGGGATGTTGTGGTGGCGGCAGCCCAGCTGATGAACTTACCAGTAAACGGTGAAGACAGGGAGGCAAACAAAGCTTTTCCTCAGACCTCCTGTACCTGTGCTCTCACCCGCAGGCTGTGCCCACATGTGGGGTGAGTCCCCCACTTCAGATAAACAGATAAAAAAAATCCCTCACGGGGAAGCCCAGAAGTTTTTCTTAGTTCATTTTAGACCCAGTCATGTTGACAGTCAAGATTAACCATCACACTCACCATGGTGGGTTTTACAACTTGTATTTGTCTCAGTTATCCTAGTTTACCAGTATTTCCTGTCAGGATTTACACCGGGACGAATGGTATCATCTACAATGCCCTGCACTAAATGGATTGAGCTGCCATAAAACTGGCAAAGTGACCAGCACTAGTTTGGGTACATTCCGTTTCAGGTTAGTGGAAGTGGGACCAACGGGACCCGAAATACGAAGAGCAGAGGTGTGTCTCACAGCAGACGGAGGTGAGTGGTCTCCACTCCTAAGGAACAGCCACATTCTCAGCCATCTTCAACAGAGCCCAGGGTGCCGTCTCTGTGCTCCTCGTGGCCTTGACCTTGTACTCACAGCATGGCTGCCATAGTTCCGCACCCCCACCCCCACACACACTCTTTTGGTTCGGACAGTATTTCTGTGTCCTTGTCCAGAGCTTAGTCACATGACTGCTCCCTGGTAAAGGAGGAGAGGGAGCTGCCACCAAGGGCATTCCTCTACCCTGGTTGGGCCCTTTGCTGGTCAATCGCAAAAGAGGCTGCATGGCTGTTAGTTAGACAGGCACTAATCACACAGGCTACCTCAACTTTGCCAGTATTTTATGCCAAGGAAGCAGAGAACTGCGGGGCAAACAGGAGGGCTCGTTTCTAGTAAAGGCAAAGAATATGCTTCAAAGAACTGTTCTTTTGTGGTGATCAGAAAAGGAGCTATAGATCCTATAGAATCGTACCAGACTGAATGTTCTTAGTTTTCCGTTCTGTCCTGCCTGCAAGGGAGTCTCCAAGTGTGTATGTACTGAGGTGACAGGTGTGTTTCCCATACCTGTCTTGGGTGATCTGAGAACAGGTCTTAAGAAGTCCCCAGTGTCAAGGATTGGAAAGAGGAGCTTGGCTCTGTGGGTCTTGGCAGGGGAGGGTCTGCACAGGTGATTCATCTACTTGGGAGATGTTGCTATGGGGCAGTAGGTAGATCATGTCATGCCTACACTCTGCGGTGACTCGGACACTTACTACTCCCTGGCATAGAAGAAAGGCTTGGGGGTGTGTCCCTGCTTTGGATTGGAGTGTTAAGACTAGGGCCAGACTTGAGGGGCCCCCTCCACTCACACTCTAGGAAACTGCTCTCTGAGCACTAAGCGTTACCAGCATGAAAAATGAACACAAATCAATTTGTGTCTGGATTTACTCTCAGAATTCCCTGTGGACTCTGTAAAATGCCTTTTTACCTTTTTTCCACCCATCTAGCTGTGGAGGCAATGGCAGATTTACATTCGTTTACATGCAGTTAAGGTATTTTTTTTCCTTTTGGTTATGTTTTTAAGAACATTTATTGCCTATAAAGAGGTGTTATTGTTAAGACAATAATGCCCTTTAGGTAGTAACAGAGTGTTATTTTGTAAATGCCAATAAAAAGTATTTCATGAGCCAGGATGGCTGGGGTTCTGATTAAAAGGTGTTTTCCATTCATTTTTATTTTGGAAGCCTTTGACATGATGGCTCTCAACACAGATTGCCACAAGTAAAGAAACCCAATGACCTGGCCACAGGAACAGAATTTACTCCCGAGTGCCCTTCCCAGCTTTTCCAGTGCATGCTGAGGCCCTAGTTAAGGACTCTGCTTACAGCTGAGTAAGAAAAGGTTCCTGGAGGCCAGGAGGAGATATCAAAATTTAGGAGGGACACCCTAGCTCAGTGAACCCCGACACCAGCTTAGCAGTTATGCAGAGTACACAGTCTCCACACTTAGAAGATGTATCCCTGGAACAATTAACCCCTCTGTGTGTCTGTTTCCCTACTCTAAAGTTTGGAATTCTAGCAGCGATATAACCACCTTTGTCTGGGGGTTAAAGGATTCAAATCTTAGTGCTGAGGGCGGAGCTCATTGATAGAGTATTTGCTTAGCATACTGCTCATGTTGAGTTTGTTACTCAACACTCCTCCCCTGTTACAAAATGGTATGTCTTGAAATGCATTTGGCAGTTCTACACCAAGAGGTCCTAATGTCTGTAAAGGAGGGAGGCGAGAAAGAGGGTTTGGTCATGAGTCTTTACCGTGTGGGATTCTTCTAGACAGTCCACCCTGTAGTTGTCCACTTCCCTGGTACCCCTGCATTCTCCCTTGCCTGGTGTTTTGTTGTTTTTTGTTCATGAGTGGGGAGGCATTTTGAAGTCCTTGCTCATGGCTGGATTGCCCAGAACACAAATTTTCTTAGAGAGTAGACAAGAATGACTCTATTCTAGGACAAGGACTTATGTGGAGCACAGTGGGACTACTGGTCAACCCTAAGGTTCAGATTCTTTTAATTTGCCAGTTTAAATCATTTGGCTAGGACTGGACTGAAATGACTATTGCACTATAAATGAGGTTGCAAGGGAGGAATATTATCTTGGCTGTTATAGTAAAATACCATGGGTTTTGGTGGCCTGTGATCACTGACGTTCTTAAAGACTGGGTAATTAAGAATCTGTTCCCATCAAGTTCAATGAATGGTGAACACTGCTTTCTCACTGATGGTGCCCCATTCTCTGGCTTGAGAAAGCCCTATTTAGTTTCACTGAAATTGCTGTGTCCTGAAGCTTCTGGGACTATAAACCAAAATGGCCATATATACGTAGAATCCTAGCTAGCCAGAAAGTACTCAGCACATTTATAGAGTATCATGCGTTCATGAGGCCTAGAACTCTATTCAGGATTCCAGAGTAAGGTGTTCTCTTTAATGCTGCCTGCACTGAAATCCTAGATTCCAAGGTGAAAGTGCTTGGTTTGGGGACCTTTGAGTCCGTGATGAGGGCAGAGGCCTCAACAGTGGCCTTGGAACTGCTGTGTCCCCTTAATGAGACACACAGGGTCTAAGAATCTTGCTGTGGGACACAGTTGCCAAAGAATACATGGCTCCAAGAACCTGCCCTGAGTTTCAGATGCCTCATGGTCTTCTGGGAGTCTGTGAACCATATGCCCTGAGCACTGGTCAACCAGTCATGATTCTAAGGGTAATGCCAATTTGATGTATCTTCAGTTACCATCAGAAGTCAATAACCATCATTCACATGTTGTAAGTGAGAAATAGAGACTCAGAGAGGCAAATCAGCTGGCTGGTGGTGGGCTGGAATTAAAGCCAGGAGCCATGGTTCCTTCTGTGGGCAGGGTCTTCCTTCTGACGCTATGCATGCAGTCACTCTCACTAGTCAGTGTGGACTGAATCTCAGCTTCTGGGTGAAAGTATACTAATCCAGTGCTACAGGGGTGATTGTATCAATCTGCTAAGTCTTCACCAGCATTATCCTTTAGCCCTGCAGCACCCCTTGCTTACACTGTCTCCTTGACCTCCGTGACAGGATTAGAAGGCAGTATTTAATTTTTTTGCATCAGTCTCATGTATGGTAGGCAGGCCGTCTGTAGAGCTGACTAGTCCTGCCCCATCTCTGTATGCACTTCAGGCAGTAATAAGGATCACCACTCTCCATGTTATCTGTGTTCTCACTTCCTTTCAAAAATTTCTCTTCTAGACTTTATTTTGAAAGCTTGTATGTAAATAAATACAGCGCACACACCAAAATTAGCTAGACCTAAAATCCGCACACCATAGTAAACTTCTATACAGTTAGAACTGTTTCCATTTCTTTCCAGACCCACAATTTGATCCTTTCACATTCCCTCATTAAGCCAGGGTCCCCCCCCAAACATTAACAAATTGCGCATTTCACCCCATACCCAAGTCCCCCAACTGACTGATAAAGGTGCCCGGGAATCTGAACCATGTTATGCTACTTACCAAATCCTCTTTGCTCAACTCTGAATCAATCCTCAGAAGGATCTGTAGCATATAATACTTCACATTTTTTTTTTTTTAGATCTGTGCATTTGTTCTTAGATAAAGTAACCCTGAAATTGATATTAGGTTGTTTTTCAAAATATTTCCTGGCTCTGTGTTTTCACATACCCACAAGGACTCCCTTCCCCCATTAGATTTTGAGGTTTTGCCACACTGGGAGAATGTTAACTGACACAACTTAAGCACAGGAACGTAACTAACGCAAGGGTAATAGTGCAGGGTGGGGACCCCGGGATTTTAATGAGGACTGAGAAACACTGACTGCAGATGTTGAAAGTGGAGGGGGAGGTGAATGTTGCCATCATTAATGCTGCATATTAAAAAGTGACCTCTTTGGTGTGATCAATACAGGGACCTCATAACCTTCCCTGTCACCTGGACCGTCACTTCTGAGACTCTGTGGTCTTGTTGATAAACAAGAAAGATAATCACCACTCTGTGCTCATTTGCTGTGGAATCTTTCCAAGTCATTTTATTTTAAGGATGAAATTAGAAATCACTATTTTTTTTTGCAGAATTTTTATGTGTGTATATATTTTCCTCTCCAATATATTTATTCAGTGCTTGTTCCGGAATGAGTGTTTTAATGTTCTGTCTTCCTTTCCATTATCCCTGAAAAGAATGGATCATGGAGAAAAAATTAAAGTAGTATAATGCAATACGCTGTTTGCTAGTGTGCTGTCAGAGGTGTTAGGAGAACTTGCCATGGCACGTGTCTTTCATGAATGCCTTTCTGACTATAGTTACCTAATAGACTTAGGAACCTGTTTGTATCCTTCCAGGCATTAAATGTCATCTTTGAAAAAATCCCAGAAAACGAGAGCGCAGATGTCTGTCGGAATATTTCAGTCAATGTTCTTGACTGTGATACCATAGGCCAAGCCAAAGAAAAGATCTTCCAAGCATTCCTAAGCAAAAATGGTTCTCCATACGGACTTCAGCTCAATGAGATTGGTCTTGGTAAGGTTCGTTCCTGTCCTCTGAAAATCACCCTCCTACTTTCCTTCTGTTTGGTGACAATTATATGGCCTGAGTTGTTCTCAGGGGCCATGTCTGGAGACTTAGGAACTGCCTGGCTCTCTTTTGAGCTTCTTCCTAGGAAGCATCATCCTTCCAAGATGCCATTAAAAAAAAAATACAGTATTTATAAATCAATGTGACTGCTGACCCTGGGAACACATGGAATCACCCTGCATCAAGAAGTACAGAAAGGTGCAAGCCCTGAGCCCTCTGTATGTGTTGCACTTCACATTGGCATTTGATTTGTTTGTTGTGATACGGAGCATGTCGTTAGTGGGTGGCTCAGCCGCAGAGTGTTAACTCCAGCCTGCTGGAAAGGTCATCTTCCTCGCCGCTAATCGCATCCTTCATTAAGTGCATCCTCTGTCCTCTGTCCTCCCCCAACCACGAAGCAGCATCTGCTATGAAATCATTTGTGGGCTCTATTGGTATACTGCAAAGGAGAGCATATGTGTGAGCAGGCTAACAGGGCTCCATTCCTCTCAAGCGTTCATCAACATTTTAAAGTTGAGCTCAGCACAGGCCTCCCAAGAGACTGCTGTGGGATTTTAGAACAGATAATGGGACAGGAAAGAAGAGTAGAATCGTGGCAGTGACAGACAGTATAACAAGGTTCATCTCCCCTTCATGTACAGTTGTAGGCCTCCACTAAGCAGGCAATTAAAATCCTCCCCCACCAATCAAACCTCCTGCTAAAACCATTGAGAAAAGCCTGGAGGCAGGCCTGGGAAATTTGGGGGAGGTCTTGCGAATGTGTAACAGCATTAGTGTCTGCTTCAGAGAAAGCAGGCTGCTTAGGCGGGTCTCTACAGCAGGGTTTTGTTTCCTTGCATGGCCAGGAGTACCTGGCAGTTTAAGGAGGGTTTAGATCCTTTGCTTAGATATAAGCAGAAGGGGAAGCCCCATCTAGGGCTGAAACCTGACCCAGGCCATCAGCTTCCTTGCCTTGAACATTATCTTGCAAGTGTGTGGCTCTGGCCACAAAGGACATGGGCACACCCAACCTAAAAAACAAAAACAAACAAACAAAAAGCAGGATGGCCCAGCTGCTTTATCTTTGTCACCAAAACATAGACTTCTCCATAGCAGAGTCTGCAAAGCCCTTTCTGGGTTTGTGCCAACCGGGTTGTCCCTCCTCCAACCCCAAAGTTGGGAAGCAAGGGTAGAACAAGCTGGTGGCATTATGCCCAAATGGACAGAAAGAGTATATGCACAGAATGGGAAATAATAGCAGAGCCTGACCTAACTGGAAAAGACTTGCCATCTAAGACAGCAGAGCCATTTGAGTTCTGCAGAAGTTGCCTTGTGGTTTGTTACAGTCACTGTCACCAGATATTGGAGGTGATGAAAAGAGGAGACAGAGTCTTAGTGTTGTAGTCCTAGCTGACCTAGAACTCACTATTGAATGCAGGCTACCCTTGAACCTGTGATGGTCCTTCTGCCTCAGCCTACTGAATATTGAGCTTATAGGCATGAGCTACCTACCACATCTGGCCATTGCTAAGTTTTTAAAAAGTTTTAATTACATTTTTATTTATTCTGTGCATGCACGTGCATGCCCAAACCCATGCTTGTGGAGACAGAAGACATCATGTCAGGGTTGGTTCCTCCCTTCTACCATGTGGGTCCTGGGAAAAGAACTCAGATCATCACGGCTTTACTGGCTTTAGAGTTACCTCCCCAGGCCCCATTGCTAGGTTTTTAAAAAATGAAATCAGAAGTCCAGATTTTTTTTTGTGACCTCCAAATATTTAACATCATTATTGAGGTGATAGTAACATAATGATTCATAAAATACTGTACAGATTCCAGAAGAGAGAACACTTATCTGTGGCTACCTTCTGACTATGATGACCACAGTACTCTGGCTGGGTTGGTGTGTTCTTACATAGTGACTCCTAGGGACCGTGGAAAAGAGAGCTCACACTGTGCTCTGTGATACTGAAGGTATTTTTTGAAGGTTTTAATGCTTCAGATGATGGGTGATTCTGTCCTCAGGCTCTCCACTTCCACATTTGACTCAGCATAATGCTTCAGGAACAGTGGTCTAAAGCATTAGACCCTAAATGCAAGCTCAAAGCTTTTTGTCTGGCTGGCTATCTCCACACCTTCCAACAAAGCTTTGCCACTCCATTCAAGCTTAAAATTATTATTATTAAACATATTGACAATAATATTTTTAAAGTAATCAGGCAGCATTTAAACTTTTTTTTTAAACTATGATTTTTTTAGAAGGGAACCAAATGCCCTCTCCCCCTTTTTCAGAGCTTCAAGTGGGAACACGACAGAAAGAACTTTTGGACATTGACAGTTCCTCTGTGATTCTTGAGGATGGAATAACCAAGCTAAACACCATTGGCCACTATGAGGTAAGACCAAGACTCAACCTGATCCACTCCTCCTTTACCATAATCTGGACTAGATTAACTCTAGCACTATGAAAGCCCTTTGAAAACAACCAAGACTCCCTATTTCAGAATGGTTTACAGGATCTTTGCTTCTAAGACAAAAGTTCTCTTCTCGTTAAAATGAGCTCAGGCATTGCTGTTTCTCATGGTGTCCCCTCATCACAAGGCTGTGTCACATTGATTCTCCTCCATCTTGCCATTTAGGTCAGACTTTGTGCTGACAAGACCGTCTGGGCTTGTGCAGTATATTCTTAGGAAAGCTGCATGAATTATCACACATGCATAACCCCTGGCAGATCAGGTGTATCAATACTGGCAGAGTAGAATCCTCAGCCTCCCCTCTCTCTACTGTGATGACCTTATGACCTTTTGTTCTAAAGTTCTAAATGTCTTGTTTGCACTATGCAGTGATGACCCCTTCAGCCCCTTGACCCACATGCTGGGTGAATGCTGAAATCAGCGAAAGGTACTCATGACTTCTCAGAGAACAGAGTGCCAGAGAAGCCTGTGTATGACAAGACAGGGAGACAAGGAGTTCCTGAAAACAGAGATACTGGGATTCCATTAGCAGTATTGGTCCAGATCTTTGTTGAGTGTCTGTTATGTGCTAAAAACTAGGCTGCGGGGAAGAGGAAGTCTGGGCCATTGCACTCAATGAGCCTGCAGCCCCCAGGGAAGGAGGGAAAGGTAACACATTATAGCACAATAGTGCTCTAGCTGGGAGAATCCACAAGGCTTCCTGTCGAAGCTATAGCTTTGGGGAGACTGAAAATGGGCTGGGGTATGGCGGTCAGCACCTCTAGCAGAGAAAAGAAAGCAGGCATGTTGGACAGCCTGGCTTTCAGACTGACCAAAGCCCAAGGAGGAACTGTGCCACATGCTGACTCAGCAGATCCCTAAAATTTGGCTAGTCCCATCCTACAGCAGTCCTGGGAGGTAGGAACCATTGCTAGCCTACTTTAGAGATGGGTTCACTGTCAATAAGTGCTGGAAGGGGAACCGCCCATCCCTCGGGTCTTCGTCTTCTTACCGTAAATTTGTGTCCCTAGAGATAGGAGGTACTGAGTGGTTACAGAGGGCTCAGAGATGGGCAGTGCGGTCCTTCTAGATGGAGATGGGGGCGGGGATGACAGCTGGCTCTTAGGAGGGGCAGGTGCTATTTTTCAGAGCGGAGAAGCCAGAGGGAGAGCAGCTACTTCATGGTTCAGAAGCGCCAGACCGTTCCTGAGCAGGTGTCTGAGGTCAGGGGCATTTTGTTTGCCAGTGGGGTCCTTGGCTACTTCTGGAGACTTGACAGAGACTCATGACCCCCTCCCATGTAAGTCCCCTACAGTTCAAGTTTCCTGACCCGGAATCACTTGGCCAAACCCAGAATTTTTAGCTTAGAGTTCTCTCTCTCTCTCTCTCTCTCTCTCTCTCTCTCTCTCTCTCTCTCTCTCTCTCTCTCTCTCTCTCTCTGTGTGTGTGTGTGTGTGTGAAAATTCCCAGTTTTCTCAGTATGGGTTCCTGGGTAGCAATGGTCAGCTCCCAAGAGATGTAAGTGGGCAGGAGGAGGTTAGTGGGTAGAAAGTCTCAGTGGGTTCCTGTTAGTGCATCACTGTGCATTCAAAGCTTGAGACCATATCCTCTCCCTGAGTCTGTGTAGCAAGTTGGTCTAACCGTACAAAGGGGTCCAGACGTTGGTGGTGCTCTTTGGTGCTCTTAGCTAGAGTATTGGCTTCTGTCCAGTGAGCACCCCCTGCCTTATCTCTGCTTCACCTTCTCCAGACCCTGAGGAGGAGGAGGGTCATAATAGGGATAGGCAGGACAGGTCATTTTCCAGCAGAGAAAACAAACACACAGCTTTCTGCAAGGCATGGACGGCCTGTCAGGAGAGATGGAACATCACTCTTCCTGGAGACATCAGCGTACTAGACACCTATCTGCTTAAGGATGATAATGAAATTAATCCAGCCTGTAGTCACTTCCCGTCCTGATGATTTATTGGCCTCATACCCCAGTGTTGCTGCCTGGTGGTAATAAATGACAAGACTAGGACATGAGAGCTTAACGGATTCTGCTTATGTTTAAAAAGATAAGCTGCAAGGCAAGTAAATGCAGAGAGCTTGAAGGAATCAGGGAGGTCAGCCGGCTGTGCTCCCTGTGTCTGGACCAGTCCAAAAGCCTGGCGTCACAAAGACTAAGCTGAAGAAAAGCATCCACCCAACCTTTAGCTGCCTGAGTCTGTACTTGATTTTAATAGCACCTCTACAGATTTGAAATTTGGGATAATTCAAGAGGGCTGGGCTGACGTTTGCTTTCGCCCTTTCGTTAAAGAAAACCATTTTCAAGTACTTGCTTTTCTCTCCAAAGAGACAAGATGCTAATTATCACTCTTATTCATTTACTAAAGCACTCTAGTTTGAGTCACTGTATGTGCTTGAAAGAAAAAAAAACTATATTTCATTTAAAAATAGGATCTAATTCAGAGTTCTAAGTGATTCAGACTTACCTCCCCCCAATTAGTCCAAATTAGTTAGGCTTTGAAGTTAATCGTCAGTGACGGCCAGTCCCTCCTCCTGTCTAAACAGAGTCTCTGCTGCTGGAGAGTGAGGCCCCCTTGTTTTGTGAGGGGGTAAATGGGGTGGAACATGTTTCTGTTGGGCTCTGGAGATACTAGAGGGGTCAGAGAGTACAGAATATAGGGTTGGATGCTGTCCCCAGAGCTCCAAGCTAATAGTGATCCTCCATCAACCTACTGCCTGGTTTCCAAGTCGACTGCTTTTTGACAACTGCATTCTATGGCGGCGGCGGCGGCAGACAGCACCCAGCCTTGTCCACAGTGCTGGCTCCATTAATCCTCACCATAGCCTGATGCTCTGGGGCCAGAAGTATTATTTCTCCTATATCCCATCAGATGCATACAGAGGACAGCACATTTCTGGTAGAGTGTCCATCTTGTTCAGGAAAGGGGTTACTTGAGACAGTGTCTGTATAAGCACATGCAACCAGCAGCATCTTTCTCTATAATTAAATCCTCACAAACTCTCCCCTATCTGGCTGAGGCTGTTTGCTATGAAGAGCATCCCATCAGGGGAGACTGTGGAGGCATGCTTGCAGTCTAGGCTTCCTTCCTCTCTCCTTTGGCACCCCTCTGACCTTTTGCTAGGCCACATTGTCACACCCTGCCATGGGGTGGCATGGGAGCTGCAAGACAGGTGTTTAGCGGAGCAGGAAGTTTTCTCTCCAGATCACACATCTTGTTCCGAGCTGTGAGTTTTGAGGCGGGAGAAAAGATGAAAAGCCACTAAGTGGTGGAAGAACATTGTGTGCTAGTGCAGAAGTGGTCACTGCTGACACCAAATTAGCCAACTGGAGGACATTTATAGCTCTCAGAAATGTTTCAGATGAGTTGTGAGGTAAGATCAGTGGTCGTTCTGGTCAGGTTTCATCTCAGCTCCTAAATAAAAAGATCGGACTACCTCAAAAGGCACCTTTAGGTGTTGGTTTATTTAACCAACAGAGAGGCTGCTTCTGTGCCACATACTGTCCTCGGGACTTTGCCAACAGCAGATCCTTTGGTCCTCTACTACTCCCATCGACTGACACTGTCATTTACATGCCAGGTTGAGAGAGGGTAAGAAACTTGGCCATACTCATTTAGCTCCTCTTGATGCCCCAAGGTCATCAGCTGGTAAAAGAATTTCTCTCCCCAAATTCTGCTCTGCTGAAGGCCAGCAGAATAAAGTTGTTTCTGAGTTTTAGCCCCTGCTCCTAACCTCAGGCTTCCTGGCTAGAGAGCTGGGCCTGATCTTGGAAACAGTCTGGTGGTTAGCATTATCAGATGCTGACAGGAAAGGCTAACATCACTTGAAAGCCTGTGATGAATCTTATGGCCATGGAAAAAGACGCGGTTTCAGTAAACAGCCTTTCACAGAGGTGCTGAGGAATGACAGACAGGGAAGGCTTCCCTGGAGTAATCTGTATTATCATTGTGCTTTTAGATTCTTTTCTTTAAATAAGGAAAAAGGATCAAATTCAGAGCACATTGATCATTTTCCATAAAACTCGTTGTAGGTATAATTCCATGAGTTTCAAAAAACTGAGCCATATGAATTTGCCAATAGCTGATCATTTTTACTTATATAAGTAAGATTTTATGAGTATTTGTTCTTATTACTTATGCTTATGTAAGTGTGCATGTGTGCAGGTGCCTTCAGAGGCCAGAGACAGGTATTAGATGCCCTGGAGTAATAAGTGATTGTGAGTCAACTAGCGGGTACTGGAAACCAAACGTGGGTCCTCTGGAAGAGCAGCAAGTGCTCTTAACCACTAAGAAATCCCCAAAATAACATTTTATATGATTAAGTATATTTACATTTTGTCTCTAGAAATATCTATCTTTATGGTATAATCTATAATCTATGACATATAGTATCTTGCCACCAAGAAATCTCACATTTATGCAGATTTATTTTAGAAGTGAGTTTATTAATTTTTGCTTAGACAAGGTCTTAGGAAGCCCAAACTGGCTTCCAACTCCATATGTACCAGCTGAACTGTTGATCCTTCTGCTTCTCCTTGCCGAGTGATGGGATTATAGGTATGCGCCACCACGCCTACCGCATGCAGTGCTGGCATCAAACTCAGGGTTTCATGAATGCTAGGCAAGCACTCTAACAGCTGAGCTACATCCCAGGCATGGCTTTAAATTGTTATCATGGGTCCATTTCATCCCTGTGTGGCCACAACCTCTAATTCTGATGATGAGAAAGTCTATACTTACTTCTGTCACATTCTAGGTTGGCGTCACTGGGGAGGATTTCATTTGAAATTGCCACGTGCACTTATTCTGCTCTGGGCTGGAGACCCATCCCTCCTGCAGAGATATATCTAGCAGCATTAATCTTCCCTTGATTTAATTTGGTTTTCATCCCTAAAGTCCGGGCCTAGACAATGTTCCTTGCCTCACAGGAGGACAAGAGGATGAATGGGGTACTCTGGGAAGTGGTTAGAGCTCCTGGGATGGAACAAACAGCCGTGTATTTAACCCTTTGAAACCCATGGTGCTTTTCAAAAAGGCATTTCTGTCCTTAACTTGGCAGCGGCTGACTTGAGAATAGAAAGCGGAAACCTTCTGCTTCCCCCCCCCCAAACATCTGCAAATTATTTTTCAGTCCTTATAATAGTGTTAAAGCGTCACATGGGGTTGAAATGTTCCAGCCCTAGAGCAGCTGTGAAAGTTAGAAATATGCTCACACACATCCAACTCATCCACTAATAAAATGCTCTTACACCAGCTCTTGGAAGATAATTTCAGAGTAAAATCTCCTTGGTACAAGCTGCATCTACACTGTCTTAATGCCGGAGCACAGTGCCAGCAGCCAAGTGTTGCCAGCTCTTGAAAAGACATTTGAACTTTTGGCAGTGTTCCTTATCAGAAGGCCTATCCTTGGTGTTTGTGATTATAGAGGAAGGGCGCTCGCTTTTGGCAAAACAAAGCGTCTGACAGTAGCAGAGTATTGGCTCAACACTCAACAGGATCCATTTGGGATTCATTCTTTGACAATTACCCAGAATGAATCACCAGCTTCCTTTTATAAAAGGATATTTATTGGCTTAGAATCAGTACATCCAGCTCTTGGTGGGGAGGGTTTTGTAACTATGTTCACACATTCTTATAAGCGTGGTGTCTGATTACTGCTAAGGGGATGTCTGCATGGGGCATTTATTTTAATTGCGTCAAATATGGAAGAGAACTGAAAAATCAGTCAGAAAACAGTGAATGGTTCAAGGGGAAAAAAAGAGGATGCTTGGTAATAACAGCAGCCCAAGAGCTCAGTAAGAATAACACTTCCTAGAGTTGCTTTGAAGCCTGATGGTCTAGCTAGCTCTACCCAGACTCCCCCTCTTCTCACAAGATGTCCTCAACACTAGTAGTGGGAGGCACCTAGCCTAAACTTAGCGGCTGGCTGGACACAGCTGGCTGGACAGCTGTGTCTAAGGCCTCTGGAGATCTGACTCTTCCTCTGTGGCCATCACTTGAATGAAACTGTGTTTAAACATGTGGTGCTTAGCAGGGAGGCCTGTACATTTTGAAAACCAACGTGCAGCAAGCCAGAGAGCAGTTCTAAGATTCTCTCTCTCTCTCTCTCTCTCTTTTTTTTTTTTTCCCAAACGAGGGAAGGCCAGCTCCAAATTTGTATTAGAGCTTTAAAGTGAAGGGGAAAGTCACTTTGCTGATAGAACAGTGACAGTTGCTCTTCAGGCCACTGCTGAGGGAGGCGGGGTTCATCGCTGATCTGCCTCCTCTCTACCATCCCTTGTCTTATGCCATGGACAACAAGTACCCTCCTTCAGAACCAGTTATTTTTAAGAACCCCTGTCTGCCCTTTTCACCTTAGCATCTGTTTTCTCCTCTGCTTGAAGGTGACTTCTGCTCTAGTCATTTCCAAGGACCTACTTGAAAGACCCTGAGGGTTATTTGGCCTAGGGATCCTTGGTTGCAAAAGTCTCAAAGTAAGGCTACTGGACTTCATCTCTAGAGGAGGCCACACATTAGCATAACTGCACAGTAAAAGCATTTATCATCAGCCTGTATATTTAAAACCTGAGGTGATTTTTGACATAACTATACTTGGATACAGTTTATGTTCCTCAAAGCTCATATGTTTGAGTAAGAAATGTAGCTTGGCGATAGAAAACTTGCCTAACAAACACAAAGCCCTGGGTTCAGTCCCCAACACCAGAGTAAAAAGCAAAAACAACAACAACAAACACCACCCAAACCAACAAAACTTACCTTTTTAAAATGTTGGACTCACTGGTTTTCGGTATATAATTACAGAGTTGTACACCGTCACAATCTGGTTTTAAATTATTTCATCACCTATTCAGTCTTCTCTATAAATTCCCATTTTAAAAAGACCACCAGCCGTCCATATAAATTGGCCTGTTTTGAGCATTTTATATAAATGAGATCATACATGTGATCTTGTAACTGGCTTGATTCAGCTAGCATATTTTTAAAGTTAATCTGCAATGTTGCATGTGTTAACATTTCCTTTACCATATGGCAGTTTTTGTAGCACATTCATACAATGGGCTATTACACAGTCATGAAAAGGGATGTACTACTGACGGGTACAGTATATATCAACAAATTAACACCACTGACCTTATGCTGACCCTAAAAAGCAAACAGTAAAAAACATACTCGTACATACTGTATAAATCCATTTGTCTGAATCTCAGGAACAGGTAAAACCATGAAGCAAGTCAGAGAGGGACTGTCTCAATGAGGACAGGTGGATGCTGCCTGCGAATAGACAGACGGACAGATGGGCAGCAGTTCTCAGGACCTTGGAATGTTTCACAAAACAGTGCATGTGGAGTTACAGCTCATTTACACAAAATCCTATTTGTAGAAATGTTGATGGCTATACATGTAGTAGTTGTGTTGGCCAGTTTTATGTCAGCTTGACACTAGCTAGTCAAGTGAAAATATGCTCCCCACCAGAATGGCAAGCCTGTAGGGCATTTTCTTTCTTTTTCTCCTGCTTCCCCGCTCCCAACCCCAGGGTCTCATTATGTAGCTCTGCGTGTCTTAGGACTTGCTATATCAACCAGGCTGCCCCTACCTCAAGTGCTGGGCTTAGAGGCATGTGGCACCACAACTGGCTTGTAGGGCATTTTCTTGATTGATGATTTACATGAGAGGGCCCAGCTCATTGTGGGTGGTGCCATCCTAGGCTGCTGGTCCTGGGTGACATGAGAAAGCAGCTGAGCAATCTAGGGGAGCCAGCCAGTAAGCAGCACTCCCCCATCATCTGCTTCAGTTCCTGCCTCAGCTTCCCTAGACGATAGGCTGTGATGTGGAAGCATAAAGAAGCCCTTTCCTTCCCAAGCTGCTGTTGGTCGCAGTGTTCTACCCCAGCAACTGGGGCCCTGGACAGCAGTGCATGCTGAGCACTCTCCAGAATGTTATACTTAAATTGGAGGGTTTTGTTTAAAAGTATGTGAAATCTCGATAACTGTTTTAGAAACTATTCCATACAGAAAAGAGAAAAATCCTAAGTGTGCTAGAAGAGGTGTTACCTGGTAAGCACATCTTGTGTTTGGCAGCAGATCAAGGTGCAGAAGCCCCTTCTGGTTCCTCCTAATCACTAGTTCCACTTTCTTCTATAATATCTGATGTTAGAGTTTTGACTGTGAGAACTCAGACCATACAATATGAGTACTTTCGTGTTGGAAAGACTGTGAGAATTACTCCATGGCATGTGGCACTAGTCAGTTTTTAATGTTTTGTAACTTATCGTTACAAAACCATGAGGATCTGTGCTCTTGATTACAGACCTAGACACACTCTTGTCCCATCACTGGGTACAGCTGTAGATACCAGTTTGCGGAAACCTGTCTCAGCATGTCTGCATTTCCTACTGTCTCAGCCAATTCAGATGCTGTGACAGAATACATCTACTTAGGAGCTCAAACAACAACTATCTATTTCTCCCAGCTCTGGTGCCTAGAAGCCAAGGTCATGTACTACTAGATCCAAAGCTGGCAGTCAAAGCCTTTTCCTGATGCAGAGCGCTGTCCTCTCATTGTGTCTTTGTATGCTAGTGGTGGGGAGAGAGGAAGGTCAGGTGGGTTGGGTCAGGCTCTGTCTTCTCCGAAGGGCACTAATCCTGCTTCTGAGGGCTTCTCTAGGATTTAATTGCTTCCCAAGGGCCCCACCTCTTCATACCATCATATTAAGATGATTCAGCATATATATTTGGATGGTACACAAGCACTGAACTGGTAACAAGTAGAAAGCTGATTGGGTAGTGGGGAGCCACCCAGCCCTTTTTTGACCTGTTAGACAGGGGCTAGACTAAGATGGCTTACTCTTCCTCTCTCCTGGAGGCAGCTCTCATCCCTTCTAGGTGTCCTTTGAGGGGCAGACAATGCCCTGCTGGTCATCCAGCTAACCCAAAGTAGCACACAAAGTAGCAGTCCTTTTTAAATATTTAATAAGTGAGAGAACAGAAGATCTATCTATAATTCCTGGGTTGAAGTTGAGAGATCCATTATATTTTAAAAACTCACTTTTTTTTAAATCTCTGCTTTCAGATATCAAATGGATCTACTATAAAAGTCTTTAAGAAGATAACAAATTTTACTTCAGGTAACTAATATAATATTGTTAACCTTTTGTTCCTACCAAGCTTTATGAAGTATTGCTTTTTTGTTTCTCCTAGACATACTGTCAGGGAGGTATGATTGAGTTGTTGCTGTGTAATTCTCTGGAAGCCATGAAAAGTCATTTCGATCTGTTTCTAGTCCTAAGAACATGGGTTCTGCAAGAAGGGAAGGAAACTGTCACCATGTTGATATAGGAGGCCCAGAACAAAGGAAGTTACAGCTCTGAACCCAGGGCAGCCCTTGTAGCTGTGTTCCAAGTCCTCAGTAGGATGGGCACCAACAGAAGAGAACACCCTGCAAACAGAGCAGGAAGCTAGCAGATAGTTGCACTGCCCTAGACTGAGCAAGCAAGACAATCCATACGGAATCTCCAAGATAACACTGTAGACTTCCCAGACAGCAGACAGGGAGGAGTTTTACAGGAAGGTTAGCAAGCTGGTCTTCTGTCTTCCTGCAGCTGTGGAACAGGAAAACACTGATAATGCTTTGAGAAAATCCACTGGTCCCATCCTTGGTTTGTCCTTGGCCCTAGGCAGGGGCCTGTCCCCAGCAGTCTCCTTGCAAACACCCTTTGGTCAGGGCATTGTGACACCGGAGTTCAACAGGTGACTTTAGTTAGACTCCGCATCTAGTCCCTGGAACCACATCCCTTTGATGTTTCCCACCTTCCATCAGTACACCGGGCTATCCTGCAGTGGCTGTCAGTGTGGCGCAAGAAAGGTGCTATCATCGCGGGCAAGTAGAGGGCTGTGGCTTTTAAGACAGATTAGGCCTTTAGATGAGCAGCTGCTTGAGGACTGGGCAGCTGGAGCTTAGGCCTGGTCTCTTCACGGAACACATGCTTGTCCTTTCCCTGTCCAGTGGCTGAGAACCACTAATTGGATTTCTGACCCCTTGCCTCTCTGTGGGGGGCCCAGCCCCTGGATGACCCAACTTTTATTGAGGCAGGCAGCCACAGGAGAAAGGCACTCCATTAAGACTGGATGAACTGATGGTGTTGAACCTGAACAGGGATCTTGATGAAGCCACTAACTTCTCAAGCATTTAACGCTATTCTCCAGAGGGCCCCTTCTCTCCCAGAGCTCTAATCACACACAGCTCCTGCTGTAGGGCTAGACAGAGTTTTTGCCTTGTCCTTCACGTAATTCTGCTTTCCTCTTCTTTGAGGCCAACCCATCACCTGTACTTTAGGATGGACCATCAGACCATCCTACTAGCTAGCCTATGGTTAGTTTTAATACCACAGACTTCTCTTACTAGCTAGCCTATGCTTGGTTTTAATGGACTATTTTTCCTTCCCCTTAACAGCTTTAATTTTTAAATTTTAGTAGCATTTCTAGATGGTCTAATCCCACTCAATTTTCAGGGCCTTCACCTGTTTTGCCCTCCATTTTCTTCTCTTCCTCCCAAGCACCCCCTGCTTAGTGCCATTTTCAGTTTGCTTGCGTTGTCCTATCTTAAAAGGGTCCAAATTCCTTCTGGATCCTCCTACCCTGGAGCCTCTTCTCCCTCCACATTTACCTGGCTAATCATTTATTTAGGGTCATCTGTAATAGCCCTTCTTCAAAGAAATCCCCTAGACTCCGACTGACACCTTTTTACATAGTTCTCCCTCGTTGAAATTAAGTAATTGGGCAATTAGGAGCAGCAGGAACAGGGCTGGCTTAATTCTGGCTGCAGGCTTGGCACACATGGGTGTTCCAGGCCTTTCTGCTGAGTGACAGGCGAGACCCTCCTTCTGTCCCTGGTTAAGCAGCTACTTAGCCTCTGCTCTAACACTTCAGGGACAGGGAACCTGCAGTCCCTAGGCCCTTCTCACACTGTTCAGGTGCAGCAGAGGGAAAAAAGTGTAGCAGTGAAGAACTCGTGTATAATAATAGAGGAGCTGGTGGCTTTCGAGCACAGATGGGGGTCTGTTGAGGCTGATTAGTCCCTGGTTGTTTTTCTAATGGGCTTTTTTTTCTCTCTCCCTTTTCTGGTGTTCAGATGTGGAATACTCAGATGACCACTGCCATTTGGTGAGTTTGGACTGTCTTGTGCTGTCCACTAAACCGAATGTCTTCTGTAGCATACAGTTTCCTCAGCTAATGATTCTATGGTCTTTTTAGATTTTACCAGATTCAGAAGCATTCCAAGTTGTGCAAGGAAAGAGACATCGAGGGAAACACAAGTTCAAAGTAAAAGAAATGTATCTAACAAAGCTGCTGTCCACCAAGGTACACTTACTGTTCTAGGAATTCTTTCATGGCTACCTTGGGGGTATATGATGTGTTCAACTTAATTTCCGCTCAAGTGTGAAAATGTTACAAATCCCTTGTGCCTTCTAGCAAAGTAAAATGAAAGTTAAGATTGTAGACACATCCTATAAGCCCTTTTGGTTTATATATATATATATAAACTGGAAAGAGAACAGCACTTTACAAATTTCTACTGCAGCATCTTCAATCAGGGTGTTTATTGTTGTTCCTGCTTCTTTACTTACCATTCCACTATTATTTTTTAGGTTGATAACATATTTATTCCTTTTTGTTTACTTGTTATTATAAAAAAAGCAATAAAATTCCCTTGAATTACAAATAAAGTGAGGAGGAAATCCGTACAATTAACTTAGTAAATCTTACTGCTTTTTTTTTTTCATTTTGAAATTAAGAATTCTGTTCACTTATAAAAGTATTGGATGTAGAAATCAGTAGAATACCAAACCAGGAGCAGATTTTGTTGCATCTGATTGTTAGTGGAGTAACAGAGGTCTCTGGTTTTTGCTCCACTAGTGCCTGGCACTATCCTCCTGGCCCTGTTGCATTGCTGGACAGGCTTCTTCAGCAAATCTGCTTACACCTGAGGAGATCTGTGTGGTAGGCAAGGGAGCTGCCTGAATCTCTTGATTTCTCAGTTTGCCTAGAGAACTCTGTCTTCTTTTTCTTTTTTACTGCCTTGGGAAGTCCATATTTAAATCCTAAGAATGAAGTACATGCAACGGGAAGAAGATCTAACAGTAAAGCATTGTCACGCAAGTTTTTCCAGGCCGCACATAACAGAGACAGAACATGTGTGCTTCTTACACACATACACACTCACATGCACATGCATCCACACATCTCCCTGCTGGCTAAACATTGTTGCTATCAGCAAGTTTAGGCACCATATCTAAATGTGAACAGACTTTCAGGACCCTTGTCACATCGCGCATTGGCATTACTTGATACTTTCCTCTGGTTGGCGAATCCCTTTCCCTGAACTTGGAGCTGGCTTTCCCATTATTTTTCAAAACTACCACCATGTATTTCAGTCTCCCATTCTATCTTCCAGGTGGCCATTCACTCTGTGCTTGAGAAACTCTTCAGAAGTATTTGGAGTTTGCCTAATAGCAGGGCCCCATTTGCTATAAAATACTTCTTTGACTTTTTGGATGCCCAAGCTGAAAACAAAAAGATCACAGATCCTGATGTTGTACATATTTGGAAAACAAACAGGTGGGAATGTAGGTGATTATTGACTGTTTTCAAGAACCTAGGGCAGAATATTAAATATGTAGTTACTGTATCAGAATTTCAGGGTTTGAATTTTATTCTAGATAATAAAGTAACAAAATTCTGTTATCTTTAATTCACAAAAAGAACTTGTCTAGAATACTTGACTAGCAAAGAATGAGAAATTACTGTTTTATGGTTTAACCTGTTATAGTGCCTACAATAATTGCTTTACAATTTTCAAGTTGTGTCTACTCAGATTCTACATAGGTCATGCTTTTATCATTTGTAGTAGTAAATGCCATTAGAATTACCCAAGAGTTTTAATGTTATTTTAGCATTTACCTTAAGAAGCAGGATATCCAAATTTAGTATCTCCTCAGAAGAGGACCATAGCTTATTGCCTCTATTTGAGATACTTTGCACCTCAGCTGAGGAAGACCCAGTCATGATGCAATCGAATGTCTCATGTGAGCTCAAACCCTGCCAAATGCTAGCAAGTAGTAGAAGTGAAGTTCCATAGCTCTTAGTCAGTTTTTCCCCTTGACCTGGTTTTATATCCTCTGCTCTGGTTCACTCCTGCCCTCATACCCCTAGGCCCTGCTACTCCTACACCCAGCATGGGTATACCACCAGCCACAACAGACCAAGCCATTGAGAATCCTAGCAACTAGGCGGTAGAAATAGTAGGCTAGACCAAAGTTGGAACAGAGATACGGGGAGGACTTTGAATAATTCTCAAGTTCATATTCCAATATTTCCTTAACTGTCTACATGGTGCCATAATGTTGGGCACTGTGGTACAAGAATGAGTGAAACACACCAACTTTGTCCTTACAAAGTTTGTACTCTAGCAGGTAGAGATAGGGAATGGAATGCATCCACTGAAGTGCACCAGAAGGGGATGTGTACCATAGAGAAGGTAGAAAAGGTTATGAGTATCGTGTCAGGGTTGACAAAGGCTTCAAAGGAGTTTGTACCCCATTAGATGAGGAAAGGATATAACCATGAGACTACATGGGACAGGAGAACATTGAGAAGAAAGCCCACACAGCAAAATCCTGAAATGGGATATCGAGTGAAAGATAGCAAAGCGCCCAGTGGAGATGAAATGAATGAGCTGAAAAGTGGCGGAAGAGGAGACCCTGACTGAGGGACACACAGTTAGAGAGAGGAGTGGCAAGATCTGATTCTGTGAAAAGGGTCAGATCTGGAGGCAAATAATCAAGGCAAGATGTCAGTAGCTTGGACTGAGTGCCACACTGAGCGGCCAGAAGGGGTCAGGCACAACAGATTTGAGTGAAAAGTTGTCATTCGTGACATCACCTTACATAACCCAGATTTGTCGAAGGCCACTTCCTGACTTCTCTGGCCTGCCCTTCACTCACTGTTGGAGTAACCCTTTCTGGTTCTGAGTGATGTTGCCACCTGCTGCTTTTGTCAGTTTGGCTAAGCAGCCTTATGCACTTCAATAACAAGGTCATACACACTCATTTACAAATTGGTGAGCAGACCACTGGCTATGTTAAGTCCTGCCTGAGAAGAGATTGTTTTCCCTTCAAACAGCCTTCCTCTTCGCTTCTGGGTAAACATCTTGAAGAACCCTCAGTTTGTCTTTGATATTAAGAAGACTCCACATATAGACAGCTGTTTGTCAGTGATTGCCCAAGCTTTCATGGATGCCTTTTCTCTCACAGAACAGCAACTGGGGAAGGTAAGGCCCAGCTTTGCTTTCTGATACATACGTGAAAATCACTTCCAGACACTGATGTTTGATAGGTACCTCAGATGTCCAACCCTCATCGTAATTGCAACTGTTACTATCTTTCTACAAAAACATGCCTTCACTCTTTTCTCTTAAACTTCCCTGTCCCTTCTTACTCTTGTCTCTTCACTCCCCCCCCTACTGGACAGCAACTGCCACCTAACCCACACGCATGGCCCTGCTGCCACCCAGCCCCCTGAGCTCTTTCTTTTCACTATTTCCCTGTCATTTCTTCCTATGACTGGCATCTTTGCTGTGCTATCGGCCTTCCTGACTGGCCTCAGTCCTGTTAGTATAATCCCACTCATTTATCTGCCAGTGTTTCATTCCACAGTTTTTTGATGTACATGAAGAATTGCAGGAGAGGCTAATGTGTTTATCTGTGCCTGAATTTCCCCACCGTATCTCCTACACCATGCTGAAGACACTTAAAAATGTGTTTGTTGATAGTAAATGTAGCTTTTAAAAAGATCACTTACTAGGTTCTTAGCATATTTTAGTTAATCCCTCAGGTGCTCTGATTCCCATTTTAGTCATGAGAAATCTGAGGTCTAGAGAGGTCACAGGTCTTGTTAACACAAAGTAACAGGATCCCATCTGTCCAGCCATTTAGTCCTTCCCTGCAATCTGTCACATCACAGTCTTCACATCACAGTCAGGCAATGTGAATTTCTCTTCCCAAGACTGTAAGCTTTTCAAAGGCAGGTACCAGTCACGTTCACCGCTGTACGTTTGGTGCCTCCCAGTGAATCTTGGATAAATAAATGCTAACTGAATGAACCATCATGTAACTTACAAGGTTCACTTAAAACCCAGCAGGTACTTCTCAGGAGTATCTTAGTGTATGCAGCCTTCAGAATGACTCTCCAAGCCACTGGAGCAGCCACTAGACGCTTGTAAAACATACTGGGACATTAGTCTAATTATTTTGCCTATCTTCACTGAGATTTTTAGAAATTTTGTGAATAATGATTTCTTAAAATCTTCATGTAGGTGCTTACATATTATCACTATTATAATTATATAACACCATTCAAACTGCCAAAGAATCTTTGCAAAATCAGACACCAGTTACCCATACTGGTGACATATGTTTCCCTGAGAAACTAGATCTTTATAATCTAATGAAGTAAAGGGACAGTCTAGAAAATCTGCCACTGCCAGTTACTTACCAGTTTTACAGTTGTATAAAGGCCTCAATCAGATCTACAATCAAGTCTTTTATAAATGCCAAAATTCACTTGTGGGTAAGGATGAGAGCAATGTTTTAATTCAGGCTTTTTAACGACCATTAGTAATAAACTGTGATTGAAATAAGTTCCATTGTTACCGTAACTCAAAGTCATGCAAAAATAATAATTTTAGTTCTTTTATGAGAGAAAGACTGAATATATTAGCATTTAATCTGCCTGGAAATAACAGTGACTCACCAGAACTATCTGGATGGCAGTCAGTCACTCAGTCCCCATTTCTGAGGCCTACTGCATGAAACCTTGTTAGCAGGAAGAAATGCTGGAGGAAGTTCTGCACCATTATTCACCCCCACCCCCCCATGACTTTTTATGCTTCTTGTGGCTGTTGCTGTTTTTCAGGAAGCACCAACTAATAAACTTCTCTATGCCAAGGATATACCAACCTACAAAGAGGAAGTAAAATCTTATTACAAAGCAATCAGGGATTTGCCTCCATTGTCATCTTTAGAAATGGAAGAATTCTTAACTCAGGAATCTAAGGTATGATAGAAAGCAGAAATAAGCTTATAATTTGTTACTTAAAAGCAGTCATTTCAGAGCCTCTCAAACAAGCCTTTCTTTTAGAAACATGAAAATGAATTTAATGAAGAAGTGGCCTTGACAGAAATCTACAAATACATCGTGAAATATTTTGATGAGGTAAGGGTTTTTAGTTTTTTTTTTTTTTTTTTTTTTAATTTGCCATCTGTTTAACCCTCAAGCCCACCACAAGGACTTGGGTATAGTCTTTCATCCTGAATAGACAGAAAGGGAGGACCCGAGCCAGACTCTGCACATGGCTGCCCCCTCCTCTTATAGTCACGCTGCCCACCTTTGGACCAGCCTGAATTTACACCTGAGTTCGTGGGGCCTAAAGCCACAATGACTCAAGTAAACTTTGATTAGTAAATTATGGCCCTATAAAATAAGGCCAGTTTATGTTTGATTGTGGTCTGCTAAAAATGAAAACTAAGCCTGTTAAATCACCTAGATTGTTTTCCATGGTTATATGAAATCATAATATACTTCTAACTTAAGCAACTGTCAATAAACAGTGTTCTCATTCAGGCTTTTTACAACCATTAGTAGCAACTACCATTCTCCTTTATTAGTTCTCCTTACTCTGGATTCGTTGTTTCCAAATATATGTTAATTCCCCCTTCCCTGATTCCCCCCCACTCAGTCATGCTGGGAAAGGCTATCCATGTCAATGGTGAGAATAGCTCACCAATTCCATTTGCTACTTGAAGATCAAGTGAAGAGCCAAGGTAGGGTAGAGGCAATGAGTTCCTTAAACATGATAAGCATCCTCTCCAGGGGCCAGGGGTGAGAAGGGAAGCGCTGGGGGGTGGGGGAGGAGAGGAGGGATTACTCTGCCTGGGAGGGGAGGGGGAGGGAAGAGATGGAAGAATTCATCTCTGATCAGGATGCCCTTGCCTGCTGCATTTGAGGAATACCTGCCTGCATGCTGGCTGCCCAGGGATGCTTGCTGTGCTTGGAATGGCTGTGACGTAATGCATAAAGCAGGGCCTTGGAAGTCTGGTTCCATATTTGTAAGCAAATAGTTGGTATTTCTTGCGGGCTTCTATTTCAAGCCCAAGTGTTGTTGATCCTGTGATAATGACTTAGCAAAACAACTTGCAAAGTGAGTACGGAAATGATCGAAGAAAATGCTAGCATCTGTTTTATACCACTCACAGCATCAGGAATGAAAAAGAAAGAGCGAGCAAGCCCACCAGAATTGTGAATTGTAATGCTGAAATTCTAACATGTAAAATAACTGTTCTAATTGTCAACAGATTCTAAATAAACTAGAAAGAGAACGAGGGCTGGAAGAAGCTCAGAAACAACTCTTGCATGTAAAAGTCTTATTTGATGAAAAGAAGAAATGCAAGTGGATGTAAGCACCCTGGGGCCTGGCTTTATTTGACAAAGTTCTTCAGACAGCTTGGGAGCAAAATGGCTGCTTGAGCTACTCTTTGTCGTTAATTTCTTAAGTTTGCACATGGGTTCCACTTTGAGCACTGTCTTTTAAGAGACCAAGGCACACGCACAGCTTTTAGAAAGTCTATCAACCACTGTGCCTGTGGGTATACTGTGGGAACCTTTCTGTAAATAGAGCTGAAGTGGTTGTTGCAAACAGCCTCCTTGTTTACAGAGAATACAGGGCCAGTAAGCAAGTGTCAGTATTGTAACTAGTCTCCACTTAAGCACAATGATATCTAAGTGGTTTTGTTGGGAAACTACAGCTACATAGCACGTGTGACTACACTGTACTTCTGCAGGAGAGGGGATACTAACAATGCTCAAAATGTGAAATGAGTCATTTGGAAACAAGGTGGGGGGCATTAATGCAACCCTGAGGATCTGCAGCTGTCCTTCACTTTCCCCAGTAGTTCTTGGAAAGGCTGAAGGCAGATTTTGGTAGTGTGTACACTTAGCGTTTCGTGAGTGTGTGTGTTTAAAACCAAAAACTAACAGTGTTGCAACATTGTTGAAAGGGCTCGTGTTTTTCAGTGGTTGCCAGCTGCGCTCATCAGCTCACCTCCATTTCATCAAAGCAGCTCTAAAGCAAGGAGAGTGGGTGGGTTTCACTGAAATGCAACAGCATTTTTTCCAGACTCTGTCCTACAGTGTGTTCCCTTATTTTCATGTATCTGGTAGTGGACATGTTGGGTACTATTAAAGGAGTTCGTGACTTCTGTTTGATCAGAACTGTGCGTGGGTGTGTGAGTCACCCCTGTAATCTGACATTCCTATGCTAGTGTCTCCTTGCTTTAGATTTCTGGTGAACCCTGTGGTTATTAATACTTGTGTGTGATTAAAATAAAAGATACATTTTACATTTCATCAAATTGTTGTTCACATTGGAGTATTATATATAAATATATATTTGAGGCCCAAGGCCTGGAAAATATTAGTACAACTTGGTATCTTAGTCTTACTATGTACTTTTCGAAAGTATTCCTTACAGGAGAAAGATTTAAAACACTCATTTTATTCGTGCCTCTTTTTTTCCCCAAGGAATTTCCTATCCAGTTATAATGTAGTATTTTTTATTGCTGATTTTTTTATTCCCAAATTTTTGCTGCTCATGACCAATTTTAATACCACTGTGTTTCCTTCTATTAAACAGAAGTAAAAAGTGTAATCTGACAGCTCTCTAACTTACCTTGTGGCAGGCACCTTTTATCCCAAGTTAGGAAGAAATTTTCCTTCAATCAGCAAATAAAACATTGAGCACATTCCTTAAAACCATTTACCAGCACTGTATGGACCTTGTAGGATGAAATGTGAACTTGTCTTGGTAAAAGCAATCCTTTTTGCTCCTTGATATCCAATAAGGTGTAAGAGAGGTAACACCTCAGCAGTTCAGATGCCGACTGGACAGGCACAGTCCCGATCCTATTCCTGTGACTATTGTCTGTCCAATGGACACATCTCAAAACTACTACCAAATAGTTTATTTCTAAGTAGAAAGGTGAGAGGTCTGGTCCCCATTTAAAGCTGCTACCGTCTTCAAATAGGGGAAGGCGTTCATCGAGAAAAGCTGGAGGAGAGTTGAGAGCCAAGGGTAGAAGACTTGCCCAACAGACTGTCCCTTCTCTGGGGAACACGAAACTCAAAGGTTGAGCCACAGCTTTAGCAAAGTGTTAGTAAAATGCTACCTGCGGGTGTCCCAGTCCAGCTCTCTAACATGAGTCCTGCGTGGAGCCTTACCGCCTCTTCCAGGAGTTGGGAACTTTGGGCAAGTCACTTACCTCTTTGTGCCTCAATTTCTGTATACTCTTTCTAACCTACCTCACTGAGGTGGTATGAAGATTCACTAATGTATGTAATGTGTTTGTCAATCCTCCAGTGGAAAGCACTATCTAGATCACACTTTGGATCACGTTAGCCAAATGCAGAGAATGTCCAAATCAGATGTGTGCTGAAGACAATCAGTCACTGGGTCTATATTAAACAACAACTAAAGAAGCATATGACAAACAGTATCTATTTTCAAGTTTCTTTGCATATTTTTGGTGCAAAACAATTAATTTATACACCTTTTTTTCTAACACTAGTGTCTAAAGCAGCATTTAAAAATTACTTCTGTTACTTTTCTGTATTAGGATTTAAAGCCTATTTCTTATTGTATACCTGACTGAAGCTGTTCTTGGAGATGAATGTTTTAAATGTCTATATCCAAAAATAAACATTTTGATGTAACAACTGTGGACTGTCTGTCTTTTCTAGTTATCATTCATTTCTTAGACTAAGTGGCTCTGTGGAAATTACTTTTCAGAACAAGATGTCATTGTACACTCTACATAAATGAGCAGCTCTACTATATAAGGTGAGTTCCCTGCTAAATGATGTCAAGGGCTGCTCAATTACATCCCTGTCTTCAAGGATCAACTTGCTTCTGACTGCAGAGACCTCTATATAATGAGAAATCCATATAAGTTTGAGCTTTGCTTTGTTGACATGAAATTTTCCTCATGGAATTCCTCTGAAACATTCCACATAAGGAAGCTTCCAATGGTGCACATAAAAAATGAAGTACATAAAACATAATTATTTGATTAGATCCTAAACAGTGGGAAACTAAACTAAATACTAGCAACACTTCAAGACCCCACTGCTTCAACTGATACCAACAGCTCTTTGCAGAGACTTGTCAGTGGACCTAATTTTCTAAGACTTTCAACTCAAAGCCAAAAGAAGCAAAATCATCAATTGTTTAGTATATATCATATGATCAGTGAAATTAAACACAAACAGCATAGATACAAAAATATTTATTAAGTTATTTAATAAATTAAATGCACAGGTTTTAGAAAAGGTTAAGATTTCTACAATGAACACATATTTAGAAACTTTTAAGTGTTTTTTATACTTTTAAATCATCTTTTCTAAAATGTTTGGTTTATAATTTCTGTATATAATAAAGGAAATGTTTACTGATCTTGTTAATACCAGACATATCAAAGATGAGGACAAAGGAATTAAGGATATATTTTTTTTCAAGCAAAATGCCAGAAAATATCAACAAAATAAAAATTAATAATTTGAAAACTTGATTCCTTAATTAACTAGTTCCTTTTATTTTTTGCATTGTCAAAAGACTGTCAATGTATATTCTAAGTATCTCTGAAACTCCAAATACTTCCTTTCTGTTAATATAAGCCTAAAGTCCTGGAACCCATTCAGTGCAGCATATAGCTAGTACCTTTTCTTGAGGCAGCTCACGGATTTTTGGCAAACGGTAATAAAGCATCTCATGGCCACATGTTAGACTTCATGCTTTTATTGAGTCTCTGGCTTTGCTTTTCTTCTAGCATCACTCCCCAGGAGATCCAAGTTCCTCTAGTTGTTTTCTTTGTGTAGTTTCTAGTTCTTCAAGTCTTTTTCGAAGTAGAGAGAGTTCTCTTTGATGCTGTTCCTCCTTGAAAATGACACATAACAGAAACCTAGAAAAACTAGGAAAGTCCCTGCCATCTGCTACTCTTAAGCCACCAGTAATGTGGCAGAGACATGATGGTTCTTTTAGTAGCCTAAGGACTAGTCCCCCTTCTCTCCTGCTTGAGGCTCTCTACGCTTAAGCAAAACTCAGTCTATTCCTCCCTAGAAGTAAGATTTCTCAGGGAGCAAATTTGACAATGCTACTAGCAGGGCACAGGTGCACATAGATGGCAGCTCTCAAACGGTACTGGCATCTCATGATAATGTACTAAAAGCAACACCTGGTCTAAGAGTCTATCCAGTGACTACAGTCTCTTATGCCTACAAAACAGTCATCCAGTCGGACCTCAGGGGCCGAGACAGCACAGAGCCTAGGCTCTGGAATGGGACAGTTTAGGTTTAAAAAGACCTTAATGTCATTTATTCAGGTAGGACCTTAGGCACACTACCACCCTGATCTCAGTTTCTGCATTTATGAACAGGGAATAAAAATGGTGCCTTCTCTTAAGGCATTTTTTACTAGTATTAAACAAAATATTTTATAAACGATGCAGTGTGATGTACTACTAAGTTCTTAAGAGCTATACATAATTAAGCTGTAAACTAGGCTACTCAAAGGCTCCCCAATCATGTTGTCTATGAGCAAACATGAGAACTTATTCCCAGAACCATCACTAAAGAACAGAGTACATTTAAATCTACTAAAAAAATGTCTACAGTAAATGTAAAATTAAAAAAAAAAAAAAAGTTCTTAAAATTGCCCTTATCGTCAAATGAACTTTAACTCTCTAAACTGGTAAAATATAACAATGTACAGAAATGTTTGTCTTTTTCCTAAATGCTCATACCTGCATATGAGGGGGAAAGGAGAGTTCTACTCCAGGGACTATAGCTGATGACTGAAAGTTAGCAGGATTGATCGATGCTGTTGAAGGCATGTTAGGAACCAAAATTAGACTTCGAAATTCATTATGTCTTCTCTGTATGTCCTTCAGTCGTTTTTGAAGCCTTGTATATTCTTCAAATGGAACATTTTGTCTTAAAAAGAAAAAGCATTCCTGTTCTTTAATAATGAAGACTAGATAGAAATTTTAAGTGGGCGAAAAGTTCTTAAATTGTAACATCCATCTATCTAAAAATCTCTATTTCTAGAAAAATAAACAGAAAAATGAGGTTTGTATCACCTCACCCAACCCTACCCCCTGGAGCTGGAGCTGGTGTGGATTCACTTTGCAGGCAGGAGGCCTTATACCTCAGGTAGGGTCAGGTGTGCAGCCATACCCAGCTGCTGTCTGTGGGTCTTTTGTGAGTGGGGGGAGGTGGCAGAGGAGTTAAGGCAGCGTCTCACTCTGTAGTCTCGATTGGCCCAGAACTCCCCCAGACAGACCAGCCTGGCGCTGCTCTCACAAAAGACCTCCTCGTCTCTAACTCCAGAGCGCTGGGACTGAAGGCATGTGCCACACACTTCGGCCCTATATATTAACACTAGGTAATTATTAGCACTGCAAGCTATCAACTGTTATAGATTTATTTGTCAATTGACCAAAGATTAAAAGTATCTTGGGAAAAATTTTGGAACTTTTATTTTCATTTCTACTCTCCCCTATGAATCCTAAAAATCAAAGGAGACTCTGAACTATAAAAATAAAAACGTAAAGTTGGATTAAGCCATATGAAACTCATTCTTACATGAAATATAGGCAAACATAAAATCGTAATTCTTTATATTTGAATTCACCTAATCTTGAAATCATACAATGCAATATAATACAACTTTGAATAAATTTGATACAATAAATATAGTATTTGGCCTCTGGCTCCCCGGCACACTACTCCTAAGACTACTGGACACTTGGGATTGAAGAACATCACTTGTATAAGCAATGAGTTAACTCCTGACCAGAGATCTTACAGGTCACCAGGAAGAACAACTTATGATTACACAAGGTTACAACTTTCAGTCCAACTCACCTTCACCTCTGGAAAGGGGAGAGGAATTGAAGACTGGGTTGGTCATCAGTGACAAATACTGTAATCAACCTATGGGATAACACTGCCATAAAACCCAAAAGAAAGGCTGGGGAGGAGGCTCTGCAAACCTGAGAACCTGAGTCAGGACCTACAGGGCTCATGTCAAACAGTCCAGTAGAATCAGAATCAGTGAGTGCCAGATTCAATGTCTCAAAACTAAGGTGGAAAGTGACTGAGGAAGACACCTTACACTGATCTCTCCCCCTCTGTCTCTCACTTTGCCAAATACATGGAGACCTAGAAGGTGCGGTACAGGGCATGAACACTCCCTCACCCACACATTTTCCTTTACACCTATGCAAATGGCTATTCATCTGTGTCCTTTACAGTATTCTATAAAATAACTGGTAAGTTTAAGGTATTTTCTTCAGTTTTATAAGCAACTCTAACAAATTAATAGATCTGAAGCACAGGGTCACTGGAAATCCAATGTACAGCCTACAGATCAGAGGTACAGGTCATAACCTGGGCTCTATGACTGCCGTCTGAAGTGCAAGCAGTCTTGTTGGATTGGGCCTCATCCTGTGTCAGTGTCAGAACTGAACTACAGGACACTCAGTGTCCATTAGAGAACTTTGTCCAAGAACACCAGAACACAACACAGAACATTGCTGCACAATAGGCAATCTTCATTTCTGAAAAGTCCAATTCTTCATTAAGTATCTAAGACTAACATTAACAGTTCAAAAAAGATTTTATCATCTTAAATCAAATGGGTCATCGATGTCACTATCACCAACCTAACAGTATAACCCTTCTGAGCTCAAACACTAATGCCAGTGATTACAAGCTGACATTAGAATCAAAGTTTGTAGCCATAATGTTCAGAATCATGCCAGAACTCGCCTTAACAAGAACTCACACCATTCCTATTCACAAAACCAGGGAGTGTCCATTTTTGTTAATATCACCTAATACCACAAATACCTTATATGTGACAGAGACTTTTGGCTTGAAGGAATATTAAGTCAGAATGAAAAATAAAAGGTAAAAAAGAAATCTGTAAGGAATAATTGGGAGTGGGGGGTCCCTGCAACTTGTTATTTAGACCAGGCTGACCTCAAACTCACAGATTATCTATTTGTCTCTGCAGCTAGAGTGCTATCCATAAATACACAATTTAAAATAAGCATAAGACACAGTGCACTCAGAAACAAGGTCTTGGGGCTGAAGAGATGGCTCAGCAGTGAAGCATACTGGCTGTTCTTCCAAAGGACCAGGGTTTAGTTCCCAACATCCCCACATCAAGGCTCACAACAGCCTGCAAATCCAATTCCAGGGGACCTGAAACCTGTGTTCATGTGGTGCACAGAAACTTGCGCAGGCACAGACACTTCTATACACAGAAACGATGTGCTACATAACAATAGGGGCATATGTTATATATTAACATATTACCTATTTAACATCTGGTTTTCTGTTTCTAGTTCTTCTTTCTTTGCCTCCAAGACTTCCACTTTCTCCTGCAGTCTCTTCAATTTGTTTTCATGAAGAGCTTTTCTCTAAAAAGAAAAGAATGAAAAATTAGTATAAACAAGTATGTTGATACATAATTTCCTATTTGAGCAAAACTCTGGTAGATACTAGACCCTTTTTAAAATTTAGTATTTTCAGTGAACACCAGGGAAGAGATTAATATATGGCTAGTACTGAAACTGCAAAGGCAAGAAACACAAATCTACCTCATATCCTCAATGTGACAAACAGAAATGTTATGAATGCCTACCAGAAACTGGAACCAATAACCAAATCATTGCAAGCAGCTAAAGAAAAGGAAGGAGGCAGACTTTACTGAATACGCCTGCCATCCACAAAGGAAAGCATGCTCTGAAGATACAGAGTTCAACTCAAAGCACAACTTATAATTAAAAGCCTGTTTGCAACTGATGAATCACTATAAAAAAGGCAAAAAAGGAGAGGATGAGAATCCTAAGATAAAGCACAAGTATATCTTAGTTTAAAAGTATGTCTTCCTAAAAGAATAAATTTAACTTTATAATATATAAAGAGAACATTTCTAAAAGTGAATACTATGACTTTGTTAAATTAATGGAAAAGTCAGAGTATAATGCTATATGAGCTAAGGCATTTTTTTCAGTTTTTATAGACAGGTTTTAAAAATAGAAAGATACTTATCATGTTGAGGCTAATTTAGCAGCTGCAAATCTCTTTAAATATGTTTCTAACCGTTTATTGAAGCATAACAAGCTTATATATATATATATAAAAGCACAGAATGCAAATGTAAAGCTCTATGAAAGTACACAAAGCAAAGGCCGGTTTGTCCACCTCACAGGTCAGGAACTCTACCAGGGCAGTGTCCATACTTCTTCTCATCATGACCCTCCCTTCAACATCTGAACATTTAGAAATAAGGTAACCAACTAATTTATTTCCAAAGCTATGGTTCTGCCAACAATTGGATTTCACGATTTGAAAATAGTGTATCCTTTCCAAATGATGTTTTCTTCTATTCAACATGCTTGTGAGGTCATGTTATTTACTCATACCACATACTATTCTCAATTTCTAACTACTACATTTATCATATTCACCTAGTCCACTAGGTCTTGGTGGCCTAAGGGTCACTTGGGCACTTCTAACTGGAGGTTAAGTGTTTCAGAAGTAACACTGTTATGGGCATTCCCTTAGCCTTCAATACCAAACAGTATTGCCAAAGGCCTCCTCATACTCCTCTGGCATATGTACCAGGCAAGGTTACCATTCTTCTACCTTAATGACTGTATATTTATTTATTTGTGACCTGAGGAACATGGATGCCTATTCATCAATCCACAGGAAAACATTTCTGAAGCCTAAAGTTTACAGCTGGACTAGGGCTTGCCTTTGCTGCCTTAGGTTTCTATGGTTTTGCAGCAAATGCCTGCCAGTGTTCTACTCTTACAGTCCACACCACAGTGCTTTCCCACCCACTCTTCATCCATCTTCAAAGCTTAGCAAGCACTGACCTTTCACTCTGTCCCTAGTTCTGCCTTATCCACAATTACACGTAGAATCGTATCTTTCAGCTGGCCATTATGGTTCATGTCTTTCTGTGGGTTGGCAACTCACTCCTTTTTACTGCTAATAATAAATTGATAAGTGTAGTTAAGTGTAGTATCCTTAACTACTAAAGGATACCTTGATTGTTTCCAAGTACTGGCATACAGCTGCTCTAACAGTTGTGTTCTACAATGATTTGAGTAAATACCTTAGAATGTGACAGATGAGTCATTATTAGGGTAAAGAGTTTATGTATCATTGCATAAGCAGGCCAATTCGCTGGGTGGTGGCACAGCCTGTCTTCCCACCAGCAGTGAATGACAGAGTCCCTATGTTCTAGACCATATTTGGTTGTGTAATAAATTTTAACTACTCTGGGTGTAGAGTGTTATCTCTATTTCATATTTATATAGACTTGTGCATTACATATAAAGACTTGAAGAAATAATTTCCAGACCATGGAAATGTCACTTTCCTTAACACAGAGTCACATTTGTTTTTGGCAGGCACCTAGGAACATTAGTCATATGTCTTAGTTTAATTCACTTTTAAGAACTAAGTTTTGAAGCTCTGCTTCAGTATGTACAGAGTCAAGGGTTTTTCATTTTTTTCTTTGTCCAAGAGTCAATCTCTGTAGAAGCCCAATCCAAAACACTAGAGGATTTAGCTTAACGCATGTTCTGTGGCGGTCTAAACTCTGGTTATTGCTCCCCAAGCTTGTGAGGCTGTCAAAGCTTTGTCAACTTCTTGGCCCCCAAGCTGTCTCTCTGGAACCAGCAGTCTCTCCCAGGGGAGAGCGACCACAAGTACCATGCTAATCCTCCAGCAACTACACTTCAGGACACTGTTCTCACTGTGTTACTAGCTCTCTGGCGTCTTTGTGGAGATAGTTTATATAATTCTTCCAGAGGTTGTCAAGCTGTCTTAGTCTTGCTCAAACTGTTTTAACAAAATACTTTAAAATCTTGGGTAATTTATGAACAGTAAGTAGCTGGCTCTTTGACACTCCCCTTACCCCCGAGGAAGGAGTAGCCTTAACAGGCCGCAGAGGAGGACACTGCAGCCAGTCCTGATGAGACCTGATGAGCTAGGGTCAGATGGAAGGGGAGGAGGACCTCCCCTATCAGTGGACTTAGAGAGGGGCAGGGAGGAAAGGAGGGAGAGAGGGTGGGATTGGGAAAGCATGAGGGACAGAGCTATAGCTGGGATACAAAGTAAATAAACTAATTAATATAAAAAATAAAAATTTATTTAAAAAGAATTGTTTTTCTGCAATAGAAATATATTTCTCCTTATTCTGGAGTGTGTTTAGTCCAAGATCACAGTGCTGGTAAAGTCTGATGAGCACCTACTTCCACACAGACAGATCCTAACAAAGTAAGAAGGACAAAGACAGTTTTTGTGGCCTATTAAAGAGGGCATCAAGCCCAATCACTGGGACACTGTCATTCTGACACAACTATTCCCCCAAATATATTTTGCAATACAACTGCCTAGTGAATCAGAATTCCATTATATATTTAAGACAGGTCTCACTATGTGCTCCACACCACTCCTGGACTACTAATAACATTTCTCTGCTCCTTTTCAACAACCAAACTCCCCAGACAAAAAAATGTTTCCATAACCAGTCCTCTGTGTCCACTTTAATCATTCTTGTGTGTTTACTACTTCATGGAAACAAACCCTTTTGAAGGTAACCAACAATTACACATAGTGGAATCTTTCATTGTTTTTTTTTTTATCATCATACCTATCAATGTCACCTGATCCAAAATGACCCTTTGTGAGGCATTTCTCCAGTTGGCATCAAGTACTTATTTTGGTTCCTCTACCATACTGGCCATACCTGTTTCCTTCTCTTCGACTTCTAAACTTCAGATCAAGTTAAAAAGAGGTTACGGTGTATTAGAGTAGGAATGTTTGCACTGGCGTTCCATTACAATCACAACATAATAAAAATGAATGCCTTACAATACAAAGGAATAATACAATACTTATAGGGTATGTAGAGCTGTGTGTAGTTATACCCAGAAATCTAAAGCAGGAGGGTCAAGATAGCCTGGAATACATGCAAAATCCAAGGCCATCCTGGGCTACAAGAGATCCTATTTCAAAAAAAACAAAAACAAAAACAAAAACAAACAAACAAACAAACAAAAACCACCAAAGGAGGGTATATAACACATGTAGTGTTACTAAGTAGTGTTGCTAAAATCTCAAAACCAAGAACCAACTAGGACACCTTTACTACCAAATCCAATTAACATTGTTTCAATAACTACATTCAAGGACCATTTGCCCCCTTTTAGAAAACAGTGTGTGTTTGTGTGCATGTGTATGTGTGTGGTGTTTTCCCAGAGGCCACAGGAGGATGTCAAGTATTGTACTCTCAACTCTGCCTCACTCCCTTTAGACAGTGTTTCTCACTGACCTTAGAGGTCACAGGGGTTTTGTTTTCAGCAAAGCTGGCAGCCGGCAAGCCCCAGCCAAGCCTCAGGTCTCTGCACTCAACAGCACTGGGGAAGCAGGCACACATTCAGCCACACCACACATCACTCATCTTAGAAAACGTTCTCCTTTAGCTCCCACAGCACGTGCAGTATTGTTCCCACCCATTAGCATCTTCCATCATCCTTAGAACTCCAACCAGCAGTTCTTAGTTTTTGTAGTCCTCAATCATATTCAAATCTCATTTCCTTTTATAACTTTATTTGACTTACTAATCTTCTGTTTCGTTTTACTATTTCTAGTCACCAGCACAGTATCTTTACTGAGTCTAGGGCATGTCTACATGAATGTGCTGCCATCACTTCATGTCTGTGTTCGGTCAAATGAACACATTCACTACATTCTACCGATTAACTTCACTTGTACCCTCTTATAGCTAAATGACCTCTTTCACTTAGTCCTTTACCACCATATTCTGGGTTTTTGAGACAGAGTCTCACTATGCCCAAAGCCTGCTCTAAACTCCTGAGCTCAAATAATTCTCCCACAGGAGCCTCCTGGTTCGAATGAGAATAGGCCCCATAGGCTCATATATTTGAATGTCTGGACCCTAGCTGGTGGAACTGTTGAAGGATTATGAGACGTGGCATTGCTGAAGAAGGTTTGTCAGTTGGGGTGAGCTTTAAGGTTTGAAAAGCCCAGTCTCTTCTCAGCTACCTTGTGCTTGTGAATCAGGGTGTAAGCTCTTAGCCTGCCGGCTGCTGTGCTTCTCTCCATCATGGGTATGGACTGTAACCCTCTAGAATGTACAACGCACTTGACTATACATATTTTGTCATGTTTCCCCTTGAGAATAATACCTTTGGGAATTTGTTACTCTTCACCATCATTCCTATACTCTACACATCCATCTAGGTTTCATACCTCAAAGTTCATAAAAAGTTTCTTGTCAAGGGTTTTTTGGGTTTTTTCGTTTGTTTTTTGTATGTTTTACTAAATTTGTTCTTTGACCATTTTATACATGTATATAATCGGTTCTGAATATTCTTTCCTCCACCTTCTCTTATCTCTCTCTCCCACCCCTGCCAACCCCTCCTTCTCCCTATAAGGCCCTTCCCACATTCACATCTTTTGTTTTCTGACTCACTGGGTTTAAATAGGGCTGTCCATGTGACCATGGTTTTAAACTACACACTGGAGCCTGGTAGTTGTCTTCTAGGTTTTTTATTTTTATTTTTTGAAGGTGGAAGCTCTTGTTAGAGTGGTTCTCAAACTGATGTTTAGGTAAGGACCTGGGAGTGGTTGACAGTATTATCAGGTGTTTTTTTTAAACATTATCTAATTTCCTCAGGTAGTCATCAGGATAAGGAATGATGATAGCTTCTCTCCTCTTAGCATAATGCTAGGCCACATAACATGCTTCATAAAACATTTTACAACTTTAAGACCACTTTTGGGGAAAACATTTATTTATTTGACCAAGAACTACTTCGGGCTGGGCCTGTGGGTATACACCTTTAATCCCAGCATATGGGAGGCAGAAGAATCTCTGAGTTCCAGGCAAGCCAGGGCTACACAGTGTGCCTTTGTATCAGAAACAACACAAAAATTACTTCAGAGACACTTATGTTAAAATAAAAATTGCTAACTGTTCAAGTATCTCAAAAGGGCAGACAGATCATTGTGCTCATAGCGAGAGACCGTTTCTCATATTCACATTTAGGCAGTGAAGACAGGGGGCAGAGATAAAGAGAGAAATCTTCAACCAAAGAACAACATTCCAATTCAAGATCCCCAGTCATGCTTTTCAAAAATAAACTTAAAAATTATGAACATATCAAAATTTCATTTCCACCAAAAGCTCTACCTAAATACACTTACTAAAAATTACATTAAGTCTTGTGCTTAGAAGTTTAGCATTCTGAATAAACATACCCAGATGGCATGTTTATCTAGCCTGCAGGGAAAACAAAGTTACTAGTCTTGAGTGTAAGAATATTTCATGGGTAAGAAAATTATATGGGATTACAATTTATATTCTAGAATACAATGGCTTATTACTGCCTAAGAAATTTTAGACATTTAAATAAAAATTAAAAAGTCTGCTGACCCTCTATAAAGAATAGAAAAACAATGATAGAGAAGTGGTTTTGTTTTGTTCTGGTTTTTAGAGACAGAGTCTCCCTGTGACCTTTGCTGGTGTGGAAGTTACCATGTAGACCAGGCTGTCCTCAAACTCACCAAGATCTACCTAGCTGTTTCTATAATTAAAGGAATTAATTATACACAAGGAATAAGACTCATATGAACCATGGCTCTAAGGAGAAACCCTTAAGAATACCTAGAATCAAAGAAAGTAGGAAACTAAAGAGTAACAGTATAATGGGAAGAGCACTGGAGTAAAGGCAGAGAGACAGGAAACCGAGCCAGAACCTCCTACCTTGGTTTTTCTAAAACAGTCTCCCAAGGTAGCCCATGCTAGAGCTGAACTCACATGCTTCTTGCCTCAGCACCCATGTGCTGGGATTATAGGAAAACATCACCATGATTCCAAAGTCTGGATTCTAACTAGTCAAATCATCTTGGTTATCTACAACTTCAGTTCCTTAATTTGCAAAAACTATCTGAAAGCTAGGGTCATCTAAAATTGTAGAAGTACATATTCTTATATATGTAGTAGTACTATCCCCATGCATGTCTCTTTTCAGCTTCAACTGATAAAATTCAGTTCCCAAGGCAGTGTTCTACATGGTGTAATTGCTCCAGGTCACTGCTACTCACTGCATCAAAGTGAGCAATTTTCTGTTAGCTAAACTATAACTCACAGGTCACACACTGAAACTTGAAATGAAAGCTGGGTGTGGAGTCCCACGACTTTAGTCCCAGCACTTAGGAGGCAGAGGTTCTGAAATCTCTGAGTCCAAGGCCAGGCTATTCTATATAGTAAGTTCCATCTAATGATACTACGTCTCAAGCAACAACAAAGATGAAATGAGTTGAAGAGAATGGTACAGTGTTGAAGAGTATGAAACCTGGAGTCTGGATCCCAGTACTCACCTAACAAGCCAGGTACGCTATGCACTAAGGGAAGTCCAGAAGGAGGATCATTGGAGTGTGGTGGCTTCCAGCCTAAACTCAAAAACACACCTGAGCTGAAGGTTCCGAGGCACCCTGCCTCAGAGGACTAGGGAGGGAGGGACGGAGGCACAGCCCTCCAAGCACAGGGGAGTACACCTCCCTCCTCCATCTCCCCACACACAGATAAGAGTTCCAAAGCGAAATGATACCATGTTCTTGCCCATCAATTGGTTGAGTATTTAAGAAGAAAAAGGCTGCAGTCTTACGATAGTGGAAAGTCTCACTTCATGGGTTTTTAACACGCCACCCCTGCCCGCTTTCTGGCACCTACAGTGATTAGTTGATAATCCCTGCCACCACTGGATGTCACTTTTACTCCACAAGAAGTTAACCCAAATTATCCTTAATAATTAGGATGTGATCTCTACAATACTTAATCGTAATACTACAACATAAAAGTTTATCTGCAGAAGACAAAAAGGTCATAGGACTTTCTAGTGATTTTTGAATTCAGATGTTTCTAAACTTCAAACACAGTACACAAAGTACAGTAGGATTTCTAAGCTCCATCATGAGTCATCAAAAAAAAAAAACCCACTGAAATTTCATCAATACTAGTGACTTTTTAGAATTTATATATGGACAGAAAAAAATGCAATTGACAAATAAAAGAAAAAAGCTGCTTCCATGAGTATAAAGTGCTTAATTTCTTATATAAGAAATGTTTTCTAATCTCAAGTTTATACTATTTCTAGTATTATAAGAATGTCTTAAGTTATTTCTCATATACAATTAATGAACACTTAACCTTTCTAATAATATACAAATATTAAGGTACTGGCATACCTAGAGCGTATTGCTTTCATTCACAATGTCGTTCTTCTTCACAACCAATGTCACTATGAAGAGAACTTACCAAATGGAGACAAATCAAACATACACACACAACTCTGTCTCTGCCCACACTCCAAGTCTGCTGAAAAGAACTGCTGAATCACTGCCACAATGATGTCAGAATCTACTACAGTCCTTGCTGGAGTACAAAAAAAGTAACAACTGACATGAGTCATCTGGCTATATTATTTCATGAAGTGCTGGCTGTTTTCAGGAATGGGAACCTTTCAGATTAAAAAAACCACATGCCCACAAAAGACAGATTTGAGAAAGCATTAAAGGAGGAATTATCAGAGTGGTTTGAGAAGTCAAGGGAAAGTCCAAGACATTTGTTCCTCTATTTTGTAAGTTGGAAACAAACATTCTGTTGTTTTTGAGACAGGCTCTCACTATGTAGACCTGGCTAGCCTAAAACTTGGAGGATAGTCTTGAGTAATTCTTACCAATGAGCCATATCCCTGACCCAAGAAAAGACTTAACTACAGAAGCAGTATTACAGATGCTAAGAATAACTCAAAACGAATCTGATCATACTATAACTTTAGTGAACACTGAGTCATGCACATCTGTATGGATTGGCTCAGAAAAATATCACCTGTAAGAAAATATGCATTAACTTTTAGAAACCCACCTATTAGTTAGATTTTTCCAATTGTCTCTGCAAGATTTTTTTTTAAATTGTGAAACTTAGTTATCAATTATATGCCAATTATACTTTGTCCTCAGAAAATAGTGTTTTATACTTAAACCATTTTAGTAAAGAACCACTTGCCTTTTTCTGAGCAGTTGCAGCTCGTTGCAGTTTCTCTTTAGCTTGATTATACTTCTCTTCTCTGTCCGTGATACGCTCGTGAAGCTTATGCTTTTCTTCCAACCACTGTATCTGTTTTTCCTCCAATGACCTATCAGAGAATATGTACCCAAACCAAAACATTTAAAGTTTAGAGCATTTATTAAGTTGTATTTAAAAAAAAGAAAATGTCTACTTATTGTCAGGCTAAGCACTTGAAACCTGAACAATAATTATCAATATCAAGCTATGAAAACTGTGTAATAAAGGCAGTTAAAATCAAGTATGGTGCTGGGTATGGTGGCAAACACCTTTAACCCCAGCACTCCAGAGGCCTGGGCAATCTTGATCTCTGTGCACCTAAGGCCAGGCCAGGCTGGGCTACATAGCAAATTCCTGGTATCTTAAAAAAAAAAATTATCAAACTTGATATTAATGCAGAATGCTTTTTGTTGTATCCTAGTAATAACATAATTTAAAAACTGCTCTGCACACTTATCAATAATACAAATTTTAGTATCAATACTAGGGTAATTAAAAATCAACATAACAAGTATTGCCATGTTAGATTGCTTGTCTATTTACTCAGACAGATTTTGAATATATTAGCTAGAACAAAAGTTAAATTCTACTGACCTAGAAATCCAGCAGTTTATTTAGTCTGAGTCTGGGTAATAGAAACTTAACTCAGAGCCACGTATATGCTGAGCAAGTACTCTACTGCTAAGCTACATCCCTAGCCCATTTATGATATTGGGAGTAAGGCAATGAATATCAGCCTGAATCCAAGAGTGAATTATTTAAACCTGTTAGCTACCTTGTATGTCATTTAAAATTTTTAAACCCATTCTAATCAAATACTTGAGAATCACAAAATACAAACTTCTCCTTTTCAAAACAGAAGAAAAGTAAGTCAGATCCTTTGGAATGTCGAGACACATTATAGAGATATATCTTTCTTACTGACTTTACCTATACATAAAACTCCATCTATAAGACACAGACAGGCCTTAAAATATAAAACAGAAAAACTAGAAAGAAAAGGTTTCATGTGCTAAGACTGATTTAAGAACAAATTTGAAGAGAAAGCTGTCCTACAGATAAATAAAAATAGCATGCTATAAACACAAAGCAAATATAAAATAGTACTCTTCATTTATTTGGTTTTGCTTTTTTAAATTTATTTTTGTGGTGCTAGGAATCAAGTCCAGGGCCTTGTGTACTAGCTAGAAAATTATACTGAACTATACACAGAACCCATTTTATCACATAAAACATTTTCTAGAGAATATAAATACTGAGCATATCCAGCGCATTTTCCAGTTTACTATCTACTACTAGGAAATCTCAAGGCACAAAGAATGTAAATAAGTAAAGAAATCCTCAAAAAAAAAAAGTCTAAAGGGCTAGTTCTAAGAAATCTGTGTGTGTGTGTTTTGTGTGCACACACACAGCAACCCCACAACCAAATCATTCTGTCTCTGGCATTCAGAACAGAACTGGGAATCATGTTCTGGTTTGCTCAAAAAAAGAGCTCCTTCTTTAAGAGTTTCCAGAATACTGTATTCATACAGGATTGTAAAGGTACTTCCTTCATTCCTAAAATTTCTAAAAGCCATTTATGAGTATAAGCTCATGTTTTAGGAGAAAGTATACTACCCACAAATACACTCAATGTTTTAATCACCAATAAAATATTCTTTATACAGCAGACAGAAAAAAGTTTGTACACAAAAAGAGCAAACTCTACTTTTCAACTTCTAGTTGCACTTTTTCAGCTTGGCTTCTTAAATTTCGACATTCTTGCTTTAATCTCTCCACCATGTCCTTCAGCATTTGGTTTGAATTCAGCAAGTCATTCTCTGACTGTGTCAGTGAGGTCACTTGGATCTGTAAATGACTGATTTGCTTAAAAGAAAAAAAGAGAGAAAGACACTAAGACATCCATCAAGGTATGTGAGAAGCAGGGTACCTCCCCTCAAAAATGCCGCTCCCAGTTGGTGGGGCCTGCAGGAATGCCCTGTTAATGAAGTAACAAGTAGCAAAGGCAAAAGTCATTTCTCACTACAACCAAAGACTTTCAGTACAGGCTTTACTATATCCCCAATTTGCCTTCATGTGGAAGCACTTTGTTTTATGCTATGTTGTAGTTATAGCTCGGCTGGCTAAAAAGACTTAAGCTTTTTAAAGTTAGGACTAAAAAGACTTCACTGAGGACAATTTTATATCTACATCCTTCGTAAGCCATTTCTGTTTTATCAGCTAATAAACAAAAGTCTTCAGTTTTCTTTCCCTTCAACTTCTCTTTAGCCATTCTCTGAAAGACCTTTCAGAGCTGCCAGAATCAAGGGATATAAATCAAAAGCACCCATCATAAAGCCCAGACCTGAATTTGGTCCCTACCATCACCAAAACCAAAACACCACCATAAGATTCAAGAGTCAAAAGTGTCCCCTCAAAAAATGTCTCTCCCAGTTGGTGAGGCCTGCAGGGATGCCCTGTGAGTGAGGTAACAAATAGCAAGGGCGAGGGTCATTTCTCACTACAACCAAAGACTTGCAATACCATATGTTCCTAGAATAAGGTAACAAGGTATGTCTCAGATTTCTATTTCAGAATAAATTTTTTGTGTAGAAGTTACTTTGAAAAAACTGGAGTGGAAGATATTAACTCTATGTTACACCTTTTAAATTAAGCAACCTTGAAGAAATTTAACTCTAGATCCACAGGATGACAGAACACTTAGACAATATAGCTAGGTTGTAAGTATTATAGCCGTGTCTCTCAAAAACAAAATACGGTGCCTTGCTGGGTAAGGCTCCATAACTGCACATGGAAAGCAATGCCAACCAACACACAAGCATTATTCTCTCCAATGAAGGTCCCAGAACTGCATTTGCAAGGCAGTATAGGCTGATGGCAAAATTCTACATGGAATCTCACTACTCACAATCAAAGAGAAGAAAAATATTTCACGTAAAAAGAAAACAGAATACTGTTCTGTATTTTACCCAACATTATATAAGTATTTTCTTTAACTAAAATATAAATTTCTTCCCAGAGGTACAATTTTTAAAATTTTATACAAATATAACAAGAAAACAAAAACCCATAACAGGTCATAGGATATAAATTTATATGTATAACTAAAAACCCTGAATATTTCTAATTAATTTTCAAATTCAGAATGTCAAAATATTGTCATTTTAAATATAACAAAAAAGTGTCATAGGCCACAACATAGCAATATATATAAACAGCAAAAGCAAAATAAGTTTACTAAATTATAGCAGAAAAATGGAAATATATTACCTTTATATAACAGGCTCATCAGTAAATTATCAATTATGGTGATAGATTTTAAAGTACTGGTTATGACTAACTAATAACTACACAAAACAGACTTAAAAGAAACATTCAACAAAGTAAAATTAAAATATGTATTATAATCACACCTGTTTCAGTTCAGAATTTTCAAGTTTTTCTTTTTCTGCTTTTTCAGTATTCACAATTTGTTGTTGAAGTTTTAACCTATAAACCACAACAAAAAAGATTATTCATAATTCATAATTCATACTGGACAACCACTCTACTGAATGGTTGTTTAACAAAAGGTACTACACTACAACCCTAAATATTTAGACTCCTGGCAGATATATAATGTCTACACAAATTACTTCTTTAGCAACAAGAACTGAGTCTGGAGTGGGGGCAACTGAAGAATAGATTTACACAAAAAAGTACATTTACACAATGGAAGATTATTCACCTATTAAAAACAACGACATCATGAAATTTGCAAGCAAATAGATGGAACTAGAAAAGATCATCCTGAGTGAGGTAACCCAACCCCAAAAAGACATTCACAGTATGTACTCACTTACATTATATTGCTAATATAATAATATTAGCAATAAAGTACAGGATAATAGACCGAAAGAAGCTAAGTAACAAATAGGGCCCAAGGGAGGATGCTTGAATCTCATTGAGACGTGGAAATAAAAATATATGAGTAAATGGAAGGGAAAAACTGGGCGGGACAGGGGTGGGGTGGGAGGCAGGAAGGATCAAGTGTGGAGGACGGAGGGATTGAGAACTGAGAGAAATGGAATCAGTAGTGGGCTATCTCTGGGTCAAATGAGAAATCTAGGACAATGGAAACTCTCAGAAATCTACGAGGCTGACCCTAGCTATAGGGCACATGGAACATGAAACAGTCACCTCTTATAACCAGGCAAGACTTCCAATGGAGGGATGCGGGTAGCAATCCAGTCACAAAACCCACAACTGACCCACAATTTTTCCTGCCTATAAGAGTGCAGAGATAAAAAGGGAGCAAAAAGTGAGAGAATGGCCACTCAATGACTGGCTCACCTAAAGTCCCATGCCATGAGAGAGCCGAGCCTGACACTATTAGTAATATTCTGCTACATGTGCAGACAGAAGGCTAGTATAACTGTCATTTGAGTGGCTTCACCCAGCAGCTTATGAAAACAGACGCAAAGACCCACAGCCATACATTAGGTAGAACTTCGGGAATCTTGTAGAAAAGGGGGAAGAAGGATTTTAAGAGCCAGAGAGGCCAAGGATACCATAAGAAAACCTATAGAATCAACTGGGTCCATAGGGGCTCACAGTGACTGAACCGACCTAAGAGAATGCATGGGACGGACCTAGGACCCCTACACATATAATTGATGTGCAGCTCAGTCTTCATGTCGGACCTCTAACAGTAGGAGCAGAGGCTGTCTCTGACTCTGTTGCCTGCCTCTGGAACTCTTTCCCCTAACTGGGCTGCCTTGTCTAGCCTCAATAAGAGAAAATGCACCCATTCCTACTACAACTTGATATGCCAAGGCACGCTGATATACATGTAAGATCTCCCCTTCTCTGAACAGAAAGGAATGGGGGCACAGGGGGTGGAGAGGTAAGAAGTACTGGGAGGAGAGGAGCAGGGAAGCTCTAACGGGGATGTAAAGTAAATAAATTAATGAAAAATACCCCCCCCCAAGGTATAGAGAATAGCCTTTATAACCTGGCCTTCCGGGGAAGAAGTTCAGAATGTGAGGTTAACCCATCAGAAACTCATCTGGAAGCCAGTCCCAACCTGTACAACTTACAGATTCTTCCAATTGATACTTGGTTTCAATTTACAAGGTTACAGATCTAAAAGAATATTAGCTAGCACAGAACACTGCCCTGTATCCCATAAAGTACCTGAGCTGAATGGACAGTTGAGGAGAATATAATTTTCAAGGTCAGCCACAGCTTTGGTGATACCAATAAATGGAGAGGAAAACACTAAGTTTGGCAGGATGGGCCCTCAAGTTTCTCTCTTTAAAAATTCTATAGAATAATTTTTTAAATAAAATACTTTTTAAAGGAATTGAAAAGGTGGTTCAGTGGTTAAAACCACTTGCTGCTCTTGCAGATCCCTAAGTTTGGCTCCTGGCATCCACATGTGGGTATACAACCATCTGTAACTTTGGTCCCAGGAGATCCAATGCCCTCTTCTCATTTCAGTAGGTACCAGGCACAGGGCACATACATGGTACAGGTATAAATAGAAGAAAAATGAATTCAAATTTAATTAATTAAGTTCTTCAAATCTTTACCTCAATTACAAATCAACTGTGGCATGCTTCTATCTTGGCATGATTAGGCCGCCTTACCTGCCCAGTTATAATGTGCTCACTAGGGCTACAACAGTCTCCAAGAACACAGAACTGTGCTTTAAACGTAGCTACGATTTCAGTAAGTTTGATTACCAACTAACTAGTCTATGTAAATCCTGAACTTGACACTGGATGTCAGACCACACAATGTGGAAAGGCCCCTGCAGTTACCTTACTGCTTCTTAGATGTTTACACACAAATGCCAGAAACAAGACTCAGCCATGCTTCTTGCTCTTTACAATCAGGCACAATCTTATTTCATTAATGACAGCTGCATTTTTACTCTTTCGACTGTTTTTTACATTTCTGTGTGTACATGTCACAGCAAGTGTGAACAACTATAGAAGTTAGTTCTCTCTACCAAGCAGATACCAGGGATTACATTTAGGGCAGGCTTGGTGGCAAGCACCTTTGTCTACTGAGCCATCTCACTGTCCTCTGCTGTCTCATCATTGTGTTCATTTGCTCCATTAAATGTTTCTTTCTTACCTTGAGTTTTTTTCAGATAGCCCATCTTGACAGCCAACTGATTATGCAGGCACACAGCCGACAGCACTCCCAGAGCTGGGATCGCAGGCAAGCGCAACACTACACCTGGTTTTAGGCGCTGACAGGGTATCTAGCCCAGGGCTTCGTGCGTGCCAGGCAAGCACTCTAATACTCTATATCCCCAGCCCGTCTTCCATTCAACATTTACTGGATGTTAGTCCTTGGTTACTAATAAAGAATCCTTTCTATAAAAACACGATGGTGAAATCATGAGAGTTCACAATATTGTGGAAGGTTAGGGTCAGAATCAGAAAACTTATATTCTAAATATCTATCTCCCTGAGGTCAAGAATTTGGATAGACTCTGTCAATCAATAAGAAAATCAAGGCTGTGGAATGATTATTAAATTACAGATATGAATAAAAACAAGAATGCACTACATAAAGAAGCTAAAGACAAAACAATGTTAGAGAATATCTTCGTAAGAAATGAAACAAATGCCACTATTACTACACAGTATAGGTAATGCTGTGAAGTACAGGCTCTCTCCCATTCATGTTACTAAAACAGTACCAGTTTAGAATCTAAAACTGATTTAAAACTTTCCACCAGAGAAAATTAGTCTGTGCTTTAAGATATATAATTTAAGATTCTAGAAGATAGCAGACTTTAACATTAAGTTAATTTATAAGTATTATGAAAATTTAAGAACACCACTAATCATTTCACAATAATAAAAGAATTCAAGAAAAGTAGGTATTATTTCAAAGGACAAATTATGGAGTAAAATGTATGCCTCTTGATTATTATAAGTGTTCAATACTTAAGGTGTATCACAAATCAAAAGAAATCTTAGAAAAATGCAAAGTACAAAATAAGTGAAGTTGATTTTTATTAGAGGATTAATAAAGGCTAATAAATAAGTGAGACATAATTTGAACTGGGCTGTGAAGGTAAAAATAAGTGTCTGAAACCAAAAAACTAAATATATACTGAAGTTGAAGAGTATAAATGAAATAAGAGCTGAACAAAAATATAATTAGGAGCACCTTCATTTTGGAAACTACAGACTACTTTCTATTGCTGTGAGAAGCACCATCACAAAACCAACTTGTGGAACAAAGAGTTTATTTTGGCTTACAGTGTATAGTCCATTTTCCAGGGAAGTGAGGGCAAGAACTCAAGGAGCTAATGCAGAAGCCATGAGAAACACTGCTTACTGGTTTACTCTTCATGGCTTGCTCAGCCTGTTTCCTTAATAGCACCTAACCAAGATCACCGGCTCAGGAATGGCACCACTGTCTATGAGTTGAGCCCACCCACATCAATTATTAATCAAGAAAATGGCCCCACAGGCTAGCACACACACATTCTAGTGAGGGCAGTTTCTCAACTGAGGTTCTTTCTTCTCAAATGATTTTAGTTTGTGTCAATTTAGGAGAGAAAAACAAATCACAACTAACCAGGTCAAAAGGCAAATGGGCAGAGAAGCAGAGTGCTAACAGTTTCAGTATTTTCAAACAGATAATTACATCTTTGAAGTGAATGGTCCTAAGAGATGACAAAGCCCATGGAATGGACAGATGCATGGGATGATAAAATAGGTAAAAGAAAGCATGAGTGAGGATCAATAAACTTGAATATATAAACATGAATAGTTTAACAATATGGGCAATTGATGGCAAGGGACAAGAAACAGGGACAGCTGCAGCAAGATTTCAAAGATCCCCATGACTGTGCAAAAATTATCTAGCGGAATATAAGTAGAAAAGGAAAAAGAATAGGGATAAATTAGATGCAACAAACATCAAAGGAAAAACCATTTTAACCAAAGTTGGTCAAATAATGATCTGAAAACAAGATTAGATACCACTGCCAATTTCCCTGGCTAGTCCCTTGCTGAAGGAGGAAAAAAAAAAAAAAAAAGGAATACTTTCCACTTCAAGGAGCTGGAGGTTATATGCCTTCTCAGAATTCAGTGAGATGCTTTAAAAGAAAATGCTGAAACACAAAATATTTTCTGGTGATAGAAGAAAAAGGCTGCACCAGACTGCTGTGAGAGGAAGAGCTCTGCTGGCTGGGGAGCTCAGTAGTGGAAGACCTGATTTTTGACTCCCAGCGTGGGGGGTGGGGGGTGAGGGCTGGAAGGTGGGGAAGGGGAGAGGAAGCAGTGATGAGGGCGGGCTGAGGCATCCTGGAAGAGGTGAGAAGGGAGAGAAAGAACTTTAATAAGTGGGTGGTAAGAGATTAAGAAATGAAGGATAAGTTGGAGAATGATAAACTATAATTATACTTTAAATATAGTCATGTAAGTAGAAAGAGGAAATAAGATAGAGGTTCAAGTTACAACAGAGAAGACAGCTGTAGAAAAGTTGTTTGAAATCCCTTTCAACTGTGATGACCAGAGTCTAGGCTTTCTATGTTACACAGCTCATATGTTGTTTGAACTTTCAACAGATATTTACTGAGTGATTACAAATGCTGAACCTAGTTCCACCCGTTACAGAAACATTAAAAATAAACACAGAGGCCCCACTTTCACAGCCCAACAGTTCTGATAAAGATGCCCTCTGGTGATGGAAGTTATCACCTAAAAGTTTCAGTTTGAAAAGGTACTAGCTTCATGTTGCTACTGAGCAACATGAGACAGTATGACTGAGGAACTGAAATTTTAATTAATTTAAATCAGATTTAAATAGTTACATGTTAATTTAAGCTCAGATTTAAATAGTCACATATTAAGTGGCAAAGGATCTTGCCTTCATATGATATGAATGTCTATTACCAAGGATGACAAGCAAGAGAAGCCTGTGATTTCTCTATTATCAAAAATTCCTACAACAGGTCTCTTCAGGACAGGGCCCTCAACATCAACTTTCTGAAGGCAAACGTCCTGTCTCAAGTGCTGGAAACTGACTAGCCATTGTTTACTAAAAAAGAATTTCCTGAAAAGACATGAGTCCACTGAACCAAAGCTTACTAGAGATCATGACACAATAACTGACATGCATCAGGCAAACGAAGCAACAGGACTCTGCTCCCTTCAACTGCTACCCCAGACCCTTCACCTGTGCACGTAACTCAGCAGTCCAAATCGTGAAGGAACTGGTTTAAATGTCCAATTGTACTTCCCAATAAGATGACACACACAAATCATTCTTCTCAAGACATAAATGGGAAATGGGATATAGTAAATGATTTCTGAAAATGTCAATATCCTATGAGCAGCCAAATAAGCAAGAAAATCTAAAGCAATGGTATCAGAAAGGAGAAGACTAAGTTATGCAAAAGATGAGTTATTTTAAAAGATATCACATAGGCAAGTATCTTAAATGTTTTAAGACTCTTCCCTTGAATAGCTATTGCCTTAGTTTCGTCTATTCAGCTGATACTCAAAGACTCATCCTCCTCTGTCTCACTACAGAGACTAGCCACATATTCTGGACTCTCAATGTGCCTCATTCCCCTTGACACACTGATAGGCCTAGTGAGGAATATAAGAACCAGACTCAAACCACTTTCCAGATTTTCCTAACTGTAGCTGGCAAGTAACTGACCTTCTTTCATTTCAACATACAGTGCTTGCCTTACAGAAAAAGCAGTAGAAAATACGCAAAAAAAAAAAAAAAAAAAAAAAAAGAGAGAAAAGGAGGAAGGAGGAAAAAAAAAGAAGGAAATAACGTCTATCTGCTCATAGTTTAGTTGTAGTTCCAGGTGTCCAAGAAAACAAACAAACAAAAAACAGTGCAAACCCTGTCCTTTCTACAAGTTACATCCGCTAACAAAATCTCTTTAGTTTCTTGTAATGGTCTGAGTTAGACTGTTGCTGTCATGGAAAGTTGACTACACACATAAACTTCTGTAATTCTTACATGGTTCAATTTACAGGTAACTTTATAAACTCCACAAGCTAAATAAGTACATAGTATGGCAGCCTTGTGTGTGCACTTGTCTACACAGGTACACGTGGAGGGCAGACACTGACAGCGGGATGTCTTCAGTCACTTCTCCATCTTATTTTTGGAGGCAGAGTCTCTCACTAAACTACAAGCTTGGTCTTTTGGCTAGACTGACTAGTCAGCCAATCCCTGGAACTACCTGTCTTTGCTCTCCAGCAGTGGGGTTACAGGTGCATGCTGCCAGGCCTGAGTTTTTACATGAGAGCTGTGCAGCAAGCACTTTTTCCTCTGCGTCATCACCCCGACTGTAACAACGTAACTTCTCAAACAATACTTTCACACTGTGACAGGTAAGTGGAGGAATAAACCACTTTAATGAAAGCAAAACTAGTACATAGTAACAAACTATCTCTAAAGCACAAACTAATGTCTAACAGATCAGCTACTTATCATATACTGCTTTCTTAAAATAATAATTTTTATATTATTTATAGTTTTTCCTGTCAGGACCCATCTTTTCCCCCAGATGGTCTCTGACCTACCACAGATTCTATAGATACAATAATTGTTATTTTAGTGAAAAATAAACATAGACTTGGTTGATGTGATTAAATTTATAAATCAGCAAATAAGATGTGGCATCAATAATATAACATTCCAAAGGAAGAAAAATTATACAGTCTTAAGAAGTGCTCCTTTTGTCAGATATTATATGGTTATGGTATCCTTATATAAAAATAAGTCTGAAGCCAATCACAGATGATAAATGATGTGGAGAAACGCAAAAAAAATAAAAAAGTTCTCAAAAGTGACTAATGAAATAAAAAAGATTTATATTATTGACAACTTAAAATTTAAACTAATTTTATTTTATTAAATGTTTGTCAAATTCATTATTGTCTCTAAGAAATGACAGAATTCTGGTATTTTATCACTACAGTTACAGAAGATCAAAGAGGAGAAGTAGGTGTGAATTCAAACAGAAAACATTCTAAATGGCCAAACTGTGAGACCATGATAGAAGAAAATAATATATAGGGTACCTCCCTGGGGAAGGTAGAAAGTAGAAAGAGTCTCACAAACACTGTCCTGAATAGTTAAGAAATATATCTACCTAAATGCAAAAGATGAGCAGGACCAGCTCTCAAAGTCTATCACAGATTACGATTTATGATTACAATCAGCCACTAACGATTTACAAAATCCTAATGCCCCCCCACACGTCAGAAGACTGTAAATTGTGTAGACTAAATAGCTTGCCTCAAAACATCATCTACAACTTACATCATTTATCTTTAATCCTTCTAATTAGCTAAGTCACTAAGATTATTTGTTAATTTAGAAAGCAAATACCGAGATTTGCAGGTACTGAAAAGCAGATGCTCCAGCCTTGTATTATGCATGTTTTCTGCAAGAATAATTCAGAAAAGTACAAAGCCACACAAAATCACACCCTTAGCATTAACAGAAAATATCCAAACCTCAAAACAGCTGTAAGTGAAGGGGAATACTAACTCCTAACAACCCATCTCTCATGTCCTGTCTGCAACTGTCGATGCACAGAACTCACCCACTAGAGTGAGGGGGGAAGCACAACTTATATTTTGTTCATTAAATAAGGCTAGATTCGAGCAGTGGTGGCTCACACCTTTAATCCCAGCACTCGGGAGGCAGAGGCTGGTGGATCTCCGTGAGTTTGAGGCCAGCCTGATCAAGAAAGTTCTTAGGCAGCCAGGGCTACACAGAGAAACCCTGTCTCAAAAATACAAAAAGCCACAACAGAAACAAAAACCAAGGCTACATGTAGAAAAAACATTTTACAAAAAGAAAGTAATAGAAAAAAAGTTTAGAAAGAGGATAAAAATGTGCCAGGCAAATGGAAGCAGTACAAAAATGCATAGTAATGACATCAGATAATACAGCATTCAAGTAAACAAGAATGAGCATTTGTAATGCAAAAAAAAACAAAAAACAAAAAACAACTGATCACCAAAATATTACTTGTAAGCACATTCCAAATAGCACAGCAACCACCTTTATGAAGCAGAACCACAATACAGGAAGTCAAAGACAGAACATGCTAATAACGAGACTCTATTATTAATTATTTCATTAAGAGAGATCAAATAAGAAATAAGAACTACAAAGATGATCTCAATTTTGCAAGACAAATCTTCATGGCTATACATGTATAAAGCACACAAATATATTTATGTATCAAATGTTAGCTAACTTGCAATGGTTCAAAACTTTAACATTTTCAACTTTACAATGATGTGAAGGTTGCATGTATTCAGTAGAAACTGTAGCTCAAATTTTGAATTTTCATTTTTTTCCACACGCTAACAATATACACTATGACATGGTCCCAAAAAGACAGCCAGTGGCAACACTGACCAGGCATTTAATGACTAAGGTAAATGACCGATTTTATAGTACAGTATGGTGGTGTGATAAAATAATATGGAAGGGGTTGATTACAGTATAACCCACATTGAAGAGCAACTGCACTCACTTAACTTTACAAATGGTTATCAGACTGTACACTATAGGCATGAGGCAAAGAGTTGACCATGTTGTGCAAATTTAGAGACAGTCACTCTGAGGCTAATGCAAATGGCAGAATCTGCCTATAAAGGTAAATGTTGGGGCTGAAGAGATAGCTAAGAGCATTTGTGGATCATGCAGAGGACCCACATTCGATTCCCAGTTCCAGGATATATAATACCCTCTTCTGAGCTCTGAGGCACATACATGGTGCATATATACACATATATGCAGGCAGACACAAACACACATGTGATTATCTCTTAACATTTATATCCTCGGGTGTTTCACCTGCCTTATCCAAGTACTAGCTTTGACATGTCACATCACAAATGAAATAGTAATGTGTTGCAGAAAGTAAAAATATTCTCTGATCACAATACCATGAAACTCAAAATTAATAAAATAAAAAATAAGCAAGATGAAAAATGAAATTATTTTCTATTCAAGAATCAAAAAAACTCTCTTAAGGCATAAGATTCAAGGTCAGTTAAGTCAACTATTCCTGCTGTACCAGTGAATAATTAGAACATTTTAAACCAGCCCTACTTTTAATAGTACTAAGTCTTAGGCATAAAACTTTTTAAGGGCAGAATATGTTGGTGAAGTATAAAAGTACAGTGACAGCAGCAGACAAAAGGGAGTGATATTCAAGGGTTGGAAGAATTAACGTTATTAGGAAATAATTCTCAAATTACCCTACAAAGTCAATACAATTCCAATAAAAATCTTAGTAAGTTTTTTTTCACAAATTTAAATTTTAATTTATTTTATGTATACAATTTTTTGCCTGCATGTATGTACATACATCCTGTGAATGCTTGGTGCCTGAGAAAGTCAGGTGAGGTCAGTGGATCCCTTGAAATGGAACTGAGTGGTTATGAGCCATCTGCAACTGAACCCGGGTCCTTTGCAAGAGCGACACATCTCTTAGCTGCCAGGCTGTCGCTATAGGCCTTAATGCTAATCTCTTAATCAGTGAAGACAATATAGAAAACTCAACTAAGACTTAATCAGTGAAGACACAACTGAGACTGGGACTGAAGCGAAGACGTATACCATCCACACTTCTACTCAGTGTTGCACTGGATAACAGCCGGTGCAATTAGATCAATCATTTGCGAGTCTAAGAATTGGTAAAGAAATAAACTTATCTTGACTTCTAAGGGAAGTAACTGAGAGTAAAATTAACTCAATTTAGTATGCAGACAGAATATAAAATTAACCTATAAAAATTTATTGTCTGTATAAACATTAGCAGCTAGAAGACAAAAACAAAAGGGAAAATACATTCACAACAAGGATTAAATACTTAGAAAAAAATTAACTCTTTAGAGAGAATAAAAAAAAAAACTCAGGGGCTATCAAGGTAGCTTAGTCACTAAAGATGCATGTGCCATATGCTTTACAAAAAAGGCAAAAAAATACTCCGATAAGTGGGGAAGCATTTCTGTTCTCAGAAGAAATGCTAGAGACTTGCTTCTCTCTAAGCTAAATTAATGCAGTTGATTTAAGGAAGCTATAGGGTAGGAAATACCAATATGTCCCCTTTCTTGGACACCAACTACACTGACAGATTAGTCTTATAATTTGAAAATCTAGAGCTTTCTGAAGACTTGAAACTTGCAGAGGAAGATTCTAGTTGAAAATAACAGTTAATTTAATTGTAGGGCACTTCTTCCAACAGTAGTAGCCAAAGTCTCGCTGCAGGCTCTGCTCTATACCAGGCAGTACTGCGCATACAGACAAGAAACCAGAGTGGTGAATATAATCCATTGCCCAAATATAGGAAATCTATACCTTAATTATTGACTGTTGCCTCTGATCCAAAAGGTGCAAAGAAACAGGTAGTTAATGTTCCTTTTTTAAATGGAATCATTTCCAGGGAACTCTTCAGTGCCCAGACTTTTAATTAAGTCTTTATTTTACAATTGTACAACTTTTGGGAGATAGATAGTAAAGGCCAGAACATTTAAAAGCAGATGTATAGCTATAGTTTGTGAGGTCCCTATAATCCTGGCACTCAGGAGGCTGAGGCAAGAGGATCATGAAATCAAGAAACATTCAGAAAGATTTTATCTTAAAAAAAAAATAGATACAGGGCTGGAGAGATACCTCAGCAGTTAAGAACATCAGAGAACACAGCTTCAATTCCCAACACCTACATGGCAACTCATAACCATCTATAACTCCAGCTTTATGGGATAGAAAGCCTTCTTTTGACTTTCATAGGCACCACGCACACACCCACAAACATATATGCAGATAAAAACATAAAATAAAAACAAATCTTGAAAAAAAAAGCTTAAAAAAGCCAGAAAACAGTGGACAGATATATTTAATACACTTTTTAAAACTGAACTAAAAATTCTGTATCTAGCAAGAACAATTCTTCCAAAGGTTTATTTTATAATAAAGCTAATTTTTAATGTTAAAAAACAGGAGAGAAAATTCCAAATAAAAATGAGGAAGATTGTAGCCATACCTATGGCGGGGGAGGGGGAAATCAAGGGTGATATTACATAGGTAAAAGGAAAGCATACAAGACAGTAACTCAAATCCACACAAAAAGGAATAGAGACAGCAGTAACAGCAGGTACATGTGCAATTAAAAAAGCTATTACTATAATAATAATTTGTAACTGTACTTACTAATGGCTTAAAGAGACCACCATTTAAAATTAGTTTTAAAAATCTAGTATTGTAACATTAGCTTGGAACCCCACAGTTTGTTCTAGTTAATTTAAGAAACTGATTCACTGGGGGAAAAAAATCATGTTTGGGGCTTAGGTAATTTTGTAATGTGAACAACAGAAAAGAGTGTGGATAGAAATGAAAAAGAACAAAATTTGTGTATGCCTTTGCAATTAAAATGATTTTTTAAAAAAAAACAACTAAATACAAAGCGGACAACACTGAAGGGAACATGGGGTTAAATAAAATTTAAAGACAGAAAATTGCAAAACAACTGGTCTTTCTTTGATCAGTATTTTATAAAATACACATATTAAAAGTACCAATCAAAAGGCAGCCACTGATAGAACAGATAAACAATAAGATTCACCTAACTGCTGTCTACAAAGCATTCACTATAAATCCAAAGTACAAATAAACTGAAAAGGAAAGCAGGGAAAATATACCATATGCAGATAATAAGTAGGTAAGAACCATGGCAAATAAACCAACACTGAACAAAACAGGCTAAATTTTATACAGTTACAAGAGACATGAGTGACATTATAAAATGAGAAGTTCAATACACCAAGAATATGTAACAATTAAGAACATCTGGACATGAACATCAAAGCCTAGAAAGCGGGGCTAAGGAGATGGCTATGCAAGTACAATGCATGCTGTGCACGCATGAAGCCTGGTGTAGAGCTCTAGCAGCACACAAGCAGCACACGCCTGCAGTTCCAGTGCTGGGAGACCAAGACAGCAGGGTCCTAGAGCTCGATGACGGCCAGGCTGTTTAGCTCCAAGTTCACCGAGACCTTCGTCGTAAAGAACAAGATGGACAGCAGTGAAAGATGCCTCAGGTCAAACTGCAGCCACTCACACGTGCAAAATCTCACAGAATTAAAGGGACATTGTTCCAAAATAGCAGAAATTTCAACATTCTATTTTCAGTATGGGAATAGTAGGCAGCTTCCTGAAAGGAACTAAATGTAATGCATTCCTACTACTAACAGACTGAGATTTGTTTCCTATACCATTCCTATATACCACTCTCCAATAAAAAGAAACCAAATCTCCTTAAAGAAATGGCTAATTACTGAACTGGTACAAGGAAGTCTAAAGCAAAGTCAGGATCATCAGTTCTCAACCTGTGGGTCACGACCCCACTGGGGTCAAATGACCCTTGCACAGGAGTTGCCTAAGACCAACAGAAAACACAGTATTTATATTATGATTCATAATATTAGCAAGATTATAGTTATGAAGTAGTAACAAAATTCATTTTATGGTTGGGGTCACCACAACATGAAGAACTGCATTAAAGTGTCACAGTATTAGGAAAGATGAGACCACACACAGTCTTGATCCAATCATTTTGATGATGCTAGAAACTAGGGAAATCCAGATGCAGAAACCCACAGCCAAGATCAGAGGAGCTTGGAGAATCCTACCGAAAAGGGGGAGGAAAGATTTAGGGTCAAGGACACCAAAAGAAAACCCACAGAATCAACCAACTGGAGCCCATAGGGGCTCACAAAGACTGAACTGCCAATTGGGAAGCCTGTTGGCCTAGGACTGCCCTAGGCCCTATGCATGTATGTTATAGCTGTATAGCCTGATCTTCTTCTGGGACTCCTAAGGAGCTGTCTCTGACTCTGTTGCTCACCTCTGACCTTTTCCCCTAGAGGGTTGCTTTCTCTGGCCTTAACAGGAGAGGAGGTGCCTAGTCTTAGTCTTACTGAAACTTGATATGCCAGGGCTGGCTGACATCCAGAGACTGGCCCTTTTCTTAATAGAAGCAGGAGTGGATTGGAGGGTGGGAGGGATAAGGGGATGGCTGGGAGACAAGGAAGGAGGAGAAATGGAAGCTAGGATACAAAATAAATAAAATTTAAAAGTAATTAATTAAAAAGAAAAAATAGAGAACTCAAGAAGTGGGGGCAGCTTCTATTAAAAAATCAGAGTTCATACTATAATACATTGAGGCTCACAGAAGAAAATAAGAATCTATGAGTCTACTGTGATTAAAATGATATTTATAAAAGAGAAGGCTGTCAGAATTCCAAATAATGTAGAAGAAACAATGAAAATACATAAGAAAATCACAGTTGGAAAATACAAGTAACAACTAATAAGTCAAGAATGGTGAATGGATGCTAAAATTAGTAGAAGAATGTTTAATGAGAATATTTACAGTCTCAAAATATGATGAAGCCTATGATTATTAAAGAGTGAAAAAATAATTTTAGTGGATTAAAGAAAAGAAACAAGTAAAATGGTAAAAGCTAAATAAAGTAAATCGGTTTGATTTATTGTCTGATTTACTGAAATGCTAACCTCTTTGTCTTAATTGTAATAGTTAAAAAACTACATGAAGATCAGATGAAAGGTATACAGGAATTTTCTGTGCTACTTTTACAAAATTATGTCCCCCAAAGTATCTTAAAATAAAAATTAACCTAAGACTCTGAAGTTCCCTCCGGGCTGCCTCTTCTGCCATCTGTGAAGCCCGCAGTTTCTCTTCACACTGGTCCTTTTCAGACTGCCTCCAGACAGCGTGTTCCACTTTCATTTTCTCTAAGTCTGATAATCTGTTCTCAAGTTCGAGCCTAAAACAACAGATGATAATTATGTTAGAAGAACTACAATAAAGATGATATGAGAATACAATGTTTTCACAAAGAAATACAACACAAACTAAGGTACTAAGTACTTACTTTTCATCTTGTAATGCCATGAGCTTCTGGTAACCTTCTTCCTTGGCAGCTTGTACTTTACGTATTAATTCACGATCTTTTTCCACCAAGAGCACTTTATGATGGTCAACAGTTGACTTAAGAATTTCGTTGTCTGACTGCAATCCTAGTATATTTTTTTAGAGAAAAATAAAGCTATCAATATTAATATGAAAGTTTAAAACTAAGAAGCATGCGAAATCCAGTAAAACAAAAGAATGGGAGAATGTGCTGAACAGATATTCTTAAAGGTCCTTACAGAACATCAGCTCATCAGAACATTCTCATAATACAATGAAACTAAACTTAGAGATGAGTTTTATTATCATTTTTAAGCAAATACACACCAATCACTCAAAAGGTTATAGACAGTTATTCTTTTGACTCTTGGGAGATAACGATCAGCTTAGACGAAAACCCAAAGGCTCACTGACTTTACTTCTTATTGGGGTTCTGGAGCTGAAGTTCCGGGATAGGATCATAAACTAGCATAAATTAAAAAGACAATCTGAACCCTTCAAAAGAGAACCTAACATTCTAGCAAATATGCTACATTTCTAACAAAAATATAAATAATAACATTTTCAAGGTTATTGATAGAATTCTCAGATCCTGGAATAAATATTTAGAGATGAGTAACTACAGCAAAATTATATTTAACCTTTAAAAGCGCAATATATTAATAAATCCCAAACTCTAAAATGAAAAAAAAGCTGTCAATTTTGACAACATGTAGAAATAGTCAAAACAATCATTAAAAAAAAATAATAACTCATCTGGAAACAGAGGTCCACTCAATCTCAGCCAAAGGGTAGATATTTAAATTACTTAGGAAAGAAACTTAACCTCTGTGAAATCTTGCTGAGGCATTTTAAGACTAAAATGGAACTATAAAATAAGGCCACACTGAACAATGATTCAATAACTAACCTAGGATTTACAGCAAAACAAGCAAACAAAAATTATGACTGGCATCTACCTCTTTACATTCTTTAGCTAATAACCAGATGATCTACAAGCACTTGCAATGTTTTTAATTCTCACAGTAATCAAGAATTATTGTATAAACATAAGAGTTCATTAAAGAAGGATCACAGAACGATCAAATCATTCAAAATAATAAAAACAGTCCCTATATACACTAAGATTAAAATTCTATTAAGACCGAGAATTTGGAAAAGAACTTAGGTGGTTCTATTTTAATAATTTGAATTTAGACCTGAAAATAACAGAAAAACATGGGAAATTATATATTACCATCCAGTTCACTTTGGATCTTATTCCTTTCTCTTTCTAGCTCACTCTTAGCTCTTGCTGCCTCCAGCTTGATGTCAGTTATTTCTAGTTTGTTTGAATGTTTAAGCTCTTTCACCTGTTGGTCATTAGAAATTGAAATTATTATTGGGTATTTTCTTATCATTCAGTACATACTTAAAAGTGTAGGCAGAAATGAGAATAATCTGGTAGTGCAGAGTATAAGTACCTTCCAAAAGAGTACCCCAGGGCCCACAACAGCTCATCACTTGAGTCCAAACAAAAGTTATCTTTTCCTAATGGAATTAAAGCATTTATGGACAAATACTTCGGTGGAGTCACCAGGGATTAACCTTGCCTTAAAAATCTTAACTGTACATATCTAACACCTACTGATAATTCAGAACATTTCAGGGGAAAAAGAAATACTGAAACTTTCCTTTTAAAAAAGAAAAAACAGTTGGGCATTAGCGGTACATGCCTCTAAATTTAATCAATATTCAGGAGGCAGAGGTAGACAGATCTCTAGAAGTTCAGATCATCCAAGGCTACCTGACTGGATCTAATTTCAGAAAACAGTAAAAAGATGGCAAAACGGGAAAGGCATTCTAGGTCAACATATAAAAAGTTACGTAGGAATGACATTATCTAATCTGCTCTTTAAACAATAAACTATACATTAAAATAGAGCATAGGAAGGCTTAAAATCTGTGGGAGGATGGTAGGCAATAAAAGTTATTATTGTCATAGAGTTACTATTGCTATGATGAAACACCAAGAGGAAAGGGTTTACTTGGCTTACATTTTCACATCTTAGACCATCATCAAGGAAGTCAGGACAGACTCTCAAACAAGGCAGAACCTAGAAGCAGACGCTGATACAGAGGCCAGAGAAGAATCCTGCTTACTACTCTGCTGCTCATGATCTGCTGGGCCAGCTTTCTCACAGAACCCAGGACCATGAGCCCAGGAACTGACACCACCCACCAACTCTCAGATGACTTCAGCTTGTGTCAAGTTAATATAAAACTATCTGGCACACTGCTCAAAACAGCTGCTCAGCTATTTAAGGTAGAATAATTAATTTTGTTTTACAAAGGTAACTATAATTTTAAAACGAGTTTGGTTAAGAAATAAAAGCAGCCAGGCGGTGGTAGTGCACGCCTTTAATCCCAGCACTTGTGAGGGAGAGGAAGGAGGATTTCTGAGTTCAAGGCAAGCCTGGTCTACAGAGTGAGTTTCAGGACATCCAGAGAAACCCTTTCTTGGGAAAAAAGGGGAAAAAAAAAGAAAAAGAAAGGAAGTCAGCTCACGGCAAAAGAATTAATAAAAGAGCCAAAAAGGACCAACTGAACTTGGAAAGTAAATAAAATGTGTTTACATATGTGTACACATGTAGAAGGGGATAAATACAAAACATGTAAGTCCTTTATAACAAAATCTACTTCTTCTAAAGCCCCAGATGAATGTAAACAATTTTCGATACTTTCCACATAACTAATCTATTACATATCATTTTTTTATAGCTTAAATATTCCTACCACACACACACACACACACACACACACACACACACCAGGTACAGGTTTACTCATGCTTTTGTTTATAATATACAGATCTTAAGTTTGGTGCCTTACTTAAAATAATGAATTTACTTACAGAACCATAATTGTTAAATTTCCAAAATGTGTTTTACATCTAAACTATAAAAATTCTAAGAGCAATATTAAAAACATGAATATAGGTAATGAAGAACTAGTTTAATGAGTAAACTGTTTGCCTTACAAGCATGAAGACCACAGTGACCAGGACCTCAGAAATAAAAATCGTGTGGCATAGCAGTAATCCCAGAGCTGGGGCGGCAGAGACAGACAGATGCTTGGGGCTGACCAGTGACAGAAGACTAGCCCAATCAGCAGCAGCAGCTAGGAGGCCTGTCACAGAAGATAAGGTGGAGAGCAACTGAGGATGCACCTGACATCACGACCTTTGTCCTCCAGACTCTTAGCATGCACAAAAATGACAAGGTCAAATCCTGTCATTTCTTATATCCCTGTGCTAATGCTTCCAAATACCTAAGAAACCTAGAAACCTAACTTTCAAGCACTCTATGGCCTCGCCAGCCTGTCTCCCAAGCTAAAGCACTGTCTACTGAGACAGTGTTTGCCGGTCTGTCCTTTATATTGTGGTTTGCTCTCCACTTGACACCATAGAAGCAAATATTCAGACACCTGTACTAAAACAGAATTTTAAATAGTAGTATCGGACATTTTATAAATGCTCAAAATCTGTTAATGTACACAAATCTACAAAAATAAACTGAGAGGGGCTGGTGTCTGTGGTCTTTCAGTTATTAGCACCCACATGACCGTTCACAACTTCCTGTAACTCCATATCCAGGGGATCCAAATCCTTTCTTTCTGACCTCCATAGGCACAAGACACAAATATGATACACATACATGCAGACAAACATCCATACATCTAAAACAAGTAAACCTTACATGTTCAAAAACAAAATAAAAACTTGAGAAAACAATCTACAGGAGAACCAATAGTTTAAAGAAAAAGGTGTTACGCCAGAAGCACTGGCTATAAATTTCATAGAGATAATACTTAAATTCTGGTTTTTTTCTAAATTATAAGATGGTACGACTTCCTTTACTTAGCTAAATAATCACAATTCTGAGGGATGATTTTCTATAACTAACTTAGATTTCTAAAGACTGAAAAACCCCATGAAGCAACTGAATGTTCTTCACTAGATGTGAACTTTCACTAAAGACATTCTCTTTTGGCTATCTATGATGATACCTTTAATCTGAGCCACTGATACTGGCATAGCCTTGTTCTAAGGCCTAACATTTACAAATTTAAATAACTTAGTTAAACATACCCCCCCAGGTGTTCCTTTGCATTGCAAACAGCCATTTGCTAGGATTGCAAAATGTTGATGAAAATTTCAAGTTGTGACATACATTAGAAATATGTGACACACGTTAGAAATATTTTAAAAATCATCCTTCCTGCAATCCTTTTACATATAAAATTTCTGAGAAACTTGCTTGGTCTAGAGTTGAAGATGTATTGAATACTCCATTTATATGCAAACTACTTCAAGTATGCCTTAAAAAACACGCAATTCTTAGCAAAGTGCTAATAAACAAGCACAGAGAAATACTACCAAACTGCTGTTTTCCTTCAATGGAATAAGAGACTCCATTTATTCTCTAACTTGAAAAAAGGAAGAACAATAGTGAAGGGAGTTGTACAGAACACAGAAGAGAAGGTCAATACACAGGTGAGTCAGAGGACTAGGGCAAAAAAACCCAAAAAAACAAAAACAAAAAGGCTCCACCTCCACACACATTGGAAGAGGTAGAAGCCACCAGAAAGCCCTGTGCATCCAATGTCCTATTGCTACATTTACAGTTCCAGTTATTTCAGGAACCTAGTCAGCCTACTCGGATCTAAAACAATGTCCTATAAATATTGGATACTTAAATAGTATTAAGCAAAACTGAAAACAATTTATAAAGGACTTGAAGAAAAGCTTAAGAATTTCCTATATCCTGAATTTACTACTTTGTGTTTTACATGTTTTGATTGGAGGGGGATGTTGAAATTTTGCTAAATTTTTATCACTGTAGATATTTCATCTATATCTGCTAACCTGAATCATGAAGGAAAACAGAACAGGTTAGGAAAACAAAGAATAAGGCAGAAGGAAAATACTATTTTACTATTTTGAAGATAAAGGCAGGCCTCATGAAGGTTACAACTACAGAAAGGAAAGAAGCAAGACATGTAAATATGTGAGGAAAGTTCATGGCAGGCACACAAGCGCCTGTGAGAGCAAACTTTAAAAAAAAAAAAAGTCAGTGAGAGAGGAGTGAAGTGAGTAGGAAGGGAAATGGATGCTAATGGCCAAGAAAGAACTAAAGAAGCCAGGTCCTACAGAGCTCCACATGGGTAGAGAAAACAAAAAGCAGTTAGAAATCTATCACAGGTAAAAGATAAAATGATACGGTAAAAAAAAAAAAGTCAATAAGAGACGTCTTCAAACACCAAACTTCTCTATCACAGCAATTTCAAGCTCTCTAGATGAAGCAAAGTACAGCAACTCACTTCATTGGTCAGCACACTTATTTCTCGGTCAGCTTTATGCAATTTGCTGAGTAAACAAGTGTTTTGTTCATTGCTTGATTGTAGCTCTTTTTCTAAGCGTTCAGCTTGTAGCTTAGCTGACTGCTTTTCAGCCTTTAAGACAAAAGATTTTAAAATTTATCCATAATCTCTCACATTATATTAAAAATGAGCATTATTTAAATAAAATATATATATAATCTAACACAGAAGGTAATTATTCAGAACTTAAACAACACTAACATGTCCCAAAGCAAGTTTTCTCAAACTGACCTATAGAATTCAAATCCACTTCTTGCAGGAGAGAAAGTATTCACAGTACTCACTGGATATCTCAATAACATTTTTAGACATTCTATCTTACAACAGTTATGAGAAAACATTTTAGAAGGCAGCAAAGAGGAGGCTAACAAGTCCCAGAGAGTGGATAAAGGAGCTTGCTGGCAGCCCTGATGAGGTCACCTGAGTCAGATCCCCAGGACCTTGGTGGTGGAAGGCGAAGACCAACCCCCATTAGCTCTCCTCTGACTGCCACACATGTGCACATGTAGCACACAGGCACTCACACACAAGTAATAAATAAATATTGTGTCTCATATTCATAAAATAGTTGAAAATCTACAATCAATGGGGAAATGTTTTTCCAAAAGAAGAGATAAAGACAAAAACTAAAAATTCTCAACTGTCCTGGAGCCTTCTGAAGTACAGCAAAGAAGCCTCTGACCATACCCCACAATCAAGATTCTTACTGAAGTCTCTAAAGTGGCAGAAATTTCCTCAAAGTGATACCCAAAGTACTCTTACAAAAGAGGAAAAACTAAAAGCATTTAAACATTTCTACTCAAGATAAATAACATGAAAATGCTTTTTACACTTACAGGATAAACCGCAGGTTTGTAAATTCTACACATTTACTATACTAAATAAGGAAGGCCTGTACTCAGCATACAACTTAGAACTACTACTTTCTTCAAATATTCTTTGTGTACAACAACGAAGAAATGCTAGAGAAAATATTTGCTGTCATGTATTTATTTCATTTTATCTGACAAATAATAAAAATGAAATAGTCTCTTCTGAAAAATGTCACAAATGAGCCATCTATCTTTTGTCATCATTCAACTTATCCTGAAAATAATCACTCTAGATGCCCTTGGTCAAAACTCACATTGAAACCATATACTATATCCAACTGCAAATAATCCTCTGTGCAAATATATTAAGGACTGCAAAATGATTTAATAACTTAATAACAAAATAACTTAAACTATCTTAGTATAAATTGGTTTCTGTCTAAGGTCCTATAATACTGACAAATTTAATTCTGGAAATCAACTAGTACTGACAAAAACTTCACCCTCCCACCACCCAAAAAAGTGACTTCTACTCTTCAAAAGTAACTAATGGATTCCATATACAAGCTGATAGCCACCATCATCATTTCATATTTTGACCTTTTGGTTTTTTGTTATCATTTTTTGTTTTCTTGAGACAGAGTTTCTCTGTGTAGCCTTGGTTGTCCTGGACTCACTTTGCAGACCAGGCTGGCCTCAAACTCACACTGATCCATCTGCCTCTGCCTCCCTAAGCACTGGGATTAAAGGCTTATGCCACTGTGCCCAGCTCATTTCGTATTTTGAAATTGGATATGAACTATAAACCATATGCCTATAGTTTTCTTCAAGCTCAATTATTCTCAAACTATCCCAAAGGAGGAAAAACCAACTCTCACCAATTATGAATGAAAACAAGAAGTAGTATCTCTATTCCATCTTAGGCCCCTGGAACTAGAGGTATAAGCACATGTGAACATGATGGGTTCCATCATGTTTTTATAAGTTATAAGTTTTATAATTTATTCCTCCAGAAGTCCCAGGGTGGCTCTGGAACACTGTCCTTTCTCTAATGAACTCAGGGAAATAATTCCATAAGGATTTATATACATTAGTAACCAGCTAACTTTTATCACCTTGGCTGGAAGCTGTTGTAAGCTATGTGTAATGTAGTATGTCTGCTCAAATAGGATTTATGATTTTAAGATTAGAAATCCTTGTATACGGAATTTATGACTGCAAAATAATTACTCTGTTTTCAGATGAATGTAGTCTTGAAATTTTGGGGGAAATGCTCTGTGACATTTTAAAACTTAAGTCATTTCACTTAGATGAAGTCTCCCAAAGAATGACTATCCCCTCATAAAACTGCTGACAAATCAAAACCATTCTTCTTCACATGCACCCTCGGGAGTACACAAATGTGTCAGCATGAGATCAGCAAGCACATATTCATGTTCTAAAAACCAAAGGCGATCAAGTGCACTTTTAAAATGCATGCCATACTCTACCGGGAAGCAATTAAAACCTTACCTCCAAGGATCTGAGTGTAGCCTGCATCTCAGCCAACTGCCTCACCTGTATTCTTTGAACATTTTCTACCTGAGCACCAGAATTCTCTTTCTCAGCCCTTAATTCTGCTACTTCAGTCTCTAAGCCTTTCAGTTTCTGAAGCAAATGGGTTTTCTCTCGCACAAGCTGCTCCGCGCGTTTGCTGTCTCTTGTGGGGTCAACACTACGCAGCTGGGTATGTAGCTCCTCTTTATCCTTCTCCAGTCGTGCGACCTAACAATTTGAGAGGAAGCATACAAGCTCTAAATTATTGAATTTTCAGTCATGAACATGCTTTACAAGTCAGTAAATTAAAATTGAAAATTGCACAACATGAAAGCTCAGGTGCAGAAATGAAGTAAAAAGGAAAAAACTCTAAAATGCCACGTTCTTCACTCTGTACTCAGCATGACTCAATTTTAAGGGCAAGGAGGGTGTCCTATTTTCCCTCTCTCCTCCCAGTGTCTGGCACAGGGCTTAATCAGTTGCTGACTAAAATTCAAAATTGTAAATACTACTATAAAATAATTATTTAAAATAACAAACTTCATGAGCTCATGATAGGAATTCATGCAAGGCCAATTCAATGACCACTATGGCTATGTCTAGGCTAATAAATCATCTGTTTGAAAGCAACTAATTCACACAAAATCTGCATAAATAAATACAAATGTAGTCAATAAACTTTCAAAGTGATGGCCAGCTTATTAAAGTCCTAACTGTAATTATAACCCAGGTCTTATTTTTCATGTTCACTATTCCAGGGTATATTACAGTCACTGAGGAACTCAAAGAGGCAAAATATAAGTAGTATTCTCTTTCATAACAACTTTCCTTGCCAAGTACCACATGCCTGGCTCCAAGTGGTTTCCTAGCACCCGAAGCATTTCGGAGGCCCCTTGCTGCGAAGATTAAGGGACCAAGCACTACGAATAAAACCTCAACCCCTTTGGTGACCTTCCTAGATTTTTTATAACTTATCATCACATCTACTGTTAACTCTTATTTCCTTTTTCATTTTAATTTTTATTTTCTTCTGTGTGTTTCAGGTACTGAACCCAGGGCCTTGACCAAAATACATCAGTGTTCTACACTGAGGTACAAACCCAGCCTCGTCAGCAATTCTCTATTTCTTCCTCTATATTGGGGTTACCCTTTATTATTCAATTGAATCACTACAAATATAAGACCAATGGCTATATCTAGCCAAAATGAACACTTAAGGCCCAGTCTAAGTCAAAAGGATTCTAAAGGAAAGCTCTGGAACATAAAGATGGTAGAGCTCTCAATGAAGTAAAAACCATGAGGCTTCCACAGCCTGTTTCCTCATCTTCAAAACACCAAGTGAGGCTCTCTCTTTCTCATCTTATTCAGCACTACAATTTAGGGATTTTAAGTTTGACTTTGTATGTGATGGATATGAGAGATATTACCAGGGCATAAAGATGGAGATACTCAACTTGTAAGCATATTTTTTCTAGAAAATAAAACTCATCCATGAAGGTGAACATTCGAAGTCCAAGTAAGGGCTCAACGATGTACTCCCTTAGTTTGCATAAGATCCCAGGCTTTAATTTCCAGCACTGTGCCCTCTTCCCAAAAAAATCTAGCAAATATACAGAAGAGAGTACAACTAATTCCTCTCTCTCCTGTTCCGCCCCCCATCTTCTAGGTAGAACAATTTTCCTTCAGGTTTGTTCTTGGGCTACATTTATTCTTCATTTTTTTTCTTTCTTCAACTAACTATGTGACTTTGTATTAAGTCACATTATTTTTAACTTTTTAAGAATTTCATACATAAACACATTGTTAGTTACATCATTTTCATTCCTCCTTATCTCCTGTTCAACTCCTGTGTTCACCCTTTTCCTCTCTCAAACTCATGACTAATTATTGTTTCTATGAAAATTGTAGGTATACAGATATATACACACATACCCTACTGAGTCCAGATACTGTTGCCCATATGAACATGTATGCAGGACTGACCACTTAAAATTGGGAACTTACCAGAGGTCTACTACATCTGGAGGAAACAAATTCTCCCTCCTTCAGCAGCCACTGACTGCTTGTAGCTCTTCCTTTAAAGGTGGAGCCCTGAGAAAGTTTCCCACATCTACTCTGGCATGTTGAGTAGCATAGTGTTATGCGGGGAAGCTATTGTTGAGAGTTCATGGATGCAGCACTCTGACATGTCTAGAAGACACTTCCTCACAGCAATTGTCCTAGTTCTGCCTCTTACAACTTTTCCAGCCCCTTTTCTATGATGCTCTGTGAGCTTTAGGTATAGACTGTACTGCAGATATCCCAACCAGGGCTGTGCACATACTCTCTACATTTTGACCTGTTTTGATCTCTGAAGCATCCTCCATCTCCTACAGAAGAAGCTGCTTTGATGAAGGATAAGAGAGATACTTCTCTATGGGCCTAAACATAAGTATTCAAAGTAGTTAAAAGCTACATTAATTTGGCGAGATATCAGTAGTAAGATCCCCTCTAGGATCTATAATCTTTCCATGGGGTCTTGGCTGGGTTTATAGTACCAGGCATGTGTTTGCCCATAGAGAGGCCTTCAAGTCCAATTAGAAAACTGCTGGTTTACCCCAAGATATAAGTGGCACTATTGCACTGTTGTGGTTTCCTGCCAGGCTGGGGGTTATTGTGGTTCACAGGCTTTACAGCTGGGTAGGACTGTTGATTACTTTCATCCCTTGGCAGCTTGCAGAGCACCTTAAAATACCACGAGAATTAGTTCTCAGGGAAGAGCCTTCCAGGTCAGTTCCCGCTTGATTCCTCAAGTCCTGTGCCAAAAATACGTGGTCTTTAGCAATGGGGCCTTCCTTTCAAGATCTAGAAGGCAATCAAGGGCAATGGTGCTAGCCTATTTTGCTGTAGGGTTTCTTGGACACCCTGGTAAGTCATTACTTTTATCCCAGCTTCAGTTTAAATGAAGGGCTTAGGCTAGGTAATTTTTAGTAATTTATTGATTTGTATTTTATATACATTGGTGTTCTGCCTGCATGTATATCTGTGCGAGGGTGTTGGATCCCCCTGGGAAAGGAGTTACACTTGAGCTGCTATGTGGGTCCTAGGAATTGAACCCAGTGACCTTAACAACTGGGCCATCTCTCTAGCCCAACACTGGGTTATTTCTAAGCTTCTGTTTAGCATTTGCATAAGATAACTCAAACACACGTTTTATTTGGACAGTAGTAGGGACTGAATGTAGGAACATGACCTTGGTAAAATAGCACTTTACCACTAAGCTACGCCCTCAAATGCAATGTTTTAATATGCTATTGTTAGTGGTCAGGTGGCTCATCTAGATCAGGATGAGGAACAACACCGCTGTTTAGAGACAATGGTGCCTTCAAGTAGGATAAGAAGTCAGCAGTGCTTCTGCAGTGCCCATTTTAAATACAAGGCCACACAGGAAATACTAGAGAGGCCCCTGTATGCCACTAGCAATGGTAGCTGAAGCAATGACAAGTGATAGTCAATATTAGATTCTGTATCTATAATTCCTCAACCAGAATTCACTATCAAAAACCCTTCCTACCCAAACTGGTGACCACTGTTTTTCTAATTATTAAACTCATTAATCACTTGCATAGTAGATACCAAGTACTTTGCATCCAGCACTATTTGGGTAGTAAAGATATGTATAGCTCAGCAAAGATGCAAACAGAAAACCTGTGCAGCTGAGGAGATTATTATATTCAATCACTGCCATAGCAACACCCCTGGCTCATTCATCTGAGCACAGATTTTGGACACATCCTCAACTCTTCCTTTTTCTTCCTCTTTTAATCAGATTCACATGTCATTTTCCTTGATGTCCTTCATTTGTTTTGATCTCACTTCTTCCTCTCAATTTCCAAAGGTCTTTCTCTAATTTCTCTTCTTTGACATCTATCCAAATCTGCCTGCACTGAAGTTACATTCACATTTACTTTATTCTCTTCTAGAATAAAAACTTGCCTGACAGGTAAAACAATGTTTGGCATTAACCAATTTTGCTTTTCTAAAAGGTTAAGTAAAAGAAATGGACAGAAGCACGTCAGGGATTACCAAGAATAGTTAGCTTCTTTTTCAAAGGACAACAGTATCACTCCAATTCCAACACATAAGAAATGGCAGTGTACCTAATTGCTCTATCCATCATTGTTTTTATTGCTTTTACGGTGTGGCATAGAGAAACAGATAAGCAAACAGGCTCTACAATCAAGCACTTAGGTTGTAATTGTCAGTATTTTAAAACTACTTCTATACATCCTTGTGGCTTTTAAGAATGTTGTCTCTCTTACCTTTCTTCTTCTGTAAACAATGTCCTTCTGTTTCATTTGTTAGAGACAAGATCATACTACATAGGACAGGATGGCTTTGAACTAGGTAGTCTTCGAGAGGGGGGGGTTCTTTATGTAGCCTTTGCCGTCCTGGACTCGTTTTGTAGACCAGGCTGGCCTTGAATTCACAGAGATCCAGCTGTCTCTGCCTCTGCGAGTCCTGGGAATACAGGCAAGCACCACTGCACCCGTCTAAATATTTTCTTTCTTAATTATGTGTAGGGGTGTGTGTGTGTGGATATGCGTATTTGAATACAGGTGCGGGTCCACAAAGGCCTAAAGAAGGTGTCAAGTCCCACGGAGCTGGAGTCAGGCAGTAGTGATCCACCCAATATGGTTCCTGGGGACCAGACTCAGGTTTTTGATAAGAGCAGTACACTCTCTTAACCACTGAGCCCAGCCTTTCCCCTCAAACTCTTAATCATCCTGACTCAGTCTCCTGAGTGATTATAAGCATGTATCATCATACCCAGCTTAGTGTTTTTTAAATTAAATCCTTTATTATCAGATAATGATAAAGTATAGTATCTGTCATTTCAGTGTTGGCATCTATTGCTATCTTACACTTAGTTTTAGAACTTTCTTGGTTTTGATATGAGACAAATGATTTTCAATTGAATCTTGAAAACAGTCTAGAAATGTTATTTTAGTTTGCTTCTTAAGAAATCACAGTTGCAAGGAAGTATGGGCACCTCCCTGTCACTGCAACATGGTAATGCTTGCATTACACTCTCTGCCTCTGATGAAAGACAAGCAGGTAAGGGCAGCGCATCTCACTACTGCCTGGTACCCTGCATCGCCAACTACGACACCAGGCCAGAGTGTGGGAGTACTTTACTACTCAGAGGAACTATCGTTCATTAGGATGATGTTGCTCCTATAGAATGATTGAGAAAGCACTACTACTACTTTCTGGTAAATACTATAGAGAATTGACATAATAAGATCTTCCTTAAATATAAAATCAATTCTTAGCTGCCAGTTGTTTTCCACTGGATGCCAGACCCTGAATTTATTCTTTTAATGCTAGGTCCTTTGACTTCCTTCGTAATTTTTTTGAATCTTTGTCCTGGGATACAGTTAATATGTTTTCAAATATTTGACATTTTCAAGTCTTACTTGTATACCCATTTGAACCAGAAGAGCATTTAGTCTACAGTTGACTCAATGCCTCATGCATTACAGGATTTTCCAACCTGGCTGGCTGATGTAAAGATAAATTTGGACCAGTTCCATGTGAGGTCGAGGTATTTTTTTGCGTGAGCCATTTTTATCCCTTCTCTGGCCTTGTATAGCTTCTTCATGCATAGGCACTAACCGGTGGTCAACTAAAAACGCAGGGTTACCATACAAAGCACTAGTGTACTCTCACTCTGTCCTACAAGTGCAGTGGCATGGCCTCTCCCAAATCTAAGCTCCAACCCCCAACCAGAGTAATGACTATACATGCAGCTTTAGCATTTCATCCTTAAGAAGTTTTCAGACTTACAGCCAAAGATATATTGAGAAAGCATAACATTTTTTCATAAAAATAAAGACATCTTCTATGTTTAGTTCATGAATTCCTTTTAGTTCTACAAATGAGAATATGTGAATTCCTGAAGTCCTCATAAAAATCTTCAAAAACTTCCAAAGGGGGATAGAAAGACGGCAGAGTAGTTTAAAGCATTTGTTGTTCTTTCAGCAGATAGGAGTTGATTTGTCATCACCCACAGGCTGCCCTCAACTATCTGTAACTACAGTTCCAGGGGATCTAACACCATTTACTGACCTCTGCAAGCACAAAGGGCATTCAAGTTGGTACATATACATACATGCAGGTAAAACATTCCTACACATAAAATACATAAACAATTTTTAAAACTTCCTAAAGAATTTCTGCCAACAAGAAACACACTAAGGAATAGTCAGTTGTTTTTGTCTGAATAGGTTAAAAGCGCAATATTGTATGAGTCTTTAGATAATGCAAGAAAATTAAATTACAGTCAAACATTAGAAATATCTATTAAGTTCAATTTCAGTACAGTGAAATAAAGCAAATAATTCCAGTACAGTAGGTCTCACAGTTATTCTTAGTTTCTCACTACATTGAAATTTTTTTTAGAAAGGTGTTGGTGGTGCACACCTTTAATCCCATAGCACTTGACAGGCAAATCTGAATGTGAGGCCAGCCTAGTCTACAGAGTGAGTTCCAGGACTTGGGTTCAAATCCCAGCACCCATGTGGCAATTTACAACTGTCTGAAATTTCAGTACAAGGGGATCTGATACCCTTACACAGATATACATGAAGAAATAACACCAATGTAAATAAAATTTTTAAAAAACCTAATGTGTATGTGTTATGTTACTGAAACATAATACACTGCTAAAAACCGTCAACAATTACCCTTAAGTGAATCATAATTTTTCATAAGACACTACTATGGCTACTGCCTGATTAAGATGCTGATTGCTAATGGTTGGGGGTTGTGGTAATGTCTTAAAATGAGGCAATAATGAAATTATCCACACCAATTGACTCCTTTCAAGAAAGATATTTCTGTAACATGTTAAGTTATTTGATAGCTTACCTACAGAAGAACATTCAAAGTTGAGATCGATCTCTCATACCCTACGGCTTCTTTACCAACTAAGCTGATACAATATTGTAAACCTTTTATTGCCATGAGACCCACTCCATTTCAAGAACTACCTTCTGGGGCTGAAGTTGTGACTCAGTGGCAGTGTTATTAACCTTTCTTGAAAGAGGTTCAATCCCCACCACAGAGGGGCAGGAACCTTCTTTAGTTATACATAAGAAGCAAATCTTTTGCTACTCAAGTTTTATTGTGAAATTACAAAAATTGAGTCACACCTTCAAGTTCTACTCTGAATACTTACATGAGTTATGTCACCTCTGCAGTTACTACAACCACTTAAGTCCTGAAACACTCAAAGTCACCCACAAGGACTATCACTTCTCCCAAACTCTTATTAATGTTGTTAGTTTAACCTTCTCCTACGAATAAGAAATGTTCTTATTGGCACTCAAATGGAGAATTACTTCCATAAGGTTTCTGATTTATTCTACCCAGCTTCACCAAAGGAATTATTATCTATAGAAATTAAAGCTTTGCGGCTGGAGATGGCTCAGCGATTAGGAGCACTGGCTATTCTTTCAAAGGACGGGGGTTCAATTCCCAGCACCTACATGGCAGTTTACAACTGTCTGTAACTGTGTAACTCCAATTCCTGGAGATCCAACACCTCCACATAGACATACATACAGGTAAAAACAAAACAAAACAAAAAATACCTATGTACATAAGATAGATAGATAGATAGATAGATAGATAGATAGATAGATAGATAGATAGATAGATAGATAGATAGATAGATAGATATCTTTTAAAAAATTAAAGCTTTGGGCGGTATATTTCTTAAATAATACAACTTGAAACACAAAGCCATTCCTCCTTCCAAGACTACTAATGGATATTTGATTAACAGGGATGATAGTAAGATAAAGAAAGGAATCCTTTTATCTAAGCAGTAGGTCAACACGCTTAATATACTCATTAAATCATGTATACTGGTATACTGCCATCTAGTTTCCACTGTCCCCTTAGGGGACACAGACAGAACAAATTCCAATCTAATCGTTAAGGGCCTTAGAATTTTCAGAATGGCAAATGAATGTTGGTTTTCCCCTTAGTTTCACCAGCTTATTTGCCCTAAACTAGAGAGTAGGTTTGTTCTTTGATGCCTGGCACTGATTCTCTTCAAGCTGCTAAACAGCACCTCCATCCAACAGAAAGAAGCTTCACTTCTGTAGAAGTCTGTCTACAAGATTCTCACTTTGTAGCCCTGGCTGGCCAGGTATTGACCTCCAACTCGGAGAATCTTACCTTAAATCTTATAAACCAAATTCTGCTAGCTTTTTTCTGTAGCTTACCAACAACTATAGTTTAGATCTGCAAACTTTTCCCCAAGACAAAGTAAGGCTTATTCCTTCCTTTAGAGTTACTGGGAGTTAGTAAAAATTTTGAAAAAGAGGCAAACTAGGCGGTCTTCCTCTCCTGGCAGTGGGCCTCAAGGGCAGCCTCTGACCTTCCTCTTTGTTTTTCCTGCCAGCTTTGAGGTAAGCCAGATGTTCTGTCCCGGTTGCCTCCACAATAATGTGTGGCTCTTAAGCCTAAAGCAAAGGGAACTTAATAATCACAAACTGCAATCTCCAAAACGTTCAGACAAAATAACTTTTCTCTTTATAAATTAGTTAAGCTTGTGAATTTGTTACAATAGGAAGACAACACTTTCTCAGCCTTCATAAAATTGAAGAGAGCTAGAGCCCACATTATGCTTTGACTTAAAAGAATGTCCCAACCATTCTGATCATCTCTCCAGGCAACTAAAACTTTCTGCATGAGCTGTCTCATTTTACACTTATTCAACACATGGATTAACAGGGATGATTTACACTGCAAGTTGAAAACCTATATCATTTTTCACAAAAGAATGTTTACAGACCATTAAGCTTGTCACACTCACAGATTTGAATGAAGCCTTTTTCAATTAAATATAATAATTAATTAAATAATATAATGAGCTGAACTCTCAACAAAACTAAAGCCATGGGATGACGACTGATCACAGTGATAAGCTCAAATCATTGATAACTTCAAAATTAAAATTCTAAAATGTGAGCTGAGATATGAATGTTGGGATATCCACATTCTATTGTTAAGCTAACTGATGACTGAACTTTTTGACAATTTGCGTATCTTGTGCCTCAGCTTCCTAAATTTCAAATGCATGTCTTCCCTTATCTTACTATTAAAATAAAATTATACCTAAATAAAGCATTTAAAACTGTGAAAAATAAAGCTAAATGTGAAACCCATCTTAAATATCCATAATGTTTGAGGACTATTATGTTAAAAGGCTCAAATTATCAAGAGTTTAGATGTTTTTTTATGGAACAACCAAGAAACTGTTCACTGATAAGAATAAATCAGTCTAAGCCAAATACTGTGGTCTTAGCTTTTGCGATGCCTAAAACACTACAAATAGTTGGTAACTGGTAAAGGACAGTAAATTATTTTAATTCCAAATAAATACAATGATATAAATAACATATTTATATATAGTATGATACTCACTATTTTAAACATCAGCCTAGTTTTATGAATGTTAGAATTTTACTTGTCTCCTATCATAAAAAAAAATCAAAAAGTAAGATAATGAAGACAAAAAATAGTTTTAGTAAAAGTACAAGACAAACTGTACAATAAGCAACACGCCTGCCGAGAGCAGAGATGGAAAGAGGAACATGTGCTGCAGGGAGGAGCCTGTGCTGCAGGGAGGAGCCTGTGTTGCAGGGAGGAGCCAGTGCTGCAAGGAGGAACCTGTGCTGCAGGGACCTGAGAGCTGCAGCTGTGGGTGCCAAAGAATAACAATAATAAACAGGGTGAGAGCTCACAGCATCAACAAAGTACAAAGGCGCAAACTAGAGCTACCTAGTTTGGTCCTAAATAGAGAGGAGAGGACAGTACTAAATGAGGAATCACGTACGTAATGTTTACAGAGAAACTTCTCTCTGTAGCTATGGGCAGCAAGACACTGTGTGATGTATCTATTTCCACTGGCTAGGCCAAAATAAAACAAATGAAATAAAAGCCAAAAAAAAAAAATCACTCACATGAAATTGCTGACAAAGAACAAAAGAAAACAAATACTTCACTAATTAATAAAACATAATTACATAATCAACTCTAATTTGGGACTTAAAACAATCGCAAATAAACCAGTATAAGTAATTACTTACCTCTGATTCATATTTCATTTTTTCTTCTTCTGAAATACGAGTAAACTCTTCTTTCTGGTGTTCAAATTCTGACTTGAGAAATGTATGCTCATAGCGAAGCTTATTATATTCAGCTCTATACTTTTCCACTTCCTAAATTAAAAAGAGATTGCAATGCATGACAAATTTATAAGTGAAATTTGTACCCTCTCCAAAAATCCCTGGACAGTATAATTTTTAGTTATATTAACAGCCATTCTGAAAGGAAAAAATAAGCTTAACAGAAATGCAAATGAGAGCAAGGGTGCTGGCTCAGCAGTTATAATGCTTCCTGCTCAAGAGTTCTGAGTCCCAGCAGCCATGTAAATGCCTGGTAGAGCTGGTGGCCTGCTAGTAACTGCAGTTACTGGAAGGCAGGAAGAGGGGCCTGTAAGCACATTAGCTAGACAAGCTGAATCGGTGAACTCAGGGTTCAAACAGAACCTGCCTCATGAAAAAGGTCAAGAGTAATGGGCACCTGATATCAA